>JAGSMU010000028.1:1200000-2400000 GCA_029286865.1 Teinopalpus imperialis
AATAAAAACAAGCATAATACCTACAACAACAATTTAACACTTAAACTTAACTAAAACTTAACAGCACGACCGAGGTAGGGCCATGCCCTCACAGAATACCGGCGTGAAATAGAAGCTTAACGCTGCTGTGTTTCGTCTGGTGAGTGATGGGATCCGTAGACCTTTATTACTGGTGACGAGGCATTCCATCTCAGTCCTCAAGGGTGACAACGCATCTGCTTTATGATTCCTTATCAAGGATGAATGTAGATGTTATGAGCCCCAGGAATCACTTAGCGTCGGGTGAACTATGTGCTCGTTTGCAACTCTCAATGTATTAAAAAAAAATTACCATTCAATAACAACGCCGTAGTGGTATCAAATACAAAAAAAACAATCCACCAACACAATTGTAATAAATCCTCGGGAATTAGTACTTGGAATTAATTTACACCGAAACGTTGTTTGGATTAACCGAGGCCTTCGAGTTACATAGCAAAGGGCACATTGGGATTTACGTCAACAAATTTAGTTCCACCGCTTCCACGACGAGGAAATTGAACAAATAACTGATGAGGCTACTGTGAAGTAAATTTGTTATGCTTATTTTCTAAACCCTTTGGCTGTTTGAGGAGATACAGTGCATTTCAACAAGTGTTTTACGTTCTCTATTAATATCTCTTCACCAACATCTCATTCTATCAGCAGTCCAACGCTGGTTATAGGCTGCCTGCAATAATCATAACAGCAATAGTCTCGAGACCAAAAAAAAAAATACTGCATTTTTATGAATTCGAGTCCACATTACATCTGATTATAATTGAATCCTGCTGCCCAAGGCCCCATATTAATGCTCAAAAAGAATCGTAATTTAGATCTTTATGATTGAGAAGTAATAGTGCTTCATAAAGAGTAATCGAGAACAAAACTTAAAGATGCAGATGCACCTAAGAGCATTAAGATGAATGATGATGATGATGCCTTGATACTTGTAATCGGGTCAGACCTCTACACTCCCCAAACGAAATACAGAATCTTAGAACAGATATTTCACGCTGATGTTCCGTAAGGCCATGGTCCTTCCCCCCTCGAGATGATCCATATATTGATAACAAGGAATTCCAACTCAGGCCTCAAGGGTACCAACGCATATGCATCTTGTTTTGTATTTTTGAGGATGGATGCAAATGTTTCTGGACCGCAGTCACCATCCATATTCATCATCCATACCATATCGTTTGTCACCCATAATGTTATAAAAAAATTACACTACTGTGTTTCATGTTTCGTGTGTTCTCTCTCCCTAGAGAGACGGAGATCAGTGTTCAGGTGCATAAGCATTTTGAATCTTTGCTGATGACGGTATTTACTAGCTGCAGTTATCACATATCATCAAGTAAACTTAGTTCTTCTTCGTCACCACCTTTAATTATATTAAAAAAATATATCCAATTCATAAATAGTCAAAACGTAGACTAAGGTACTAACTTTGTGTGTAGAGTCATGTAATATATATATGGCATATATTTATATATCTTACATTGCCTTAACAATATGCGATATTGGAAAATATATAACAGACAGTGACATATGAAGGTACATAATGAAATTGTTGGGATTGCTAGTTGACAGAGAAAACGTTTATATACGGCAAGTAGACCGTGAAGTGGGTGGGAGGGGTTTAAATATTGACTCTGGCATTCCAGTTACGCGGCTAGTGGACGTAAATGCCCGTTTTCAGCATAACACACTGGCAGAAGTAGTCTCACAAACTACCAGAGTAAATGTTACAGTAGCACTTATAGACCCCACTAGTCGAAAATGTCTTTAAAAAAAAGGATAAACCATTTTTACCATACGCACTGCACACTCCGCTGTCGCCGCTGAGGTGACATTCGACATCATAATCACAGCCTATTCATAGTTTAATGCTGAGCATAGACATTGTTGATATTTAAAAAAAGTTTTTATTTTTTTGGAATATAATAATTTAAAAAATATTAAAAAAATTTAAATAATGTCTTGAAATAAATAGATTTAACTATGAGTGCCTCTGTGTTTGCGCAAATCGTTACGGCACTATAAAATTATTCTGCGCTTATAGTTCATCTGAAATGAAAATCAAAAATGAATGATATTTAAAAAATGTAATCGATCAGCAGAACATTTTTCATTTGTCGAATTTATTTCCTAGATATACTGTTTCCTTCACAGAATTTACTGTTATCATCGAAATAAAACTGCACTTAAAAATTTATCAGAGATCGGATTCAGGTTAGCCGCACACTATGGAATTACCTGCAATGGTTTCATATACGACGTGATATCAGGGTAAAAAAAGAGAGTAATATTAGTGTTTCGTGTGAATAAGTAAGTTATCACTTATAATAATAAAAGAAGGAAGTATCGCACTTCTATTTTCACCAAGGGTGGGCGTAGGTAGATATGAAAATAGAGGTTACAATAAACTATAGTTAGACTACGTGCTTTTGGCCACAAAAACATAAAAATTAATATTTAACCGATTTTTTAACCGTGTTATTATGTTCAACAATGATAGAGCTACGTTGCAGCAGGAATAGGTCACATAGGTGGCACATTGGTTCACTCCTTCACAAACTACTCCTGAGATTTATATTGCTAGTGCAGGAATATGAGGCCCGGATTATATACATATTTTGCAAACTTCAGGGCTTCATCAGTGGTAGAGCTACACTGCAGTTTGTTTTTAGAACAGAATACCAGCTTAAAATAGCATCATAACGCTGCTGTGTTTCGTCTGGTGAGTGAAAGGATCCGGAGACCTTTATTTGTGGTGGCATTCCATCTCAGTCCTCAGGGGTGATAACGCATCTGCATTATGATCCTTGTCAAGGATGAATGTAGTAGATGTCATGGGCCGCTCATCTAGCCCAAACCTCAACCCTTTAGACTTTAAATTATGGTCAGTTTTAGAGGATATGGCCTGCTCTAAACAACGCGGCGACATTGAGTCTCTTAAAAATCTTTGGGGCAAGCAGTGGCGAAATTTCCCTTGGAAACAGTGCGTTAATCCGTAAATTTGTGGCCAAACAGATTAAAGGCCTGTATAAAAGCCAAAGGTGGCCATTTCGAATAGAATATATATTTTTTTTTGCTGAGACTAATAATCCTTATACCGATAAGACCTGTTTTCACAGGTCTGGTCGGTATAAGGAGTCTATAATTATTGGTGACGAGGCATTCGGTTATAGACTTCAAGGATGAATGTAGTAGATGTCATGGGCCGCAGGAATCACTTGCCACCAGGTGAACTGTGTGCTCGTTTGTTACTCTTAATGCTATAAAAACAAGTTTTATTCACCGCATACCACATGCTAAAACCATAATCTACTGCTGAACACAGGCCTCTCTATGGGAGATTGCCATAAAGCAAGATCCAGACCGACCTGCATTCATTCATTTCACTTCGCGCAATCTTGCATAGGTCGTCGCTTGTACTATAGTCGACGCATTTTAAACTGAGTCGTAGGGCAATAAATGTCACCGACAGTAGGAATGTGCACACAATGCAACCCGTTATCGATACTTAGCTACCTGTGCACGCGGGGTCGATGCGTGTTCGTGACCTTCATTAGCACTCTGACTCCTGATTGGTCGTTACAAGTAATGGTTGTTATTTTTCTATAAAAATTTAAAAACGGCCCTTTTCAGGGCTACATTACGATCTATACAGTTTCTCTATGATTTCGTAGAAACAAACATTTTATCTTACAAATTAAAAACTTTTATTTTCAGATAGCGAAAAATTATTCCTATTAATACTTAACATAATTTAGCATATTGATCGTACCTATCGCGTTATCGATATGCACCTATACAATTCTTACGCACATCACTACACCTCTCCATAAGACCTGTAAGTGCGAGCGAGACAGACAGATAAGTATGATTTATGACCCGAAGCCTCAGTTCATAATGCGTCGACTATAGTGAAAAGTCATCCTACATTACGACTGCAAAACCGACTTCCATTACGAAGGCAATTGAAGAATATCACTTAAGAGATGAAATTTGTATTGTTCACAATCTATGATTTGATAATGAGCTACCAGGGCTCACAAATGCAGCCTTCAAAGTATTATAATTATAAATATAAGTAGATTTAAATAGTACCTTGCTATGTTTCGTATGGTGAGTGTAACAGGAGGTCCAACGACGGATAACCAAGCATTCCATCGAAGTCTTCAGAGGCATCTTGAATCTTTGTTGAGGACGGATGTAGGTGTTTATGTTCCGCTTACCATCAAGTGGACTGTGTGCTAATAAACAAACACTTCATTAAAAATGCTCTACATATTACTATGTAAAGGAACAAGACAAAAGAAGAACTACGTGATGGATGATAAAGTTTAAAAAAATTTAACTTTTCCTTTCAAATCCTAAATAGTTAGCTAGGAACAAAGTCAAAAATGTACTAGGGGCCCCTAAAGTTACCCGAGTAACCCCGTGGGTATTGTTGAATGAAAAATCCCCACCGTGGGATCTACGTCGCCTGATTTTATTACTCCCTAAGTTGGCTTATTGAGTCTTGAACCTTTGTAATGAGCCCAATATGCTAGGTAACGATTTGTATTTCTTTCAAAAGCTTCTTTCGGAAGAAAATCACATGTCCATTCGATTACTTCGTTTTATGAAGAATTAATATAACTTAGTTAAAATTTAGCGAACATATCAAAAATAATAAAGTTAAAAGAAAGAGCAATAAATTATTTTGTTGCTAATTAAATTTGTTGTAAATGTTTTTACATAGTGATAGCAAAGTCGCCAAAGTGGGTCTTATTATTTAATTCTCGTAGATTTGTATTTAATCGCTAGTGATAACTGATAATACACCGATGCAATTCACGAGCGCGAGCGAGCTTCAATTGTGGTAATATCTGTATACATGTCAATGTGTGCGTGAACTAAAGCTCGCTCGCAACTGACCACACTGTCACGATGTGCATTACGTATTACCGTAAGTATAGTTATAGCTCGTGAATTGTAAGAAGTATAGTAATAGACTGATTCGTGGATGATGGATCGGTGGAAGATGGCTTGATGCCACCACTGGCTTGGCATCCTGTGAGTAGTAAAGTAAAAATCCTAAACCGACACTATAAGCTCTTTCTGCATCGATTGAAGCAATTATTCATCAGGACGTCAAACACCACAGTCCCCTCATAATCGTGCACTAGAAACGTGATAAAATCCGTAAAATTAGTTTTAATTCAACTGCATTTATATATTATATAAGAAAGAAGTTTTCCCTCCGAAACTGATTTACTGATTCCAATTAAAGAAAGAGAAAAATTAACCGAACTTCTAAACAAATTGCAATTCACCATGATGAGAACTAAAAGATAATGTATTTTGATATCGACGCTTTATTGAAGACCTGATAAGGATTACAAGGAAACTGCCATAATTATATAATATTACTTACATCGTACAGAATCATATCAATTGTTTTGCTCTCTATCACTTGTTGCACTTCCGATATAGTTTACTCTCCCTTTTACACTTGTACAAAATCCTTGATATCGTTACATTAAAACTTTACACTTAAATACTTAAAGTTCTTTCACTCATTTGAGTGGTTATTGTTTCTTACACTGTATATATTATTGAAATAAAATTTAAAAAAAAAAAAATTATTGCTTGGTATTATTTAATTTCATTATCTGTTCTGAATATCAAATGAAAAAGTATTTAAACACAGCCGATAGCTAGAGTGAAGTACGATTCTGAATTTCAAAATTGCACTTATTTTAACTCATTGCTTGTCAAATATTAAAGTTATTTTTTTTTAATATTCCTCGTGTGGAATGGAGACGTCAGAACGTTGTTGGAGGTCGCACGGCACTGGGGGTGATTTTGCCGCCCTGTGTTAGACGTAGGGCGGGGCAGGTCGACGGGCGCTAACTTTAATTCACTTAGACGGTGTAAGACTAGTTTTACTTACCAACTTTATTATAAAAATTTTCAACACTTACATTTCATTTAAGCCTGTTAATGAAGTAATTAATAATTTAACAAGATAGAGATTATGTTTATTTTGATTGCATTAATACATTTTAGAACTAGTTTTTTGTATGCTCTGTAAGAAGCCCCACCTAATGTTTCTTTTTAATATTAAGGGTGAAGTTTTTTTGTGTTTTTTTTGTGAGGTGTTTTAATAGTAGTAACGAGCATACAGTTCACTTGATAGTAAGCAATGGTTTATTATACTTTATCCTATTTTAACAAAGATTCAAGATGCACATATGTTATTCACTATTAAGGACTGAGACCGAACGCCTTATTACCTATAATCGAGTCATATCCCACACCATACGAACTGTTAGCGCGTAGTCCTTGTCATGTTGCGACTAAAAACTAGCTACAACGTGGTTCCGACACATAGAATAAATTGTCACCTCCAATGATGGGGGCTTAAAATGAACCTTAACCTTTTTGATAGTGATAGAGCTACACTGCAGTTTGTTTTTTTGAATACCAGCGTAAAATAGCAGCATAAGTTGCAGTTCTTCTGGTAAGTGCAGGGATCCGTAGACCCTTATTATTGGTGCCGAGGCATACCATCTCAGTCCTCAAGGGTGACCACGCATGTTTATTATGATTATTTGTCAAGACCGCAGAAATCACTTACCATCAGGTGAACTGTGTGCTCTATTGTTACTCTTAATGTAATAAAAAAAACACGCCTTCAGTAACTTGGAACGCGAGCGATCTAAGCTTGATTCCGAGTACTGATAACAAAAACAATTGCTGATAACATATTTAACCAACGATTTACCAATTGCTCGGCAGTGAAAGAAAACATATTGCATCTAAAAGAAAGTTACTTTACAGTGCTACAATCTGCAGCATGAACTGAATACAATGATAAATATTGGCGTAAAATAATAGCGTAGTCCTTAAGGGCGACAAAGCTTTTGCATTAAGATGTATTATCAAGAATAAATGAGGGTATCATGGGCTGTAGGAATCGCTTACCTCAGGTGAACTATGTGCTCGTTTATCGATCTTTAAAACAATAAAAAAAAATATAGTTATATAGATACAAAGAAAAATATATAGATACATTAGTGACATGAATTTTATTTTTAACTGCTGGAATATATTGGCAAAGTCTACCATTATTAATATAATCTCATTTCGTTTACAAATTCGCATTATAAAACAACCCAGAATCTAGCGAGAATGCTTTAATACAATGCTTTAATTATGTATATATAATGTGTATATTAGTAAATAACAACCACACGGCTCACCCACATTCATCCTTGATAAGAAATCACAATGGTGACGCGATGTCAGCCCTGACAGCTGAGATGGAATTTAAATGAGGTTTCCTGGAATATCCAGGTAAAGCTCATGATAGGTAATAAGAAAACTGAGCAAAAATTACGTATGTACCAATTCAATAATATTAATTTATTCCCCAAAGCTTATACCATACCCACTGAAAAATGGTCGGTGACTGAGAAATCGATTCCTAATGGGGTTTCGTCTAATTCTGACTTTAACAACATTAACAGCCTTTGTAGTTCTAACAGCACGCGGCCGCCCCGATCTTTCTGGTCTTCGACAGAGGATGTGTCGTTGTATCTGTTGATAGTACGATATACGAACATACGGCTGATATGATATGTATATGTATATATATGCCAAGCTTTTGAAGTATCTGGAATATGACCGACGGCTCCATACCCACTTTGTGCAAGGCGATCACTGCAATCCTATTTTCTTTAACACCCCATTTCATATTGTAATTTGATAATGAACACGAAAAAATATTTAAAATGGCGCAAAATCGAAAGAAGTTTTTAAAATAATACGTGTTCCAAATTGAAAATAATTAAAAAGTTGAAAAAAAGAAAAGCTTTTACGTAACAGTATTTATGGCCAGACTAGTTATATGGCGGATTCGAACTTACAACCTTACGTTTCTCATATTGAACCCTTAATCATTAGGCTATTGCATATTATACTATTAAGACTATAATAGTCTTGCTTATAATATAAAATTAATAAACTTCAAGCAAAAGAGACATTATACAAACCAACACGCTAAAATTTCTTATAGCATCAAATCGTTTCGTCCCCGCGATATAATCTCGCCTAGTGTGGGGATCACTGTTTCAGTTTTACCCGCGTATTATTATTTATCTTTTGTTTCTATTATTGCTATGTTGGTGAACTGTTTGGAATTAAATAAATGATTATTATTTAATTCCAAACAGTTAGTATATGTGGGATATAAAAGAAAATAAAAATATAAAACATATATAAGAACCAACCAGACGAGATTCCCTCAACAGGGGAGTTCAAATAGTGGAGGGTAAATTATCATCATTATAAACTCATATATTATATACCAAATTCAAGAGATAATTGTATTCTATATTCAGGCGGCACTACACCATTGACCGTTGGCTTACTGTTCGCAGCTCGTGCGTAATCCCGCCAGAGGTATCGTGCGTGCGAAGCCCGAGCCACGCGACCGCTCATCCAATTAGCCCTCGGCCGCGAACAGAGGACGGATTAACAATGTGCCTACTCCACGCTCCCTGTTTTCGACGAACACGTACCGTACACGTGATCATAATCCTGGAGTGATCTAACTATTCAGCTACGTTGAGTCGTTCATTTATTTCTTTAGACAATAATTTATTCCTTAAATAAATGATTGATGAAAATTAAAATAAAATATATACGCTACCGCGTATTGAAAATCATTTGCTTAATAATTTTTTTATTAATTTGGAGTGCCAACATATTCAAGGTAAATATTGTATATACTGTTTGATCATAAATGTTTATATATATTAACTTAACTTTTAATTTAAATGAATAAATGAAATGTCTAACTTTCTAAAGCATTCCTAATATTGTATTAAGTTTATGTAAGAACAATAGTATAGTAATATATAGTAATCAAGATTTCAACCTCCTGTCCTAATATTTCCGGTGTCAAACCTTGTATCTCGTATATATTTACATTATACAAGTCTATAAATACTTAATTCAAGGATGTTTACTGTCAACCTTATAAAAAGATCTATCGATATCGATACAACCTTCCTCGAGAATTAATCTAAACTAAGGTCTAACCTGAACCTAACCTACATTATACAAATCATTTTTTACCATGTACTGCAATAATGTAATATTTTAAATGTATTTATCTCTTTTGACGACTTTTCTATTTACAAGTCTATTGCGAAGCTTGGATCATAGAATAAAGAAAATACTTGCAAATGTTTGCTAATTTTCAATTTCTCTATCTAAATGTTTCAAAATAATAAAATACAGAATAAATTTAATTTTAATGACTTTCCACTCCAGTAGCTTTTATGCTATTACCAATTTTAAATACACACAAAGACATTTATTCGTCCTCACGATCTCTTATTTTATTAAATAACAAATCGATACACTTGGACGCTGTTCTAAGATCAATGTAAATGACACAATGTCCTTTACAATACGAGGACTCCTGCAGAGAAAAAAGTCGAGTTTGTAAGTTTAATATTTTTATGCCCACAAGTCAGATCTGAGCCTTGCCTAGTTGGTTATAAGCGTTATTATACTTTTTTTTATGGCGTCTAAAAGGAATAAGGATAACAAAACTGTTTTGAAATTTAATCGAAACGACATGAGGTCAAGATTTTACTACAAGACCTTTTTCAGCGTATAAAGAAGTGGTCGTTGATACTTGAAACTGTAGCTCGTTTCTAAGTCATGGATGAATAAATGACCTTTCTTATATGTAATAATTATACGCAATGCAAAATGATTATGAGAAGATACTAATAAATTTTACGCTAATGTAACTTATGCCGGCAGATAAACAACGTGTGTCAAAATTTCTCATGATATTTTTTTAGATTTAGGTTCCAAATAGCATAACTACCGGCTATGTGCCGTATTATGCGTATTTTACTGTTTTATGTTATAATCTTATCTTATTTTTATATTATGTTTAATATTTTAGGGGTGACAAACTAGCGCACAGAACAACTGATGTTAAGTTATAACTGCGGGTCATAACACTTGCACTTATCTTCTACAAAGATTCGAGACTAACACGTGACACCGCCTCAGAGAACTGAGATGGAATGCTCCGTTAGCAATTGGGGTTCCTATACATACACTCACCAAACGAAACATATCAGGCCTGGTGTTATGTAAGGATCAAATTCTGGTCGGGACCAATTCATGCTACAACTAGATACTAGCTATATCGTGGCTCGACCACTGTTATAATTCCTAATCAATACCAAATTAGTTCTTCTACAAAAATTTGGCGTGATGGTCTTGTTAGAGCGTTCACTTGCCGTTGGGATATATCATCACATTAATATAATGGATATTAATGAACATCGCCGGCATGAATAGGCCGGCAACGCATTCGTGACTTCTCTGGGGCGGTGGGATACACTTACTTACTAGTGAGCTGCTTGCTTGTTTGCCCCCTTTTTTTATACAAAAACTGTACTTATAATAAGGCAATCTCCCATCCTCAAGATCATATTTCAGTGCGAACTCCTGGCTACTAGTTTGTGCTTGTGCAGATACTCCGAGTTATAAAGCACCGATCAACCGGAGATAATATGCCTGAAGGGCTCACCAGGGCGATGGCAAGCCCGACAGATGTCGACGGTACGGTTATTCAGGACGTATCTCCGATAGTTGTTGGTCTTAATAAGCTGATTCTGTATCGCACACACAAAACCCTCGGTTTCCCCAAAAGGGTCACCGAAGCGTGCCCAGTGAAGGAAGCCAACTGTGTCTACAAACGGTTCGTGAAGAGCCTTGTAGTACCTCCCTTGGAGCTTCTTCTCTTTCTATACGGTCTCCCGGTTGGACACGCTCTGTACACCTGGGTCCTGCCGTTGCTCGTTACCTAAGGACAGAGGGGTAAGCCCTTTGTCACATGCTATAACGTCCGCATGGAAGGCACCACCCGATCTTGGCAGAAAGTAATTACGGAAGCTGCACACTTCGTGGTTGTGCATGGTTAAGGCGCTTAAAAGGCCACGGCCTCCATGCCTTGGCGGTAAGCACAGACTCATTACCGACGCTCTCGGATGATGCATCATGTCATAGTTGTGCGATGTTTTCTGTCCAGGGCTTCTAATTTGTTTTGAATCTACTTGAGTATACCAAAGGTATATATGAGGACAGGCATGACCCACCCGTTATACGTGCGTGCTTTATTCACGCCAGACGTATATTAAGCACCTTCCAGTGTCAGGCGCGCACACTTCACGAACCGACCGTTTCATGCTCGCCTCAACGCATAGACGTATCCATGCCCTCAGAATTAGCAAACTTTATCCGTCCTGAACCCCATTCTGATAGCAATTACTAAAATCACTGGTGACGCCTCATGAACCATGTTTGGGGCACCGAGTCAAATGCTTTTCTGTAGTCGATCCAGGCGGGAGAGAACTTCCGACGGTTGCACATAACCAGTTTGCCAATACGACCACGGTCCCTGCATCCACTCTGAGCGTCCGAAATCACCCAATTTGAATTAAGATGTCGAGTGATTTTGGCATTCAGAATTGATGTTAGTGTCGCTTGTGCTCGCGTGTGCTTACTCGGATCTGCAATGACCTGATCTTTAGGAACCAGATGAGTAACCCCAGTACTGAAGAGATCCGGACGCGACCTACGGTTGCAGGCTTCCTGGAACAGATGAGCGAGCACAGCGCGGCGTGGGATGCCAGCCCCTTAAGCCAGTAGTGATATAATCCATCGAGGCCCTGGCTGCCCTAGCTATATCGTCTGTCGTTATCGCCACAGAGTACATGGTTCCTCGTTTTTAATTTATCAGCCTGGTCCAACGCATGAGGCGTATTACACCAACGGTGGGTGCCGATTGCTGGGTATGAGAGCAGGGTCCTCTCCTCGACACCAAGCCGACTGGTGGGGATGATGGATTCGAGGGGTTGTCAGGTGGTCGAGCAATATCTCGCATTCGGCTGCTGGTTCGCACGCTGCTGCTTCCAGCACCAGCTCCAGACTCACACCGGTGACCTCCAGGCGGACTTAGGTGCATTTCAACTTTTTCCATCATCTCTACTTTATCATTATTATTAGCGTGTATTAAATAATATAATTGTGCTATGAATTGACTAAAATGACAACAATATTTATATTTACATTTTTTTTAATTAAATGTGTTTGGTAACTGGATATTTGATACTATAAAAAATTATATTAAATTATTTAATTTAGATTAGATTTAATTTAGTTGAAAAAGTTAAGTAAAACATTTTGATATTATAAATAGTTTATAGAAAACAAATATTTAAACCTCGAGCATTAGGCAAAATAACTTCTATCCACGACAATATACAAGTAAATTAGAAAGCTGCCAAAAATAACTGACAATGTTGTCAAATAGAAATCGATGTTTGTTGAATTTCTGTAAACAATACTTGTGTCGGTTTTATTGTATTTTAAATAATCCTTAATACTAATTATTTTTATTAGCAAACGTAAGGTGCCATATTATACATGACTCTTGGACGCAAATATCAGAATTGTTCCGGGTAAATGCTCCTATTATCCATAGAAGGGTGTAACTGATTATTGATGCATGAACTTCGGGTCAGGAGCATTTTATATATATCAGGATTGATTTTTCCCTATTTATAGGAATGCTGGGGATACGCGAAAGGTCTATGCTAGCCAGTCGAAGTCGGGTACTCTTTCGGGCTGTTCTTCTTCTGTGAGTTTCCATTTAACATTTTCTATGCCTTTATGAATCACGCATATTTTCATGTTTATAATAATTATTAATATTTCGAATCTCAATTCACATCTTAAATCACACTTTATAATATTTGTGACGATGAAATTCTCTGAATAGTTTATGAAAAGGTTTTTATGATATAAATATGCTTTGCAATTCTTTATCGTATTTATAGAAAGCCTCCCATAAATATTATATCAGATTATACTTATTCCTAAATATTGATTTTTTTATACCTTATTATAGCATAATAAAGCATAATTTAAACTTATTTTGCCAGTTAGCACTTATTTTGTTTTTGTAATGCATAGTAAATATGGTGAATCATTTATGAAGGCATAAATCTTTAATCTATAAACTTTAAATATATACTTATTTTACTGTAAAAACTTATTGTTCTAAGTATTCATGTATGTATAACTCTCAATTCTCTTATAAATTACTTAGTATAACATTATGAATTAACATATTAAAACTATTTATGGTAATTTTTATAATATTAGGTATATACTACTAGTATATATATTACTAGGTATCCTCAGTATTTAATTTAAAAAAAATATAGAGAACCACCACATATTTGAATAGAGTAAATTTTCAGAAACAATACAACAATGAGGAAAATATATAAAAAAACTGTATCATAACACAGTAAGTTAATTGGCCATTGTATAAAACAGACACCATGTACTTAATACAAATGAATAAACCAATCACCCCTCCAATGTCAAGGAGTCCCACTGTCTTAGTGGCTGGCATTGTTGATGGTTCCCTTCAGCTTAGTCTGTTGTAGTAAACTTGTAGAGGTCACTGGAAAACAGCAACAATACATATAATATTTTTTTAAATAATGTGACACTAATGACTACTTGTTTCTGCACTCCTATACTCTCTCTTTCACTCTCTCTCTCTCATGTATCTCATTACTTATAAATCTAGATTTAGATTGTCAAATATGTTTCACTTCTGTTGCATGTACTGAGTTGTGCACTATTATTATATTTTGTCAAACACTACTCTGCATGTCTACTTAAGTTTAAATTAGCAAATAGTTATTATCATCTCAGTATTACTAGCATGATCCTGACAGATCTACTTCTCAATATGCCTATATATGTAACAGTTACCACAAACACTAAGTGATTCTTGCAGCACAACATCCAAATTCATCCTAAATAAGGAATCACAAAATCAATGTATTGGTACCCTTCGGACAAAGATGGAATTCCTTGTCTCTAGTTACAGTCACTCACTAAATGAAACACAGGTAGCTAAATAATATATTGATTTTCTGTGAAATTGTGATCCTTCCCTAGTCGAGCCAACATATCTTTGTGTTACATATAGTAAATAGAAGAAAATTATAAGTATAATGCATTTCAGTTTGTCCCATCACTTTGAAGTACCCAGGTACTTTGAATATTGAACTTAATATTTATTTCAAGCCTAATGGCCATAGGTCAAGCTCAAGTGACAATAGCCTTATGGTTAAGGGTATGGTCTCCAAACTTAAGGTTGTGGGTTAGAAACTACCATTCAACTATTGTAGTCAACCATCTTCTAGCAGAAGCATTCATGATTAGTTGGAATGGTTAACTGTTACGTTGCACACCTAGGATTAATTTTAAAAAAAGAAAGAAAAAGATCTATTCTTATATCATTGTTACATCTTCAGTCTTTTTTCGATTCTGTTTTCAAATGTTGTAGTTAGTATGAAATAATAAATTGGACTTCACATGTCTCACAATATTAGTTACATTTATTTCATTGCACATGCAGTTTTCCCTCGCATTGTTTCCCTTTGCTAGCATATGGATTATACATATAATCCAGCACTTAAAATTATAAATATCAGGTTTATTGGTGTTGTTCCGGGATCTGTCTATTTGCTTGCGAGTGATTACACATTTAACTACTACTTCTGGGGAAAAGTTAGTCCTAGAAGTTATTTTAAGAGTTTGTTTTATGAATACTGACTTAAGACTATCGTAAAGTGTCTGGTGTATTGACTACTGAATCAGATAAGTCCATCTACTATGGAATGGTATACGGGATATGGTAAGCATAGATAAATATAGTTATCTCTGCTTATGTTTATATGATCAATTTTTAGTTTATTCTCTTTTATTAATTAGTTTTAGCACCTATAACAATATCTTACCTCACCTTGGGTTGGTGGTGGTAGCTACCCTAGCTTTATTTGTAGATTATTATTACATTTTTTTTTATTACATTGAGAGTAACAAACAAGCACACAGTTCACCTGATAGGAAGAGGTTCCTACCGCCCATGACATCTACAATCCTCCTTGACAAGGAATCTTAATGCAGATGCGTTGTTATACTTGAGATGGAATGCCTCGTCACCAGTCTAAAAGGTAGATAATGCACAAATGGGACAGCTCATCTGGGGAAAGACGACACCCTCACAGGATACCAGAGTAAAATAGCAACAATCCGCTACTGTTTCTGCTGAGTGTAGGGTTGAGAACTATTATTCTGGTGCCGAGGTATTCCCCTCTGAGCCCTCGAGTCTGACAAAGCATCTGCATTATGATTCCTTATCAAGGATGATTATGGCTGTGCTCATTTATTATATTCAAAATAATAAAAAAAACCTTCCGAGGACTAAGATAAAATATGTTATTTAGTAATACGGATCTCCGGATCCCTACACTGACCAGATGAAACACAGCAGTATTATTCTACTATTTCATACTCTACTATAGAATACCAGGAATGCCGTTTGGTTATGCCACTGTTATGTCATACAATAAGCGTATTATAAATGAGATCATACTCAGATAATCCTCATCTATATAGGTCTTCGCAATCATTGCAATAATTCAAAGCAAATCGTAATATGATTAAATCCTTAGTAATCAGATCGTGCTTGATTGGTGATTGATACTTATCTATTTATTATTAAATCAAATCCTAATGATGATTAAAACCATAAAGTAAACTTTGTATTTTATTTCTTTTATGAACGAATTTTCGATTTAATTTATTGAGTTTATGTGATGTATATAATATTTATGTATGTGTATATATTAATCGATCACAATCCTGAGCCACCTGCATCCATCGACTTCTTGCAAACCCTCATAAGTCATCACTGCATCTGGTTGCTCTAGATTGGCACTCAAGAACTTATCTTCCGCATCGGTTCTACGAACTATATGTCGGTCACCCTCTTCATGTTGCAGATGTCTAAGTTGCGTATTCTATCTAGAGAATAATGCATATATAATTTAAGATTTTTCCACAGATATCTCTGTGCGACATGATCGAACCACCGGACTACGAGGAGGTGTGCGAGAGGCTGATGGGGGAACGGGATCCTCTTGCATACCCTCCGAACGACATAGAGCTACTCACCGTGCCCCGTCGGATACGCACCGTGAAGCACGTGCTCCCCGATGAAGATTTGTGAGTTTTGTACTTTCATCTAGACAATCATTTTTAACGCTACGCTACGCTGCAATTTGTTTATAGCTGCAGAATGAATGGGTCGGGTCAGTCAGCTTGGTGGTGGAAGGACCATTTTGACATAGTTTATCACACTAAAGAAGGGGATTAGTAAGTGACTCTGTTTGCGTGATTGATAACGGTACAAAAATAAATCCTGCCCAGCTGATATTGTCTGGTAATAACTAGAATATTTGGCCATTGTCGATATCGACTACTATGGACAACTATGGAAACTAATCAGCTGTCGCCAGCGGTATTTTGGAACCATTACGACTTATGGACCTTCGAGGAAAGAGCCTACACCCTTCTTCAAGGCCGGCAGAGCATTTGCAACCATTCCTTACCATCAGGTGAACTGCATGCTCGTTTACCACCAGTTCTATAAAAAAATAAAATCATAGTTATGCAGGTTTCCTAAGGATGTTTTCCCTCACCGCCGAGAACGTAGTAAATCTTTTAAAATTGCAATAAAGATCTGCCTCAGTTTCGCGTGCCGTGAATATAGAGCGAAACCTTAGACAATGCTCTCAACAAACATAAAAATGAAGGAGCACTCTAGGGAGGAGGCTGATGCCCAGCTGTGGGATTTATGCATAGTCTTCTATTTTTTTTACTTTTACATAATATAATTCACGTCCCCAGGACGAAAGCGCCGATGTTCGTGCGTGACTGCATTCGCTGCTACACATCTGACTACATAGTGGTCGAGTACAAGTACCGTGTGTACTCAGGGTCGTCGGGGGGTCGGGAGCGATTGGCTGAAAGGCTGGAGCGGCTGATGGGGGCTCCTCTGCAATACTACGAGATCGACGCAGAACCCTGCGCCCCACTTGACGACTTAGCGCTGCAGCAGGTAAGCGTTGTGTTATGTGCGTTGTCTTTTTTTTGTGTATGCGTGGTGATGCTGGTCCAGAGACCCTTACAGCTTTATCTAAACAGGCTCGCGAGCGGGAGGTCCGGGAGGTAACGACAATGCTGGCAAAGCTAGCACGAGGACGGCTACTTGAGAACCGCTGCACTCTGGTCGCTATCTAATGGGAAGGTATATGCATTGTCACTTGAGTACTAACATGGAATGCCTCGTTATCTATAATTGGGTCCCCAGATATACTCATATGGGTATACTCACCATTCGGAATGCAGTGTTGAGCTGCTATTTAACACTGGTATTCTATAAAAACGTGTACCTTCCCTGGCCGAGCCGACCTATCCAGGTCGCAGAATAAACTAACTAAAGCTTGGCTCCGTAACGTTTACTTTTTTATATGAACAACATACAAGATTGACTAACAAGCACACAAATCACCCGAGACCATAAATACCTTCATCTTCTTTATTTCTTTCGAGTTATTCTTGAAAACCATAATTCAAAACATAAATATATTTATTTTCCAGTTTGA
Source organism: Teinopalpus imperialis (assembly GCA_029286865.1). Classification (NCBI taxonomy): domain Eukaryota; kingdom Metazoa; phylum Arthropoda; class Insecta; order Lepidoptera; family Papilionidae; genus Teinopalpus; species Teinopalpus imperialis. The sequence goes on from JAGSMU010000028.1 coordinate 1,217,649, forward strand.
ATCTCAACCATCCAGTGGACGGCAGTCTGTAGCATCAATTACATCTTCAATATCCTGCAACGAGACGTTAACTCCGCGTGGTTCCTGGGCGAGCTTGGACCTTCAAAGCTCGTCATCTGATCCACTCATACCAGATCTGTTTGAGAAGAAACCACCTGAACAAATGGATGCACTAAATGAGGCGAGAAGGTAATTTACAATACTCACTTATTTCTATTAAGTTGGTTGGACGCTATGTGGCAATTACAACTGGAAGTGCTTCTGTGCTTGGCCATCTAATATTGGAGTAGTCACAAAGAGTCATAGCAGAACGTCGACGACTACGAAGCGATTAATTTATTAATAATTGTAATTCAATTTAATTGCCTTGTTCATAAGACTGAAATTGGTATAGCGAAATAAAATCATATCTCCGGTCTCCTAGTGTATTTTTATTTCGCCATATGAATTTCTGTTTTATGTTATACCAGTTAAAGTTGAATTTCGTCGGTCGGTAAGATCAAACAGGATCAATAAATTATCAACATTACTCATACTTTATTACACAACCTGTTTAACAGTATGCAAGTATATTTTTATATTTTTTAAGACTGTCTGAAAATTGTAGCAAGACTTATAAAATGTTGCCAACATTTTCTTTGTCTGTGATGTAAATATATATATGTGCATTTCATTTAGTTTATATTTATATTTTTGTATATTTTTTAATTAATTAATACAATAACATGTTATTTTCATATTAACTTGTTTGCTTTTTTTCTCTCTACTGTTATTTTGTTTCTTCCTGTTTTTCTGCTGTTCTAGCTACTCGCTTTTTGTCTCTTTCTACTGTTGTAAAACTCACCAAACGGCCCCAACGGAAGACACTAGGTTTTAACACCATATGTTGAGTTCGGACCGAATTGTAAGAAATATATATTTTACGTTCTTTATTGTTCGTTTTATTGTTAAGGTTAAACATATTCTTACCTCATATATAAAAAAATCCTTATTTTAGATTGGAAAATCGTCAAGCTGATCTCCTAGGTCTGTATACTCCATACCTTGATGAAGAGGAAGCCGTAGAGAGGCGGCTGGCGGCAGAAATGCCCTGCGAGGTAATGGGCCATAGGATATTGGTAGTCTGTCATCAGCTAAAGTGAGTATTTGTCCCTAATATTTACAAGCCTTGGGCACACTGTCATTTCATTCCATTCACAAAGTATTAGACTTTTGCACAGTAACATTTAAGTATTTTTACAAGTTTGCTATTTATCCAATTATTATATTAAATATTTTATATATATAATGTGTAAAGAATCTCGTTACATTACATACAAACAACATACATCTTATTTCGCTTGTTCTCTTAAGCTTTGAAAAAATTAGTAATTCCATATTAAAATGGTAAATTTTAGGATTTTTATAGATGTGTCGTTCGTGACCCATTTTTTCCCCTGTACTAGGAATTGTTATTCTTTTGGCATTTTTTTTATCAAATTCTCAGATTGGAATTAGATGTAGAACCACTGTTCGCTTCGATGGCGTTGTTCGATGCTAAAGAAAAGAAGAAGTTGTCTGAAAACTTCTATTTCAATCTAAATTCGGAGACAACACGTCAGATGCTGTCGGGACATGTTCCGCACGCAGACGTTTCCACTCTAAGTAGAAGCGCCGTGTTTGACATTCTGAACCCATCGCCCGATATCTTCCTGGTGGTTAGAGTTGAGAAGGTCCTGCAGGGAGATGTTAACGAATGCGTTGAACCTTATATCAAGGAGGATAAGGTAGGTATTAAATATTTTTTCTTTTTTAATATTTCGTAGGATAGTGCTTTTTAGTAATCTTTAAGGGACGGCTGAATTCAATACGTCGCGATGGTTATGATAAATGTTTGTAAAATGTCTAATATTGTTGGTTATAAATTTTTTATATTTTATAATTCCCCATCGCAGACAAATCAAATTCATATGTTATAAATTTAGCCAGTAGCCTTCAATGAAGTATTAAGTTTCAAACGCATTCTCAGATAACAACGATGTGTTGCTAGATAACCAGTAAGACTTATTAATCATTAAGGTTATCAACTCACCAGACGAAACACAGCAACGCGAACTTGAGAAACTGTGAGTGTAGTCCGACGTAACATTTAAGAGCAGTGATAGCTGAAAGAATAAAATTGTATTGTATTCTGATACACATTCAATAATGTCACTGGATGTTGGACAATGACATTTTAGACAGAATTAATGGGTCAGCTCGAACGGGATAGGACTACGCCCTCACAGAATATCAGTGTAAAATAAGGCCTGCTGTGTTTCGTCTGGTGAGTGAGTGCAGGGATCCGGAGACGTTTATTACTGGTGGTGACGAGGCATTTCATCTCAGTCCACGAGGGTGACAACGCATCTGCATTATGATTCCTTGTCAAGGATGAATGTAGAAGTCACGGGCCGAAAGGCAGGAATCACTTGCCATCAGGCGAACTGTGTGCTCGTTTGTTACTCTCAATGCAATAAAAAAGGCTTCTTTAATACACCATTAACGGCATCAAGCACCTGTTATAGGTCGCTGTGATAGTGACTCCGTTTTAGAGCTGAGTGCTGAACTCACTAACATCCATTAGTTACCTACTACACCATAAAAATAAAATAAACTAGGAATAGTTTAAATAAAACAAAAAGCCATGTTCTCATTCAAATTATTGTTACAATGGGCAGCATAATATTGTTGATTGTCTATGCGCAAATATTTCACCTGTTTCAATGGTAGAATCGTGAGAAAGTCCGCGCCGGAGCGCAAGCGGCGTGCGGCCGCCTGGGCAGGTACCGCATGCCGCTGTGCTGGAGCGCCGTATCCCTGCTCAACATCCTCAGCGGCTCCAATAGCTTGGAGCGGGACAGCGCCGACAAGGACAGTCTGTCTGCCTCCAACGCCAACACCAACACCAACCCTAATACGAACAGCTTAGGTGAGTGCAAAATTCCCTTACCTCCTTTCATGGATTTGATTATGTTCAGAAAAACTGGTGGTTTGAAAGAGATGGAGATGGAGAGAAAAGAAGATTTTTTTTTCTTTTTTTAATTAAACTGAGGGTAACAAACTCACACGCAGTTCACCTGATGGCAAGTGATTCATGCGGCCCATGCATGACATCTACATTCATCCTTGACAAGGAATCATAATGATGCGTTGTTACCCTTGAATTCTGAGATGGAATGCCTCGTCACCAGTAATGAAGGTCTCCGGACCCCTACACTCACCAGACGAAACACAGCATTATGCTATTTTACGCTGGTATTCTGTAAAGCCGTGGTCCTACTCCGGTTGAGCTAAACCATACATTCCTCAGCTTATCACTCAAAATCATGCATATAGTTTTACACTTTTCCAATTTTAAAAGATACATCATTCATTCATTCACCAACACAATTGTTCATTCATTTTGAAGATCGCAAGGCATCGTCTAGCAGTCTGGAACAGCTACGACGCAGGGCTGGTGAAGTTGGAGGTTCCCTAACTCGCAAAGGCTCTATAGAGAGACGGGCGATGCCTGTCCAGCAGGCGGATGAACTCGTCTCACATCTGGACAGCTTCAAGCCAATCGTTATAAGTGTCACTAGCTTCTTTAAACAGGTCAGTTATATATAAAACAAATATTTAATAATAATAATAATCTTAATTTGCTATATAGTGAGCATTTGGTGCTGGATACAGAATAAGATTGTATGTACTCTGCCCGTAAGACTTTAAAAATGATATTTTAAATTTAAAAATTAAAATTAAAAAAAGATATTTTAAAAATGTTTCATAAATATTATTCTTTATATCATCACATCCTATTAATAGTTCACTCCATGGCCAGTGGACAACTAGATAGTGGCCTCAGCATCAAAAGGTGAGATCTGTGAGGGAGGCTTATATATATTTACATAAATGTTTGTATTTTTTTATTACGCTGTTCACCTGATGTGACAAGGACAGTCTGTCTGCCTCCAACACCAACCCTAATACCTCCTTTCGTGGACTTGATTATGTTCAGAAAAACTGGTGGTGGCAAGATGTTTCTTTTTCTTTTTTTAATTAAATTGAGAGTATCAATTGAAAACACAGTTCACCTGAGTAAGGTAAGTGATTCCTACGGCCCCATGACATCTACATTCATCCTTGACAAGGAATCGTAATGCGCTGTCACCCTTGACCACTGAGATGGAATGCCTCATCACCAGTAATATAGGTCTCAGGAACCCTACACTCCCCAGACAAAACACAGCAGCATTATGCTGCAATTTCACGTTGATATTCTGTGATGGCGTGGTCCTACCCGGGATCCACCCACGATCGGGATCGAGTACTACTCAGGTCAACATTATACATGTTACTACATTTCTAGAGATCATCTTAGTGAAGAAGTTAATAAGAATCTAACATCATGACATAGTTGCACACAGCTCAACTAAGGGACTCCAGCAAGTCATAAAATTGTCGTTGCGGAAACATAATGCGGATCTGTTATTTATTTAACATGTAATTTTTCTTTTTATATTTATATACATACACCTAAAATAAAAAATAAAATAAAAATAATAGCCTTTATTTACTTACTACTAACTTACTTTAACAATACTAACTTAATTAAATCCTATATATAAATCTAGAAAATATGTGGTTATAGTTATATTTATTGACGTATGCTGGTAGTAGTCGCCTCTGCGGCGTAGGCCTCTCCTAAACCTTTCCAAGTATCTCTTCCCCGAGCCATTTGCATCCAGTTATTACCACACCTGCGGTTGAAAGTATCTCTCCATCGTTTGCCTGGTCTCCCTTTTCTCCTTTTGTTGTCCCTTGGTATCCGTTCTATTAGACGTTTCGCCCATCTGTTATTCATCCTACATACACCTAGAGAATGTTAAATATTCATTAGTTGTATTAAATTATTGTGCATAAATTGTTTTTAAATGCATGGGGTGGGGCCGCCTGTAATGTTATTAGTAATGATACCTTATATACCTTTATGCACATATTTTAATATGCTATATTGTGTTAAATATATGTAATTCTGTTGGTGGTTTATTTATTTATTTATTCTTTATGTTCCTTAAACAATAGATTTATAAGGGCGGACTTAATGCCCAGTGGCATTCTCTACCAGTCAACACTGGGAGTTCATGAGAATATGTTGGTAGGCATAAAAATAAAAAAAGAAGGTTAAATAGATAAAAATATCAAATTATACATAGATACACATCAAAATAATACGTAATAAATATAAATAATAATACATACATAACAATATAAGTATAAACATATATTCGTGGTTCGATATATATGAATGAAATAAATGAATGTGTTGTCACCGTACACCGGAATCTATTGCCTTGTATTACATTGGACAGTAATTCTGTCCAATGTTTCTGTCAAATTCATTGCGAATTTTTCGTATGAATATTCTTTTATTGTTCACCTCATCAAACCTTTGAGACAAATGGTCATATCACACACCAACGACATATGACGCAGTTATTTGAAGAATAAAACTATCATTGATTTGTACCTAACTGACCCACAAATATATTTCGATCTGAGTCGAGGTTTCGTACCTCCTTATGAAAGGCCCTCGTATCGTATTATCGGCCCCGTCTGTTGTCGTCTGCGTCGTGGTGCGGCAGCAGTCTCCGCACCAGCTTCGCAGCATCGTCGTTATCTCCCACGCTCGCGAGTCTAATTAGATAAAGCTGTAGAAGTCCCTGGACCAACAGCAATACACATAGACAAAAAATAATAACAAAAACAATTACATAGTTGTATATATATAATATGGTTATTATGTATTGTAATAAAATATATATTATTTTTCCTTTATTTACTACAGGAGACAGACAAACTACGCGACGAAGACCTGTACAAGTTCCTGGCAGAGATCAAAAGACCAAGTTCAGCGCCAAAGAAACTGAAATGCATTCCTGGTACTCTGAAAATCGAAGTCTCACCTTGTCCCGATGAGATAAAGAACGGATTAACCCCCGAGATGGCGAAACTGAATCCCTATGGAGGTATGAAGTTTATATATTGATGTTTTTTTGGGATTTTTTTTTTCTTACCATAACAAGTAACACCATGTGAAGAATGCACAATGTCCAATCATAAGGAATCGTGTTAAACACAAATATACAACATAACATTTATTTCAAATAGACTTTTGATATGTTGAGTTCTCGCAATATAGGACCCTTAGATCTGGTTGCAAGTAACATTCCATTTCAGTCTTCAGGGATGACAAAACATGTACTCTGACTAAAACATTTCAGCAGTCCTAGAGCTATGCTACAGATTGTTTCTAACTAGCTGCAGAATGAAAGGGTCAGCTCGACCGTAGTAGGACCAGGCCCACACAGAATACCAATGTAAAATAGCAGCATAATGTTCTTGTGTTTCGTCTGGTGAGTCTAGGGATTCGGAGACCATCATTACTGGTGGCTGACGAGGTATTCCATCTCACTCCTCAAGGGTAACAACGCATCTGAATTATTATTCCTTGTCAAGGTTGAATTTAGAAGTCATAGTCCGCCAAGAATCACTTATCATCAGGTGAACTGTGTGTGAGCTTGTTACTCTAAAGGTAAAAAAAAATAAATGTACAAAAAATCGTTTTATTATTTTTTCGTTACTAATTATCTCAACTGAGGTAAATCTGATGGCAACGGCGATGCTATTCTGGCCCTTGCCAGTTCTCATCAGCAACGTGGCACTCTCACGTACTGTGTGCGTTACAGACGACAACGTGCGTCCGTGCAAGGAGGTCCTGTCGTTCCCGCTGCAGCCCGCGCTGGTGCCGCACCTGCAGTACCGCAACCTGCTGTACCTGTGGGTGCGGGACCTTAACCTCGCCGCCTACACCTCGCGCACGGGATCAGCGAGGAACATCACCGTATGTCCTACACATCTTATCTCTAAATCAGAGACTCCCAGACTGTTTTTTCTCATAGACCACTTTAAAAATTTAACTGGTTCCGGTGGACCCCCTGCAGCTACATTTCCACCATATTCCCAAAACTCAACAAAAACATTGTACACGTTGTACAGAATGTGGAATATGCAAGTTTTTACAAGTAACAGTCGCTGAGCTTCTTAAAATATTATCTGCCTACATTGATAGGTGAAGTCAAGACAACATTTTAGTTCATTATCGAAAGCAAATAAATTTTCTTGGACCCCTGCTTACGAATTATGAACCCCCAATTTTTTTTGTCACGCCAACGTAGACCCCCGTCGAGTCTCCCATGGACCCATGGGGGTCCACCTGGACCACTTTCGGATAGTTCCCTCTTTAGGCTCTAAATATTGCTATCTATACAGTAAGAAACAAAAACAAACTTGTTACGCCGATATAGCGTATACAATGGAAAAAATTGTTCTTGGGTATATACCTACTTCTACTTGTCGGAATATTGGTGTCACAAATATGCTTGGATTTAAGCTTTCAGCTCTGGGTTTAGTACTGGACAACTCGTGGACTATTTGTACACTTATTATTTATAAAAAAAAAGCCTATGAATATAAAAGCTTCTTTTGATTTTGCTAGCAGCGCTATGAACTTTACTAACACTCCAATTTCACCAACTTAACCACACCGACTAAGCTTAAACGGTTAGGAGATGACAATTTGGTCTAACGGTGGATACGAACCTACGATCTTTACGAACGATACGATTTCGAATGAGGTGATAATATTGTTTAATGCGTTTTTTATTCCGCATAATAATCATAATCATCATAAAAGATTATATAAGATAAAAAATCTAAATATGGTATATATATATAAATATATACATATATATATATATATTAATATATATATATATACAAATTATGGTTACCAAAAACTCTAGGCTAAGCCGGTTTGCTTGCCTCAAATAAAGTATTCAAATTTAAAGTAATAACGAATAAACATTTCGTATTCCAGGTGCGTATACAACTGATGTCTGGTGAGGACCAAGCATCAGCGTTGCCCGCCATCTTTGGCCGCAGCTCTTGTTCAGAGTACAGCACCGACGCGTACACCACCGTTCTGTATCACAATAAGTACGACTCACACTCAAACCTACTTATTTATACTTATTGTGTAATATTGTTTTTATTTTTAATTTGCAAGAAGACACTGGATGCTATAGTCGACGCATTATCAACTGAGGCTTCGGGGTGTAAATCATATTTATCTGTCTGTCTCGCTCGCACTTACAGGTCTTATGGAGAGGTGTAGTGATGTGCGTAAGAATTGTAGAGGTGCATATCGATAACGGGATAGGTACGATCGATATGCTAAATTATGTTAAATATTAATAGGAATAATTTTTCGCTATCTTAAAGTAAAAGTTTTTAATTTGTAAGATAAAATGTTTGTTCCGTCTTTATACGACGACATCCTTTCGTTTCTTTTTTTTCCCAACTATATTTTTATAATTATATTATTTTCTGTTCAAGGAATCCGTCTTTATACGGCGACAACCTTTCGTTTCTTTTTTTTTCTCAACTATATTTTTATAATTATATTATTTTCTCTTCAAGGAATCCGTCTTTATACGACGACAACTTTTCGATTCTTTTTTTTTCCAACTATATTTTTATAATTATATTATTTTCTGTGCAAGGAACCCGTCTTTATACGATGAGATAAAGCTAAAGCTACCTGCGGACCTGGGCGACCAGCATCATCTTCTTTTTACGTTCCTGCACGTATCGTGCCAGAGGAAACCCGTGCCGCCTGATCAGGAGAAGAGTGTGGAAACACCTGTCGGTTACTCTGTAAGTTAAAAAAAATTGTTAGATTTGTTCATCAGACATAGGAAAATAGTTGAAATCCCGAGTTAAACACAATAAACAGAAACTTTTCGTTGCACTGTTGTTTACTGTTTGTAACTTTTTTACACCCCCGGTGTGAACAGTAAAGTTTAAATAAATAAATAATAATTTATATATTTTGTCACCAGTGGCTTCCACTATGTCGCAATGGGAAACTGACCTGCGGCGAGTTCAACCTGCCGGTGATGCAGGAGGAACCGCCCCCGAACTACTCGTACATATTCCCCGACGTGCTGCTGCCCGGCACTCGATGGATAGACAACCACAAACCTATCTTCAGCATATCTCTCGACGCCCATACTACGGTTCATCCTTTGGTAACATTTTTAGACATTACAAATTCTTAGTAAACATAAGAACAATATTAATTCAAATAATTAATGTATCGTATGATTTTCTCATATGTCTGTATGTGTATTTATATACGTGGTAGAGTTATAAACTAGCTACAGTACAAACTGGCCAACTCCACCTACGGGTTCTTACGTAGCAAGCGTTTACCATGTTTCGTCTTGTAAAAGAAACAGGCCTTATAACTAGTCAACACGCATTTCATCTCTTTGGGGATTCTTGGGGATGACAATGTATTTGCATTATTTTTTGAGAACATATGTGGTGTTGTATTTGGATAAATTTGAAACTATCATTAATACGCCGGGACCAACACAATTTTCACTCATGGCTTTAAGCCCCTGGGTCACGGATTTGCTTCATTTTTTACTGCAAAACAATGAAAACACCATTCCTATCATTCGTTTAAAACCCTAGAGGTCATTAGTCTGAAGCATCATTACTTTATAAATACTTTGGAGGCTATTAGTCTGAAGCATAATTACTTTAATAATACCCTAGAGGTCATAAATCTGAAGCATCATTACTTTAAAAAAACTATGTCATTAATCTGAAGCATTATTACTTTTAAAATACCTTAGAGGTCATTAGCCTGAAGCATGATTACATCAAAAATACCCTAGAGGTCATTAGTCTGAAGAATCATTGCTTTAAAAATACCTTAGAGGTCATTAATCTGAAGCATCATTACTTGAAAAATACCTTAGAGGCCATTCATATGTCAGTTAGTTAACTTGTTTTATAAAGTTATTACTTACAGGACGGGTATATCGAGAGGTTTGCAATGGCATGCGAGGCGGTACAGGAGGGCAACATTCCGCCAAGGATTGGTCTGGCCAATATGGAGTCCGAACTTCGCGCCAGGTATCAATTATTTAATATTGATGGATTATTTATTTTATAATATTTATAACATTGATGACGATATGCTCTTGGTAGACTATAGCGATATGTTGTCGTTTTACCAGAATACGTCAACTACACAGGATATATTATAGTGCCGGAAGCATTTGCGCTGATGCAATAAGATTGGAGGAAGGTTCAAATGCTGAGTAATAGACACCAACACACCGACACACTCAGAAACGACAACCAACAATATATGTAACACAAATTGATCTCGAAATAAATATAAAGATCCAAATTTAATTATTACAATTGTCATCCGTATAGAGTTCGCTCATGTGACAATAATGTTACACTACCTACGATCAACAAATAAATTTATTATTATTTTTATATCATATCCCTGTTCAGTATAACGGAGTTGCCCACCGCCAATGTGGAGATACTGGCGCGCTACCTGGCCGTGGTGTGCGACAAGCTGCTCCAGCTGCTGGTGGCGCCGCCCGCGCTCGCCGGCCAGCCGCTCAACATCGCGCAGGACGTGTTCACGTGTCTCGCGCACCTCTTCACCGATATCACAGTACGCTTCCTGTTACGACACCCTGTATATTAAGCCAATATGTTCTGTAATGACACAATTTTAATATTCAGTCACATTACAACTAGCAACGGTTTGCTCATAGAACACCAGCGTCGTGTGTTCTACGGTGAGTGTAGGAGTCCAGAGATCCAACTATTGGTGGAAAGGCATCCCATCTCGATCCTTTGGCGTGGCAAGGCGTTCAGGATCGAATTAAATGTCATGGGTCACTTATCATCAGGTGAAGTGGGTGCTCGTTTTTTTTGTGTGTGAGTATTGCTGTTGGTCGAGAGACCTTTACAGCTTTATCTAATTAAACTCGCGAGCGGGTGAGCAGGGAACTGGATTGAAGATGGAACAATGTATTAGAAATATCAAAGAATATATTTGAGCCTTGAGACTTTTAGCTTATTGACCTGGACAGTTACTATGAGTATTTTCTGGCAGAACATGAACGACGGAGCGTCGTGCGACGGGCATGGTCGCAGCAGCCTCATCACGTGCTACGTGCAGTACCAGTGCACTATCCCGCGACCCTCGCTCGCAGACAAGGACATCGGACTGCCGCTTCCGCCATCTGGTAACCGGTTTGATAGTGGTAGACCGAAGGTAGTCTTGTCTACGGGACAAAAAAAGAAGAAATAAGCACATTAACGTCATCTCACAATTAATTTACGATAACATATAGCATTATATACGTAAAAATTTACAAAAAATATTCTATAAAATCTTTTGTACACGCTATCAATACAGGGAACATGAACAAACTTGTGAGATCTATTTATCGTTTAAAGAACGTACAGAAATTGTTCTTGGGCAAGTAATAGTCGATTTGCCATTAAACAATTATGGTTAAGAAACAACTAATCAAATAAACCTCTACTACTCTTTGTCAGAATATTTGGCTGACAAATACGCTTGGATTTAAGCTCTGGGTCCAATACAGGAACAACTCTTGGACATTTTGTTACATACTATTTAAAAAAAAAAGCAACTAGTGGAATTTCTTGCCGTTTCTTTTCGCTAGCAGCTAGCTATCTTGACGATTCAAAAGTGTTATATATAAACCTTACTTGAATAAAGCTTCATTTGATTTGTCACATAAATGGGTCGCCTCATTCGGGCAAGGACCACGCTCTCACAGAATTCCATCGAGAACATCTCAATGCACCTGTGTTTTGTATGGTGAGTGTTTAGGGATCTAAATACCTAGTAACGTGCATGAACATCTAGAATTTTCGTTGGAAAGATGAATGTACATGTCATGTCATTTACCATCAGATGAACTGTGTGCCTCGTATGTCAGCTCTAAAATGAAATGATAAAAAATGCACACAGACAAACACACAATCACGGCGGTGAAGGAAAACAATATATCGAAGACACGAAGTCCACCAATCAGCAGTGGAGCCGCGTGGTGCACTATACACTAACACCCTCTCTAGAGAGGAGGTTGAAGCCCAGCAGTGGGATGTATATACAGGCTGTTTTTTTTTTATTTTTTACATTTACTCACACATCGAAATAATTAGCTAATATGAACGAAGCGAGTAATTTGATTTTTATTTTGTAGTGATGAGCGACGGGTCGTGCAAGATTCTTCACGAGGAGCTCGCGCTGCAGTGGGTGGTAGCGAGTGGCGCCACCAGAGACCTGGCAATGCACAACTCTTGGTAACTAAAACAGAACCATCACCCGTAGCCGACAACGTTCTCCATATCTGATGATATTGTTACTATCTCTACGGTTCGTTGGATAGAAAATAAATAGCCTTTAACTTGATAGTTAGTTTATTGAACAAAAAGGAATCACTTGTAACACAAATTCACTTAAAAATAGTCCTTATAAAATTCACTCACATGTTCAGGAATGTTTCAGTCGAATATAGCTGTCTCCCTCCTTCACGCGTACAGCTGTCCTTTGTACACATAATTGGGTACATTCCGGATCGTATCAAACATGACCACCTCTTTCTATCACATTGCTGGAATATTCCGACATGATCGATTACAATCGTCTCCCTTTTGCGCACATAGCCATTCTGCTCACACCTTTTCTGGAATTTTCCAGAGACATGATCGCCTATACTCGTCTATCTCTTTGACACGTATAGATGATTCTAGATGTTCTTCTGCACATCCTCTAGAATGGTCCGGAGACAGGAGGGCTATGACTAAACCTGAAACGGCCTGTTAATTGATTTTCAGATAAAAGTGCTATGTAATTGTTAGTGTACTGAGGCGGCCTGAAAACATGATTCAACCTGTCGCGCCTGTAAGTGACGGAAAAAAAAGTTTATGAGATTTCTCCTTCCACCTGTCTCCTTAACAATATTTGATGTTGATTTTAAAATTTTCAATTTATTTCACTGCATATCAATCTCTGTATGCGACCCACGCGACGAGTCACCAGTCTTGAATGGTGTTATATTTCTACAACATTACATCGCGTTTTACCAAAATAATTTCTATCCATTCCAGGGCATTATTCGAGCTGATGATTAAATCGATGGTGGAGTACCTGTACTGGAGCGGGGCACATGAGGCTCCGCGCAAGGCGCGCTTCCCTGACCAGTTCACTGACGACCTCACCACGCTGGTCAACAACGTTACTTCCGAAATTATCTCCAGGTACAGTAACATGAGCCGTGCTAGGTAAGTATCTAAGAGCTCCTTTTAATGTCACGGTACGCGAACAAACTGAGTTCGATGACCGGTGCCGGTCCTCCCTTTAGATAGAGATCCGAATCGAGGTTTCGTACCTGTTTCTGAGGGGACCTCGGATCATATTATCGCACCCCTCTGTTGTCGTCGACGTTCTTCGTCCACAGGGGTCGGAGTGCAGCGGTGGTGCAGCTGCAGTCTCCGCGCCAGTTGCGCAGCATCGTCATTGTCTCCCTACTCAGCGGGCCTCCCGCTCGCGAGTCTAAGAGAAATACTCACACAAATAAAAAGACCGACGCCGGCACCAATGAAATTTTTAAATACAAAACTGCTGATTCGGCTGAAAACGCATATCTCTAAGAAATAAATAAAAAAAAATCGAAGACAAAGTCTACCAATCCGCACTGGAGAAGCGTGGACTATGCTCGAAACACCCTCTAAAGAGGAAGGCAATGTCCAACAGTGGGATTTATATGTAGGCTTTTACTTTACTTTTATTGTGGTAGAGTTACATCGAGTGGTAGAACTATACTGCAATTCGTAGCTGAATGGGTTAGCTCGACCGGGGTGGGATCACGCCCTCACAGAAAACCAGCCTCAAATAGCTCCATAATGCTGCTGTGTTTCGTCTGGCGAGTGTGGGGATCCGGAAACCTTTATTACTGGTTATATATGATTCCTTGTCAAGGATGAATGTAGATGTCATGGGCCGCAGGAATCACTTGCCATCAGGTGAACTGTGTGTGAGTTTGTTACTCTCAATATAATAAAGAAATAATATTTTTTTATGACGAAAGTTTCACCAATTACTAACATATATTGTTAGTTGTTGGACCTCATAAAGAGAAGGTTTTATCAATACTAAAGCCTCGTTGCAGCCATTTCTAGCCGCAACATATCGATGCAATGTCTCAGCCGGATAAGGTTCATCCCTTACAGATAATAACAAAAGATGATGTGCTTCATATAGTGAGGGTGGGCATCCTGGGACCTATTTACAGGTAACGTGGCATCCGTGGTAACCCCAGTCACCAAGGGCGACGTATGTGCATCTTGAATCTTTTTGTTTAGGATACGTCATCATCGTCCACCGTCAGATCATCTGTGTCCTTATTGGTCACCCGTAATATTATGAAAAAATTATCTGTACCACTCACAAAAGATCAGCGTGAAATAGCAGCATTAAGCTACTGTATTTCCGTCTGATGAGTGTAGGTAGAGACTTGTTACTGGTGATTAAGGCATTAGATCTTAGGCCTCAGGGCTGACAACGCGTCTGCATTATGATTCCTTGTCCAGGATGCATGTGGGTGTCATCGGCCTCTGTAATCCCGTACCATCTGGTGAGGTGTGTGCTCGTTTGTCGCACTCTGCTATGTATTGAAAATGTTACAGCTACGGCAAGAACAGCCGCTTGACGCAGAGCTTGAATAACAGCCTCGCATTCTTCTTATTCGACCTGCTGAGCATCATGGACCGCGGCTACGTGTTGAATCTCGTGCGTGGTTATCACAAGCAGATGTCCGCAAAGATCGCTTCGCTGCCGGATGCTGTGCCGCTTGTGCATTATAAGGTGATCATCTATATCTTAACAATTGAATATATGTATGATGTATATATTCGTGCTTGTGAGTTTGGTTCTGTAAAAGTATTTTAATCGTTTTGTCTTTTTTTTTTTGTAGTTTCGTTTCCCTCGTGCTATTTGTTTATGGTACGTTCTCAGTGACGTATTGTTTTTTGGCACTTAGCTGGCTTTCCTGCGCATCATCTGCTCGCACGAGCATTACGTGTCGCTGTGCCTGCCGGTCGGCGGGGACGGCGAGGTGCCCGGCGCCGTGGGCGGAGGAGGGGGCGGGGCATCACCACGTTCCGGTTCTACGTCGCAAGCGCCCCCACTGGCGCTCAGTGCGGACTTCCGCTCCAGGCACTACCTGGCTGGTCTTCTGCTGGCCGATCTTACTTCCGCACTTGAGTTGCAGTAAGTTTTCCCCTCCCTATTGTGTTTATTAATGTTTACCTTACTTAAATATAACATAAACAAGTCGTCTGTCTGTATAATTTAAACAAGATTATTAATCGGTGTTGTCCAAATTAAGTATTCAGGTAGCTCTGTCTGTAGTAGTGTTCATTATATTTAGTAACATTTTTTTTGAAAATGTCCACCATTAAACCATTCAGCTGGTCGACTATTTCAAAATTTCCATCTGTTCATTTTCCTTTGTATATGTTGTGAGTTATGTGCCAGTAATCGAAAACGCATAATTTAGTCTTTGTAATTTAATATATTAGTTTTCTCAGCGATTTAATGTTTTAAAATTTGTAAACTCATATGACATAGATCAAAAAATAAATTGGTCCTTCGAGACGGATTTTTTTTAACTCTAAGTTGGGGAAAATAAGTCTAGCGCTGACCGTTAATGCGCAGAGGTCGAAAATAAGGTATCCCCGGGGAGTGAAGGAGGCGCGGGCGGCCATGCGTAAGCGCTTATTGGCTCTCCAGTCGTACTCTGTCCCGCGCGCCGATATGACACTCCACAGTCGCTTTCGAAATTTAATTCTAATTCGCTTTTTAATTTAATAATAATTTTTGTGGAAAAGTGGTACACTGTTATTTGCATTCTGTACATTTGTAATTAATAAAAAAAATCTACTAACTTCCGCCCGCAACTTTGTTCGCGTACTAAAAGTAGCCTTCCAGACTATAATCAATGTCCGTGCTAAATTTCATCCATACAAACATCTAAACTTTCGGATTTATGATATTAGTGAGATGATGATGATGATGTTATTATATAAGTAGAACTTAAACGAACTAGCTCACACATAAAAAAGTTCCAACAAAAACACTTTACTCATAATCAATTTGTAGAAATTGCGTTCGCGACCAGTACCCTTTTTTTTCGGTCGGTTGGCCGCTGTTAGCCAGAGGGCATTTACAGTTTCACCGGGTTCAGAGGGTCACCGAGCGCTCTGTCCTCGGCTTGGACCGTTACCCTGTTCCGCTTGAGCGTCTGACTTGAGGGTGCCCAAGAGGGCCTAACCTCGGTACCAGTACGGACCAGTACCCATGCGCAGCTATCCCCTCCCGTTCTCGTTCACCGCGACTGCGACTTACGTGCCGCGACCTATTTCTATCTGTTAATATCTTAATGTGAGTGTTTGACGTGTGTCGTGCAGGAGTCCAGTGCTGCAATGCGCTGCAGTGAACGGTGTGCTATCGCTGCTCACGGCGCACGACGCCGACCCGCGGCTGGCGGCCCCGGCCCTGAAGGCGCGAGTGGCGGCGCTCTACCTGCCACTCCTCGGCATCGTCATGGATGCGCAGCCGCAGCTGCACCGCGGATTCCAAAGCGGAAAAGGTCGCTAAACAGCCATTTTTTAACAAATAACGAAGGGTCACAGGGTAGGGTCAAGTCAGAGACAAAAGAGGGAACGGTGTATAAGGGGTAAAAAATTCAGAGACAAAACAGCGAATGGTGTTACACACTTCTCATCTAGAGATTTTAAATCCTGAATGTGATATTGATGTTCATTTATTTTATACTTTCACCAACCATTTAAAAAACTGTCAAATTAATATATGTGTGTCTTTTTATGTTAGAAATGGCGCTGTTCTAAATGGTCTATAAACATAAATTTAATACTATCGACTTTTTAAATCAATATTTGTAAGACTCGTTATTGCTTGAGGTCGCTCTTATTTATTCAAACGTACATTTCACAGAAGCGCTTCAACTAGAAAGCGAATTGAGTCAATTCGGAAATTTCTACTCAATGTCGTCCCCTGAAGATTTTAAACAGGTAATCATTTTATTTATCTTAATTAAATTAATTTATATAAAACAATCCCACCCGACTTCAATTTGTGGTAATTTTTTTTTTTTTATTTAGTACAGCCATTTTTGTTTTATTACATTCAGAGCACACAATTCACACGATGTTAAGTGATTCCCCCATGACATCCACATTCATGCTTGACAAGGAATCACCCTTGAGGACTTAGATGGAACGCCTCGTCACCAGTAACAAAGGTTTCCGGATCCCTACACTCGCCAGACGAAACACAGCAGCAATGCTGCTTTTCACGCTGATATTCTGAAGGCGTGGTGCTACCCCGGTCGAGCTGATTCATTAATTTTGCAGCTAGAAACAAACTGCAGTATAGCTCTACCATGTAAAAGCTTTGCTGCCGCTACAAATTTGTAAGCGAATATGTTTTCTCAATCTTAGTCCCGAGGGGTGGTCAAGCATCTGTATGAGGATTTCTTGTCGAACATGAATGTTGATGTCATGGGAATCAATTATCATGATTTGAAGCATATACTATGTTAAAAATAACATCCTATCCACATAGACTCTGCCGCTGGAAATAGGCTTCCTGTTTAGAGAGAGATTGAAGTGTATTCCAAACATTGGAACATAGCCTCTGTAAAGTGCTCCACAAGGACTGGCGGACTTTAAGTTTTAAGATATATTTTTCTCTTATTTACAATGTAGTAACGACACCTTCCACAATATCTCTCCAAGCCACGGGTTCACTCCTAGAGAATGCCTTAAGGCATTAGCATTTCCCTTTGTATACCTTATTGTAAGGTGTTACCAATAAATATAAAATAAAAAAATAACACCTGTTGTAGAACGGCCGGCCGCCGTTCAACAGCGAGACGAGCCGGAACCTCCTGATGTGCCTCGTGTGGGTGCTGAAGTGGGCGGAGCGTGACGTGCTCGGCGCCTGCGTGGCCGAGCTGCCCGCCGCGCGGCTGCACGTGCTGCTGGCGCTCGTCGACCTATGCTTCAAGTGCCAGGAGTACAAGGTACACACGACGCCCAAGAACAAGCCAAGCCGAGGATCCTTCACATCCTTCACAGGGATGCGAGTCATCTAAACGATTAGATTTTATCTTGATAGGAGACGTAATGATTTTTCTTCTGGATACAGTGAGGTTGTGCTGGTTTGAAAAGTGTCGAGGATTTTAAACAAAATCCCTTTGCGCTTCCACCATTTGTTGTACGGGGTGGTTAGATTTGGTTTTTAAAAGAAGATTTATTTAGGGGAACTGAGACTTTAGTTGACTTTACAATTAAAAAATACAAAAATAGATGATTCGTACCACGGATGAAAGATTGAGACTCTTAACTTTTATTCTCTGCTTATATAATTTTGGATAACACGGAAGGCAAGACAGGTATTATTAACCCAATGCAGGGTTCAACAAGCTACCCTTCTGTTTCTGTTTCTCTTATATTAAAATAAAATGTATAAAGTGACTTATCTACAAATGTTTGTGTCTAATAAAGTTTATTATTAGTCCTTAAACTTAATTTCTATGATGCCCCCAGGGTCGAAAAGAAATACTAAACTGTACTCAGCAAAACGTCCGTAAGACAACCGATATAAAGGCGAAGTTAGAAGACGTCATTCTAGGGCAGGGCTCAGCGCGCAATGACTTCATTATGAGGCGTAAAGGTAAATAAATAAAATATTTTTTTGTCATATCTAATTTGGGTGTAAATATTTACATATGTTTACAAAGTTTACAATTATTGTTATATTATCCCGTGTGCTATACGAGATCAGACCATATGCTGTATAATATTAAAACTTCTTAAAAAACTCTAAACTCTTCTTAATTTTAAAATAAAATCATTTCGTATATTAATGCGTATGATGCGAACCGAAGTTCGGATTAAACAATGAGATCAGGACGACATTGACCTTCAGTCCTGCTCGTGACCATCAGTGCTACAAAATAAAAAAAAAGCTATGCAATCTTCAAATTCTTTAAATTAATTTACATCACGATACGAGTATTATAGACTTATTTGTCTAACTTGTATAGTAAAAAAATAATAACTATAGACACGTGAACAAACACAGACTAGATCCAAAAGCGAAGCAGGAGAATTATTCGCGCTTTCTGTTTACCTAATAGATTAAAATTATTTAAAACTAAATTTCTAATATCTGCATTAAATTAGAAAGATTAAATTAGAAGAAAAGTTAAATGAAATGCAAAAACTTAACTAAACGTGCGCCGTTTGTTCTCGTTACTATTTAACTTTTACCGTAACAGTAAACCTTTAAACTAGACATTTTTTACGTTTTTCCAGAAATTTCCGTAGGAATAGGCAATATCTATGTAACTATTTTCTTGATTATCTATAACAATTTTTTATTTTGGATATTCATAAAAGAATAAACACAGTTAGTAATCGATCGTGGTGGCCTATAACTAAAGGTTTTATAACGTTCGTTCGTCCTGAACAGGTGGTTCGTCGGGTCGCGCGTGCGGTACTCGCGGCGGGCGCGAGCGTTGGCGCAAGGAATGGGTGCGCGGGGCGTCACGCTCGCGCCCCGCCTCACCGGCCCGCCCCCAGCCCGCACTAGCCGCCGCACTCGCCGCGGAGCTCGCACTCGCTTTACTGCACGCACTGGAGACTATCGTGCAGGTGATATGGATAGGATAACCCTTTCCCTGACCTTGTTACTGGTGATTCCGAGGCATTTCATCATCATCATCCTCTGGTTTTAGAATACATTTTCATTATATAAATCGAGAAATATTTGTCATAAATTATTTTCTTAATCTAATCATTTAAATCCTAGTATATATGGGTGTCGATGTCCAGTTAGAATCCATCTTAGTACTGATATACTTTCATCACAACTAATCGCTCGAAATAATACCGCACCCTCATCACATGAACGTGTGATCATATCTGCAATGACATACTAATGAGCAACTGTGTCTTAAAAGAAAAACGATCAAATACTTAATAATTTCTCGTATAATAACGGGCCCTACTCACTATGCTAAAAGCTGGAATAAATCCACTTGTTTGGAGAGGAAGCTGATAGCTGCTATGATTCGTATGATAGAAACTGGAGATATGATGAATAGAGGATTGGGGTCCATAGGAGGGACAAATTATGCTTATTGATTTGTTAATGTCATTGGTGACAAGAATTACATGCGATCGTTTCTCGCTCTGTTGAAAAAATACGTTGCAGTCGGTGAGCGGACTAGAGTGGGGGCAGTCGGCCTGCAGCGCGGCCCTGGGCGTGCTGCTACGCGCGCTGCAGCGTAACCAGAGCGCGCCGGTTCTGCAGCACATGTTCGCCTCCGTGCGCGCGCTCATCGTCAAGGTATGCCAACGTGCTTCGTGGGAATCGTGGTGGTATTATGACCCATTTCAACGTTTCGCGGAATGTCTAATATTTTTTCAATTATAATTACGTTTTACCTACACAATAAATAAGACTGATCTTGTTCGAGACCTCTTGGAGTATTTTTGGACTCGAAACTCTTAAGGGCAGACCATATTCGTATAAAATGTTAGGTTTTGTATTAGGAACTATTAAATGTAAAAACTTTATACTATGCTTATGTAAGAATCATTTTAGAATACACAATACTCAAACTATATAAAAACAGTATAGAATGTATACAAAAGAAATTTATTAAAAACCTATAATTTTTAACATACAACACCACAGATAATTATGAAGAATGCTTCACTACTATTTCTTACCATTTCATACCAAGTTTCTCATCATATGAAATTGTAATAGTGACCGAAAATATCCATTAACTGTGCCCGGTTCATTAAAAAAAGACAAAACAGTCCTATACGAAAGAATAGTCGCCAGCGTGCTCCAGCTGGAGAATCCTGGCTATTCTGTAGTCCGTCTCTAAAGTTGACCAAAGGGACTCATCAGGTCGACGGTTACTATTATTAGACGTGTTGCCCTCACAGCTGGGCTGGTCGTGCTGCGGCGAGGAGTCGGGGATCTGCCGCGTCCTCCTGCGACACTGCGCGGCGCTCACGGCCACCACGCGGGCGCACGCGTCCGCTACACTGTACGCACTAATGCGGCAACACTACGAGCTCGGCAACGTTAGTATCAGTATACATGATCGCAATCTGCCATCATATGAATATCCTCTTCTCGACCCAAGGTAGGGTAGGCTTTAGAATGTTTGTTATATTTGTGCAAATAAAGAATAAATCATATAAAATGTGTTAAACAATAAATTCTCGTACATAGTTGACCGTAGCGTGGACATGTCATATTGTAGAACCGATAACCGATTAAAGAAAGGATATTGAGGGAGTCCTCAAGGTCGTACGGTCCCAGGATTTTACTTAAGCTTCGCTCGTCTCCGTGAATCGTCGATTGCGAATGGGGAGAATAAAAAAATTGTACATTGTAGAATTTCAGTCGAGTGAAGATGCAGGTGACGATGTCGCTGTCCTCCCTCGTGGGCACCTCCACGACCTTCAGCGAGGAGGCACTGCGGCGCGCGCTGAAAACCGTCCTGGTGTACGCCGAGCGTGACGTGGAACTGCAGGACACGTCGTTTCCTGAACAGGTATATAGCTTTTAGGTACACAACACGAATGGGTCGTCTAAACCTGAACGGACCACTACACTAACAGAAACAGCTTAAATAGCGGCAACCAACAAATCGTGATTTTGAAAAAAAATACTGGGTTTTCCCTTCCATCTCAGCCCGCATGGGTGACAGCGCCATGTGGATCTTCAAATCCCTTCACTCACAATATAAAACACAGCAGCATTATGCTGGTATTTTGTGACGTGTTCTTTCCTCCGTCGAGGCTGTCCTGTATATTCATGCCGAAGCTAGAAACAAACTACAGTGTGGGTCTACCACTGTTAAAAATTCCTCATTGCCAATCTATCTAACCATATACTAGTATTTACGAATAACAAATATCTTTAACATTTACAGGTTAAAGACCTCGTGTTTAACTTACACATGATCTTGAGCGACACGGTGAAGATGAAGGAATTCCAACAAGACCCGGAGATGCTGCTCGACTTGATGCACCGCATTGCACGAGGCTACCAGCACAGCCCCGATCTACGGCTGACGTGGCTTAACAACATGGCGCAGAAACATATGGAGGTTGGTACAAATTTTCCAATTATTAATAATGATGTCCCGCTGTCTGTGTGTAATTTGATAACAGCTCGAAGACCGACCACGGCGATATCAAAACACAATATAGATCCTCGGTCGGAGATCTAACTCGGGAGCCGCGACGCAGCAGCCATAGGTAATATCGCCATGAGATTTTTTTTTCGGCCTTGATAAACCCGGGTTCGCGGCATGCGACCGACAAAAAAAAATCATACGAGTTTTTTTTTAATTTAATTCAGGATGGCAGACGAGTTCACTTGATGGTCAGCGATCACTGCGGTCCGTGACACCGAAATTTGTCGCCGATAAGGAATCATAATATAGATGCGATATTGTCAACCGTGAAGGCACCAAGATGGAATACCTCGTCGCCAGTAATAGAGTCCGCGGATCCGACTCACAGAAGCGTTTTACTGTTTTGCGCTGGTATTCTGGTCGAGCAGATCTATTTTAAAAAAATAAACTGTGTCGCAGTTCTATCGTTGTACATTCACACATTCAAATACCTTTGTTACGATATGAAAAAGCTCCTCTTAAATAATTAGCTCTAACTGACCCATACTTTTTTTTTAATTTAATTTGGGAGTAACAAACTCACACACAGTTCACCTGATGGCAAGTGATCCCTGCGGCCCATGACATCTACATTCATCCTTGACAAGGAATCATAATGCAGACACGTTGTCACCCTTGCGGACGGCGATGGAATGCCTCGTCACCAGTAACAAAGGTCTCCGGATCCCCGCACTCACCAGACGAAGCACAGCAGCGTTATGCCGCTATTCTACGTGTTCCTACCCCAGTCGAGCTGACCCATTCATTCTGCAGCTCGAAACAAAATGCAGTGTAGCACTACTAGTGTATTACTGCTTTCTTGAAAAAGCCTATATCAATGATAATCTGACCTCATATTTATTATTTTATTCCAGAGGTCAAATCACCTGGAAGCCGGCATGTGCCTGGTCCACGGGGCAGCCTTAGCAGCCGAACAGCTGGGCACCGGTGGTCGTGGCGCAGCGTTATTGCAACGTGTTACGCATAACGCGTTAGATGAAAGCTGCGCCGATGCACTGCATCATCATCTCACCCACCAGGAGTTGCAGGTACACACGTAGTGCGTGCAAGTGTACGTGCGCATGTTCGCATGCGTGCGTGCATGTTTGTTCAAATTTAACCTTCCCGATATATCTCATTAAGTAATCATAATACAGATTGACATGTTTAACCCTGAGGAACATGGAATGCTTCATCACATAAGGATCTCCAGCTCCTTATAGCATCTCGTGTCTAGTAAACTGGAATAGAATGACCGGCGAAGACCACTCCCTGACAGAATACCATCGTGAAATTACAGCACAACGCTGCTGTGCTTCGAATTATTGGTGTGAACTTGATTACAGGTGACGAAACATTCCAGGATGTGGATTTTTGTAAATGTCACGGGATCACTTACCATCCAATGAACTGTAACATCACCTATTTGTATATTTAAAAAAATAAAAGTTACCATGTGCCTTTACAACGCAGGCGCTCCTGGAGCACGCCGCGGGCGAGCTGATGACGGCCGGCATGTACGAGACCGTCAACGAGGTGTACAAGGTGCTGATACCCATCGCCGAGAATCACCGCGACTACAAGAAGCTGGCCAATATACATGGGTAAGTCCTCGCCATAATCAAAAGCACTTTTAAATCCGCTATTGACTAATACCAGCGTGAAACTACTTTGTTTCGTATGGTAAGTGTGAGGATATCAGGGGTCACAATTTCACGTAACGGGGCCTTCCATCTTAGTTCTACCTATCCATCTAAGCCAGGGGTGAGCAACCTTTTTTAGAAACGGGCCTACCCAAATTTTAAAACTTTTTGTCCGGCCAAAATCACACAATAGTATTTAAAATTGTATTCATATTATAGACATTAGATTACAACTTTATATATTAGCGGGAGAGTATCTGTAATATATTTAAACGCTTCGCGGGCCGCATTAACTTATTAAGCGGACCGTGGGTTTCTCAGCCCTGATCTAAGCGATGACAACGCACGTACGTCTTGAATATTTGTTGAGGGCGGATGAAGATGTCTGTATGTTCGTTTGTAATTCCTAATATTATAATATAAAAAGATATGGATATATATATATGGTACCATATGGGTTCGACTAGTAAACAGTAACACTATTTAAATTTACTGGCCGTCAATGACTCTGTATGGGAAAAAAACTAAATTTCATACTATCAAGGACATACCTACCATGTATGCTCGTTTGTCATCAAAATAACTCCTGTCTCAAAAGTAGGAAACTGGTGTTGCGGATGCTGCGATGACGTGATGATTCGACTGTGATCACTTACCTTCTATCTATATCAAAAATATAACTATAATAAGCCCATAAATATTTATATACATATATATATATATATATATATTTTTTGCTTTGCAGCAAACTTAACGAGGCGTTTACCCGCATCGACCAGCTGCATGGCAAGCGGGTTTTCGGCTCATACTTCCGCGTGTCCTTCTACGGCGCGCGCTTCGGCGACCTGGCCGGGGACGAGTTCATCTACAAGGAGCACGCGCTCACCAAGCTGCCCGAGATCTTCAGCCGCCTCGAGGTCGTATCATCAGCTCTCGCTTTTTTGTCCAAATAGAGTTAGCAACAGAGATAGCGTTGTCTACATTTTCAGTCTCGGAATTTAATTCATATGATTTTTTTTTTAATTTTTCAAAAGTTACAAACGTCGGAAGACCTCAAACCGTTCAATCGATAGACCGTCGTTCAGTCCCGTAGTCCGGGGCTTATAGATTAAGATTAGGGTTAAGCAATACTTTGCCTGTCGTATAGGGCAACTAAAACTTTGGGTACGCGAGCGGTTAGTGTAGGAGCCTGTTTGTGCACTAAGTTGAACCCGGGCCAGTAGCACAGATAGAGTGGTAAGAGAGACGTCCCATCTTCTTCATCTTCCCATGGACTTCCTTAAGCTCAGTAGAAAGAGCTATCGGTGTTTTTCCCAGAGACCCTCAAAATTCACTGATGGTGGTCTCCGAAAGGATAACCCGTCATAATGGCATGCACACTGTTCAATATCTCCAGAAACCTTCCGGTAGTACCACCATGATGACGTCGTCCTCCTCAGAAACGTATTAGACTTTTTTAATCCACTATTGTTTGCGACCCTAAGAACCCTATCTATGGTAGAGATGCACCATGTGGAGGGCCATGACGGTGGCCTTAACTCCAAGCAGGGTCCGTCCTCTCGATCTCGCACAGCGACCGCATGGAACATTTTGGTCCAGTTCATAACCTTACTATAATATATTCCCATAATTCACAGAACTTCTATGGGTCTCGTTTCGGTGCGGATAACGTGGTGATCATAAAGGACTCTAACATCGTGGACCCGAGCTCCTTGGACCCGGATAAGGCATACATTCAGATCACGTACGTGGAGCCGTACTTCGAGCCGCACGAACTGAGGAAACGCCTCACGCACTATGAGAGGAACTACAATATTAGTGAGTGCTAACTTTTTTTTATGTAAGTAAGCTTGACGAAACAAATACACCGTTCATTTGGCGATCTAGATCTAGATCCATAGATACCCTACCTGTTCTTGTACCACCGCCCGATTTACAAGATTTTCACATTATCATCAGACTATAAAATAGCTAAAACCTGTAGAGGTATACAAAAACAGGTGTTTTATCTATCTATTATTTTTCCTCTGGACCCGTTACCGCCGCTTTAGAATTCCCCCCTCCCTGGGGTACGGTACCGCCCCCATTGGGAACCTTTGGTGAGGATCATTAAAGTTTAAATGATGGTGTGATGCAATGATTCAACTAGATGCTATATAACCACTAAATACCAATTAAGATGGATTACCACCTCATTTATCTCTCCGGACTTTGATCTTCCGATTCCCACGAAAATTTTTCTTTCGATAGTGAGGAACTAAACTGTTGGCTTGACTTCACCTATCAATGTAGGCAGATAATATTTTAAGAAGTTCAGCGACTGTTACTTGTAAAAACTTGCATATTCTGTACAACGTGTACAATGTTCTTGTTGAGTTTTGGGAATATGGTAGAAATGTAGCTGCAGGGGGTCCAACGGAACCAGTTAAATTTTGAAAGGGGTCTATGAGAAAAAACAGTCTGGGAACTTCTGCTCTAAAACCCTCTCTGGAAAGGAAGCCTATGCCCAGCAGGCGCGGCGAAAGACGTAAAGAATTGAGGCAGTGGTTAAATAAGGGTCGTGTGTGACAGAGCGGTTCATGTACGCGACCCCGTTCACGGTGGGCGGGCGCGCGCACGGCGAGCTGGTCGAACAGTGCAAGCGCAAGACCATACTCACCACCGCGCACCACTTCCCCTACGTGAAGACACGTATTCAGGTATGTTGCCAGATTTCACGGACTTCTATAATAAGCTTCTTTTTTCCTTCCATGTATCGACAGTAAGTATGCATGAAGCATGAATCCTAATTTAACACAGTAATATTTTTTTGTTTTCTTTGACTTTTGAGTTTTGACAGGCAATTCAAAATGTCATCGCCATCTGGCTGGTAGGCAAGGCTCCTGGTTGATGGATGGTTGCATCGACCACGGTCTATTAACCCTACAACAAAGACTTACACTCTTCGATATGTGCATACTATTTGACATTGTGCGTAGCAACATAGACTGTCCCAATTTATTACAAAATATGGGTCATAGAGTGTTCTGACCTATAACGCTGGACTTGTTTACAGGCAGTAAATCCAAATTCAGAAAAGAAATAATTATTGCAATAGTTGGTAAATAACACTTCCTGTGTATGGATCGATTTCCGTATGTAGAATCTAAATTATCTAGCTGGTCATCTACTGGCTTTTCGAGTAAAATAACTTAGGGCACATTTATTTCAACAACCACGCTGTTATTGGTTTTACTTTTTAATTTATGTTATTTGTTTAAAAAAACGCTGTCGGCTTTCTTAATAATAAATAAATAAATAAATCCAGCACTGTGCGCTTCACGCGAAATTTCCCGCCACGCACTACTCTATGGCATCAGTCGCCAGCGGTGTTTCCGAACGGATACGACTTGGCGACTTTCAAGAAAAGAGCCTACACCTTCCTTAAATACCTGCAACGCATCTGCGACTCCTCTGGTGTTGAGGATGTTCAAGGGCGGCGGTGATCACCTATTCTGTAAAAAAAATTATAACATTAAAATAAATTAATAAAAATAATATGACTTACCATAATAATGATCACTTACCATCGGGAGGGCTGCTCGCTCGTTTGCCGACTATTCTATAAAAAAAAAGAGATAATAACAGCACAGGGTCGCCATCTTATATGATCTTCTACAGAGGACTTGATGGTGTGCCCCTACCCATCGATAGCCCACTGATTTTGGATATCTTATATCAACATCCTATATGTTACAAAATTCACTATCAATTATGTTCCAAAAAATATACAGGATTTATATGTAGTAATTGTACGATATTTTAATATTTCCTTGCAGGTCGTGCAGCGTACACAAATAATTCTGTCCCCCGTCGAGGTGGCCATTGAAGATATACAGAAAAAAGTAAGTGTTCTATAATATAGTAACAGTATATTAGAATAAGGCATGTAGTTTAAGTTTTAAAAAAAACGTGGAAGCCTTGTAACGAAACCATAGTGCGGTCCGATCCAGAAACAGTGTACAGCGCCATCTGTCGAGTTTAGATGTAAACTTAACAATAATATATTTCCTAAATTTTATTTATAAAACTTTCATATTGAATTTCATGTTTCTTCCTTTAAAAGTGACGAACTTCCCATATGAAATTTCAACCTTTTTAGGGGCAAAATTGTGAAAAACGCCTATTTATTTCTAAACTGAAACAGAACATGAAATTTCGTGTTTCTCACTTTGACGTCATTTTCAACCAACCCCTCATCCCCCATATTACCCCCTTAGGGGTGAAATTTCCAAATAGCAATCCTTAGTAGATGCTTACAACTTGAAAGGCGTCAAAACTGACAAAATGTCAAGTTTGCAGCCCCAGCTGTGAAGTCTCTGCTTTGATAAATCAGTCACTCGGTCGGGACAAGTAATTTTATATGTATATAGATAATTATTACATTTTTGAAGCGCCACCTATCGGTTTAAGGTACACTCTGCGAATCTTAAAATCGTAGATCATTTTCACCTACGATTATTTGCCATTGCATTAGTTTGACTTTAGCAAACCGGCCATGTTCTCAGATTGCAGAATTGGCAGCGGCCACTTCACAGGAGCCTGCCGATCCCAAGATGCTGCAAATGGTAGTGCAGGGATGCATCGGCACCACCGTCAACCAGGGACCACTAGAACTCGCGCAGGTACATTCAACGACCATTTCCTCCATTACTCAACAAGATGCAGGGTTTCTCAACCCTGAAGGCTAAGTTGGGAGTAATTGAATCTTGCTATATATTCGTTTAGCCAGCCAATCCTACCGCAAATACTTTGTTTGCTTCATTGTAGTCCACTCTCAAAAAAAACGATACTCTATAAATACTTATACTCAGGTATTTCACCATTTCACTTTTCCCTTCACAACTATTTCAACATGATAGTTATAAAAAAACCCGTCATTAAATTATTATATTGTCATCGATTCTTAATACGTCTGTATATACTATATTCTTTATATGTTATATTCTTCAGACCGGAAATGAAATGAACGATTACATTCATTCATACATACATTTTTTCTGTTTTTGACATTAAAATTTTAATGACAACTTTGCTTTTTTAAAAAAATTGCACAACAATTCAATGTTTATTTTTAAAACAGATGACCTCCTGGTCGATTTCGACCACGATATCTTCTGGTTATTGTCGGATGACATTAATGCATAATATTTTATAGTGCCGTATGCCTTTGCGCAAAGACAAGCAAACACACTCGTCGCCCCTTCCCTATTTAGATGTAAAGTGTGTGCAATAAGATTGGAGGAGGGTTCAAATGCAGTGTCAGGGACACGCTAATCACCACACCACGCATGTATACTAATATTTCTATACAAATAAATTATTTAATTTTTTTATTACACGAAATAAAACAACGCGAGAAAACCTGCCCTGTTAATAAATAAATTAAAAAAAAATTGAAGACCAAAATCCGCCAATCTGCCAGTGAAGCCGCGTGGGGCGGATTATGCTCCAACAAGCTCTATAAGGAGTTGGTCCTGGGTTAGAGTGGGGTTCCTTTACTTTTTAATACAAATAGACAAGTGAGGCTAATGAAAGATTTTTAGGAATATTGTTATTCGCTTAATTTTCCCCCACAGGTGTTCCTAGCGCCCGTGGCAGAAGGCAGACAGCCGCCAACGAGACTCACCAACAAACTTCGACTTGCTTTTAAAGATTTCTCCAAGAAGTAAGTAAAAAAAAAAGTAAAATATATTTATTAAAACGTTAGAGAGATACACGGAGAAAAGAAACACGAGTTAACATATTTAGAAGAAAAAATAAATAAAGTCGATTTTATGTTATGTTTACGTTATGTCGATGTTATGTTTACGTTATGTCGATGTTATGTTTACGGTATGTCGATGTTATGTTTACGTTATGTCGATGTTATGTTTACGTTATGTCGATGTTATGTTTACGGTATGTCGATGTTATGTTTACGTTATGTCGATGTTATGTTTATGTTATATCGATGTTATGTTTGTACATTTTAAGATAACTATACCAGATTTATTAGTGGAAAAAGTTTGTATGACGTATACGTAATTAATTTTCACTTATTAATATATTAATTGCATTTTATTTTCAATTATCTGACATTCAAATTTAATTATTACAATTATGATCTTAACCCGATTTGGTTACTATGATTATTTTATAATATGATGTGGAAATTCGTATGCTCGTATTGATTGAAAAAAGGGTTTTCTGTTAATACTAATATCTATTCATGTTTAACTTATGATCAAATATTTTTTTTTTAAAAAAAGTATAAAATAAATAAATATTATTTAATATTTTTTGAAGAGTTGTTCGGATTAATTCTACCCTCAAAATTAGTTCAAACATCGTACATCACGACAGAATACAAAATTTCATCCTCATCATCTTGGTTGGCAATCCGCCACTGTGCGTTTTACACATTTCCTGCCACGCACAACTTACTCTGTCGAATTGGCTGACAGCAGCGTTGTTTCCGAACCGTTACGACTTAGGGACCTTCAAGAAAGGAGCGTACACCTCACTCAAGGCCGGCGACGCACGTGCGACTCCTCTTACCTACTATCTACTGTCAGGTGAACTGCTTGCTAGTTTGCCATATATTATAAAAAAATGTTAAAATGTTCTAAAAGTAGAAACAAGTCAAATGTCAAAAGTGACAGTAATTTTAAAAACAATATAAATGTTGTGGAACAAATCCAGGTAACCTTAATTTTTTTTTTTTATTACAAGTGTAATATAGCTTCAGTGTGAATACGGGTCGTCTCGACCGGGGTCGAATAGCCAAAAAAAACTAATGGCTTCACTATCAATTGCAGATGTCACGATGCACTGCGCAAGAACAAGAACTTGATAGGCAGCGACCAGCGCGAGTACCAGCGCGAGCTGGAGCGCAACTTCCAGCGGTTCACGGAGCGCCTGGCGCCCCTGGTGCAGCACACGCCGGGACACGTCGCGCAGCTCAGGTACACCCGACTCTTGAGAATCACTTCATACAGTGAAATATGGGGACCGCGTTTTTGTATTCATTTATGTTCTCAGTAAATTATTCTCTTGAATATATTTATTTGGTTTTCAGTAGTACAGATACAATTCCTACAAAATATATCGTACATAGCGGTTCTATAGTTGTGTGGAGCGGGTCCACACAACTATAGTCGACGCATTATGAACTGAGGCTTCGGGTCAAAAATCATACTTATCAGTCTGTCTCGCTCGCACTTACAGGTCTTATAGACAGGTGTAGTGATGTGCATAAGAATTTTAGAGGTGCATATCGATAACGGAATAGGTACGATCGATATGCTAAATTATGTTAAATATTAATAGGAATAATTTTACGCTAAGGTTAAAATATTGGCTTCTACGTAATCATAGAGAAACTGTATAGATCGTAATGTGGCCCGGCCCTTCGTTTTTATCTTTTCTAGGGATGACGCATCGACCCCGCGTGCGCTGGTAGCTAAGTATCGATAACGAGTTGCATTGCGTGCACATTCCTACTGTCAGTGACATTTATTTCCCGACGACTCAGTTTAAAATGCGTCGACTATAGTACAATAAAATGTAGAAGTGTAAGGGGGAAGAACCATTCCCTCACAGAATTCCAGGGTGAAATACAAAAACGCTGTGTTTAGGTGCCGTGAGGATTTATTTATTTTATAGTTCTTCGACTCCACTAACGAGGGCATTCCACCTCAACGGCGCTTCTTGAATGGAGGTTGGTGTTCTATGGGCCGCAGTCATCTCTTACCGTCCGGTGAACTGGTGCGATCGTTCGTCACACGCTTCATTAAAATCAAAAAAAATATCTTATCGAAAATCGCATTAGTCTGTTTAGTAATCTTACTGTGTAGGCCAAGTAATGTTTGTCATAGTGATGTGCACGTCAAGCTCTTGTTATCGATAAAAATACCTGGTCGAGTGTCTCACGGCACGCGCTCTTAAGTATTACGACTGTAAATAACCCAAGCAAACTATTAAATAGTGCACGAGTTACGGTCTGTTATGTTACTATAAATTACAAAGTATTAATTATTTTTATGCATTCAGCATTTGTATACTTAACGACATGGGGCACTTTTTCCAAGCAATATTAAACTTGTTCGTGTGAATTTAATATACAAATGCGCATTGTTGTAAACAAGGCAGATATAAAATAAATGTGTATTTTATTACATGTATATAATTATTTGTCGATAACGTTACGATACGAGCGCTGAACACCGTTGTTGCGTTGCCATAAGACCTGTGAGTGCGAGTGAGCGTGCAATATGCTACGTTACACTCACACGTTTTACAACCAGGCCTGAAGGCGAGATAGTGAACGAAATATAGATACACATTTAGACATATTTTTTTCAGGTTTCGACGAAGTCGTAACTAAATATTACATTATTTACTAAATATTTGGTATGCTGTGGTGGATAATAAATAAAAAGATTAACAAAATGACCTGATAATTTTTCCTTTATATAAAATTTGGCAGTACATGTTCATTTAATTCTCTTTCAGCAATGGACTGAGCAAGCACGAATACAAATATCAAGCATAACCTGACACCTGAGGAGAGGACGGTAATCCTGATTGCACAAGAAGTCAATGTATTATTTATTTAATTATTTATTCTACATTTGCACAAGTAAAACAAGTTCAATTCAAAAAGATGGACCTTTCTTCTTCGTTTTCGGAAGCGGTCGGTCTCCTAATACCCAGTATTTATATACATATATTTATATATATATAAACACTAAGAAACATTTTTAGATCTAAATGTGTTATATGACATTGCATTCTCTGATCTTATTGTATTGTATATGCATTAGGTTATAATGAGAGAGTGTCTGTGTTGGCTTTAATACTGATGGCAGAATATATTTTGGTAATCAAAAGTAATTGGGCAAAATGATCAACCTGCAACAGTCCACTTCCCCATAAGTGTGACCAAAGATCCCCAATAATGACATCCAATCTTAAAATTGTTATCTCTACACACTAAATATACCGGGAAGACAGTCCACCACAGTCTATCCATAGTCCACTGCTGATCCGGAGCCTTGCATAAATTATTGCCCCATCTAGTGGAGGGTCATCCTACACCACAACTGTTGGTACTCAAGAACTGTTCTTCCCCATCTGTTATCGGTTATATCCCACATGATATTCCAGCCAATCTTCTGAGCTGTCACCCTCGTTCTACTGGCGGACGTCTACGTTGCATATTCTATCGATAGTAAATAGGTCGTTACTACTATTTATATAGTCTAATAGGTATCGAAAAATATAATTGTTAAATTATAAACATTTTTTCTATTACGCTTGTAAAATACATGTTTATGTTACATGCATTTATAAATCTTTTCGTAACTTGCTTTTTAAAAAGAAAATGTTATTTTAGCTATAGGTACACCAGTATTTATGTACACTCTCTTACCCTGAATTCTCTTTTGCTTGTATTAGATAACAGCAATTATATTTTATAAATTTATTTACACTTTTAGTCATTTTCAATGAATGTATAAATCTCAAGATCACTACATTTTTATTGTACTGAGTGGTAAATAAGCACACATGAGATATTACTTAATACAGATAAATTGTCAACTATAAAAAAACAAACATGACATACAACACTAGCACAACAATTGTACGCACTAGTATGTTTAAAATGTTAATAAGACTTTTTTTGTATTTAATGCTTTATTTCGAGATAAATATTAAGAAATTGGCTTTGGAATATACATTATTTGCAGCATTACGAGTAGATAATTTGACTTTTTTTGTTGAATCAATTTTCACATCTCGTATTGTACATTAGAATTTACGACTTTTTCAAATCCTATCAATGTGATTTTATCTGTTCTTGGTTATATTGAAATAAAACATTTCTTCTGAAATCATCATTTTATTTGTTTTATACATATTATTCTTGTGTCATTCCATACGATTGTCTTTCACAATCAACTGTATCAACATTAATGTTTAAATGTTTATTCTGTACAGACATGTGTTTAATGAGATAGGTGTTGGGCCTAATTAGTAGTTAATATTTTCAAGTTTCAATAAGTACATAAAATAACAAACAATAAGCCGAGTTACTAAACATAAAACTAAGTTAAATGAAATTATAAGTTATCGCGTTTATATGTTCACATTTTAAATCATTCAAAATAAACAAATTTCTTATTTGTATTATATAAAACACACCTTTATACTACATTTATATGGAACATGGAAATTCTTACCATTAAAATCGGCCAGTGGATCAAAATAACTTATTGATAACAAAACCATAATGTATATACAGTTGCAATGGTATATCCATATTTAAGTTATAGGAAATAGTGGCGTGTCGGTAGAAACACTTCCGTACACTTGCATCACATGAAGATTGCATAGTACAGCACAGATATGACAAAAGCCTCCACAGTCAATGCACTGAATTTATTTTAAGTTGGCCACGTTTTAATAGTCTTTATATAATTAAACAAATGGTTTCCGTTCACTCAGACTCTGAAGGCGTATGCCACGTAAGTCTCTCTTCATAGAATGCAATTACCTGAAAATGTTTAATTAATATTACAAACTTTTATAATTACACGATAGTATATATTGTGTGCCACTGTTAGGCACAGGCTATCTTACGATCGGAGCATAATCCGCCACACACCTCCACTGCAGATAGACTAACAGGTCTTAAATACTTTTTTCCCAATAATTTTTCCTCAATTGTAGTATGTAATAAGGTTGACAAATAAGTTTTCTTCACGTTTCTTTAAAAATATTTTTACCTATAAGGTTTTGTTAACAACTTTCTCCCACCGTTAAGATTTTCAATACCTAGTTAGTAGATATCACCCAAATTCGACTTAAAGAGTTAATTCAACCAAGATCTCATCCCTGCATCGGTATTAAACGAAAATCCGCGTGTAGCATTTGAAAAAATCTTAAATATTTTGACAAAATATTATATATATATATATATGTATTTATATATATATATATGTATTTATATATATATCTATTTATATATATATGTATTTATATCTATATATATTTATAATATAAAATAAAAAAAGGTGGGAAGAACGTAGTTACCAACGTAATAGCAAATTAGTTCTCAAAATTTCAAATATTATTCAAAGGTTTATGGAGGATGCTTAAATTAGTCTGTATACTATAACATTTGAACTCCAACAAATTAAAAAAAACGAATTTTACTCACTTGTTGAGGGCACTTAACATTGGCAATTTTGGCTGGCACCAGCTCTGCCTCATCGGAATCTACCCATTTTATTAGGAACATAAGATCGCCAGTTGCATCGGATGCACCTGCAATTGACGTAAAAATTATTAATAAATATATATTAATTGTAATATTATAAAATATTTGTGATTAACATAATATTTCTGATGCTGCAATTGCCAGCCGAGGAACAATATTTATCATAAGAAATTGTTGATTTTCGGATCTGGGCGTGTTGTATGTAAGTCCAGTGTCCCTGACATTGCATATGAAACTTTCTCTGATCTTATGGCACATGCATTACATCGGAATAGGAAAGGGGACAGAGTATGATCCTGCATCCACTGACTTCCCACAGACATTGGATAGGTCTCACTTCATCTAGTGTGGGGATGTCCAATGCTGCAATGGCCGATGTGAGGTTGCAACTCGAGAACCTTTCTTCCTTATCGGTTATCAGTTCTACATTCAGCTATATGGCTAGCCAATTGCCACTTTTGTTTACAGATCCTTTGAAATTTTTCTTACATCCATGTTCTTTTTAAATTACACATAGAAATATAGAGCATAGCCTTCTCCATAGCTTGCCGAGTGATTTTACACTTCCTCATACACCACCATTATATATATACATCACCATTGACAACGTAGATTGACATTATAGGCATTTATTGCATCTTCCTTACCCAATTAAAGGGCGATAAAAAAATAGCGACAATCCAGGGGGGTTCTCCCTCTCCATTATGATTGTGGCAAAGTCTGAAATATTTTATACATAAAATTTATAAACCTTTTAAATGGATTCAGTAGCTGAGAGAGCTCTATTCCGTATCATGTAGTAGACATCCAAAATTTATACATCTATTTGATTTAACATAGCATCTCATTTACCAACTATTTTAACTAATTAATGTTCTACATGGGTCAACTTAAATAATAATGCTAAGTAAGAAAACATTTTTGTTCCTCTGTGTTTAATAAACTAACAATTATTATTATATTTGTTTCAGAACTTCTAAGTGTCGTAGAATTCTAAAATTATTTTTTTTACATATAGTAGATTATCAGGCTTCTCTTTATTTATAGTACATATTGGTATTTCACCTTATGTAATTATTGTGTTGTCACTAGATGGAGCTAGTGGGGAGTGATGCTATACGTGGCCAATACAAGGTTGTCTCACATGAGAACCTTTCTTCCCCATCGGTTATCAGTTCTATGAGATACATGGCCGGACCATTGCCACTGCAGCTTGATAATCATTTCAGCTGTTGGTCACTCATTCTAATATGGATGTGGTATGTTTAGTAACAGCAATTTAAGACACCAATGGTACTTGGTTCCCTTAGTCTTAATGCATCTAGATTTTTTAAGGAGGATAAATGTAGGTGTTATGAACCCGCGGAATGACTTGCCATCAAGTGAATTATAGGCCCCTTGTCACTAGTGATGTCCTCCAGTTTGATTTTGACACAGTGATATCTTGTTAATGATCACATCATTCTCATCTAATGTTTTGTTTCAATGCACACTATGTTGGTGTCCATTAATTAAAACAAAATGTCCTTCATTTGTCATAAAATTAAATTTGATAAAGAATTCTAGATTTCTTATAGATTATATTTAAGAATAGTACTTAAGTACTCTCTCTCTATTTAGATATATATTCCATACAGTTTGAATTGCATTTTTTGGCAGTTTTCTTTTTAATTTTTCACAACTACCATTCATTTTGCTTATTATATCAGTGTTGACAAAGTCACCAAACGGCCCCAATACAAGACCAGCACTCTTCAGCTCCCTTATAGGCAGGATATGTTGAAATGGGACAGATTCCTGACTAGCATTTAATTTTATTTACAATTTTTTAATCATCTACAACTACAATCCAACCTAAATTGTCAGACTGATACTAAAAAATAAGTTTGTAAGTAAGGTTTTTAGGAATATATGACAACCCCCACAAGATAAGGACTACTTATGAAAATCACAGAAAGTTCATTAATTCGGCCTAGAATCCTGCTTCATGGCAACAACCATTATTCACCAATAGACTATTGATAGGCTAAGGCAATGATGATGAGTTTTAGTTAATAATTTAAATTTATAAAGTTAATTTACCAATGACCTTCTCCGCCTTCTGTCCTTTATCAAATCCAGACTTGCGTCTTTCCTCCTTTTTCTCCTTTTTCGTTTCCTTGGACCCCTCCATTGATGAAACACTAGTAGCACGTCCTTTAAGACTCGTGACACTAGTGTCTTCACTAGATTCACGCACCCGTTTCTTACCGCGTTCTTCCGACTTTTTAGATTTCTAAAAATAGAAGTAAAATTTGTGTCAAAAAAAAATATTTTGTACCTTAATCACACTTACATATATAGGCATATGAGGATATCACAACAGAATTCAAAACTTCATCCTCCATCATCTCAATGGTTGGCAATCCACCACTGTGCACTTTAATCAGCTGTCGCCAGTGATATTTTAGAACCAATATGACTTAGGGACCTTCAAGAAAAAGGCCTACACATTTCTTAAAGGCTGGAAGCACATCTGCAAATCTTCTGGTGGTGCAAATCAGTTACCATCAGGCGAGCTGCTTGCTATTCTATAAAAAGAAAAAATATATATTTAAAAAAAAAATTTAATAATGCCCTAAAAGGCAAAACAAGCCAAATGTCAATGTGATAGTTGTGAAATTAGGGGTAATTGTGTAATAATGTAAATGTAATTTTATTTATTTAGAAGCACCTATAACCAAGTTTAGGGTACAAACTGCGAAACTTAAGGTTTTAAATTATAATTTTCATCATTTAACTATTGTTGTGAACCATCACCTAGTACAAATGTTGAAGCTTGGAGTAGTTAACTGG
Source organism: Teinopalpus imperialis (assembly GCA_029286865.1). Classification (NCBI taxonomy): domain Eukaryota; kingdom Metazoa; phylum Arthropoda; class Insecta; order Lepidoptera; family Papilionidae; genus Teinopalpus; species Teinopalpus imperialis. The sequence goes on from JAGSMU010000028.1 coordinate 1,255,712, forward strand.
AATGTTAGTAATGTTAACAGCACTACTAGTAAGAAGTGCTAGTAGTAGAAAAAAAATATTCAGACACAGTACACAACATTTGACACAAATGTACATACAATGTAATACGAATATGTACTATAAATAAAGTGAGGCTTGATAATCCACCAAATGTAAAGAGTTATATGACACTGAAGTTCTGAAAACAAAAAAATATTATTGTCAGTTTATTAAGGAGAGAGGTACAAAACTTTTTATTTACTCAGTACATTACATACTGTTTTGTTTTTTTTTATTTTTATTTTTTTTTTGTTGAGCCACACAGAACACTTATTGGACACAATATATAAGTTGATAAATGGGATGCTATATAAAATTAAATAATTGTACAAAATCTTTTTTCTTATGATACATAGGACTGATTATTAGAAATAAAAAAAACCCCCAGTCATCTTTGGAGGTTAGCTGTTTCTCCACATCTTGCTATATTAATAATATGGTCACTATGGTCTAAAAAGGAAAAATCTACATTCAGCTCTAAATAGAAATTTAACATTCTTTGCAGGGAAAACAAATGAAGACTTTACAAACTGAGTCAACTAGAATAAACCTAATAAGGTTCTTAATCTGACTGAACTGGATGTTGGCCTTTATAACAATATTTGAAGAGTCAGAATATGAACTATATTGCCTTCAGAGTAATGGTCTATTTCAATTGATGTTACAAAACCCTTTTGACTTCACAAATAGTGTGTCCAGATAGAGAAGCACCTGGCAGTACATTATTGGTTGATTGGTTCATTATTATGTACAATTTTTAGTCAACACTTGTTTGAAATATAAATAAATATTTAATCTTTGAAATTACCTCTTTTTCTTTTCTACTTTCTTCATATGTTTTGATCAACTCTTCACAATCAAGGTTTTCCACTGGCTCCCAGGTACTTTCTTCTTCTTTATAACCTTTCCATTTAAGCAGATATTGTATCTAAAATGAAATAGTTAATAACAAATAGTATAGATAACATTTTTTTTTCTAAAAGATGCTATGAGTACTATTAACATTACTTACATTCCAGTTAACCACTCCAGCTAAGCTTAAATGCTTGAGCTAGAAGACAGTTCATAAAAGTTGAATGGCAGATCCGAAAATACAGCCTTAAGTTTCACAGATTGTACCCTAAACCATTACACTATTAACACCTCAATTTTATTTGTAACGTTTCAGCATTCAAATAAGTAAATTATTTAAACTACAATAATAAATTATAAGATGTCATCGAAGGTAGTATGTAGCACTATACATATACAATAATAATTTTTAATAATCCCTGACCCAACCTAATGTAAAATAGAGTTGAGAATTTCACCAGTTATTATTCTTTATTAGTTTATACTATCCTGATATCATCCTACATTTCTCACATTATAAAAAGTCTTAGAATACCTGTGCATGTATAAATTTCAATTAAACCGTACGGCATGGTACCCAAATATTTACTTGTACAACACACATTCACGAGACATGTTATGTATACCTACATGTATTTAATTAAACACCCATATTAGAGAATTACTTTAGATTTTAATGTCAATTACATATGTAAATAAAAATGCCGCCAAAGTGAGACGGAAATATTTTGAATGAACACTTTCGCTGTATAACTTTATTTGTATTGTAACGTAAAAGAACTTAAAAAATGAATGAAACTATTAATATAAATACATATCTATTCAATACTTGTAATTTTATAATAAACCAACCTTTCCCTTGACGGTTCTTTTATCAAGCACTTTTTCCACGACGTATTCCTCTTCACTAGAAGGGTCGGTTGTTTCCCCTTTCTTGTCTTTTTACCCATTTCTTATCTACGACGAAAAATTGCTTAAATCCGAAAACGCCAAATACTACAGATTTTACGAACGCTCTAGCGATCCGTGGTTCTAAAACACCAAATATACCAAAATGGCGGGCTGTCAATACTATTGGATGACAAGTGGTAATGTTTATACTACTTAAAATTTAAAATATTTCAAATAGAAGTAAAAACAAATAGGCATTTCGTAAATAAATAGAATGAATTTATTAAAACATTTATATGTAATAATTAAATATTGCATTTTTTTTAAATCCTGAATCTTTATGACCACAATTTAAAAATAATTAACGAAAATTTTATATGCAAACGGACTCTAAAAATGTAACATTTCTCTAACATTTTTGTCTATGCCTAAAAAAGTTCTATTAAGTAATATTCAATTTTTAACAAACATTTTTATTTACGTTCGTAAACTGTTGCAAACTTCACTAGGTCTACATTCATTCTCGAAAAGTCGGTTGACTGGAGATGTCAAATTCTCGTTGTCGGAGTTTTACGACTGTTCAGTTCCAATTTGTTGATACGTTGATTTGACTGTTGGATCGGTGTCAGTGAACAAGTGGAATAGACATCCTACAGTTCATGTTACGTATTTTGCTTGATTTCGTGAATTGCATTTACAAATATTTAATTGTGTGTTCTAATTAAATAACAGGAAATAATCTGTAGTGCTGCTAGTGTTTAGTGAACATTTATATGTATACTACCGATGTAATTACTAAAAGACAGTAAGATAACAAGTTTTTGTGTCATTTCGAGAGGTTTTAAATTGACTTTCGACGTCACTAGAGGCGACCAATCAGTTGCCGCCGAAGATTATGCAGAAATAGCGTGTTATGATCATTTAAACGTTTGTTGATGAAATCAGATGTTGAATGGATCACACCACTTGAGCGTATGTTGGAAATATGCTTTTGAAATGTACTGCAGACGGGAGAAGGATCAAAGTGAACGGGACGCCGGTCAGCCAAGGGAATGTAGCGAGAGGTAGGTAGGTATCCGTGTCTTAGTTGATGTTTGTTATTGTAGCGGTCATTATTATTGTATTGTCTTGTAATACATCATAATTAAGATGTTTGTTATAGTATTACAAAGAAATTTTTTACTCACCATTTAATGAAACAAATACTTAATTTTATTTGCTTTTAAGGATCATTTTACCTATTTTGACAAGTTGCTAATAGCATGTGTAAACAACTTGCAATGTCGAAAATTTTTGTGCACATTCCATAAGCATTTATTTTACCTGCCGATAATATTCTATTGTACTATGAAAAAAACACTTCATACATTAATGTTCAATTACAAATTGTGTAATTGATTGACTTGTCATAGATAAAAAGTATGTTATAATTTATAGAAATGGTTGTTAGGTTATTTTAATGGTTTACAACGCCAACCTGCTGTTGTGCACTTACTCATGTAAGTTCGGGTCACTTTCTTGTTTCATCTGTTGTCACGTATCCGAACATTGCTACTAAATACGAATCACATATAATTATTTAAATAATATCTTTATCATGATAGTATTTTTTTAACTGTACGGTAATTAATATAATACATAGACAACTAACTATAATAAACTTGAGTAGTCACTACAACAATCCATTCACAATTTTAAATTAAAAAAAAATTTTTTTCTCCATGAGCATGACCTGTGAACTCGACATGTAAAAATTTAATAAGTCTAATAGTTCTAGAAGAACAATTGAATTAAAGCGGAACACAATGCGAGCTTATGAATGCAATTATAATGACCACTCCTTAGCAATATCTGACAAGGCATAAGACTTCGCAGTTTTTTTTAACCTGTTAAAAATACAATCGTTAAAAAAAATATTGAATCTTTTACTATTTAATTTTATTGGTTATATTTACACACTCTGAACAGCATCCGTAATTTAAGTAAATTTCGGTCGAATCATTTTCGGTATTTCTCTCTAATGACAGATCGTGTACATTATCTAATGATAGGTGTATACATTACTACGGAAAATATTTGTAAAAATTTCAATAAAATAAATTCATAATACGGCGGTTTACCGTGATTGAATTACAAACACATATTTAGCCTTTTCCAGTGAAATTATGAATGTTGTCTTATTTACGTCTTATCTCATATTATTATTAAACCTTACTAATTTATGGTCAGCTTATCAATTTAGTACTTTCAGGTGCTATCTACTTCTGATTATATGAAGGATATACTATTCTTTCATACACTATGTTGTGTAGTGGTTACTCACATGGACGGTTGGCGAACCCAATACCTGGTGGAAATATAACTTAGTACTCAGATTTATTTTCTACCCGGCTTTTTTAAATTATACTTTAAGTGCGAGAAGAAAATTATGACAGTGACATTTTAGCATGCGTGCGCACATTGTCACACGAAATCCAATGTGAAGTTGGCATTAAACAGAATTTTTCTTTTATGCTTAAGTAAAGGAACAGCATATATTAATAAATTCTAATCCTACTGCTGGGCATTTTTTTAAAATTAATTTTAGACATACCTGATTCGTCGCGATGAAGGTAAATCAGGTCTTAAAACTACATTTAACAGTTTCATTGGTGCTTGCATCGGGAATCGAACTGAGAGTGCTTAGACACTGAGGTATCATGCCTCTTCCCCTTACGAGTATTAAATAAATGTATGTAATGATTGCTAATTTGTTTCCATAGCACAGCACAAGATAAAATTCTGTAAGGGGATTGAACACGTTATAAGGTCCAAGAGCTGGGAGTTACGAGTACCTATTTACTACCTAAAAAGTAAAAAAGGCTTTAACCACGGAACCACGCAAACGACAGTCGGCCTTATAATACTGCCACAGCTAATCTGTATTGGACTTGAATAAATTGTATTTGAACCATGTCCGTTTATTTACTTCGCATTTAATGTTGAATGTAGTGTCGAACGCACTTCCCACGTCTTTCTAATTTAATCGGTCGCAGCGCATCAGGGAAGTGGATGAGCGGCCTTCTGCAGTTTCCGTAACCGTTTATCTTACAGTTGTGCGTTTGTGTGTAATACACTTTGTTTTTATTGAGTTATGATAGACACAAAGGGTTTTGCGACGTAGATACAATTAAACCCTTTGCACTCGGAGCCATTTTTAATATAACCTACCAACAACTCGTGTTTAAACACAAATATTTTGTAAATCTACTTTTATATAATTAAATTTGCAGTTGACATAATTGAAGCGGCGCATGACATAATGGAATTTGTCAGGAGCGAAGTATGAAAACAAGCGAAATATCAATTTACGTTTAGATTTAATTTCCTTTTTAATTTAACGGAGGAGTTAAGGACTTACTTATAAAGAATTTTTAAAAGGTACATTAACGTACTTCTGTATACCTATGAGGTAGGTACGTGTTATATTCCATGTGAAAAAACTCTCTTTATAAATATATATATATATATATAAAACATATCTTACTTTTAATTACAAAATGAGTCTTACACATGCAGGAGTTTATTTTTTCTGTTACTGGCCGCTTTGATGCTTAATTAGAAACTTTTGAAAAAGCATCCATAGCTCGTTCTTTCTTTGAAATTTCGCCCGATGACCCGAGAAACATCTTGGCAAGACGGATACGCCGAACGTTAGTGGAAGGTAAATTGTTTGGAAGAATCTCTCGAAAGGTACCGCTTCTTACCAAGCAACACCGAGAGAAGCAATTATTATTCGCTAAAAAATATGTTAATTGGACGGTTAGAGAATGGGAAAAAGTGTTATTTTCAGATGAAACAAAAATAAATATTGTAAATTCCGATGGAAAGCGCTATGTTAGACGTCCTGTAAACAATGCTTTTAATTATAAATACACAAGGAGTATAGTCAAGCACGGTGGCGGTAACATTAAAGTTTGGGGGTGTTTTTCCGGATGTGGATTGGACCCGTTCGGAAGATGAGAGAGAGCACACAATGATTCCCTACTCGGACGATCATTTGCCTGTAACCTGCACACGGCCAATAGCGTCAAATGTTTCCTTAGCGAACAGCGTATATCCATTTTAGACTGGCCAGCAAATAGTCCGGATTTAAACCCTGTAGAAAATCTCTGATATATTGTTAAAAAGAAAGTCTCAAACAGACTTAACACCAGTGAAACGAACTATATGAAGCATGAAATTCAATCCCCCTAGAAAAATGTATGAAATTGATTGAATCAATGCCACGTCGTTGCAGTGCTGTTATTGAAAATAAGGGATACGCTACTAAATATTAATTATAACTATTGTTGGGCTGTGGATAGTAGCTATTTCGTATATAATAATACTAATTACTAAAACTTAAAAAAATATTGATTTTTATACTTTTTTGTTGTTGTTTCTAATTAGTTGACCATTATTGTTACCTTAAAACTGATTTAAATGTTTGTCCGTAATGTCATATTGAAACTGCACTTGTGTGGATTTATATTGTTTATCTAATAAATGATAAATCGTTGAACATATTGTTGTCCTATTTATTGTTTAATTTCAAAATAAAAACGATTGCGGTGAAGTATCTTACATAATGTCAAGGACCGTTGGTAGTGTTTCTAATTATACGACCACCACTGTACATATACTGAAGATTTTTTTTTAAATGTCTACATAGAGAGCTTTATTGAGGATATCGTCCGGATCGATTTCGACAGATGACATCAACTGCACAGGATTTATTATAGTGCCGTTTGAGCGCGACTTCAGATGCACTCACTCGTCATCCTTTTCACCAGTCCCATGTGTTCGTATGCAATAAGATCGGAGTTATGTTCAGATATAGCGTCGAAAACACAACACACCTAGACCGACCGAAAATAATTTCTTATAGGCAAAATATATTGTTGCTAGCCTGGAAATCAAACACAGAACTCTGACTGTCCTTCTTCTTCTGAAGAACATCCATCTCTAAATTGGTGTAGTAATCGCTTGTTACCACTAGATGTCAGGTAACCGCGATAAAGGTACATAATGTATTAAGCTGTGACGAAAAATATGATATTTACCAATCATGGTTCCAAGATGTTTAAAATATGTTATTAACCAATCATGTTTCCAAGATGGTTAAAATATTTTATTAACCAATCATGGTTCCAAGATGGTTAAAATATTTTATTAACCAATCATGGTTCCAAGATGGTTATAATATGTTGTTAACCAATCATGGTTCCAAGATGGTTAAAATATGTTATTAACCAATCATGGTTCCAAGATGGTTAAAATATGTTATTAACCAATCATGGTTCCAAGATGGTTAAAATATGTTATTAACCAATCATGGTTCCAAGATGGTTAAAATATGTTATTAACCAATCATGGTTCCAAGATGGTTAAAATATGTTATTAAGCAATCATGGTTAAAATTGGAGAGCTCATAATATTAGTTGTGAAGTCAAAAGTGTAACGTAACTATTTTTGTTTCCTGTATATGTAATGGTTACAATACACTTATTTTACTTTTCACTTTGAACAAAATAGACCAGACCCCTATATTCGATTTTTTTACATTACCTACACATATAAACTGTGTAAGTGTGGAGTGTAAGAACATCTATAAAGTATATCCCATAATCAAATAGAACCTTGTGTCGTAAGTAGCAAGTAGAGAAAACCTCGTGATTCAACAGATGACAGAATAACCTTTTAGAATATGCACTAAAAGAGAACCATCTGCATCGTAAACACAGTAGATTTATAAACAATAATTGATATTCTCCAGAACGATTTCTTTGTTTACATAAACTTTGTTTTTTTTATCATATTATAGTGCCGTAAGAATTCGGTCAAATTCTTGAGTGGCTCACTCGATATTTTCTTCCTAATGCTCAGGGATTCTGCAGTGAGATTGTAGGAAGATTTGAAGGTCACCGACCTCACTCGCATCTTGACGCGGAAACTAATAATTTGTATTGCACAAATATTAGACCTGGTTGGGAATCAAATACAAAATCCTGTATCTCAAAAGCCTCTCCAACAACTAAACACGTGCCCGATACAATGAAATGTCACATACAAAACTGTAGTGTAATAATTCACGCCTTTAATTATATTCTGAAAATTAATATTTACGTAGCGATACCTGTACTGTGTACTTTGAAGATTTTTTGAAGGGTGACTAATTAGCACACAGTACACCTAATAGTAAGTGACTATTGCATAGTCCATAAACATCGACGTACATCTTCAAGTTGCTCAAGAGTATCGAGTGTGTAGTCAATCGATTTGAAGTCCACACGGTACTAGTGAAGTACTAGACAGATGCTAGTAGCGAAAAAAGCATCCCTAACTAGTGCACTAAACCTAGTGATGAAGTAGGCATGTTGGTTTTCTTGCGATATGTTCTTTTTACGCATGCCATACGCTACGTGAGATGATACTCGATATCAGTTTATTATTATATAAATGACGCAATCGCATTTTTTCATTAAAATAGACAATGCTATGCTATGCTATGCCATTAACATTACTAATAATCCCGTTAACCAGTGCAACTAAGCCGAAATGCTTGTGCTAGGAGATGGTTCAAGACAATACGATAGTCGGGCTTAAAGCTACGCGGTTAAGTTTTACTAATCGAATCCTAACGGTAATGAGTCTTTTGTCGATTAAATGCAATGGTTTTAGATTACAAAAATTGAGTTTTGAAGTTGAACAGTGTATTTATTTACTCTTTATTGCATTAACCTTAACGAAGTTAAAAGTTCACGAAGGGCGGACTTAATACCAAAGGCATTCTCTACCAGTCAACCCGACGTGTGGTTGAGATATGCGTATGATAGGTGTAGCAATAAACTTATTAATAAAATGAAAAAATAAACTAAAAATAACTAATACAAGCAAATTAATTAAATTAAAATTGCAAGAAAACCGGTAAAGTGAGCTGGAATACAGATCTTGTTATTGTTAAAAAAAACAGCATTGCATTACATCCGACAGAAGCAAAGCTTCTTATGTGTTATATCTAAAACTACACACAATTTGACACCTACCACCATCGACAACACACATTTTAGATGCAAATGCGTTGCCAACTTTGCGAGCTGAGTCGAATCTGTTTACCGGTAATTGAGTCTTACACTAAAGACTGAAGGCGTGGTGTGTTCCCGACCCAGCCGGTCTACTCATGCGTGGCTCAGGCGTGTTAATAACACTACATATAAACAAGTACCCGAAATTCTTAAACTTTAGTGTGAATGCAACATATTGTAATGATTTCAGTATCTTTCACTGAGAATAAACAATGAACAAATGAACAATTGAACAAATTAAAATATATTATAAGAAATATATTTAAATGTTTTTTTAGAAATATCGTACATAAAACTAGAAAAAGAAAGCAATTATCTCAACCACCATTTCGAACACGAGTAAAGCAATGAGGATCTAAGTTTAAAATAAAGAAGAGTATCCCCTCATTCCACACGACTAAACCAACAAACAATCTAATTATAAACTAAGCGACAGACGTAAATTATAACTTTGATATATATGTACGTTGTTTCTTTAATCGTTGAGTTAATATCTCAATATTATTGCGTCTCAGATCAAAAGGATCGGCACGCATTTGATATCGGTATCGGGCCAAGCTTCTGCTCGATCTATCGTCCTAATAATGTTATTGCATATGTGTAACATAAATAAAATTCTCTTATTCATGGAAACTGTACAGATTTATTACGTAATGAGAAATATATATGTACGTACGTTTTCTTTAATAATTTTAGAGATGGCAAACGAACGAACAGTTCATCTGGTGGTAAATGATACGGCCCATCATATCACATTACATCTCAGCAAATATTCAGAATGCACATGCGTTGTCAACCCTGAGGGATGAGGGAATGCCTAGTTTTCTACTACATAATTGCCAGTTAACCAGTCCAGTTCCAATCGAAGGTTATTGATTAAAAAAATAACATTACTTAGCATTAATGTTGCCGATTATGCCACGTACGTAATTGTGTATTAAATTGTGGATACGATCTGTAATATCTTTTAAAAATGTTTTTTATCTGTTCCCTACAAATTTGAAAATGACTAAACGATTGTATACCTATTGCGATAGGTCTCTAGGTCTCTTATTGTTTTTTTTAATGTAATATTAGGGTTGACAAGTGAGCACAGTGTTGACCTGATGTTAGTGATGACTGCGATCCATGACACACATCCTCAACAAGGATTCAAGATGCGTATGCGTTGTCACATCTGAAGATATGAATGGAATTTCTCGTTTTCCGTATTACCGTCAAAGACTTCGTCACTTGGAGTTGAAAAACATTAGCATGTTTAGAATGAATAAAAGATTATATATAGCAACTTGGCCCGGATAGTTAAATTCATATAATTATATAAACATTTAGAAATTATACATAAAAACTTTCTTCGCGAATCTATCTGTCCATTGGTATAAACTAAACAATTTTTTTCTGATACTTAGGGTGTACAAATAAGGAATTCACCTGATGATAAGTACTAAGGACCTATAAAAATTAAAAACCTACATCCATCTCCAACAAAGATTCAAGATACGTTGTCTCCCTTAAGGACTGAGATAGAATCTTTTTTTTTTATTTATGGATTAATGGAATCTATGGTTTGTTCCCTTCACTCACCATACCAATACCGTTACGGGAGTCAAATTTCTTTTAGTACTCCAACGTTGCAATAGATGGCACTGTTCTAAATTATTTGTTGTAAAACTTTTATAGAACTACCTGATCCGACAGACGTTCTCCTGTCCAAATATTTCTTCCATAAAAACTATTCGGACTATCACGAACATAAAAGACAATTAACCATATTCCGACCACTAAGGATTATCTAAATTAATATAGCTATTATTATTAGCTATCTGTACCAACACTTCGGAATGCGTGGGCGCTGGAGAAGAAGTGGCGCAAGAAACTCCAGCGACGCTTCTATCGTTATTGTGTGATGAGAACCGGCCTGTTACTCGGTGGTATCGCGAATATCCTTGATTGCACGCCCTCGCCGTCGGCGGTGGACGATTCCCGTGTCCATGTCACTGCATACGAACCTTACTCCGATTTCATTGGTATCTGCGGGTATGCCTAATATATTATACGCTGATGAAATATTAATTACGAGAACATATCACCGTAGTCAAAAACGACCAGAAGTACATCACAGACACTAACTAATGGATACTTGCTTGTTTTTGACATTGTTTTAAAAAAATGTCATAAGAAAATATTAAGAATATATCGCCATGATCGAAATCGAGAAATCATCATATAATTTCTGATATTTCATAATATTTTCCTGTCTCATATTTATTATTACGTTACGTGCAGCATACAAATAACCGACACCCGTAATCTACGAACAGATAACCCAATTAAATAACAATTTAACTTTGTTACGTCTCTATTTACTTTGCACAGACTATAAATAGTTTGTTCAATCTAGAAAAAACAATTCGTGAATCGTTGACGCCTTGTTTCGTGTTATAATAGTAATGGGTAAGAAACGAGAACATAGTTTACGTGATTGTTAGTAATGATTGGTTAACATCTGTTAATCATAGACAATTTTTTTATATATAATTGTTATTTTTTTATATAATAAGGTTGACAACCGGCCAGTCCATAGCCAACATTTTTTTTCTTTGATAATGAATCAAAAGGCGAAAGTAGTGATCACACGAAACTTCAATACATTTTTCTTCAAACCTTTTGATTACCAACGTGAAATAAAAGCATAACGCTGCTTTATTTGTTTTAGTAAGTGTAGTGATCCGCAGATTTAATAGTTACTCGGTTAGTAGCGAGGCATTCCGCCCCAGTCTATAGGGATGGCAACACATGAGCATCTTGAATCTTTGTTGGGGGTGGATATTATACCACAGTTAGTATAACCACAGTTACCACTACCAGGTTCCAGCAGCGGCACGAATGTCAGGTCGATCGGAGAAGAACGGGACCTCATGGAATACTAGCATAAAATAATGGCTCTGTGTTTCGTCTGGTGAGAACCCTTGTTACCGGTGACGAGGCAGTCCCCAAGGGTGACAACGCATCTCCATTATAATTGTTAATCGAGAGTGAACGTGGATGACATTGGCTATAGCAATTACCTACCTTCAGGTCAACTGTGTGCAGCTTTGTGCCCTTCAATATAATAAAAAAAGTAAACTGTGTAAAATAAAACATATCACGCTTGATATGTTTTAAATAATAAATAATTTAAAATAAGAAACCATTATTATACATCTTTTATTTTATTTTATAATAATTTACATAATGTGTGTTTGTTTCGTTTCTCTATTTAAATAAACACATGTAGACGTGTAGCCACGGTTACATAACCGGTCGCGTGCAAGTAGTATAGTGCGGGATGTTTTGTTTCTCCACGCGGGGTCTTTCGGACGGAGTGAACGACTTATCTGTGAGTTATCACCGACGGCCGGGGTCAACAGGCTCGCCCTGTTTACTAAATCGATACACGCCACGCTCGGAACATATGACATGGTAACCGGTTCGCATCGGATCGCCACCTGTTCTCGGCTATATAAGTTTTATCTAAAAATAGTACCAATACCCATTCTGTGTCTCATGTATCTGTAATATATCTTGAAACGATTGATGCAATTGTTTATGGGCCATAGTCATCACTTTTAAGTTAACTGTGTGCTCGTTTGTCACCTTTACTTTTACAAAAAAAAAACCCGCAAGGTCGGACGATATACGAAGACAATTTTAGCCCTATAAATACCAGCCCGATTGACGACAAACGATTGAAGTTAAGTTTAGGGAATTTGTATAGTAAACCAAATAGAAATATTTTCTGGCTACGACATACGTCAAGGAAATCGATTTATTGGATTTCCTTGACTTAAGTTGTAATAATTTTGTACATTGAAACGTACCTTGAGAATCAGTTAAAGTTATAAAGCTTGAACAAAATCGCCAAAAAAGAAATAACCACCAAAAAAAAACTAAATAGCCTTATGAGAGATTAGTGTATACAGACAGATTAATTATACTTTATACTATGTGGTTATGATAATTATTGATACTTTGGCCGCCATTTTAATCAAAAGCTTAATGACTCAGATTGTTGAATTAAGATTCAAAATCCAAGTAAACCTTTATGCCTTTGTTTAGACAAGTACAAAATATTGATCGAAAATTAACGTTAAATAACATATAATTCATGTGAAACGTTAATGCCCTAGGCATTCTGTTACCATGCCGTAGATCGGCTTCATCATTACATTAGATTTGATCAAACCACGTTCTCGTAAATTAACAACGATTCATACATATCAAGGAATATTCGCGTATATGTAATTGAAATTAAAAAAACATCGAATAGAGAAGATTTCTGGATACGATTTGTTGTGATAAATAAAATTAAATCCCAAATCAGATAATCCACTGCAAGACTTCAATACTGTAAGATCTTCTCCGTATATACAAAAATGAGTAATTAAAATTTGATGATATTTCGGGACGTCAAACCACCAGTCCTCTCCGTGAGCTCATGAGTTTTTTTTTTATTACATTGAGAGCAACAAACGAGCACACAGTTCACCTGAAGGCAAGTGATTGCTGCGGCCCGTGACATTAACATTCATCCTGGACAAGGAATCATGATGCAGATGCGTTGTTACCCGTAGGACTGAGATGGAATGCCTCGTCACCAGTTATAAAGGTCTCCGGATCCCTACACTCACCAGACGAAACACAGCAGCATTATACTGCTATTTTACTATGGTATTTGGTATTCTATGAGGACCTGGAGTTGAGCCATTCATTCTGCAGCTAGAAACAAACTGCAGTGTAGCTCTACAACTGTAAACCACGTTCGGATAGAAATGTTTAAAATAGACAAGATAAAATCCGATGAAAAATAGTTTTGATAAAATAATAAAAATATACCACTGAGATCAAATGACTCGTCAACAGTAATAAGAGTAACCAGTAATAAACTTTCACGGTATTTTTAACGTCCGTATGTGTCATAGGCCTTGCCTTTATTCTTTAAAGGGATATTTCTTCTTAAATTCCAAAATACGCGAGGAAAGCTGAATATCTAATGAAAAAAATACAAAAATATTTCGAAGATATTTGAATTAATCGAATACACTTTCTCCAGAGAAGGAGCACATGCCTAACAGTGAGATTTATTTATATATATACAGTGGTGGTCGTATAATTAGAAACACTACCAACGGTCCTTGACATTAAGTACTTGTTACTTGTAAGATACTTCACTACAATTTATGCATATATATATATATATATTATATATATATATGTATATTTATATATATATATATATATGTATATTTATATATATATATATATATATATATATATATATATATATTTCTAAACCAGCTAGTTTCTGTATGAATCCTTTAAAACTATAATACCTTTTGAGTTAAACCCAATTTCAGGTAACTACTAAAATTACATATCAGCCCGTACAGATGACAACATGTGCATCGTGTTTAATTGTTAAGGATGAATGTGGAAGGGTTGTAGACCCTAATAGTAATAAAAAAAATTGTATTGGCACATGACAGTTATTGATAGTCGTTAAAAGATGTCGCGTCCAGAGTTTACGTCATCGACATTCTATACACGCTCCAAAGGCTAGGAGAGAAGCAATTGACGTGTACCGCTGTATAGTTACCAATTCAATAATAAAGTACTCTGTTATCTAGTACTACACGCATTATCTAATTAAACGTATAAAAGGGAAGCCGGAGATAAGATAAATATATATGCTTTGGTGTTATATGAATGAGGAGTGTCGTCGACCGGCGTGGGCGTTGGCCGCGTTTGATTCACAAAAACAAAATTAATATCACTAAAGCTATCTATGTAGTACACGCGAAGGTGTGTTAAGACTCACCCTTTTTATCGTGTTCGTATGTCCTCCAGATTTTTTTTTAGATAAAGCTATGTTGTTCCATTCATTCCATTTCATAGCAGAATTAATTGGTCAACTCGACCGGAGTAGGACCATACCCTCACAGAATACCAGCGTAATATAGCAGCATTATGCTGCTATGTTTCGTCTGGTGAGTGAAGGGATCCTTAAACCTTTATTACTGGTGACGAGGCATTCCATCTCAGTCCTCAAGAGTAACAACGCATCTGCATTATGAATCCTTGTTAAGGATGAATGTAGATGTCATGGGCCGCAAGAATCACTTGCTATCAGGTGGACTGTGTGCTCGTTTGTTAATCTCAATGTAATAAAAAAAAAAGAATACCTCAATTGCTATGTACGAGATATACATTTAGTAAACACACCAGACATCAACAAAAGTATAAATAGTGTTAAAATAATACTTATTAAAACAATTATATTATAATAATAAATAATAAAAAGTTATTATAATCACACCACAAAGGGCTTGTATAATAGGACTTACTTAGTTACCTTTACTAAAGATCTCCTGACCTTTCTATCATCTTGCACTAAAATAAAATGGCAACTAACTCAGATCATACAGCAGATACCTGGAGCACTGATTTACAGCTTATACCAAGAATGACGTACGACTCGCTGTAACCGCAACGTTATTAAATATAAGAAGACATTGATCTATTTATTTAATAACTTATATCCGATAATTGAACCATAGAGCATAAGCAATTTAATAATAATAAAACCAAACCATTATAACTATAATATAATAATAACAAATAAATACAATAAAAATAAGGCAAAGATATCAAAAAAATCATAAAAAGACATCGCTTTTGATCTATCTATTTAGTAATTTATGACCGATTATTGAACCATAGAACCATTCGCAGTTTCACAATAATATGAAACAATTAAACTATTATAACTATAATATAATAATGACAAATAAATATGATAAAAATAACGCAACGATATCGAAAGAATCATAGAAGACATAGCTTTAGATCTATTTATTTAATAACTTTTGTCCGATTATTGAAACATAGAGCATTAGCAGTTTCACAATAATATAAAACAATGAAACTATTATAACTATAATATAATAATGACAAATAAATATGATAAAAATAACGCAACGATATCGAAAGAATCATAGAAGACATTGCTTTAGATCTATTTATTTAATAATTTATGTCCGATTATTGAACCATAGAGCATTAGCAGTTTCACAATAATATAAAACAATGAAACTATTATAACTATAATATAATAATGACAAATAAATATAATAAAAAACGCAACGATATCAAAAAAATCATAAAAAAACATCGCTTTTGATCTATCTATTTAGTAATTTATGTCCGATTATTGAACCATAGAACCATTAGCAGTTTCACAATAATATGAAACAATGAAACTATTATAACTATAATATAATAATAACAAATAAATATAATAAAAATAACGCAACGATATCAAAAAAATCATAAAAAGACATCGCTTTTGATCTATCTATTTAGTAATTTATGACCGATTATTGAACCATAGAACCATTCGCAGTTTCACAATAATATGAAACAATTAAACTATTATAACTATAATATAATAATGACAAATAAATATGATAAAAATAACGCAACGATATCCAAAGAATCATAGAAGACAAAGCTTTTAATCTATTTATTTATTCATTTATGTCCAAATATTGATCATTGATTATACATACTACTTTTTGCTACCTTCATTTGTTGCATCTCCATAACTGATTAATATTTGAGTCAGACATTCGATCTTTCTTTTTTTTTTAATAGGTTGATGTATATCGTTTATTTATGGGTGCGGCAATAAACATATTAAGGCATATTATTGTTCTAATAAATAAATCTTAGAGAAAAATAAATAGATACGAGAAGTTATAAACTTAATTTTTTTAAGTCTTTAAATTTGAAAGTTGACCAAACTAATTGACATTATCAGGTATGTATTATATATATTCAAGTTGATCGCTACGCAGCCACCGGTTAGCCTTGGTCAGGATTTAGCGAGATAAAATATCGACAGACAAAAACTTACCAATAATAATGAAATCGTGTTTTAGCACTTTTTTATTGTATTTGTTGTTGCTTTTAAACGCGCTAATACTCGTATTAGCTTGAACTGTATTTGTTTTTAAATGAATGCTGCACTAGTTAATAGATAGATTGCGTGCATTTCTCTATATCCATTCATACGATTACTTTAACCAATGCGTGTTATGACTATGGACCATCCAACAATGGAACAGTCGTGATACCGTGTTGAAACTAACATGCTAGTGTTTCCATAACACACCGAGTTCTGGTGCCACATCTCTGATAGACAGCCCCGTACGGTGTTGTTCCGTCTCTTTCTCAACGATACTCCATAGTAATAAAGGATATGTTCATTATAATAATACGGATGAAGCACGGGCACACAGTGTGTTTATACAAGTCCAGGAGTTGACCAGCATTGAACCCAAAGTATATATTATGTCAGACAAATATTTTGACACAAAGTATTACTTTTTGATATTTTTATTAGCAAATCGATTGTTATTTGCGGAATTTTATTAAATATACGTATGCTATTATCCAAGAACGTTTCCTGTACCCTTTTGTTTAAGCGAATGGGCAAGGTATTGTTTAAATACCTTGTCTCCGACTGACCTATTTGTTCAGCAGCAAGTTTACCACGTCTTCGTACCTCGTCATATTGTATAGTTCTTATGAATAAATTCATTGAAGTGTTACTAATTTATTCCTTATGGACGTTGGTTAGGAGTATTTTTTGAAGCGTCATCTAATCTTATAGATGAACTCTGAACTTACGTTGCCGGTGTATCTTTGACCGACGTTTGTTAAATCTGTCTATATATAAATTTTATAAAATTGTATTGACGTTTTGTCTGTGCCCGCATACACACTATCTTCACAATGAACTGAGCTTATCACTCCATATTAAGTATATTAATTATTTTTTTGAATCTATAGTTGTTTACGTCAACTATCGACAGCGCAAGAACTAAATTAAAAAAAATACATACTGCAGACGGCATAGCGGCAATAGATTGGCCATAAAGCTCGTAGAACTGATAACTAAAGTTTTTTTTATTACATTGAGAGTAACAAACGAGCGCACAGTTCACCTGATGGCAAGTGATTCCTGCGGCCCATAACATCTACATTCATCTTGACAAGGAATCATAATGCAGATGCGTAGGGTGACAACGAGGACTTAGATGGGATGCCAATAAATAAAGGTCTCCGGATCCCTGCACTAACTAAACGCATCACAACAGCATTATGCTGCAGCTTTTTACGCTGATATTCTGTGAGGGCATGGTCCTACCCTGGTCGAGCTGACCCATTAGTTCTGCAGCTAGAAACAAACTGCAGCGTAGCTCTACAATTGATTTTTCAGAAGCAGCCGTATTTTGCGAATGCACTTGATGGAACGACGACATGTGCATATACTTTTTTCTTTTTCGGGTTGATGGCCGCTGTTAGCCCGAGGGCTTTTACAGTTTCACCGGGTTGAGAGGTGACCGAGCGCTTATGGCGCTCAGTCGAAACCTCTATTAGTGGGTAACCAGCACAAGGACTCCCAAGAGGGAGCCTCGACTTGGACCGTCACCCTGTTTCGCGAGAGCGTCTGACTCGAGGGTGCCCGAGAGGGCCATGTGCATATAGGTATGTTGAAAGTCGATGGATACAGGTTGCTGACGTTCGAGCTTTATGTTCATCCATGGGAGAGGTCTATGTTCTGCTGTGGACTATTGATAGGCTGTGTGACTATGATGAAAATTATTGCAAACGCATACTATGAACATAATGTTTTATTTATTTATTAGATAATCCAACAGTGACTTACAAAACAATTTATAGGACAGCTGATTACAATAAATACAGACAAATTAAGGATTAAGGATTACACAATTGGGGTTAGAAGCTATTTATGAACAGAATTGTATTTAATTATCAATTTTGGTAGTTTTGTGTTTACGTGGGTGAGTGAACGAGTGTGTGAATACGTGGGTGAGTGTGTTTGTGTGTTTATTGGTATGTATGTATATTGCAGTTTATTATTGTGAGGGGGTTTTTTAATTCCGTAGCGGGCTAAAGATCTGGGTAGCTATTCACGAGGCCTTGTTTTGATTCTCAATTGAGGTTATTACTCGTGTTAACACAATTGTTTGGTTTTTCTCGGGGCTTCTAATCGAACAGGAGGCCAAGGAAGAGGAGGAAAAAGGTGACTTACTGTTTGCGCAAATATAATACTATTATACAATTTAATAATCTTGCGCAGTCCATGGCATCTGAAACTTGAAACCCTTCAGATGTTGCATGACTTGGACAATCATGTCATAGCATGGTGGAGCAGATGCAATGTCAGTGACATCAAGTCCTTGTACAATCAACACACTTGACACAGAACAATTGTCCAATAGAACTTTATTGACTGCGGAAATGCAGGGTTGCCAGCGTATAAATTGGAAGTTGGAATATTTATATCGTATTAGAGTCACGATTTATTTATGAATTAGTTATTTTATAAATAGGGCCCCGCTTTAGGTACTGTAGTGTGTATCGTCCGGTGGAACAAAGATTCCTGACTCCTATATTATATATATATATATTGGATACATTAAGGGGTATATTATTATAGGGGCTATTATAACATTTATTCTTTATAATTCCTTATCGAGTATGAATTTGGATGCCATGGTTTCTTTTTATTGCATTGATAGTAACAAACGAGCACACAGTTCACCTGATGGTAAGTGATGACGTAGACGTCATGGGCTATGGGCATGGCATTGAGGACTGAGATGGAATGCTTCGTCACCAGTTATAAAGATCTCCGGATCCCTGCACTCACCAGACGAAACATAGCAGTATAATGCTGCTATTTTACCCTGGTATTCTGCGAGGGCGTGGTCCTACCCCGGACGAGCTGAACCCATTAATTCTGCAGCTCGTAGCTCTACCACTGTATCAGGTAAACGGTGTTTTAGATTGTCACCCCTAATTTGATAAAAAAAAATCATGATTTATAAATATCGAGATTGTAGTCAGTTTGGATTAATGATTTTCTAAATGTATTTCAGACGAAAATGGTACTTAAATACTGCAATATGTAAGTTAGTGTAGATTCTTTGTATGTTGGATGCTCAGGTGGACGTGAAATCTATGAGGAAATGTTTGGTGCAGCAGTTTACTTTAGAAAGTTTGAGACGTACAGCTTCGTTAAATTTTTATTACTTGTTCATTTATTTACTTCTCCTTAGTACACATACGTTTGACTTATATTTAACGAGATTAGTACATAATTATTTCTTACATTTACAACAATAATGCAAATTGGTTGAAACTATTTTCTACGGACATTCCGAAATCTTGTTTATTTTTTTTGTCCCAAACCATACATACCACTGCAAGACCTTAAGATACTGTGAGCTCATTCAGACTTGATCCGTCAGATGTAACCGACCGAGCCAAGGTTTGGCCCTTTCGGGCACCCTCGAGACTTCGAGAGTCGAGCTTCCGCGACCAGGGTAGCGGTCCAAGCCGAGGCTCCCGCTCGGGAGCCCTTGTGCTGGTTATCTATAAATAAAGGTTTCGACTAAGTGCCCTAAGCACTCAGCCACCTTTCAACCCCATGAAGGAAAAGTGTAAAAGCCGGGCTAACAGTGGCCATCAGTCATAAAAAAATTTGGCTTGATTGGATCAAAAATAAATAATTAAATCTTTCTCTTCTTCATCTTCATCGAAGTCTTTAGTGTGCCCCGCGCTATGTTTGAGTGAGAGAGCTTACATGAAAGGTCCAGAAAAAACAAATAAACACGATGAAATAATTAAGTTTCAAGTTAAACAGTGTGCAAGCGAGAGTGGTATTCCTTGAGTACTAATGTACAAAAATAAAGAAATAATAATAACTTAACTTAGAAATAATAAATGATAATCCTTATTTATGGGCTTGTAAATTATCTCTCGGTATTATTATATATGAAATATTTTGTTTTATTCCATGTTGTCAACCCTAGATTCAACTGAGGCTGGGGTTTCGTGCCAATAGAGAAGAAAGGTTGAATTAATTGATTTCAATTTTTAGAAGTATTGCGTGTGTACATTTCTGTTTACCGCTTGATTGTAATAAAGGTAATCTTAAGTATTTTCAACTTAGCGTCTTATACAAATATATGTATGTTTGTTGCTTAATATTTTAATTCTTTTATATAATATTTGTCACCACTTATATAAAAATGTGCATGTGGTGATACATGACAGTAATAATATTCTTTTCCTTCTGAAAACAAATATAATAAAAAAGTTAATTTAACAAAGTTTAGTTACAACTGAAACTTAAATGTAACAGTTAAATCAAAATGAAAATAAACTTGTTATAATGTTGAATTAAGTAATCAAGTATAGCATCTTCTTGACAGACATTTTCTCTGATGATTTATTTTCAGCCGAGAATGCGGACGTTGCTGAAGTCTTGTGATGCATGTTAGACAGTTGCGTGTGCGCAGCATATTCTCTATCGCGTTTCAGTTAGCGCACTTGACGCCGGTACGAAGGAGACAGCTATTGTTGGCTCTGTTTCCGTTGTGACGCGATCGTTGTGATCAACCTTGACTTTGTAGCGAGTCGCTATCACACAGTTCTTGAGTAATTTGCAATGTTTATGTTGAGAGCGTCTCGCTAATTAATCATCATAAACGCAGAACAAGGGGGCTCATTCTTAATATGAGGTCTGGGTAGTATTGTACGATACGCTGAGATTAAGTCTTTTAGAATATTACAGAACCCATAATAGGCATTTGTTAACATTATTATATATTATGTTTCCTAGAGCATAGTCCACTGCGAATTTGCGACTTAAATAAACATTCACATGTCTTACTACTAAATAGTTACCGAGGTCAATCAGGTGCTCAGACGTCGCATACAACAAGAGCCATCTCATTTTCCTGAGTCACAGTTTCGCCGAGTTCAGCCCACAGACCGACGCCACGTTTCCCCGCCAGCGTAATCCGTTGCATGTCAATGTTTATACCTTATTCATCAACATATCGAGGAAGCGTGTTTTTTTTTGTTAATTCCAGTGAAACCGAGCTACAGGTTGTGTTCGAACAATCGCCTGTATTGGGCGTTTAAAGAAAATACATATATTTATGTCGTCACCAACGTGATTTACGATCGGCTATTGCTAATGTGGAACTTAAGTTTTGTCTTTAGATCATCACAATGCATGATTCCTCATCAATCTCATAGGTCGTCACTTATTCAGGTGTTGTAATGCAGGACAAAAATAAAAGCCTATCAATATAAATTGCGCTGTTGGGCACAGACCTACTCTCTGGACAGGGTATTTATGGGCAAATTGGGGGACTTAACATGCATGTGTCCGCATGATATTTTCCCTCACCGCCGCGAAAATGCAAACAAAGATATTTATTTTTAAAATTAAATATCCTTAATCTTAGACGAGAGTAATTTGAAATTTATATGTCAAACGTCGGTACGCTTACCTACACTGATCGGCTTAATGTACAATGGATATTCAAGTACTAAATTACACATTACACTCCGTTCATACTGGCTGAATATTTTTATAATACGCTTTTACTTGTATCTATGTATCTAATAATGTAAGAAATCTCTTAACGTTAATTTGATCCACTTCTAATTGTCCGATTTGCTTGACGATTTGCACACGAGTATAGTTGCATAGTTTCAACCTGATATCCTTGCCAGGACCACCAGGATTAAAGGAAAATAATTATCAATATACGATGGTAGATGGTATTCTGCCTTACCGGCAATTAGTAATCTTACAATTATATATGATACTTTGTATATATATACATATATATATATATATATATATACCTCGATTCATCCCTCCATCACACTAAGTTTGACTGAATACAACTTAGCGCAAGTAGCCTAGCTTTAGGGTACGGTCTGCGAAACTTAACGGTGCAAGTTAGATTCCGCCATTCAACTATTGTCGTCAACAATTGGGAGTGGTTTACAGGAATATTATTGATGTTTATAGCGTAAATAGTCTTTCGATCTTAAGAAAAAACCCGCCGAATTTACAACGAAAATACATCGGTTAACATATTATAACTAAAAAAAAAACAAATAAACGATGGTGACCCGACCCACCCATCAGTCGTCTGATACGGAATAAAAGAAAAAAAAATACATTAAAGACATAACAACAAGCAGTACAATTACAAAACGAGAATAATGTGGGCGTGGTGGGAAGAGTGAATAGGTATTTCCCTGACCTAGTGCGTTCCACCGTCAACGTCTACCTCACCACGTAATACCAGCTCGGATTGTAGACAAGCCTGTATCCATTTAAAAAAAAAGATCAATGTTTTTTTCGAATGTTAAAACAAAAAGAAAAAAAACAAATTCAACAAAACAAACCCGTTATGTCAGTCTGTTTATAATTCGTATTAATTTTGTAAATATATACAGGGTGTCGTGATCGTGCCCGTTACGCAACAGTACAAATGATAATATTATGTGGGCACACAGAATAACTGTGGCGGACTTTGTATCGGAATCGATGTTTATAAATTAATGGTAAATAGGCCATCTAGTGGTTGAGACCTTGTTTCTTTAATATTAAAATATTTAAACGTGTAACCATGACCTCTGATGTAATCAAAAATGTTACGATTTGAACATAGAAACCGGCAGTATGTCATTAGTACCTTTTACCATCCCCAATTATTAAAATAAAAATTTAAATGCTGTTCGATACCGGCTCCGAATTGAGCAATAAGACATCTGTCTGAATGTTTTTTTGTTTGTTAGTTTTATGTAAGTAATAGTCCGAATTAGGTTTTCATGGAAATAATTTAGTCCTTTTCCTATGGGATTTTGTGCATGAAATCAAGACCATTACTCACGATTCAAATTAAGGATAATTTTCACAAATGCACAACGTATTTTTTGCAACTCGTACAGGACAATCTCTGTCGAGTCAGCTAGTGAAGAATAAATAGGAATAAGCAACAGTTAAAAATAATAGTTAAAAAAAAACTAAAAAAACACGCTTTAATTGCAATTCGAACGAAAAGTAGAAAATTATTTTGAGATAAGAATAGATTGTTATCTTTAGAGTCCACTGACGGTTAAGGAGTTTTAATGACTGAAGTAAAAGTAAATAAAGTAAGTAAGTAAAAAAATTGTATAAATGTGTGGGGTGCTTGACATCACATATATATATCCAGATAGGTTTTTAGTAGCTCTTTATAAAGTTCGAGTTATTGCAAAGATATGATAAAAGGGCACCTCACGCTTTTTATATATATATATATATATTTAACTAACATAAATTTTACTTTATTGTCACTGGTGGACTGCATATATTATAACAATCTATTCTTATCTCAAAATTATTTTCTACTTTTCGGTCGAATTACAATTAAAGTCAGTTTTTTTAGTTCGTTGGGTTCATCAAGTGCATCATTTGAGAACGACTGGACTGATTTTTTTTTAATGTTAAAATTCAGGAAAAGCTAAAAGTTCTTTTGTCTATAGGATAATTTTCACGAATTCGCAAAACGATCACATACAAATTTATTGAAATTTGTACAGAACCACGTCTGCCGGGTCAGCTAGTAAATACGTCATTTTCTAATGTTGAGATGATGCTAACAATCTGTTCAGAAATAGCTCCCGAACTTTCATCTGTGATGTGTGGTGTGTTGTGTGTAAGTAATTAAAGGTTTTATTTACATATGGGCCTTACACCACTGTCAAGTGTCGATTAACCTAATCACCGGCTGCGTGGGATCCCCTAAAGCAAACTAAACGTTGTAATTGCTATACAAGCAATGTGATTTGAAACCTTTTTAACAATCGTATAACTACGGGGTGTTTAAGATGACGAAGTAATTTCCGATCGATTTGATTCACTGTGTGTTTGGGAAGAGATTTTGCATCTCCTTGCTTTTTTATCGTATTTCGTGATAAATTGTGCAAGCGAGAAGCGAGTGTTCTGAGGAGTTGTTCGGATTAATTCCAACTGCTGGGCTCATCCATCTCGATGGTTGGGTTCAACAATCTGTGCTCTATATGAAATTTTCTGCCACGCTCAACTACGGCGTGGAGTCGGCCAGGGGTGTTTCCCAATCGAAACTGCTTAAGAACCTTGATTAAAAAGCCTACTTCTTGAAGGTCGTCAACAGGTATTATGGGCGACGGTGATCACTCACCATCAGGGGAACTGCATGCTGGTTCACCTTCTTTAAAACTGAGCAGCGTTCACTGCTCATTTCACGATGTCATTCTGTGAGGGCGGATCTTTCCCTGGTTGAGTTCCACCATTTATGCTTCATTAACCATCTATTTACTGTGTAGCTGTAACTACAATCTGAAGCATCCAAATCGACTCCACCTATGGTTCATGGCGAAACTCGTGGGTATAGTAGAAAGTCTATTTTCCCCTATGCGCATTTAAATTGCCAAATTGAATGGGGTATTATTTTTAAATGATAATGGTGGTACGGTTATGTTAATTAATCAAGCTGTTAATTCACATACATGTGTTTTTCGAAAAAATCGTATACGTATATATATTATAGGTTGAGTTGATGGTTGCTTCCGAGTGTACTTACTTTAAAGTATATTTAATTATTACCATCATAAGTTCTGCCCGTCAAGTCCACTGTTAAGCATGGGTCTAGCCCACATGTTATAAAAAAAATGGTAGATAAGTCGCAATAAATTGTTATTTTCTTAATTACAGAAGACAGAATTTCCAGTAATAATTATTCTATATTTCATATAAAACTTTATAAAGGTTAATATAATTTAATTAATTAATTTTTTTTTTGTTCTTCATTGAATTATTATCTAATCCTTATTGAATAAACATAGTATTACGGATTTTATTTTTAAACTATGATTAATTAAATTAAATACCAAACTGCGAGTTGCTTCTGCATATATCGGATCAAAAATAAGTAACTAAAAGCTGACGGCAGTTCAGATCAATCTCGCCGTGACCACTAGTGCAAAACTCTTTAAAAAAAAACACTCGAAACGTTGAGATAAAAAAAAGTTAAAAATAAACGCTGTAAGATCCGTAAAAACTACACTTATCTTTTTATTTGGAAGTACTCGCATGTATATAAGAAATTATTATCAAAACTTTATCTCATATGTTGAAATGTTTTTGATTTCTATAAAAAATTACATTTTATTAATTAAAAATCTAGACCACAACAACAACTCTGCTCTTATTTCACCGCATACGAATGTTTTTGTAACAAAATAAAAGTAAATAACATTGTATGCAATATAAGATGTTGACATGAAAAAACAACTTTCACATAAATGCCTTTCTCCTCACACACATATAGCTATCTCGCCTCTCGCTATGGCTGGGGCCGACAAAATGCGTTATTCCACTATTAAAGATAATTTTTTAGTCTTTATAGCTAGCTGATACCCGATAGATGTTCAAATTTCTATAAATTTGATTTGTAATCTTGTGATTTAGTGGAAATTGTGAGTTCATTCTGAAATCGCATAGTATTATATAGAATTACAATCGAAAAGAACTTTCAGTATTTCCCAAATATACTAACTTTTCCGATTTAGCTCTCCATAAAAACCTTATTCAGACAGTTATTGCAAAACCATAAAAAAAGAATAACCAAACCGCAAACACGATTTAATTTTTATTTACAAAGATAAACAGCACCTCTTGGGGTAAGTGATTACTGAAGTCCCTGTGAAGACTTTTTTTTTTATATAAGTTGAGAGTAATAAACGAGCACACAGTTCACCTGATGCCAAGTGATTCCTGCGGTCCGTGACATCTACATTCATCCTTTAATTTCATTCATTCAGACTGAGCTGGAGTGCCTCGTTACCAGTAATAAAAGTCTGCGGAACACTGCACTGAGGGCGTGGTCCTACGCCGGACGGGCTGACCCATTCATTCTGCAACAAAAAACAAACTGCAATGTAGCTCTACCACTGTCAAAAGTAACAATAAACAACAGTAGTAGTGCGTTGCAGAAAACTTCATGTATATACAGAGATATTATTTTCGCATGTTTACAAAGTTTAAATACATTATTTATTTACACGTTCAGGACACACCTCCCGGTTGTTTACTCGCAGATCTCCTCTATCTTGAGAGGCCGGCGGGCTTGATACAAATGATAGTGCGTAGCACATTTTTACAATGCCACGCTGCACCTAGCAGCAACAGCACGAATTCGGCTCGACCGAGGAAGGATCAGGCACCATAACGAAACCTTAGCGTAGCTGTCTCTGTTTTCGTATGTTCAGTGTACGGCTTATAACTTGTGCATCTTGAATGTTATAGTTGGAGACGATGTATATATACCAACAGATGGACTGTTGTTTGGCCACCCTTAATATTATTAAAAAAAACACATGTCATTGAAAAAAAAATAATGCATATAAAGGCAATAAAGCATAATCAAGCTGAAAAACATATTTTGTTTATTTACTCAAAGAGTTACAATCAAGTACACAGTTCACATTTTATACTACGTATTCTTCTAAGTATAATTCGTTGCATTGTATCTTTTTCTTTTTGTTGTCAGGGGAATCTACAAAAGATACCCTGCCTTTTGAAGAGAAGGTTTTGTGCGATTTGTTCCCGCTAAAACCCCCGCGGTGGCCATCTTAAGAGCAACGGGATGGTCTCCGGGATCACCTACGAAACGCACCAGTGCCCTCCGCACTGTGCCTAAACACGTCCCAGGGTAGGCCTCGCCTCCCCTAGCACCGTCGCTGCATCTGCGACTTCTCTGGCGTTGCGATGTTCATGGGCGGCGGTAATCACTAACCAGTGGATGAACTGCTTGCCACCTATTCTATAAAAAAGAAAACAAAAAAAAGTCCGAAAATTCCAGCTCTCGGACCTTACCAGCTCACGGACCCTTTAGTTCCGTGAGCTCTGTGTCCGATGAAGCTGTAAGAGCCGCATAGGCTGACAGTATCAACAGAATCTAGGACTCCGAAAACTGTTATTATAAATTTCACATTTCCTATTCACTATCATTCAGATCACTATCATATCCAGGAAATATAAAGAATAACACAAAAGTACTGACTTGCGATTAGATGCTAGAACTGCATTTTGCCTTCGTCCCCGGGGTTGCTATCCTAGACAGGACTAGACTAGACCTAAAGAGGTATAGGATAGAGGTAGCCCTAGTCGCCCGCGAACCCGTAATCCATTTAATTGCCTTGTACAGGGTGCTGTGCCAGGCAGGGGCTACCTTAGTCCTGTTCTAAAAGCCTGGGGCTAATGGACTGTGTATTATGCTACCTAGTACATTTGCTTTCCATTCGTTGCAATACCACGCAACTAGTTTCGGAGTCACGTTGCATGGCCGTAAAAATCCCGAAATGCGGTCAATTATGCGATTTAGAAACAGTTTTCTTAATGAATATTAAAACTGTACCGCGGAATCAAGATGCTGTTGTGAGAGTGTCCGACAAGTTTATTGAACTTACGTATATTGCCGAGCGAAACTCGTTCTTAAGTGATAACAATAAAGCTTAGTTTAATCTAAAGTTATTCACGTATTTAGTAATAATGACAAAAATATTAATTTACTTATACAATCCAAAGGTATCAGAAGTAAAAAAACAATTATTTACGTAAATTTTATGAATACACGCAATATTCGTGCACTGCATGCGTCTAAACTAGAATACCAAACTGTGTGTTACGAATGATCAGCATCCCAGCCGACCCTTGTCCACTGCTGAACAAAAATCACGCAGAATCCGAAAAGTAGAAATGTTTGGTGCAAGCCAGCTGATATTCAAAATAACAACCAATAACATTTAAAACTCCGTTGTTTACGTCGTTGGGAATTGAAACCTTGATATGTACACCGGTTTCGGTCTTGTTCCCGAGTATACAAATCTATATCACATCTAGGAATGTACGTTTAAAAATATATGTATATCGATAATTGTTCTGAGATTCTAGGCTGATAAAAATATAATATTTTTACCGGAACGCATGTAGTTTAGAGATTATGGATTTTCAATTATATTTATAGCAAATACTTCAGTAATTTTTGGCTGTAAAGAGTGACACAATCATAATATAAAAATAATTTAAGATATACACACGCTCAATTCTATATAACGATTGGTCACAGATTACAATAATATTTTTGTATCTGAGAAAATTTCTTAAACTTTAACAATTTGTATTATTACATTTATGCACCAAAAACCGAATACACAACAATAATTGCATAATTAAAAAAATTAAATAACAACAAATTATCGATATTAAGTTGAGTTGTTGCATCACTGTGTAAACGTAAACAACGTGCAATAAGCGGTTTCAATCGTAAATGTGATTGTTTTTGTTATCACTGGATACAGTTTAATTATTTCAACCAAAACAATGCTACAGTTTCATTATTCAATCATACAAATTTAAAAGAAGAAGCTATTAATTCACGGTAAGCTACCAAAGCGAGTTCGATCCCCGGTGCCGGCATAAATGAATTTGTTAATATCGAAATTTTAAGTGCTGAATTACCAACGTGCTCGACGGTAAAGAAAAACATCGTAAATAAACGTGCATGTCTAAGGATAAATTAAATATACATATTTCTAAGGCATGTGTAGTCGAACCACTCCACAATAGAGCCGCATGGGTATCAGGTGACTATACTCCAAGACTAGATATATTTTCTAAACCGCTTTTTTGTCCTTGCAACGTGATTCTATTGGTTGTTTCTCTGTTATTACCTGAAACCGACAAACCGTTATCAGCGCTTGTCAATTTTAATTCTTCTTAATATCTCCTTATTAGTTGCGTGGGAGATAATTAAGATGCACGGATCTATTACCAGGTTCTGCGTTAGAATTGTCAAATATCACTACAAAATATCTCGACGATGCATTAAAGACCGTAGTTTAGTTCTTGCTTGGATCGGTTACAAACCATACTTGATTTAAGAAAAAAAAGAAAGATTACGTTTTCTTATATTAACCACAGTTTAAGAATACTGCACCACATTGAATGAAACTAGTTTTACCGACTTCGTCGTGTTTATTATAAAAAAAATTAACCTGACGTATCGCGGCTTTACAGCACTTGGTCACGGGGAATACTAACCATTAGGCTCGATGTCATAGTTAAACTTACGTCAGCTTTTATTACCTGTTTGGACTAATGTACGCAGGATCTTTTCGAAGGATCTTCAGCAGCAGAGTCTTTAGATCTTGGAGTGGTATGTCTGGTTTGGGATTTAATTTTATTAATCACATGATTCCAAGCTATAGGCAATCATCTTCTCTATTGAAATTAGAACATATTTCAATTCCAATAGCCTCGCGAATAATCCTTGGTTGGTATCGGTGTTCTTTTGCTTTCTGATTGTCTAATTAAATATATTGAAAAAATGTTTGTTACCAATGTTTTTCTATATTAACTAAGTATTATTAACTATACGTAAAGAGCTTGATAACTTACTCTAGGGCTTGACCGGGAAAGATCACGGTCTAGCAAATTTTCATAATACAACAAATAAATCATATGATTCAGAAGAATAGGTAGGTCCGATGGTTGTGACATTTGAGATGAGAGCGCCGTGAGAGTGTGAAGATATTAACAATCAACTTGAGTCAGTTATACATCACACGTGTTCGTTTATCACGTTCGTGTAGTGGTTAGAATAAATGCTGCATCGCGGATTCTGGATTCGATTGCTAGCTGCACAACAATACTTGTGTACTCACAACTGTTTTCGGGTCTGGGTGTGTAGTATGCACCATATCCCTGACACGGCATAACATGGGAATAATGAAGTGCGCAAATGCTTACGGTACTATAAAATATTCTGCGCAGTTGATGTTATCTGGCAATAACCAAATAAACGCCGTTATCGATATCGACGAGGAGGATATTATCACCGTTAATGACCACCATCCGATAAACTGTTTCTCATTCTGTCAATAAATAAGAAGTTCTCTGATATTTATTTGTGTAATTATAAAATTCTGTTCACAATTCTACGAGACGCTTGCTTCCATGTCGTTTTATGAAACCGTTATCTAAATTTAAATATCTCGTGACTGTTTGATAATGCTTTATCACTACATTCTTAATTTCAAATTGCAAGGTTTGTGTTTTGCTATCATTAGATGATTGATACTTGTGATAGTTATAATTAGATATGTATTACGTTCCGTTTTTAAATTTCACTCTCCACTTATGTCATTAAATGTTTTTGGCGTAGCCCTACTAATACTATAAATTTGAATGTTTGTTATTCAATCACGCAGAAACGGCTGAAGGGAGTTGAATGAAATGTAGCACACAAATAGTTTATAACCTTAATGAAGACATAGGATATATTAATTTACAAAGATTTATTTAATTTGATGGCCATTGTAATTATAAGTGTCCCAACTCCTTCACATGGTCAACTTTATCTCGTCTGCTCAAGAGTATCGAGCGCCCAAAACGTACACCTACGGTAGGAAAATGATAAATTATACAATTTCGTCTCACACATCTTTCATTTCTCTCTGGACCCCAACTCTGAAGTCCACGCAGAAGAAGTCGCGGGCAGTTGCTAGTGTTTGATATTGTTTGATAGGGGATGTTTTTTTCTACTGGATTCAATATTTCGTTTTTTGTTCGAATTCATTTACGTGGATTTACACCTGATTACGCGGAGTTTCGTTTAACCGATGCAGAAATTGGATGTTTCGTTAGATCATTGGACGAATTTTTCGAATCTAAACCGGATTCTAACAACGAAGTATTGAAAATCTTGTTGAACGGTGGCAGAATGTTGTAAACAACAGGAGAGAGTGCATTATCGACCAAAAACTTGTTTATTCTTATTGTTATAAATAAACTGAAAAAAATATAAATATATTAAGGAAAAAGTAGTTTTTAGTGTGTACACAATTTCCGAACTCTTACGTTCTTTTTTTACAGACGTTTATGAGTGGCTGAATCTTGTATGTTAATGCCTTCCTTAAAACATGTCATTGATATTCTCATTTTTTTAAATGTTAAACGTCTCGCTTGGTTACCTATTATGTGGTTCGTAAACACTTTACTAGGATTCGTTCCTATGCGTACTTTGGAAGGAAATAAGTAAAACAATTTTTTCGATTGTATTATTGAAATATGCATATATTTTCGAAGGACAGTTATTTCGTTGACATTTGCACAGTTGTAAACGCTGTTCGATGTTACATTGCATGCTATTTGAATAAATCTTTAACTAACATCTGATTTTCTTGCGAGCTATGGCATGGCATCAAAATATTAAAATAAATTACATTTATTTTCACGTCAACTAAATTTACTCTAG
Organism: Teinopalpus imperialis; assembly: GCA_029286865.1. Taxonomy (NCBI): domain Eukaryota; kingdom Metazoa; phylum Arthropoda; class Insecta; order Lepidoptera; family Papilionidae; genus Teinopalpus; species Teinopalpus imperialis. The sequence continues at coordinate 1,287,885 of JAGSMU010000028.1, forward strand.
CTTCTAAAAAGAGCCAGTGAGAAGAAGAAAAAGAATGAATAAAACACTTGACACCTCTTTGGCGATTAAATAACACGATTAACAGACTTTGTACCCTTTTAGCACATTGCGCGCACGAGTGTGGGGGATAGTTCAAGTTCATACGGAGGAGTGCAGAAAGATACAAATTTATGTTTTATTATGTATTGTTACAAATACATTAAATAAGATAATATAAAACATTCGTTGATTACATTCATACACTAGAAAAATATTTTTATTATATTATTTAGATTTTTATATACTATATATATATATACATATATATACTTAATATATATATATTAAGTTTATTAGTCTGCGGTCAATCTCTTGTACAGAGAAGAGATCACCACTAAGGAGTTTATATATAGTATGTATTAATAATACAATGAATTAAAAAAACGAAACATTCGTTTCGTTTGCGTTCATGCTGAATGTCAAACACTTAAAAGTCTGCTCATTAGTCGCACTGAGTAGAGATTATAGCTAAAGATTTATATATTTATATGTATATATATACAATCTTCTAGCACAAATATTGTATAAGCTTAGTTGCAGAGGTTAACAGGAATGTTAGTAAAATTAATTGCGTCAATAGCAATTATGTTATAAAAATAAAGCTAGGACACGCGCCATTTTGCGCGCCATCTTGATTTATCTGTCATAAAGTGCATGTACCGCGCTTAGCTACCGTCGCTTCTGCGTCAGCCCCCGGGTCTTTGGCTGTTCTTATCTAATCGTGCCTTATCAGGGACCTTGGGAGTTGTCTGCGTACCCACTCTCATGCTATATTACGTAAAATTATTGTAATATGTATTTAATGTTCGTTGTAAGTATTTTACGCTTGTAATGTAATGCATGATTACAACTCACTTTTTTATCATTAGCATATTTCGAATAACGTGTTCATTGTTTATTCAAGCAAAGCTATTGAACATTACGGTAATTGTTAGGATCCTAAAGTTTATAAGATACTGCTGTGTTGCTGTGTGTCTGGTGACAAGGTATTGCATCTTATTCTTCAGGGGTGACAACGAATCTGCATTATGATTCTCTGTCGAGGATAAATGTGGGTGTTACGGGCCGCAAAAATTGCTTACCATCAGGTGAACTGTGTACTCGTTTGTCACAATCAATACGTTAAAAAAGAAAAATCGGATGCGTATATTTGCATTTCAAGTATGGTATTTACATAGATTTAATTCTTCGGGAAGTTACACATTGTACGTTAGAATCGACGTGATCTAATCTTAAGAATTTTAATCACCCATTAAATTCAATGCAGAAAAATTGTGTTTTAATTTGTTGAAGTAGCAAATCTGAAGGAGAATGTAATCCTATTCAAATTGCGAATACCTTGACCATTAAAAATTTCACTAACTTTCTATAAACACAATAAAATTACTATTGTGTTTATTGGAACATTTTATAATATTAGCACACTTCATCTTGTGATAAGTTATAACTGTAGGTCATGATATCCACATCCAGAAATCATGAGAATATAATATCATACAGAATGGTAAATCAGTAATGTTAAGTAGTAATTGGAAAGGATCAAGTATGGATCCTTGTGGTACGCCTATCTTTACTGGAGCTCCAAATATCTTATTATATATTTAGCAAGTCTATTAAATATTTCATTAAGGTATAAAACAATAACATAATTTTAAAATTTACTTTCAATTAAGCATTATTATTTGTTCTATAATTTTGTTCATAATTACGATATCAAAAGCGATTCTCATCTCCTAACTTTATTCCCGCATTTTAAGGAACTTAAATTTAGTTTTTAATTCCTGTATGTTATAAATCTGTTAAATTAATATATTTTTACTACTTTTTCGAATGTGAAGTTAATCATGTGAATATTTCATAATTTCCTCACTGACACCAATTATTCTTTTATCGTGTTATTGTTCAGACACAGAAGTGGACAACTAGATAAAGAAGAATATTGTACTATAATAATCAAATAATTTATTATATTTATATAAATTATGTTAGTAACTAACAATAGTAGAGGGATGAAAACTTTTACTATTGTATTGAGATTTTTTCGTTTTTTGATTTGTTAAAAGAGAAATTTGAATATTCTTTGTCATCATAATCATCTATTCAGCCAATCACTAGTCACTGTGTGAACATAGGCCTCCCCCAAAGACTGCCATAGATTACGATCCTAAGTCACTGGGAATCGTTCTACCCTGCGATGTCCAATTCGAGGTTGTCACTCGAGAACCTTTCTTCCCCATCGGTTGTCGGTTCTACGAGCTAGAGGGCTGTACCATTGCCACTTCAGCTTACTGATACTGTGAGCTATGTCGGTTATCTTAATCATTCGGCGGATATCCACGTTTTTCATTTTATCACGCAGAGAAACACCGAGCATAGCCCACTGAGCATACGGCCAGAAATGAAGGAACTGGTACGAAGAAAGGACCACCCTAAGGGGATGAATGCTCATATATGTTTTTATATAATTTGACAAAAATTAATTTTACAATTTATGGGGCTCGTTACGTAAATTCAGATGTATACATTTTGCGTTATCACCTTGAGAAAACTAATTTGTCAGAGACCGAAGCACTATCTACTTAAGTATACTGATTCTCAGCTGGATCAACATCGGACGTTATGTAATGTAACACAATTATGTTTCCTTTATGTTTAATTTGTGTAAATAACAATTTAATACGTGCGTTTGTGTAGAAAATATATGCATGTTTTAGTGACGCAATACTTTTAATTAAAAGTCTATTCAAATTTATACAATTTTAACAGCAGTAGTATGGGGTAGTAGGTAGTAGTTGTATGGGGATCATCGTCAGTCAGTAAAAAGTTAAAAAAAAAGAGGAAAAATCCATTAAATTAATCAAGATTATAATAATTAATTAATAGTTAACATTGGTAGAGCTACACTGCAGTGTATTTCTAGTTGAAGAATGAAATGGTCCGCTCGACCGGGGTAGGATGCCCTCACAACACCAGAGTGAAATAGCGGTATAATGCTGCTGTTTCGACTGGTGAGTGTAGAGATCCTTATTTAGAGACCAGACCATTAGGAGACCTTTATTGCTGGTGACCGAGGGATTCAATCTCAGTCCACAAGGGTGAGAACGAATCTGCATTATGATTCCTTGTAAAGGGTGAATGTAGGTGTCATGGGCCGCAGGAATCATTTGCTGTTAGCTGAACTGTGTATGTTTGTTACTTTCAATGTAATCAAAAATAAATTGGTATATATAAAGGTTTCGTAATCTGTACAATACGTGATATAAATTCGGCGTGACCGCCAATTATTCTGGGGGAATGATTGCCTATCCACCTCTCCCTTATTCTTGTCATTATTACAATCATCATCATGATGATATTATTCTTAACATTTTAGCAGTATATAATGTATGACGTACACGTGATACCTCACACAACCCACAGCAGTGGTACGAATTTTCTTTTGTCTTTTTCTTTTCTTTTTAATTTTTAATGGTTTTTAATTTTTATTTTATTTTTTAAAGGTGGTTATATACATGCGTTCATATCAAAATACATATAATTGTTAAAATAAAACTGTAAACTAACTAGATATATATAAGATAAGGACAAAAGATAAATATTACTAATTATTCGTTTAATATCTTCTACTCTTGATCGCCTGATCAAAAGTTCGGGACGTCTGCCCGAGACCTGTATAAGCCAAGGCCTCAGCACACATTTATTATTAGTTATTTTTAATTATTACCTACATGACACAAATTGTAATATAATACACATATTAAAAAACTGTTTAATATTTTGTAAAAAAGCGGTACATACAATTAAAAGACTTTATAATATTTTAAATTATTTAAATTAAAGATTAATTTTAATTGTAATATATTTTATTCCGTGACATGGAGCAAATTAAAAAAAATATTAATGTCATTGTATTGTCAAAACAACATGAGCTTATCATAGCTAGTTACATTCTATTGAAACAAAAAAAAAATGTTTGTGATAGCGGGTGCGTGAGGGCAATAACCTCGCCTCTCACATGCGTCCGATAAAGCCTTCACCTGCGCAATTGTTGATCTAGCGAACTGGAGTATTTGCAAGGCTTCGTGCTAATCCTACGCAAATATTAAATTGTACATAATGATACTAATACGGCGTAGTAGTCAGACTGCCTGGCTATTGTATGATCGCGGGACCTAACTTCGAGTCCTAGACAACATTTATGCTTCACAATAATTGGTCTTTGGGTCGAAGTGTCCTATATAGGTTGACGGTCGCATCGTTTAGTCGTTAGACATACATCCCTGCTGCATCATCGATTCTATCCGCAGTCGATAAAATATATTCGTGTATTACAAATTGTTTGTTTACTGGGGTGTGGTTTTTTTATTACATTAAAGATTTTATTGATTGACAGTAACAAACTCGTAGTTCACCATCCTTGACAAGGTATCATAATGTAGATGCGTTGTCACACTCGAGGACTGCGATGGAATGCCTAGTCACCAATTATAAAGGTTTCCGGATGCCTACAGCGCTATTGCTATTTTACGCTGGTATTCTGTGAGTGGTCCTACCCCGGTCGAGGTGACTCATTTATTGTGCAGCTAGAAACAAAGTGCAGCGTAGCTCTACCACTGTTGTATGTATGTATCTGAACATAGGACTAGACACATCGGACTGGAGGAGGGATGATGAATTGAATGCCTGTATGTTTGCACGAATTTTATTTATTTATTTATTTTTATATGTATATCGAACCACCAACAATATTACATGTATTTAACACAATATAAATTAAGCATTAAGGTCATTAATAACATACAATTACACTTTACAGACGGCCATAGCATGCATGTTAACACCATTATAATATCTTGCACAGTTATTGTCTATTAATAACCGGACTGGTATCGCTGTGGTAGAAATTGGACCTAGGTGTACTAACATGTTATATGTGGTACGTCAATAGCCTAATGGTTTAGGGTGCGGTCTGCGAAACTTAAGGGTCGTATGTTAGGATCCGCCATTTTACTATTGTCGTGAACCCATCTCCTAGCACAAGCATTAGCTTAGTTGGCAATTCAAACTTATTAACAAGGTATAGCGAGGCAATCTTATGCGTTATATGTAAGATTGCTCTGATTATATTGGAATAGCGAAAGAGAGGTTGACTAAGTGACTCATGTTTTTTTTTGCGAAAGCCCAAACTTATTTAATCTATCAGGATAGAGACCCTGAATAATTCTAGTGGTCTGATGACATACAGTGGTCGAAAATTACCATCATTGTCAAATAAAAATATTTAATTTTTATTTACTGTTTAGAAACAAAGAATTTCTAACTACGTTTTTAGTAATAAGATCTTAACGACTATAGATATAGCCACGTTGCAGCTTGTTTCTAACCGTACCTGATAGTATCGGCTCGGACGAGCCACTTCCTCAAAGTATTCACTATGTTCTTGAAATTCAAACCTCAAGCATAAAAACCGATTGGACTGTAGACATCCGTAGACCTAATTACTGGTAGCCAGACATTTCCTCTCAATCCTTATGATTGACAACGTATTTGCACCTTAAATCTTTGTAGATTACGAATGATTATGTTAATTCAATTCATTTCCATGCGTACTGCGTGCTCGTTCGTCACCTAGAGTTTTATAAAAAAAAATCTAGACCAATCCAAGAAACATTTAAAATATTCTGATTCATTAATCGAACCGAACCAGGATGCTTTTATACGGCACTGTTTGTGAGCATAGCCAAATCTTCGAATAGTAGTTTTACATATCGGGCATCACTAACCGTCAGGTGAACTGTGTGCTCGTTTTCCACGCTCAATACAAAAAGAAAGTTAAAAATCATCATAACTTGTTCATAGGGAGGGCCTTTAATACATTGCCATGAAACACGATCCTGAGCTATCTGCCTCCATTTTCCAGCATACGTGCATAGATCGTCGCACCATCTAGTGGGGATCCTCATACACTGCGTCTTACGTAGAGGAACACCGACCGTAGCCCGCTCCGTAGCTCCTAGTGTCCCCTTATGTATATCATTAAGTTATTCACACTTTTTTTTTATATAGAATAGGTGGCAGGCATATGAGCAAGCAGAAAACTTGAATTATCTTATACATAAACTATAAAATATTATTATTAATGATTTTATGCAATCCTTAGGTATATCTTAAGACATTCTAGGTTACTTGGACGTCTGTTTAATTATAAGAAGGTGGCCCTGAAGTCCTAGGCGTCCTCACACGTGTTAGTAGTCAGCTCAGCACCAATGTAAATCTTTACCGTTGTTTAGTACATCTGCGTTTTATTAGATGCACCACCGACATCTGTTTTAGTTCGATATTCAATTTTTTTTTAATTCACACCAATGGACTGGTGCATGTCATCGTTAAATTAATGAATGACTTAAGAACAGCTGGACCGATTGGGTGTTTTTTTTAATGTTTCTAAAAGCCCGTGTTAAATTTTTATGAAAAGAAAAGTTGCCCGGAAAATTGACAAATTCTGTAAAAACTGAAATTACTTTTTTCTATGGCATTTTTGTATGAATTCGTTTACTATTAGAACGATGGATAATTTTCACAAATCCACAAAACTATCACAAACAAGTCAAGATCAAAGAGATCAAAATCAAATTGACGTTTGACCCTGTAGCCCGACAGTAGATATATGCCAACATAACATTTATGTGCATACATATATAACATATTTATATATGTATGCACATAAATTATCATTTATATATTTAGCACAAAAAATCGTTATGGGGGGATGGTTTTGATTTATGGGCAGCGATGATCGCTTTCCTTTTCGTAGAACTGTTTTTGTTTGTCACTTTCAAGTTTGATTTTAACATATTTTAAAGTTTCGTAACGTTTCCAGTGATTTTTAAAGCACTCATTGTTTTTGGAAACAGCAGGCGTCGTTCTTTCCGACTGTCTGAGGTGACGCAATCGTTTTGGAGTTTGATACTAGCTTCAACGTGGCTCTATTACCATTAACTTAACTCTACTTGAACTTTATCAATAACTAAAATGTTTTATTTTTCAGGTAACAACAGATTTATATATCGGCATTTCTGATGTGTATGTAAGTCTTTTTTTTTTACTAATAACGTTGGAACATTTTCATAGTGTTCTCAAACAATGCTAGAGCAAGGCAGCAGCATGTTTCTAACTAAATCATGTTATTATATTTATATACATTGTGAAAAAAATAAAGGAATCTTAATGCAGTTATTACCCATGAGGATTTAGAATGAATGGCTCGTCACCAAAAATAAGTGTCTCCGGATGTCTACACTTACCAAACCAAACCGGTAGCGTTACTCAGCAAATTTACGCTGGCATTCCGTGCCCTCTCGTGGTCCTTCTTTCCTCGGTCAAGGCGATCCATCTATGCTGCATATAGAGTCAAACTGCAGCGTCACTATTGAATATTGCAAATAAAAGTAACCGTACACTTAAAAATCTCACTATCATATTCTATTACCACATGACATCGATTACGAAGAATATTTGCGACTCCTGTGGTGTCCACGGGCGGCGGTGATCACACCATCAGGTGAGCTGCTTGATCGTTTGCCTCGTGTCCTATAAATAAGAAATATATAGTGTCATTCGCGATCAGAGACACTCGTCGTCCGTCCCCTTTAGAGTCCGATGTAATGCATGTGCAATAATATCGGAGGTAGGTTCAGATGCTAATGACACGGGAAATACACATTACACCCTCGCCCGAAGCCCGACGATTTGTTATATACAAATATTGTTCCACAGATGGAAGTCGAACCCAGGACCTGCGACGCAGCTTACATACTCTAACCACTACACCACGCAGTTGCCTCGACTACTGACGCATGCTGCCACTTCCTCAGCGCCCACGCATTTCCGAAGTGGTGGTACAGATAGCCAATAATAATGATATTAAAGTAGATTATTCTTAGTCAGAAGCAACTGACCGAGCCGGCGCTCTCGCGGAACAGGGTAGCGGTCCAAGGGGAGGCTCCCTCACGAGAGCCCTTGTGCTGGTTATCCACTAATATAGGTCTCGACATAGCGCCATAAGCACTCGGTCACCTCTCAACCCGGTGAAACTGTAAAAGCCTAACAGCGGCCATCAGCCCGAACAAAAAAAAAACTACGCATGCATTACATATTATAATTGCTAATATGCAATATAGAAAACCTAAGCCTTTCGAAGGGCTTCTCCTGGTCCCCTTCTGCGGGCCCTCTGGTGTAGCGGACGTTCATGGGCGACAGTGAGCACTTGCCATCATCAGGGTGGGCAGTGGACAGGTGAGCTGCTTGCCCGTTAGCAACCTATTCTACAAAAAACAATTTCTTATCAATCACCCAACGTAGCTTGAACTTGGGCATGGTTTTTCAATGTCTATAAACAAAAAATTCGTATGGATCTGCAGTTTCTGCTAGGGTTGCCACCCGTACTTTAAAATAATGGCTCGTACTCCATTCCCGTCTAACGTGCCCAATCCTTAATGAGATTAATAAATCATGTCATCCTTTTTTTTCATAAATATAACGTGAACGGATAAAATAATAGGTAGGAAATCTTACACCTAACACAAACCGTAGTCCATTACTAATCTAGTCATTGTCATTTGAAAAAAAATGTAACGATAAACATTGTACCTATGAAAGGACACACAGTTCATATGATGGTAAGTGATTCCTGCGGCCCATGACACTCACATTATATGACGGTGCCCCCCTTCCTCGGTCGGACTAACCCTGGATGGGTGCAGCCAGAAACAAAATGCAGCGTGGCTCTGCATATATGCACTGTTAAAATATATAAAGAAAAATACATTACTTTTACACATTGTAATTTTTTTATAACAAAAATATTTTATCCTTCATTTACTAATAAAGGTGGTAACCCTAGTGTTGTTATGCGGAACTTTTGCTGTAGGGTACGTAATTTGATTCTCTGACTCCTGTCAACGATAAAACTAGATGTCGAGTCATATATAATGCAACATGCATAGATATACATCTACGTACGTAGAATATATAAGTTACATAACAAATCAATGTAGAAAAATATTTCGTTAAATATGCTGTTATTAATTTTAAAATATTCCTGACAAATCTAGTTGATTTTTTTCATTTAGAAGTACCCGTCATATTGATGGTCGAGTGGTGTAGTCAGAGTAGTTGGTTGCTACCTCGTGAAATGAGTTCGAATTGTGTTTAGGGGACGATCAGCCCTTACCTTGATTAATTCGCTTTATCGACAGACAGATTCATAAGGTATCCCCAACTCGACCGAATCAACCTATTCGTGCTATCGCTAGTTTACAGCTGCACCAACTCTTGTATTTAAAATATTTCCCTTCACCGTCGAGCTATAGTAGGCCAAGGTTTGTGGGGTCAACAACCGCACCAGGCACGCACGTCACGGCGTTAGTTACTCGTACTTAACCGAAACGCTGACTGATTTATTATTAAGCACTGTCCGCCGGTAGCTCAGTGTGTAAGCGCTCGCTTTTATTTTACGGTACGCGAGTAAACCGAGTTCGATCCCCGGTGGTTGTAAATTTAAGGTGCTGATTTAGTACGCGCTTGAAGGAAAAAATCGTGAGGGAACCTGCATGTGTAAGAAATATGTGACAAATAAAATTATTTCCAACACTAATGAAGTCTACCAATCCACGGTCGTACGGTCCGCAAAACCTAAGGCCGTAGGTTCTCTATAGATTTATTTATTTGATTTATATATATATATATATATATATATATATATATATATACATAAATTTATTATTTATATATATATATATAAATAATAATAATAAATAGAAGAGTAACAAATTAATGAATTGTTGTTGATTGTGTTCGTTTACGTATGTATGTTTATCAATTATGCGCTTTCAAAATTTCTTTACAGTTTATGTTACACTATTTCTTATTTTTGCTATACATACCTCCCTACCCCGGACACAGCTTTTCTTTTGCTATGAAACGTAATAATATTTCATTAAATTCAAGCTACGGGGTTTTAATTCTTAATGTACGTAAAAGTGTTTTTTTTTTATTACATTGAGAGTATCAAATGAGCACACAGTTCACCTGTGTGATGTGAAGTGATTCCTGCGGCCCATGACATCTAGATTCATCCTTAACAAGGAACCATAATGCAGATGCGTTGCACACTTGAGGACTGAGATGGAATGCTTCGTCACCAGTAATAAAGGTATCCGGATCCCTACTGTTTTTCCTGGCTGATGGCCGCCGTTAATCCTAGGGCTTTTACAGTTTCACCAGGTTGAGAGGTGACCGAGCGCTAATAGCGCTCAGTCGAGACGTCTATTAATGGGTAACGAGCACAAGAGCTCCCAAGAGGGAGCCTCGGGTTGGACCGTTACAAGAGCATAGTCAACCACGCGATTGTACCTTTGTTGCGAGGTTTGGTGGACTTCACAGGTCTTGGAAATATATTTTTTTATTATTATTTAGACACGAATGTTTCCTCACTATTTTTTCCACTTAAAATTGCAATTAATTAAAATTTTAATTAAATTAATTAAAAATTGAGAAAAGTGAATAAACACTGCTGTGTTTTCAAAAGAAGAGTGAACGATGTACAAACTATAGAATTTAAATCCGAACAACTTCTCAGAACACTCACCATGGTTAAATCGGTAAAAAAATGCATTGAGATGCGACATCTCTCCGCAATAAATCAGGACCCCCGCCGTCTTATGCCGCTATTTACCCTAGTATGCTGTGAGGGCGTGGTTGAGTAGTCCCATGGTGTAGCTGGATACGTACTGTAGCGCTCAAGCATTGTCTAATATCTTTTGAAATCATTATTCATAACATTTGCGCTTTTCTGCCATACAAACCACGTTGTGATATATGGGCATATTATGCTCTATAGAGAGTAAATTACTTAAACTAACTTATTTTTTTAATTATGCACACACAAAGTGCTGGCAGTGTATTGAGGACCCCTACTCAGCGGGCCTCCCGCTCGCGAGTCTAATTTGAAAGCTGTTAAGGACCAACAGCAATACTCACAAAAAAAAGTGTTGAGGACTTGTCATTACCAAAGCCAGAATTTATCACCGGGACCACCAAACGACCGGGGGAGAAAATAAGGTTCAAATAAACGCGATAAAATCCCTAAAATTTCTAACATTTGATTAAGCTTAAAAATTGGCTACAGTGTGTGGGAGACATCTGGTGAGTTCTCGTGGCATGGCGTGGCGGGACGCTGCACGCTGTACCAATTCTTGGCGTCGCGGTGCAAGGTCACGCCGGGTTAAAAATAAACAGGACATTAACACGCCGACCAATTCTATTCCTATGCGCGCGATATTTGCGAACAACGGCGAACTCCCCGACCGGATTTCACGCTTCAGGTGAAAATAAATGTTTTGTTATAACACATTTGACATTTCCCAATACATACATACTACCAACATAGGTAGTGAATACAGCCCATATCTGAATGTGAACAAAGATTCAAAATTAAATAAACGAAATACCTATACGTACATGTAATTGATAAACCGGATCCATAAATTTACTGCTTGGGCTGTTATTCCACCAGGTCCTGGCACTGGCCAGATCGAACCGATCCATTCATATTTTTAGTAAGGAACTAACTTCAGCGTTGTTCCCATGGTCTCTCCGTCTGTTCTTTTGTTTTGTTGGTCTGTTCTCCTGGTCGATCTTGACCACAGCCATATTTCGCGGTAATATTAGAAGACCACTGCACGAGATACGTTATCTCCTTCCCTTGTTCATTAAGATTGAAGGTTGGTTCAAATGTACTGCTCATTCGACTCAAGCCTGCCGCCGGCACCTGTCACCTGTCGCCTGTTTGTAGCATCAAAAAAAACAGTGCACAAAATTGTATACTTTTTTGAATATTCTTACAAAGTAATGAAAAATACCAATACCAAATAATGATTTCTATCTATCAGGACATCAGCACGTTACATGTTTTGCCCAATTCCAAGTAGTAATTCGTTTAATTCCAAGTTTCAATAAACGTTCATACTTCCTCACTTGATGACCGTTCATTTTGCCAATTTGAAAAATAGAAGAATATTATTTTTGCGTAGGTTAAATTTCTTTCAATCTTCGTAAGTACGTCGTTGAACCTTTCATTCATCATTCATCATTTCGCCTTCAAAGATTGTCTAGAAGTAAAATTTAAAAATTAAAAATAAATAAAACTCGGCGTTCCTACACTCACCAGACGAAACACAGCAGCGTTACTGTTATCATATACTGGTATTCTGTGAGAGCAGAGTACCTTCCCCGTTCGTGTCAACCCATTTATGCCGCTGCCAGAAACAAACTGCAGTGTGGCTAGGTCGCAAATAAATCCTTAAGCCTATAATTTCTATATTTATTCACTGATATGGTAGAATGAAGATTCGTCATCATCTCTTGAACTCCCAATGTTGTTATTATTATTATTATTTTGGAGATATTTTTCTCTATCTCCGCCTGGGTGGTCAATAGAATAAATGAATAAAAACTATAAATATATAAAGAAACAAATATAAACAATATAATATAATACATATATAAAGACCAACCAGGAGACCAAGCGTTCGAGGGTTAGGGCGAAAGGGAAAGAAACCTGCGGTCTATACGAGCGGTGTCAAGGAGCACCGCCTTCGGCATTTGAGCCCGGATCTGCCCGTCCGGGAGTCCCGACCGCCTCAAATGATTCGAGAGGCTGGTTGGGATTAACCCGTTCGCAGATACGACTATAGGAATAGTTTCGGTCAGCATACTACCATGTTGGTAGTAACCTCGTGTGCCAGGGTCCAGATATTTTTTATAGGTTTGGCGGCATACGAGCGAGCAGCCCGCCCGATGGTAAGTGATCACCGCCGCCCAAGGACATCCGCAACACCAGAGGAAGCACAGATGCGTTGCCGGCCTTTCAGAAAGGTGTAGGTTTTTTTTTTGAAGGTTCGGAAACACCGCTGGCGACAGCTGATTAGACTTTATGGTCTAAGTTATCATATTACTCATCAAACGAAACACAGTAGGACTGCAGTATTGTTTATAGTCTATGTATAATGTAAGAGCCGTGGTAGCTCATTGTCTAAGAGCTCGCTTTAAAAACGCAGAAGACCCAGCCATGTACATAATAAAATATATACATTAGTTATGACACTAAAACCGAGTCACATAGGATACGCATTATCGTAATATTTTAAATTGTTGCGCATGAGCTAAGATATCTCATCTCTATCTCACAACTGGATAGATCCTTGGCTTTGGTGCTAGGAGCTCAGTATCTGCAAATAGCTGTATTGCATTAATTGAAATGAATGGCCGGGAAGTCGTGCGCCGTATTCGCTATTCGGAAAACTGTTTTAACGTCGTGCCACACTAGCTTCCTTGTGACGGCGTTTTACTCTTTACACTGGTATTTTTGAATAGACATTTACACGAGGTGTCTATGAAACCTTACCTAAAATGAAAACGAATTATAACACTGGTGATGTCAAAGTTGCACTTTTAAAAAAAAAATCTTTTCTTTAATAAAATCCATTGAGAGTTCACAATTTTCTATAAATATTATGTACGGTGCATGTCACGCGTGGGATCAAAAAACCGACCGAAAAAACTGCAGTATTCCTGGATTGCGAATGATGAAGTCGTCAGGATCAAAATTCAATTTATTACGAATTTACAACCAATAGTTCAAAACAAGACTGATTCTTAATACAAAACTGGTATAATAAAAAAGTCTTCTTTCTTTATGTAGTTCTAGCTGAGTCCTGATGATAAGTGACTGGAACGTCGGATCGTGGCTCTATTTATTACCGTAACTCGTCTATTTATTACGGTTACACAACTATCCGAGTACGGGAATATGTTTTTACTAATTTAGACCAATAAGACGCGCATTCGTGCTGTTCGCTGACTGACCATAATTAACACGCCAATAATGACATCTATTTTGACGCCCTGTGATTGGTATGTAGTGTTTCCGGTGTGACTAGAGTTTACTGCATTGTGTGAGGATTTCTATAATTTATTATGTTATGAGTGCTGTGTACTTATCAGAGTGATGCTTTTATTGTGTCGGCAATCGGTCCAAAAAGAGAAATTGATTCGGTGTATTCTGTAGTGGGAGTGGTGTGTATTACCCATGAGCGTGCGGATTTAAAATACGATCGTATTCTATATTTACTTCTAAATTACCGCATACTCACTCGTTACGTGTATGTGTGGTGTATGTCTGTAATACTGTTACTGTAATATCACAGGGCGATCCGAATTACTGCTTAGTTCTAACGATTCTAATGCGTCAATCAATGTTGAGATGTTGACCGCAGTTCGTGAGTAGCGTTGGCTTCATTTGCCTTACATCTATATATATTTAGTGGCTATTCTATTCTATTTTATATTACATTACTGTGTCATTAGCGATGATTAATATATTCATTACGATGCTAACTATAATTATAATTACGTTTATAATGTTTAACGTTGTCCTGCACAAATATCGTATTCAATAAATAAGGTTTATTGCAATTTTTTTTAAATGATTGTGAAAATCGTACCTACATTTAGTTCATAGCGATACTGGCCGCCAATAGGGGCTGTAAAGATAACATACGGATAAAATTGTTAAAGTAATGTTTTGTAAAGTAGGCGAGGTGGTCCTGAAAACGTTGGGAATCTATTATTTAGACGTTTGGTGAATTTAAGAAGCCTTCATGTGGGGGGGGCAATCTAATTTATGCATTAGAACTTTAGTGGATTATCGGAATGAATAAATTTTCGACATTGAATTTAATTAAAATTAAGAAACTCTTTTGATTTTTATAATATTACCCACGTTTTGCGTTTTTTTTATAGAATAGGTCAGCCGCAACACCAGAGGAGTCAATGGTGCGCTGCCGGCCTTTAAGAAAAGTATAGGCTCTTTTCTTGAAGGTCTCTAAGTCTGTATCGGTTCGAAAATACCGGTGGTGGCTTATTTCACAGATTAGCTGTGCGTGGCAGAAAATTTCGCGTTAAGTGCATAGTGGTCCATTGCCAACCATCGAGATGGTGAGGATGAAGGTTTGTTCTGTTGTGATGTGTGTTGCTACAGTAGATGTAACAGTGGTAGAGCTACACTGCAGTATGTTTCTAACTGCAGAATGAATGGGTCAGCCGAACCGGGCAGGACCACGCCCCTTACAGAATACCGGCGTGAAATAGCAGCATAACACTGCTGTGTTTTGTCAAGTGAATGAAGGGATCCGAAGACCTTTATTACTGGTGACGAGGCATTCCATTCAATCTCAGTCCTCAACAGTGAAAACGGATCTGTTATACTTCCTTATCAGGAATGAATATAGATGTCATGGGCCGCAGGAATCATTTAACATCAGGTGAACTGTGTGCTCGTTTGTAACTCTCGATGTAATAAAAAAAAACTTAGTGGCTGGAATTAATCTAACTCCTTAGAGCACTCATCATGATAAATATGGTAAAAATGCATAGAGATTCAACATCTGTTACCCGAAACCCGATCACAAAGTATTTGACCGTTCGTAATATATTCTTAGTTGTCCGTGTTTTAATTTATATAATACTATATAAATTATATAATACTATATAAATTATATAATACTATATAAATTATATAATACTATATTATATATAAAACTAAACTTTCTATATCAAAATTAATTCTGCTGACTAACACGCAGTTATCATAATTTATTCATGTGGCCGTTTCTTTGTCGGGTTTTTTGTGAGGTACTTCCTCTTACATCATGCTATATCACTGCGTTTCCCTCACACGATAGCGGTCCACGCCGAGATTCAAACGTTTTTGAGGAGTTTTGAACCTTTGTTGGTCGTCATCGTTTCTTGGACTACAGTCTTCGATTCAGCACCATCGCCTTACTACATACTCGGACCCTTTTGCTCGCGAGTCTGTTTCTCTAGTTGCATATTAGAGCCAGCATTAAAAAAAACCATCGGCGCGTCGGGTTACAAGTGTGGCCCAGGCAGCACACGCGTCAATGGCGTCGTCTCTGCGGTTTCCTCGTATTTATTTGCAATTTAATTTATGTAATAGTGTTTTGTTCAGTATTAATGTAGCCGTCATTGTGATCGGACACTGTGTTATCCTGTGATTAATCATTGTGCGTATTTGTGTTCTGTGATGTTTGATGTGTCGCATCTGTTTGCATTGGTACGATTCTATCTTTTCTCGTTCCTTAAGAATGCTTTGTTATCTATCTGTTATATCAATGTACGCTTCTACATAACAATGTTGTCGGCTTGTACCGCCAGTTTGTACCGGAGTAAAAATTTAATGAATTCCTTGTAATAGATAATAGTATGCATTTATTTGCACGTCGACGTATTTAACTAGAAATACGTGTTCCTGTTCAACCGCCTTGACTATGGTTGAGTCATTATACAGCTAGTTTCCAGATACAGCATGAATGGGTCGGCTAGACAGGGGAAGGGGCACGCCCTCACAGACTACCGGCACGAAATAGCATCGGCAATAAAGCTATTGTGTTTTTTTTATTATATTACCAGTAACAAACGAGGACACAGTTCACCAGATGTTAAGTGATTCCTTCGGCCCACGACATCTACATTTATCCTTGACAAGGAGTCATAATGCAGGTGCGTTGTTAACCTTGAGGACTGAGATGGAATGCCTCGACACCAGTAATAAAGGTCTCTGGATCCATACACTCACCAGACGAAACACAGCAGCATTATTCTGCTATTTTACGTTGGTATACTGAGAGGTCGTGGTCCTGCCCCGGTCGTGCTGACCTATTCATTCTGCAGTTAGAAACAAACTGCAGTGTAACTCTACCAATGTTAACTATTAATTAATTATTATAATCTTGATTAATTTAATGGTTTTTTCCTTTTTTTTTTAACTTTTTACTGACTGACGATGATCCCCATACAAGAATTCAAGATGGACATGCGCTGCGACGCCGGATCCGTCTCATCGTACGAAACGCGACACGTATTCTGGTATTCTGTGAGGGCATGGTCCCCCCGGTCATTCTGCAGCAAGCAACCTGCAGTGTAGCTCTATTCACTGTCAAAAATGTGTGTCTAATTATGAGTTTAGTACCTTCGTTGTACTGCGGACGTTGCGTATTCTATCACACAGTGAAACACCGAGCTTTCTCACACGGCCCGCAACAAGCACAACACCGATAACATCTTGTTATTAGAAATGACATTTCTGTAATTCTACCATAACAAGTTAGGTTTTTAATTCGACAAATAAAAGTATCGAGATATTCTTGTTAAAACTGAAACGATATTAAAACAACCAGTATACTCATTTTCTAAGAACATTGATATCTTTCTATGACCAACAGAAGTTTTAATTTGAAATGTTAAGTTATTGAAAACTTATTCTAGAGTATTAAGCTTAAAGTTAGTCACGCTTTTTTTTGTGTATGTGTATTGCTGTTGGTACACAGACCTCTACAGCTTTATCTAACTAGACTCGCGAGCGGGAGGCTCGCCGGGTAGGGAGACAACGACGATGCTGCGAAGCTGGCGCGGATACTGCTACTGCACCACCGCTGCACTCCGATCCCTGTGGACGAAGAACGTCGACGAGAACAGAAGGGGGCCGATAATGCGATCCGAGGGCCCCTCGTAAGGAGGTACGAAACTTCGACTCGGATCGCTAGTTAGTCACGCAATAGGCTATGATTAGTTTGTATAAATATGACGGGATTCAATACTACCCAACTAACTCTGCGGACTCGATTACAGGAAATTTATATAGGATATATTATAGATAGATAAAGACATTCCATCAGGCCTCAGGGTCATTTTGTTGAGGACGAAGGTAGTCTTCATTGGCTGCAGTAACCACTAGTAATTCGTTTGTTATTAAATTAAAAAAATATATAATTCAACAACATGTGACATGACTACGTGTCTCAGTCCTCCTTAGAGCTAAGGTATTTACGTAGCACCTGTAGTGCCTGAAAATATTATTGACACAAACTTTTGGTCTATTTGTGAATGCAAGAGTGATTTAATTATTGTATCAAGTGCTTTTAGTTTATCCTGTGTAGTATTTAAATATTCTTATTTATATGTTCTGCATATGATATCTTTGTTTTTTTTTATTATATTTGGAGTAACAATCGAGCGCACCTGTTTTAAGTGATTCCTGCGGGCCATGACTTCTACGTATATTCATCCTTTACAAGGAATCACCCTTGAGGACTGAGATGGAATGCCTCGTCACCAGTAATAAAGTTCTCCGATTCACTTAACTCACCAGACGAAACACAGCAGCGTTATGCTGCTATTTCACGTCGGTATTCTGTGAGGGAGTAGCTCTACCAATGTTAACTATTAATTAATTATTATAATCTTGATTAATTTAATGGATTTTTCCTTTTTTTTAACTTTTTAATAAACGAGTACACGGTCACCTGCCACCTGACAAGAATTCAAGATGGACATGTGTTGCCGCCCGTTAGGACTGAGATGAAATATCTTGTTACTGCGACGCCGAGTCCGTCTCACCATGCGAAACGCGACAAGCATTCTGTTATTCTGTGAGGGCATGGTCCCCCCGGTCGTCCCTACCCATCAATGTTGCAGCCAGTGACCAGCTGCACTCCGACTCTACCTCGATCATTAACTTAAATATCACTAAATATTTAATAACAAGTTGTTACATAGAGTTCAAAGTAATGAGAGTTTTAGACCAACCATCATACAAACAAGACCTGGCTGCATGGACTTAAGTCCTTTGCCTTTCCCATTAGGGATAAATTAATTTCATCATCATCATCAAAGTAATGACATAGTTCACGTGATGGGTTAATGTTTTCGGCGACCAAACTTCATCATCGGTGAAGTCTTGATACGCATGAGTACTAAGATGGAATGCTTCGTCACCATCAGCAGGTCAAATAAATTAAGGTTAAATTGGAGCTGCCATCCATCAGTTCGTGACGGCAGTTGAATTGTTCATATTGAATCTACGATGATATTCTTATTTAATCGACTTCTTATCCCTGTGTCGTACGTAGACTATCGTCGTACTGTTTTTAGTTAGAAATTCCATTTTAGTAACTTTTTTAGTAAATTTTAAGTAATACACCACGTACGCTGATTAGTCTATATATATATACATATATAAAAATAAAATTAAGCAAATAATGTACATTTTATCTGCAAAACGAAACTGTTAAACAAAATATAAATTAATACTATTTTACGTTATATATATTAGAGTTTACAGAATGAATGAGTCAGCTCGATCGGGGTAGTGTTCCTACCCCTCACAGAATACAAGCGTAGAATAGCAGCTTAACGCTGCTGTGTTTCTGGTGAGTGCAGGGATCTGGAAACCTTTATTTACTGGTAACGTGGCGTTCCATCTCAGTCTTCAAGGCGTTCCATCTCAGCCCTCAAGGATGACAACGCATCTGCATTATGATTCCTTGTCAAGGATGAATGTAGATGTCGTGGGCCGCAGGAATCACTTGCCGTCAGGTGAACTGTGTGTGAGTTTGTTACTCTTAATGCTATATAAAATAAAATATTTTGTTTTTTAGGGAGAATTTTTACAACGTATTAAAAAACTAGATGCGAATTATTAATTCCATCGAGAGATATCGTGTACAAACATACACAAATCCCTGAATACAGGTCTAACAGGGTAACGGTCCAAGCCGAGGCTTCCTCTCGGGAACCCTTGTGCTGGTTACCCATTAATAAAGGTTTCGGCTGAGTGCCCTGAGTGCTCGGTCATCTTTCGACCCGGTGATGCCGTAAAAGACCTTGTGCTAATATTGGCCAACGGCCAAACAAAATCTGGCATAAATAAATTATAAAAAACAGATCAATTGAAGTCCACAAATCATATCAATTAGCAGTTTTTAATAATTATCTAAATGAAATGACTTTGAATTGTATCCAAATTATTAAGTTAAACGTATCTATTTATAATCATAAACTTTTTTTATTTAGTATATATGTGGTGTATTGAATTAGTAGAGTGGCTTTGATGTTCACTACACGTTCATAATTCTCTTCGGAGAACAGAAAAGTTATGTAATTTCTCTCATTTTCGTATATTGTTTTTCAACCTGAATATGTGATGATATTATTCAAAGTACGATAGTGTTAAACTTAATATCATTTTGTTTATTATTTTATCTGTTTATAAAATGTTTTATTAAAACAAACACGTATTATGCTCACCTCTTATGTTTTGTCACTAAATTCGAAGAAACTAAAAACAAACATTTTCCTGATACTTTCATATAAGCAATATTGATTACTAATGCCTTGATTTTAGTGCTAAATCTGCATATACATGGATCACATATAATCTTACAAATTTAATTGAGTTAATAAGTTAGAACCATTTATCACTCGTGACGTCACGCAATCGGCGGAACGTCCAATAGAGCGAATAAATTTATGAAGAAACTATGATACTACGATCTGACCTTCGGCTTCGGTTGTTGCAAAAATGGACTTAATTAACCGCAAATTAAATACAACACTGTAAACAAACCGCTTGCCGTGAATCATGACGTACGTGAGTCCGTGGCGGGGTCGCACTGCAAGCGGGACGGGATACTCCCACGGTTATTTATTTTTGTTAATTTATATAAATATCGGTTTGTCCGCAATTACACCTGATACAAACCAGTGGTGAGATGTACGAAGTGGAATAGGATATAATGACGTACAGGTTCCTTTCAAAACCGAATATATTTTGCAAATAAAAATAATCTAAAGAACATTTACTGGCATAACTTTGCCTTTAGTCTATATCCCTAAAGCTAAAGATGCTGGGCCGTATGATAGCTCAGAGTCAATCAGTGAGCTATGGAGCGGGCTGTTAAGTCGATGTTTCTCTGCTTGATAGAATACGCAATGTAGGAACACCCGCAGTAGAACGAGGGTGGCCGGCATAGCTCAAAATATTAGCAAGCTGAACTGGCAATAGGCTGGACATATAGCTGGTAGAATGGCAAAGGTGGCTGGCAGTCTCGGACGATCAATGCATGTCGATGGATGCACTTAATCTCTTTTGGCATTAAGGACTTCGTGAAATTTGGCGTTAAGTGATAATGTGTTGGCAATGTTTGTTTAAATTTTACAAATAAAGAATAATAAAATATAAATAGGCTGTGATAATGATAAATTAATTAATGGTCGTTTATCTTAACATATAAACGTGACACGAGGTTGTAACAAAGCCTAAACGTTCCCGCTCACAGTGTGTTCGCAGATTAACCGGAAATCACAGCTCGGTTAATGGCGTAAGTGTATGATTGCTAATAATGCGTTCGGGTACGAATGTAACGTCACGGCACAACCAAATGCTTCGTTCAAACCATATTATACATAAACCATAGCTAAGCACTCGAAATGCTGACATGAAAATACAAAATAAACGCGATAAAATTCGTAAAATTAGTATTTTCAAAGCTAAGTATTTGCGTAAATATAAGAAATCATTATATGTTCATTCATTGTATGTGTAAGACCTATAATACTAGAAATCAAAATAAAAATGAAATGTTCGTTGATAAGCGCATCACTTGGATTTAATGTAAAGAAAAATTGGAGAAGATAACCGGAACATTAACAAAACCTTTTTATTGCAGTCGTAACATAATTAATGAAAAAGGTATACCGGTAGAGAATAACCTTTAGCATAAAATCCACCCTTTTGTACATTATATACCTTTTTAAAAAACAATATAGTAATTATATAATGTCAGTTTGTTACACATGTTCATTTTCTTAGCCCTCAACGAGTCCTACAATTCCCTAGTCTAATTCCAACCTAATTACAGCAATCGCCTCACACGTGGAATTTCCTATCAATTTGTTTTCTTATAGCTTATTAAGTTATTATATTTCCTACTTAGAATTGAGCGTGGTGACAGGTATAATATATACTAGAGGTTATAAGATTGTCTTTCTGTCCGGTTTCAACCACGGCGAGATTTTCTACACGTCACATAACGTCGATTTTTTTCGGTCTGTGGCCACTTTTAGCCCGAGGGCTATATCAGGTTGTAAGGTGACCGAGTGCTTATGGCGCTCAGCCGAGACCTTTATTAGTGGGTAATCAGTACAAGGGTAGAGCTTCGGCTTTAAAAGTTACCGTGTTGCGCGGGGGCGAATGACTCGAGGGTACCCGGGAGGGCTGAACCTCGAACCTTATCAACGACCTGTACCACCACTTCGGAGTGCATTGGCGCTGGAGAAAGATAACGTCGACCCTGCAAGACCTAGTATCCAAACTATATACAGAAAACCTCTCATTCCTTGCTTCAATCAATATAATATGGGATTGAAAAGGTGAAAGCTCATGTTCGTCATGACTCACTGTTACTTCCGATCAATCTTCCAATATTTTTTTCCTTTTGTATAATTATTCATTTAGACTGGAAATCTAGTCCAAGAATCATAAAAATAACACAAAACGGTCTAAATAATCTACTGCTGACCTCACCCATAGATTCCCGCGAAGCCTTCTGACCCACCTGCAGTCATCGATTCGTCCAATGCAGGATAGATAAAAATAAATGAACCTTAGTAGTGTTATATTTTAATTGTAGACAATTTAGCAATTTTAAAACTGTGTACTGTGAGTTTGTTGCCGGTTCTACATTTTGAAATCTGACTCTAAATTTATTAAATAGTTGATTGCCGCGTTCATGTGCCTGTCAAGGCCTATGAAAATAAACAATTTTGAATCGATTTAATAAAAATATCTGATAAAACACTAAATCGGAGTATTTATAGTTAAACATAAAAATAAATAATAAACACTTGAATATATTGTTTAATGTAGTTTTTGTTTTTCTGAAGTAAAAATGACAGACAGGCACACAGTTGATGCCTCCGGTCCATGACATCTACAATCATCCTAGATTATAAATCAAGTTGTTCATTGTATCGTTTGAGAGTAATAAAAGCACCAGATTTTTTTTTCTGCAATATGACGCTATTACAAAAAGTGATTAAAGTATTCACGTTACGAAAATAAATATAATATACAAAAATAAAACAACGCGTAAACATCTTTATAGATCAACCTGTTTCGGACGTAATGGTAGCTACTGTACCTTTTTTCCATGGGGAAATCCTCGTGGATTTCCCACGCCCTGTGCCGCAACGGTCGGGTAATGTCGGAATCCTACCAGCTACATCAGGGTCTTAACTATCATATGGTTGTGGTTCGCTCAAAACGAACCCACATTCTCACTCGAATAATTTCACTCCTTTACATGCACGTCCATATGTTGGGTGACCTTTCCCACGTGAACTGCTGCCGCCCCCTCACTAAGGGAATGGTTAGGAACACCACACACCACAAATATGGTGGATGGTGATGATGGATGATGGACAAACTCTGTGAGCGCCTGAGCCTTGATTAAAGTCGTTAGACGAGGGCATTGTCATCTTCTACCGATGTTGGGTGTCTGGCTGCGGATCGATAGATCCGTAGTTTTGCTCCCAGACTCCTCTACTGCGATACATAAGTTCGTATAAAACGAAATAGGACGACACCGACGCCATTTTTCGCTTCCGACCACAGCTTTAATTAATAGCGAGAAGAAATAGAGATAAAATCTAATCTTAATTGTTGCTTTGTATCTGACCTCGATTTTTTTTTTGCTAACGCGTTTTCAATCTCGCTTAATGATCTACTAATATTTGTTTCGTTACATGACAGTCGTTTTGATTGTCTATTTTTATCAAGGTATCAACTTTTAGTATTAATCGTAAAAATGAAATAACAACCATGTATATACACTACAGGCCAAAAGTTTAAGACCACCTTAATTAAAGTACGAAAATAAAGTAAATCTACAATAAAATATTAAATGTTTAATTAACCTGTTTAATCATCTAATAGAACATTGATTGACAAACAATATACTTTAAAAGTATAAAGAAATATTAACAGTCCATGCAAAAAAAGGCTATAGTTAGTTAAACTTTTCATTCCTTCAATTTTAATCAAATCGCCATTTCCTTGGCTAGAGAAGCAAACCCAGACCATATTGATCCACCACCATGCTTAACTACACAATCTGACATCATCTTTTCTTGGGCACTGCATCGAACGTAAATTCTACGTTTTGAACCGAATAACTTCGCATGTCTCAGTCGCCGTTTTACTGTAGTCAATGATAAAGGTTTAATTCGGGTTGTATTTACTTCAACGCGGATTTCTGGTGCTGTTAACCGTCTATTACGATTGCTGGTAACAACAATGAAATTATCTTCACTAAACTTCCAGTCTCCCTGTATCAAGTTATTGTGCCATGAACACAAGTCTTCGATAACTTCAGTTGTGAAGCAATCTCACGTTCGGATTTGCCTTCATTATGTAAAACAACGATGGCAGAACGCACTTCACTGCCAATTTCTCGAGCTTTTCCCATTTTATGAAGTCTTCACTGTAGGAACCACAAGTTTAGACTAATTGAGATTTTTTGTGAACAAACACAAGTAAACTCAGGTAATAATAAGTCAGAAACACGTGTTTTCAGGAGCTAAATAATCCTAATTATTGACCAAAATAAAATTAGTAATGAGGACATTAGAACATTATAGAAATATTATTACGACTCTACCACCTGGCTCTAGCGCAGCGTTTGCCGATGTTTGAAAACAATAGATGTTTATTGTCCAATAACTTGAAAGTAAACAAAAGAATGATAAATATTTAATACTAACAATAAAATATACAAATTTGCATTTCTTTTATTTATCCTATGGGATTATATTACAATTGATGGATATTTATGTTGTTTAGGTGCGGTCTTAAACTTTTGGCCGGCAGGGTACATCCCATAGCTAGTAGCATAGTCTAGACAGGATATTGAGTCATAGTCAATTATAATAATTTGATGATAATAATGATAATTTATCTCACACCATTTATATAAACAATCCTAATTTAAAAATACTTGAACTATGATCTATATTAATTCCCTCAAGTAAGTAAGAGACAGACATACGGGTCTGAACTAAGTAAAAAGTAAATATATGGATCTGTATTTCAGATCTGAGCTCTCTTCCCAAGATGAGGATTTAACATATCATACGCGGAAAGAAAATATGTTTGTGTTGA
This sequence comes from Teinopalpus imperialis, assembly GCA_029286865.1. Taxonomy (NCBI): domain Eukaryota; kingdom Metazoa; phylum Arthropoda; class Insecta; order Lepidoptera; family Papilionidae; genus Teinopalpus; species Teinopalpus imperialis. The sequence goes on from JAGSMU010000028.1 coordinate 1,313,062, forward strand.
AATATATAATATATATACATAATAAAAGTATTCTGAGCGTGTATTAAAAACTATACATGTAAGAGGGTGAGTATGTATTAATTAATACTAAACAAAACATCAGTTTCTTTGATAGTTTAATTTGTGTACATATTCAAACAACTTAATTTTACATATATTTTTGATCCGTGAATAAATTTTCATAATTTGATCACGGATTTAAAAACGGCCCTCGAACGATTGACACCGGCTTTCTATTTTCTTTTTTTTTTTCATGGGGATTCTAAGGCGACTGAAATTAAATACAACATCCAACTTAAAGCATCACCATTGTCACACTAACATTTCACCGCGGAGATGAGGGGCATGCTTTTATAACAATCTCTTGCCACTTTGCTCTATCCTTGAGGTCGTCATCAGTTCAGCCTGAACTATCGATATATTCTTAAATAAAATTAAACTTCGCTAGTCTTGGACTCACTCTTGCCGACGGCACGACAAGATATTAATATTCAGCCAAGCAATGACGTCAACCGTCAATACACAAGTTCATACTTTTGTTATGTGCATCATAAAAGCTATATATGATAGGTAATAAAAAAGTAATTCGTTTTTAAGAAATTAGATTTCTTTTCAGCATGTAAGTTTTAGGCCGGCAACGCATTTGCGACTCCTCTGGTGTTGCGGACGTTCGTGGGCGGCGGTGGTCACGTGGACTGCTTGCTCGTTTGCTGTCTATAAAAAAAAAAACTATAAAAGGGAGCGTAATTAAATAGTTTTGTTTTCCATTGGATAAATTGATCATAAATTTATGTATAAAAATTGATATGCAATTTCCATTATAACAAATACGAAAATTATTTACAATAGAATAAATGTTTAGTAATTAATAACATACACTGCGTTTCGTAATCCTACACATTTTGCATTGAAATTTTTTTATGTAATTCTAAATATTTTTATTGGGTTTACAATGATTTTACTTCTCAAATTTTGCTTGTTTAGCTATTTGCTATCATAAGCTTTTGCTAAATTAAGTCACGTTAATAATATAAGTATTTCGACGACTAGCATATTACAATATATATATATATTTAATCTTGTAAATAATTTAACTACTCAATGTTAACAGGTTTAAAGTCGGGTAATATTGTCGGACGTGTGAAGGGAGTGTTGTTGAATCGCGTTCTCGCGCCGTTTTGACGGGAACTCGGAAAGCAATGGCGTCGGTACGTGAACCAAAAAAATATATTACAATAGATGTTTTCTTAATTAAAAAAATTAAATATCGTCCATATAAATTTTATTTACGCTAGATTCTCAGTATTAATTTGGCAAATTAATTATACGATAGTGACACTTAAAGTTTAGAGGCGAAATTACAATAATTTACACATTAAATAAACCGGTCTGTATGTCTCTATTTAAATTACAATGCCGTTTTCTAATTCTCTTTTGTATTGTATTAAGTATGACCATCGAGCATACAGTATACCTGATGGTAAGTAATTCCTGCAGCCCGTATCTTCGACAAGGAATCATAATGCAGATGCGTTGACACACCTGACAACTAAGCCCCGTCACCAGTAATAAGTTTCACTCGGACCACCGTTCACGAGTCGAACACTGCAGCGTTATGCTGGTATTCTGTTAGTGCGCGATCTCGCCCCATGGAAACAAACAGCAGCGTGGCATTAGCACTAACTCTCGTTCTTAGTAACTCAGATTGTAACATTCGCTTAGTATCATTACTATCGGTAGTGTTATCCCTGCGAACCTGGCGAGGACTGCAACTCCAGGGTGCTAGGGGACGATCCCCTAGGACGTGCTCAGACCCAGGAGCAATCCCGGTGCAATGCACTGAGGGAAATTATTAAGGGGGTTTAAGTGTTTAAAAGTCCCACATAACCCTATCTCTCAGAGACAAGGTATCTTTTGAAGATTTTCTCCCCGTTATCAAAAAAAAGATAGGGTTGTCCCGTGCGTGGAAAGCAAATCAATTGTTATGTTCTATAAACTCTGTTTTCCTTTGAAATAATTTAATATCAAAACTTCCATAAAAAATAAAAAGCAACAGTTTTCTTGTCCCTTCCTTTTTGGTACTGACACAGATATATGTTACATATACTAAGGAAGAACACTGAGGTCTGAAATGCAGATACAGGGGGTCCTTGAGTTATGTCTTTTTGACTTTTTGAAGCTGCTTAAATATACATACGTCAATCGGTATCGATTTACGTCATAGGGGAATTACCTAGACCATTATTTCTCAAGCATTTATATCGTTATATTATATTAAAACGCGACCCACTAAGCCAAAAAGTTAAGTAAAAAGCCTTGCGTCCCCCTTCACTATAAAATTATAAAAACATTTTATTAAATAGTTTATTTATACTTTTAAACTTTCAAGGCACTGTTTTATTGCTGAATGTTTTTTTATAATACTTACTTAATAAATCATATTTTTACGTGATAAATGCGGTATTATTATACTTAAGCCCTTGAGTTCATAGGTCTGGTAGTTCAGTGTATAAACTAGAAAATTAAAAAGAGTTCGATCCCCGGTCACAGGAGGACTATGCCTAACAGTGGGATACATGTATAAAGGCTACTCACTACTAAGTCCTTGCAGAAGCTAACCCAAAAATGACCTCTATTACATCGCATATTTCGAGCCGTAAGCAGTAGGAATGTATATGTTTTATCTAGTCCTGACCCACATCTCTATTTCATCTCATCTCATCTCATCTTTCATAGTGAAGAAACAACACAAAGAACATGGTTAAGTTACTGTGTATAATGGGTTGTTCATGTAAATGGTATGAAATAAATCATTATTAATATATTTGAGTAATCTTTCAATTAATCTTGCATTAATTAACTGTTTGTCACTAAACCATGTGAAGACTAGCATGTAAATACTAAATGAATCCTCGAAGCAGTTTAAGCTAATAGTGATGGCAAGTGTTATTGGATCGATTCCCAGGTTGTTTATGAACCAATACTTATGAATCACAAATTGTTAGTTTTTGAATTTGGCTGTGTTGTATTTACGTCACGTGACGTTGACGCAGCATTTGCATCTTCCTCACATTTCATTGCACATGCATTACATCGGACTAGGGAAGGTGTCTACGAGTGACTACTCTAATATATCTTTGTGATAATGAGAACATCATTATCATCAAGCTTCGAGGTCACAAACGATTCTAACTACACTTCAGATAAATAGTCCCTACTGACTTTTTGGACTAAATCATTGCATCATTCGCGTCAGCGATCTCTGGGCCAATCCCGGAGACGAAAACAAAAAACTTGCCATAAAAACGTTCGCGTGTTGAAAATGAATAAAACGCAATAGGTTTTTATTGTAAAGTCGGCTTGAAGAACTTTTGGTACAGACGTACCTACATACATATATATATTCATATCAAACTATACTTTATGGGCTTCACTTACCATCAAGTGTATTCTTGTCATCCACAATTTTGTTAATATTTTATTGTCTTAAAAAATTTAAACAACACACTAGTCACGAATTGATTGCCTTGTCAGCGATTTTTAATACGTCTGAAAATTTTCAGTCAATTCAGACTTCTGGATCTGGGTGAAAATTGAATTGAAAGTTTTGACTACAGTACATTCTTTCTCTACGTTACATTTTCGTACATTCTTACATACAAACATACCTTCAACATACTTTCATTCATGCGTACATACAGGTCAAGATAATAAAAGCGTGTAAAAAAAAAGCGACAAATATTTCCTCATTTATTTTTTATTTTATATAAGTTTAATTTATATAAGCGATATTTATGTAAAAGGTGACATTAATGAAATGCGAAATAAATAAGAAGTAAACTTAATGACATTTTAATATTTATCTATGGTCATGAAGATTTCTCAAAACTAATTACTATTCATAGGGTTATCCCCAGTATCTCCCAGGTACCAACGGCGGTATCGTTCAATGACAAATACATTTCTACAATAACTTTACTATAACTTACCGCGAACGGAAGCAATGGAGCTCTAATGACAGGATGCAATTAATTTATTTTTTATTAATCAAGGTTTTAATATAATATCATCCTCGTCCTCATTCAATGTATTATACATTATTAAAGAGATCTCTTAAATCTTTGAAATGAAAATCTCATGATTAAATTAGATAGATTTCTTTTTTTTTAAATAATGTTTGTCATCACCGGATATTTTGATAAATTGGTAAGCGTTAATGATCCATGAAATAAAAAACAATTTAAGATTCAACATTTTTTTATCCGTGGCATAATAACGTCTGACGTATTTTATCCTAATCAGCGTAAACACTATACACACAATTATTAATTTATAAAGGGCAATCTACACTCGAGACCCATACTGTTTGGAATTTCAAAATATTACAATAAAACGCTTAGTTACGAAATTATCGTATTATAATCAATCGTCCGGAGTTGAAGAAAATTGATTAAAAAAAATCATTCATACATGTAAACATGTATAAATACGTGCACACATGCGTCAAGCTAATAAAAGTGTGTTAAAAAAAAGGTGGAAGGGAGACAGATCCTTGCTTGGTAATTTATTCAGTTGTGGTCGCAATTATAGGTAAGTCGCTATTAACTGGTTTACGAAGTGTTTACTGTCAATATCTACGCGGTCGGCGGCACCTTGAGACTTCCATGAATAACTGCGGTTAGCGGTTACGATCCGATTATTTTAGTCAAGTCATATAAGCCTCTTATTAAATCAGTGATTTTAAGTTTTTTTTTTCAATTAAATATATAATCGTAAGTTATACGTGTTCGTGTAGTGACTGTTTAATATATTTAAAATCATTTTCAGGTAATTTAAAAAAAATTGTAAATGCTCTGCATCAATGGTCGTCAGTCCCACGTCAACTAATGGTAATGTACCGTATTTTTTTAGCAGTATATTGTATTATCTTATGTCAGCACTAAAAAGAAAATAAGTGGATTTTGTAAAATTATAAATCATATGAAAATTTATATATACATTTATATGTGTAAAAAAAATCTTTTTAATATGTGTGTGTGATTATGTACGTTATTAGTGCGTGCCAATAGTGTTATAGTTCCATGTACAGTATGGGTGACCCCGTATAACACGGAGCTACGTGCTTAATAATTACATTTTTGTAATTAGTATAAAAAATTATATTAAAATTTTCTAGAGCAATATTTTGCGAACTTGAAAGCTTTATCATGTTTATTGAGCTGTTGTAGATTTCCTTTATTTCAAATTAGATAAAGTTAGCTTTTAATAGTTTTATTATATTTCATATTTTACGATGGTTTTGTCTAATTCGAGAACTGTTTTAGTGAGTCCGTGCTATAAAAGCACTGCGTTTTCCGGGGATGTTCCCAATTTTCGAACCGTCTTAGGGCGAATTCGTGCTATAAAAGTGCCGTGTTATACGGAGATTTTCTTAATTCTCGAACCATTTTAGAGCGAATCCGTGTTATAGAAGTGCCGTGTTATAAGGAGAAGTTCCTAATTCTCGAACAGTTTTAAAATGAGTCGGCGCTATAAAAGCACCGTGTTATACGGGGATGTTCCCAACTCTCAAACCGTGTCAAGTGTATCTGTGTTATAGAAGTGCCGTGTTATACGGGGATGTTCCCAACTCTCAAACCGTGTCAAGTGTATCTGTGTTATAGAAGTGCCGTGTTATACGGGGATGTTCCCAATTCTCAAACCGTGTCAAGTGAATCTGTCTTATAGAAGTGCCATGTTATTCGGGATTTACCTGTATACGAAACAACGAAAGTTTGCCATTCTACTATTGTTGTGGTCCATCTCCTAATGAGGATTTAGCGCTTAGTTGGAGTAGATAACGGGAACATATTAGATGAATGTTAATATATTACAAAAAAAATTATGTGCTGTTCTATATCTATGTATATATTATTTATGGCCTTAAGAAAATTCTTGATTTTTTACTTTTACTCGAAATGAAATCTTTATTTTATTTAGAACAAAGGTCATGGTATACGAGCCATCTCCTAGAGCTGAAGGCTCTTCGACCTCACCGTTCTCAATGAGTCACGTGTGTCGAAAGGGTGCCAATGACGCACAACAACCCTTGCTCACCTTCGCTCACATCCGGAAAACCCCAAGCGAACGGTCGCGTGAAACAATTGACAACCTTAATTATACACTGCGAAGATACAATTTGCAACACAATGGCGGAACACTCAATTAAATATGAGAATGTGGTTCAGAATGATTATGCACAAACGTAAATACTCATTGAATATGTTGTCTGAAAAGTATAGTCTATAGCCCACGCGGCCCCACTGCGTGGCCTTGTCTATGATTTTTATATATTTATTTATCTTTATATTTATATTCCATTTCTGCAAGTTTCTTTGCGATATTTTCAATCACTCCCAAGAACAAGATAAATCGGCACTTAAACTTGCAACCAACAATTTAATTGGCGCCGGTCTGAGGAATACTATGTAATTAAAAACGTTAGAGCTCGCATGATTCCGAGATGAAAGCTGTTTACGAATTTACCTTATCATATTCCTGGATACGTAAGGTCTTGGACTAGTGACTACTCTAGGCAAATCCGTACTGGATGTCCAAACTTTGTTTTTTATTGTGTCCAATCTTGTTTACTTCGACCCATTTCTACCTTCTAAAAGTCAAGCCATAACTTTGATTTTAGATTAGATCATAGTCCCAGCCTTCGGAGGCTACCCTACGATAGCTTCGTCATTCTTCATTCATGTCTTACGTAACGTTGCCATATTCTTAGTGCTTGGTATAAAAATCCATATCATTCAATTCTGAAGATGTCCCCTCTTGCCCAGAGATTGTTACAAGAAGCCAACTTTATCCTTCGGCTATAAACTATTATATATGATCTGTAATTATAAATAAATGTAATACAGATAATATCAAAACACCCTTTATAAGAAAGTAATTAATTGTGCCATGCTATAGTAAAACCGCGTACTCTACACACTCAAATGCATGTCACTCTATCAACACATTATGTACTATATTTGCGATAAACTATCACTATGTAATGGTCAAATTTTGAAATCTAAACAGAATTTCAGCAAAGTATTTCAATATTGAGACACCTTATTCTTCTATATTATATTTGTTACGATGTATGCATTGCATTACACCCACCAAAATTTCTCACCACGCCACGGGCCGACTGAAGAGAATGAAAGGCATTTCCTTCGTACCTCCTCTTTTTAAAGTGTGAACAGTAAAGTTTAAATAAATAAAATAAAAGAATGGTATCTATAAAACCCATAAGTTAATTTTTTAACTTAAACTAGCACATGCATTTTTTTACAATATCTTTTTTGTAAAATATAAAAATACCTGATATCCTGTTGTTTTCGCTAAACCCAGTCAGTCCGCCGTGAGCGTTCCTCGAGGTAGAATCTGTGACACTATTCCCGAGCTGTCAGCGCTCTTAAATACGAAATAGTAATAACGTAATAGTATATACGTCGACTAAAACGTTTTAATCCAGTGACATTTTCAGGTAAATATATTTCTAATATAAATTACTGATTGCGTAATTACATATTTAAAGTACTAGTTTATGTTAGCTATATTTGTGCGTTAAGTTGTGAAAGATTATTTTATCTTTATTTATTGTTTTTTTAAATGTGTAGAAAAGGAAATTAGGATGATTACTATGCGATAAGAAACAAGCCACCATTTTCATACAATAAAAAAGTCAAAAAATAGTTGCTAAAACAGAACAACAATGTGGCCGCAACTATGAACTCCTGAAGTAAGTTTAGGCATATAATGAGTATATTTAACGCAGTCCTATAGAATAGGCTCTATTCTTAAGTTGAGATCTAAGCTTGTTAACTGGTCTCAATCCGTTCATTAGTTATGGAGGCAATATACAAAGAGTCGACAATTATTGAATTATGTGCAGACCTCTAATAGTCGTTCCCCCCAGCTACGCAGTAAGTTCTTCAAAAATGTTTTATGAATAGTATCCGAGTGTTGTGTTTGAGGTATCCGAACTTTGATTTTAAATTTTCAAAGATAGTTACCATTTATTTATTTATTGATTTATTTACTCTGTATTGTATTAACCTTTAGAAAGTTAAAAGTTCACAAAGGCTGGACTTAATGCCAAAGGCATTCTCTACCAGTCAAGCCAAGGTGCGGTGAGATATGTGTACGATAGGTGTAGCAATAAACTAATTAATAAAAAGAAAAGACTAAAAATACAAGTAAAGAATAATACATATACATATATAGATATTAAATACATAATACGTGTATAAATACATTATATATGTATATATATATATTGTGACAATACAAATAATAGCGGTAGCTACCAATAAATTCCATATGTAGATGGTACATTTATCTGACTTCAGGTAACTTAAGTAAGTGGTCACGTGGTTATCTGGGATCGTTTCTTCCTGGATCAACTACAGGACAACCAAGTCTACCGCTTTTATTCCATTCACTTGTTTTTCCAGTCCAAAGTACGTTTTTCAGCGTAATTCGTACAATTATTCTAACCACAGGCCTTCATAACTATCGAAGTTTGTTTCGACACCCATTGAAAATTTAACATCAAAGATGTCAGATTACATGACCTTACTACTCTCGAAATTTTTGAACCAATTTTGATTGAGTATTTTTAGTATAGTTGTAATGAGTAGATAGTATTGAAACGATAAATTATTCTTTGTTCATATGTTTTATAAACTTGATCTCACGTAATATATCAGATTTAAGATAGAGAAAGATAAAAAACGTAATAATTAAATAAATATAAAGCTTTTATTATAATTAAAATGCTTAAAAATATATACCATTATAACTCCAATTTTTATTTGAAGGATCAATGTTGAAAGTCACCTTAACGTGAACGGTGAACGTGAGTTTGAACTTGGAAAAGAATTTACTTAAATTTACAGTCCTTTTTCACAACGGCAAGAAGATTTTTGTTTCATTGTATTAAAATTACTTAATTATCTTAGAATTTATAATTCAGTCGTCCGTTATAACTAATATGTCATAGTACGTATTTTTTGATTTCTAAGCTAATTGTAAAAACAAAATCTCTGGCCATTAATCTATGAATTTACGTACTGTCTCTATGGGGTATTTCCTTACTGCTAGCTCTAAAAATTTCTTGAGAGACTCAATGTCGGAGTAACGTATTGAGCAGGCCGTGTTCTTCAGTAATGGCCACATGTTGTAATCTGAAGTGTCAGATCTGGTCTGCACCAGAGCCACCCTTCAGCTTTTATGATGTCCAGAACAATGTTTTCGACTAGAAGCAGAGTTTACGGTATATTATTTTATATATATATATATATATATATATATATATATGTATATATATAAAATACTGGTTTGCGGGGATCCTTAAGAGCTGTAGCCAAACGGTAAGCCCCTAGCAGAAATACTTTTTAAAGATTAGTAGTTTTCTTATTGCGATCAAGGAAGAAATCGTGAAGAAACTTGCATATCTTAGAGATCAATAAAAAATAAAAATGAAAAGGACGTCTGCAGACCCTGCTGACTCTCCTGTCACTGTCATGTAGACACATGGCACACTCATCAATGAACAATGTCGACTCCCAATGCTTCAATGAAGACGCTCTGGAGCAAATTGAAGTCGCGCTTGTCGGTGCCCTGTACTGTACTCGATTTCGGGCCCGTGGCAGGCTGTTTGAAAGCGAGATTATTTTCTCTTAACATCTTTTATCGGTCTACTGATTGACAGCCAACCCTCGAAATGCTTCCAGCTGCATATCAATACCAACCAGGTGTAAATTCAGCTGAGTTGAGACAATTATACAACAGTCCGTGTTGCAAGAAGGCAACAACTTGAGCTACTGATATAGTAAACCCGGTTGCGGGGGTTTTTATAAGGATAATTTGTAGCGCTACATTTGAATTGCCTAATTAAAAGAATATTTGATAAACAATAATGATGTTAATGTTATATTAGTTAGTCAACATTTTGTATATGTCCAAGAAAGTCCAAAATGTATGAAGTTTAAGCCGATTTGGTTGCTCCCAAGTATATTACATTCTTAGTTTTTTTTCATATATTTCTTTTGCCGATATTAATTGCCCGCGAATTATAAATTATATGTAATAAATGTATCGTTCACTACGTAAAAAGCATCGTATGAGGCAGCTACCTCACCAAATTCTTGATAGAGTCACGCGGAAACGATAGACTGTACTGCGAGGTCGGTTGTGTTGTACTTCGTCTGGTGACTGAAAGAATATATAGTGGTAGAGCTACTCTGCAGTTTGTTTCTAACTGCAGAATGAATAGGTCCACGCCCTCACAGAATACCACCGTAAAATAGCAGTATAATGCCGCTATGTTTCTTTCATCTGCTGAGTGTAGGATCCGGAGACGTTTATTACTGATGAAGAGGCATTCCACAGTCCTCAAGGATGTATGTATATATATATCCTGAATGTAGATGTCGTGGGCCGCAGGAATCACTTAACATCAGGTGAACTGTGTGCTCGTTTGTTACTCTCAAAGAAATAAAGACGATACCATATATGAGTAACTGGTGACGAGGCATTTTATCTTAGTCGTCAGGGATGACAATGTATCTGCATTATATCGAGGATGAATGTGGATGTCACCCTTGTCGTCAGGTGAACTATGTTTTCGTTTTGTCACTTGTTTTGAAGAAAATAAAAAAAAACATATTTGCAGAAATTTTCACTAATTTATTTGTGAAAAGGCAAAACCTTTAAAACTAATTTGAGGCAAAAATCTGATTACATTACATCTTTAAACTACACACAAGGCAACTTTATGTCAAGGACGTTTAAATATATACATATATATATATTGAACTATGTGCACAGTTTCCTCGTTTGTCCATCTTGCGATTTAAAGCGAAAAAAAGCTCAAGGCAAAGTCCGCTCCAAATTTATCGCATTCTTAACCTAGTATACTCTTATTTTTATTAAGCCCGTCGTCCTATTTGTGTTGCCGCCACGTTTTAGCGCGCCACGCTAAACTAATTAAGAACTTTGTCGATAAAAAACACTATTTTATATATCACGTACACAAAAATCAACCTTATCACTGGTTTCTTTAAACCTTAATTTACAATTCTATCCAATCTAACCTACGACTACGTATTTTCTTTATTAAAACACGAAATTAACAAAAAGAAACTTAAAAATATTCATTCCAACCGGTCAGTTTTCACCGGTTTTCTGAGTTCGTGAATATTTTATCTGAATAGCAAATTAGATTATATGTATAGTATTATACAGAGATGTTGCGTCTACGCTTACATTAAAATAAAATTATATGTTGTTAATATTTTTATCGTTGCGAGATAGAGCGGTCGCGTAATGTTACTATAGAGTTAATATATGTCATTATGGGGTAGGTATATAACCGGTTTTTTTAGTTATTCGGTTATTTTCATCAATTCATATATAATTTGTGGCGTAAACGTTTGAGAAGTTACGATGTAAAAATATATGACATGTGCATTAATTATTATATTTAAATATAGAATTTACTACTATTTACCTATACTTTTATTCGAAATTCAAGTGCTGTTATCTTGCGAATACCGTAGAGGGATTTGGGAGATTTCAACTGAAAAGCCCGTGACGGTTTACCTCTTAAACCACCTTACCGGCTATAATGCTAGACGAAGTTACAAGTTTAGACTGGACTTCTTATGAATATGGAAAATACCAAATTATTAAAAAATATAATTTAGCATAAAATATCTGTGATCGACACGGTGATTCCAATTATTAATGGTTATGTTTATTTGGGTCTATCGGACTCTTAAGAAACAAGATAGGACTAAAATGTTGCACTTGATGGATATGATGCACACAATAAGCTTTTGGGTACTGAACCATCTAAATGGGCACAGTCCTTCAATATTAAAAACAAGTAACATGAATCTTCTCGTATTGTGATCATCGCGTTAGAAGGCGACCATGGAAAACAGTATTTTTGAACTAATTTTAACAGACAAAATAGATAATATAAAATATATCTAATCTAAATTTCCAATAAAGCTGCTTAGCTAAAGTGAGATTGGGCTGGACAAGTCTAATATAAACAACTCTGAGACATAAACCAAAGCAATAGGTCTTGAAGAAAATGTCGTGACAGTCTTAGAAGGAGATGGCTACGTCAAAGCTGACCGAGAAGCATCTGCATCTAGTCATCTGGCTAGATGAGCTAAACCTATTCAGAAAAGGTTTTAAATAGGCTTAAGCCTAGCGTAGCCTTAGTTTAATAGGCTCAGCTTTGCCTTTATTACATAGGCATTATTAAGTAGCTTTATGTGGACGGAAGCTAGAGAGGCCTTTGCCTAGCAGTGGGACAAACCGCGCTGAATATATTATAATCCAACTTAGATCTAGTTTATAGATTAAGATTAATATAGCAATCAACTATGGTCCAGAACTAAACATGGGTTTTTCCAAAGAGTGGGGATTATTTCGTTTCACTTTAAATGGAATCCATTCGTAACACCTTTTTAAATAATATTATACTATTAATCTGCGTGCTCGAAACCTTACTCGGATATTGAGTCTTTCAAGGAACCTTTGGAAAACAAAAGAAATCCATAGATTCTTTGCCGCATAGATAGGAGAACTATGAATAAAATTGTTTTTAATCAATCCCTTATTACTTCTATAAATATACAGAGACATATATTATATAATTAATACATGTTTCTGTAAAAAATAAGATATGCATTTAAATATATACTTTCATTTTAACATATGGCCATAGCAGCTATCTATTATGACAACTGAAATGAAAATTAAGCGCACGTCACACAGACAACGAACTAGTGCCAAGTATAATTGTTGCGAGCAATTTAATAATTATATAAGCGAAAAATATAATAGTATAGTAACCAAGCACAACTTAATCTACGTTGTATATTTAATCTTAATGCTATAGATTATCATAAAAGATATACATTGTATACGAGCAACACTAAACTAACCAGAACCGGCTGCAACCGATCCCAAGCGGATCCGCGTGTGCGATATATATTTTATAAGGATAATTAAGTTATCTAATAATGAGTTTGATTACTACTTTTCAAAATTCTTATCTATAACTTTCCATCCTGAGTTTATTTTCATTATGTATGTAGCATAACCACGTGCTTGGCGGTGAAAAAAAACATCGTGAGGAACCCTGCATGTCTAATAAATAAATATAAAAAATATATATTTCAAGGACTCTTGTGATGTACTCCAATGTATACAAAAATATTTATTGTATACAATTGTTGAAGGTTAAAAGATGTAATTAAACTCGAGTACAAAAATCTACTCACGCCTTACGCTTGCGGTCAAAATATTCTCGTAAAAAATTTGTAGCTCATATTTATTTTTTGACTAAAGTAGATTAAAGGTGAAGGTTTTAGCTTTAAAATGGGATGATATTCGTATTAAGAAATTCTTTTTTATTCATAAAAATAATTGTCTTTAAAGTAGATTAGACGTGTAGATTCTTAGAGGACGGGTCTGCGAAACTTCATATGCGATGCTATATAAATATGCGGTGTGGTAAAATTAACTCTTAAAATTGTCTTTTGTTAAAACATTACCACAAATAGAAGTTTTTTATACATATAACCTTTAACTTTTTTTATATACATTTACCATCAGGGGAACTGAGTGCTCGAAACAGTTCTTTTTTTTAATTACATTAAGAGTAACAAACGTGCACACAGTTCACCTAATGGCAAGTGATTCCTGCGGCCCATGACGACATCTACATTCATCATTGACAAGGAATCATAATGCAGAAGCGTTGTCATCCTTGAGGACTGCGATGGAATCGTCATCAGTAATAAAGGTCTCCTGATCGCTACACTCACCAGACGAAACACAGCACATGTTGCATGTTGCTATTTCACGCTGGTATTCTGTGAGTGCGTGGTCCTACCCCGACCTAGCTAACCCATTCATTCTGTAGCAACAAACTGCAGCGTAGCTCTACCACTCCTAAAGGTCACTTGATGGTAATTGATAAATAATTGTTAAATAAATTTCAGAGAGGCTTAACCCATGACCCCCACATCTCTATCACCGCTGAGAACTACGACGGAACGCCTCGTCAATAGTAAACAGCTTCTTTTTATACATGTTGTTGTTCCATAACTATTTTAACAATTATTTTTACCTCTTGAATATGTTTACCGCAAGTTTGGGATAATTAAAAAAAAATCGAGCAGTAAATAAAATCTGAATAATTTAATTATTTTGTTTGTGTTGAAACGATTATGTATGCGATTTTGTTTTGCAATCTCCATAACTGCTCGTACTTTTTAAAAACAAACGAGATGACTTGCGTCATTCAGTCTTTCCGCATTGAACGTTATGTCCAACGAAAACAAGTGAAATTATATGGTGCCAGGGTTCTGTACATATATCACAGTGTTTTAGTTGGTTGGCACGTGAAGGATAGGTCGATTCGATTAGGGCAGGAGAAGGCCTTAGCTGATACACTCAGTAAAACGCTGTTGTGTTTCCTATGTAAGGGTAGGGATTCATGGACCCAATTACACGTAACAAGGCACACGGACAGACGTACAAATTATTGAGGATGGATGTAGACATGAAGGGACCTCCCCCTCCCATGGCCCCACCCACCCGGAGGGCACATTCTGACCTCGCAGTATGACCATTGACGTTAAGGACCACTGTCATTACTTAACTGCCAGCTGAACCATATGCTTGTTGTTTGACTCTTTTTTTATAGCATTAAGAGTACGAACAACAAACGAGCACACAATACACCTGATAGAAAGTGATTCCATTTTTGACAAGGAATCATAATGCAGATGGGTTGTCACCCTTGAGGACTGAGATAGAATGCCTCGTCTCCAGCAATAATGGTCTCCGGATCCCTGCCCTCACCAAACGAAATACAGTAGCATTAAGCTGCTATTTTACGTTGGTATTTTATGAGGGTCTGTGGTCCCTACCCCGGATCGACCTGACCCATTCATTCTGCAGCTAAAAACAAACTGCAAGCGAAGACCGCTGACATCGAGAGGCTGTTTAACTGTAGACTTAAATTAATTAAAAAAAAACTTTTAATAATGCTCTGAGATGGTGATAAAGATGATGAAACAGTATCACAATTATTTCACGTTTTTACGTACAGTTCGGTTGCCAAGTCCAGAAATTCGTTATCTCATATAAACACAGCATTCGAAATTTACTCTAAGCGCTTTAATTGAATACTTCATCAATTCATTTAAAAAGTTATTAGATATCTATTCTTCATGTAAATGTATTTTCAATTTGTAAGAAAACAGCACGTGTATTTGTAACAAATATAGTTTGCCCTCAGTAAACAGTTGTCAAGAAAATAGTGGAAAATAATCCTGTAAGGTAGATTCCACAGATCGCTCCTATAAATAAACTATGCAAGACATCTAGTGATGGCCACATACCGGAGAAAGCTTGAAATTGCGATGTTTTTAGGGCGCAACGACTAAACGAAGAAATTTTATGCTTTTTTATGTGACGTGAAAAATAAATAAGTAATTTTATTAAATAGTTCTGTAGTTTTGAGATCTTATAGAAAGCTGTTCGGATATGTCGGAATAAGATATTTACTAATTTAGGTTATGCACCATAAAACAATAACCGACTTTATTATTTCAAAAACGATACGATTATTTTACATAATAAAGTACACAATTCAACAACACAAACAAAATTGATGCTTAAATATTTTAAAAAAATGTCTAGAAACCTTTTCATGTCATTCGTACATACTTATTGTATACTTTATATGATGTACTATATTTAACTTCCTGCTTGAATATCCCGGCCCCAGAGTCAGATTTAAGGCATAGCTTCCATTTAGCTCGATGTGGCGTCAGTACTTTCCGATATCGATGTCCACGCATAATTCCAATAAATTCAAACATTGCCGTTCTGTAATTTGCATATACAAGGTTTCGGCGCTACGGAACCTCGAAAAGCGGCATAATTGCAGGGATTTCTCGTGACGCGGACAATTGAGAGCGACCGCAAGTCGCATGTCGCACGTCATCGGGTCATTGCACTCAACACATCGATACAAATATACACTCCATCGATTGTGACGTCCCCTCACTATTTTTCAATGTAAACAAAACCCGGCCCTGAGGTTATAAAGTTAGGAGCGATATTTCTTTGTGTTTGTCATACATGATTGGAAGTAATACGACAAGAAGGCGTCGCACAAAAGTTGCCTCCTATAATTGGTGTGTCTTCAATCAATCTTACAATGATTCAACTTCTTTTATTTCTTTTTGTACTAACGCTATGTTTTTACTTTAATGTATTTACGTGTTGATTGTACCATTGTGTAGATAATTCACTTTGTTGAGATATGCCATTATTTTTCTACGTACAAAATGTTTCAGTCTTTTCAGTTTTTTTTTAACAATAGTTAGTGTACTAGGGTAGGCTCGAATCGGACAGCTTCGAATTCATCGATAAATAATAAATCATTTATTTAAAAACAAAAAGTAATTACAGTTAGCGTCGTTACATAACGGACTAGGCTAAATAAATAGCTAAAATAAATTTATATTTAAACTTGTTTTTGTTTTACTACATTGAATTTATCCTTTCAAATGAAAAGAGGTATTATATGTTACAAATAACACACTTAACTGTTCCAGTAGCTACTGTAATTGCCTTTCAAGATCTTGCTCTCTTTAATTACACAATATGAAGGTCACATTTCAATAGTTTGTAATATTGCATATGCTTGAGATAAATACAAAAATTATTCTGAGATATTGTAGGTAATATCATGTTATTTGATTATAATTTATCAAACTACATTTTGTATTTTGATAAATTAACAACACATTGTGTTTTGATAAAATAAAGATATTCTCTGGGCATTCAAAAGTCTGAATCTTTTTAGGTAAAATACGAAGAGGCGATTTTACTTTAAATATCTGTTTTTTTTATATAAGTTTTTTTTTTTGCAAATGTTTCATTTGGTTTCGTATTGGTTTAATATCTTGAATCCATAAATTATGAGAACAATTAGTAGCAAAATTGAGTGAAAAACACTGTAAATAAAAATATTGCGCAGCTTTTAGTAAAACAACTAAACTGTTAAGATTTTTAGTAGTAGTAGTTTAGGGGTATTTATTAATAATTTTGTGCAAATATTCAAGAGACGGTCACTTAGAGCTGGGGCACATTAGAGAATATATTATTTCTACTACTAAATGGCTTATCTATCTAGTGAGGCTACGGGGTGGTAATTAGACATCTGCTCAGGAAGTTTTTCATAGCCAAGGTTTTTTTAAATTGTGAAATGTTTTAGAGACGTATACCTAATATACCTAATTAAGGTTTATATCAGCCGCATCGTGACCTATTGTATAATACATTCTACTATAAATATACACCCGTGAGCAAAAAAATCGACTCAAGCACGTGGTTAAATGTCTTTAAATAAATAACTGAGATTAACTTCTTAATCTCGATTTTTTTTGTCAATAAATAAATCTGATCAACTAATTTTTTACGAGAATTTTTAAACCACAAGCTCACGGCGTGTGTCATGCATGCTAAAATGATTATTTTAGCTTTGTAACTATATCATAGTGTTATACCTATAACCGAGTGCTGACAAGAAAAAACCCACCAGCAAATAAACCACATTTGTTTGTGTGGTCTGCTACAATTCTGTTATTTTTATTTCTAATATCGTTTTTTCGAAATCGTAAATAAAACTTTAAAAAAATGTTTACACGATCTGTAGTTTACAATATAAATTATGACGACAGCGTGGCGTTCAGATGGAGTCCGGGGTTCCATTCCAAGCAGAAGAACGATATTTGTGTATTATAAATTGTATCTTCTCAGTGTTCTCTTGATATGTATGATTATATACATACATTAAATAGGCATAAGGATGGGAATAACGAGGTAGTGCCTCCGTGTGTGTTCGAATGCGTACGACACTATCCTGCGCACCTGATGTCATCTGGTAATAACTTGACGGATAGGCATTCATAATTACCGACTAGGAAAAGATCTTCAGATAATTCGGAAAGTATCTCATCGACGGCCACCTTTTCCCATAATATGAGCAGCAGCGAAAGCGTGGTCGAACTTCACATGTCTAATTGTTTTTTTTTATTCTTTGTTTTTTTTAATGGTAAGTGATAGTAGCGGTCCATGACATCCACATTCGTCCACAAGAAAATACAAAATGCACATTTTTTTATTACCCCCGAGGACCCTCCGGATCTCTAAACTTGCCACGCGGATCATAGCAGCGTTACGTTGCTGTTTCGCGCTGGTATTCTGTAAGGGTGTGGTCCTTCTCTGATCGCGTCGATCCATTAATGATGTAACTAGGAACTAGCTGCAGCGTGGCTTACTGGCTAACTTCTGCGACCAATGTCAGTGATCATAGAGGTGGATGTAATTGGATGAACAACTTTCCTTACAATATTTCTGTATAACACCCTGGTATATCGCACCCTTATAATTTGTAAATCGAAATGAAACTTATTTTCGTGATATAAACTACAATTATTTGCCTAACATATTTTATTAAAAAACATTTTTCGTGAATTTCTGAGGAAAAACCTCTTAAGTGTGCTGATAGTAAATAGTTGTTGAGGAAAAATCGGAAAATAATTCCATTGTAGATTTCACCGCCCGCCCGCCCTGTAAATAAAGTACGCATGACTGCTATGGGCAAATATGGGAATACTTTGGTATTGTGTGTACATACTAACCGAATATATAATAATAGTTTATATGAAACTAGTAACTATAGCGACGAGTATTCCGTTTTTACCTTTTTGTAAAAATCTTTCATGAACGTCGAGGTTATAAAAAATACTTTAATATATATATATATTTCAGATATTGATATCACAATATGGCAAAAGCCTTCTCTATTTATTATATGGTTGCATAATCCGTCTCTAATGCCGATTTGCGGATATATATATATTTTATCTTCATTATTTTTGTTTTATATTTCTTAGCAAATAATTAAAATTGCAATTAACAATTTCAATTTGTGCCAGCGTCGAGAGTCGGACTCGTTTTGTTCTCGCAACGTGAATTAAAACCGAGCGTTTAGATACTGCTCTTTGTAAATTCATATCATACAAGTAATATTAGCATGGCATATAAGTGTTGTGCGACTTCATTTGTGTTTAAAAGGTTTCAAATGTACGGAGAGCTGCAAGAGTTGGCATAATTGCGATTCTCGTGGCGCGGACAATTGCGTACGGCCATATGTTATCGGGTCATTGCACCCGACCGGCATTGATTTGATTCAGACATCGATCGCGACGTATCCTCTTACTGTTTGGATTCTACTATGATGGTATATTAAAATTGAACAAGTAACAATACGTAAGTCAACGGATGTGAGACTTGGTCCTTTACTGCTTGCTGTATGAGGACACTCAAAGTCACAGAGCCGTGGAGAGGACTATGCTCGGTGTTTCTTTGATCGAATAAAAAAATTGGAGATCCGCCGAAGAATTAAGTTAACCGACATAGCAGAAAGGATCAGTAAACTGAAGTGGCAATGGACCGGCTGTATAGCTCGAAGAACCGATAACTGATAAAGAAGAAAGGTTCTGAATTGGCAACGTCGTATTAGAAATGTATGGATGCCAGTGGTTCTGGATTATACTCTATGGTAGTTTGCGGGAGAGGCCTACTTACCTTTTTGGCTTTTTCTAGGGTAGCGACAACAATGGTTAAGGGTACGGTCTGGGAAACTAGAATGTCGTAGGTTCGAATCCTCCATTTGGCTATTGTAGCACAAGCATTTAAGCTTAATTGGAGTGGTTTACTGGAATATTAGTAATGTTAATATCATTGCCAGCTTTCTTTAATAAAAAAAAACACATCAAAGCTATTTCAAGTACGTAGTGTTCCATTAGCTGTCATGTCAACATGGCACCGTGCAAACAACTCGTGGAATATCAGCTAGGTTTATCGACACGGGTCCCGGGTTCAACAGTCGGCGAACGGCAAATTGCAGCGGCCCAGATCGCGTGCCCGCCGCGTGCTCCTCCTCACACCCCCCTCTTCCGACTCCCCCCACCCCCTCAATTGGGTGAGGGTGGGAAACAAGTGTGTCATGTGAACTAGGGAATATTTTAAAGCTCGCACGTGTGATCTCCGTTTGTTTGAGTATGGATCTAGCCTGTACCGCTGGTTATCTTTTGGTCGAAGTACTAAATATTTATCATCTGCCGAAACTCGTTTGTGCAAACTATAATCATTTTAGTTATCCGAATGTGTCATGGGTTCCATTCAAAGTTTTCCGAATATTCCCTCCTTAAGACCTTACTGACTTCAGATTGAAATGGCCAGGAGAACGTAAAACCAATAATGAATTTAGTGCAAAGGTAAACTGTAGCTATAAACGTACGTACTACAGCTCGATCGATGATTACTTCATATCCTCACTAAATACCAGTGTCAAGTGTTAGGTGATAATGATTAATCTTGGTTTGTCGTCAAGAATCGATCTCAAACCGTCATGTAAACCTTGTGCTTGTGCGTCATCCATCCACACAAGTATAAAATAAATACTTTCTTTTTAATATGATATTAGAGGCGACAAACGAGCACACAGTTCGCCTGATGGGTAACACTGCACAAACGAGCACACAGTTCGCCTGATGGGTAACACTGCACAAACGAGCACACAGTTCGCCTGATGGGTAACACTGCACAAACGAGCACACAGTTCCTCTGATGGGTAACACTGCACAAACGAGCACACAGATCACTTGTGGAAATAAATACACTAAGATCTACCCCCACAATAGGCAAATGCCTGCCCCTATGGAGGAATTCAAATACGACTTACAGTTACACAAACAAATATAGCATAGATTCAAATAAGGTAAGAGTAACAATATCTAAAAATAAGGGAAGATTTAACAATAGTTTACATCGAAACCGAATCATATACTAAAATTCAAATCTTAATCTAATAATGAATTTATGGCGCCCACAATTATACGGCTCGGTCAGTTGCTTCTGACTAAGAATTATCTACATTAAAATCACTATTAAATATTATTGGCTATCTGTACCACCACTTCTGCATGAGTGGGGTTGGAGAGAAAACATGGCTGCACTTTTGGTGGGATTAACCTAGATCCTCCATTTCCGAAACCATTTCCCTAAGGTGTTGGTTGCAGGTTGGAGGAGTTAACAGTACCGTCTGGTTTGAATACGTAGAGGTATACGGTGTCATCGGCGAATAGAGCTAGAAAAACGTTTTCTACACCGCTAGTGCGCGGTCTGTCGTTGGTATAGTGTGTATAAAATGGGACCTAGGTAGGAGCTCTGCGGTACTTCGGCACGAATGGGGTGAACCTTGGAACGCGTTGCCTCGACGCGGGAACGAAACGTCCGATTTCGGAGAAAGGCTCGTATGATTAGAGCTCATATAGTTTGTATAGGAGCCCGTTGTGTCAGACCTTGTCGAACGCTTTCACCACGTCGGGGAAGAGTGCTCTGGTTTGGTAGCCTCGAAGGAATTTACTGAGATTGTGCACGAGTGTTGGGTGCGGCACCCGAACTGCTCATTGATAGGTAAAACTCGGGATAGCATGGAATGTTTTAGGCGGGCGAAGATGAGCCTTTCATATACCCTACCCAAGGCTTTGGATAGGGCTGATAGGCTGATGGATCGGTTGGGTGTTTTGAGGGCTTGATAATCCCTATAACGTCGGCTTTCTTGAAGATATTCGGGAAGGTGCCTTTGGACATGCCCGCGTTGTAGATTATCATCAGTAAGTGTAAATTGGACATGGGTAGGAGTTTTATCACTTTATTGGTGATGCCGTCGGGGCCGGGACCCTTGCGTGGTCGAGGTTTTAATTATGGACTCAACTTCGGTATTGTAACTTGAGTTACGGAATCGTGAGGTGTTGAGAGTCCTTAGTCCTTCGATCGACCTCGCTGTCAACCATTGCAAGGTGAGCGGCGTCGATCAGCAGGGTGCTCGGAGATCATTGCAGCTCGAGATTGCCAGCTAGACATTCGGCTTCTCTTCATCTAAGAAGGCGGATGGGTTTTGGGACGCGCTAAGGGAGGTATTGTTCGGGCGGTTCCTCCTATTATGTATTTGAAAAGTCGCCAGAAGGCGAGATGGGAAGATTTGAAAGTTTAAAATCGTCAAAATTTACTAATTTGTTATACGGCGTTAAAAGATGAAGGCCGAAGAAGGAAATCTCTTTGCAAATACAGTCCGTATTGCAGGAGTAGGTGTTGATACCTAATTTTTTAATTGGTGGAATTCGAAACGGATTTATTTACGAATATTGTAACTCCCACCACCACATTTCAAATTCCTTCACAAAGAATCTAGATTCATAGCGTTGTCACCACTGAGCACTGATAAGGCCTCCCTTTCATGTTGTAATTGGGTCTTCGAATACCTGACATCGATACTCACCGTACAAAACACGCTTTATGCTGTTATTTCACGCTGATATTCTCCGAGCTCTCCGACTTTTCGAAGCGACCCAGCGATGCCGGTGCTAGAAACAAATTGCACCGTGACGTTATATATATCGCTGTAAAAAATGTTGGTAAGGACGACTCCAGTCGTCACACATAGGCGCCCGTAGCCTATGATAATGAGGCAATAAAGCATAAATAAACATCGCAGATTTACGAGCGTTTCATTGCGCCAACTCATTACAGGAGGCCGTTAAAACGAATCGTCGCATTTGTCTTTATGTCGATCGAGACATTATGCCTGATAAATTTCATGATATCTTTCTTCGTTTGTTTAATATTATACTAGCTGACCCAACACACGTTGTCAATTAAACAATAAAAAAATTAAGAAGAGGCCTAGGCCCAGTTGCGTGTGAATATACAGGATGTTACTAAACCTTTTTTTTTAAATATTAAAATAAAATCAGACAAAGGAGTTTGGTTTCATTCAGTCACAAGATGATTGATTATATTTGATTGTCGATACTGTCATCACTGAAGACTAAGATGGAACATCTAGTCATCACCAATTTTAAACTACGCAGAAACGAAACAGACGCGATAGGCTTATCCGGGTCGATACGAATTGTGTTCTAATTATATTTACAATTATCGTGATAAACCAAACGATTGTGAATCATTAACCAGTTGCTCGGACGCGTTTCATTTTTATTTTATTGTTTTGACGGTGACAAAATAGCACACACTTCACTTGATAGTGAGTGACACCTACATTCATTCCTTATCGATAATGATGCAATATGTCATAATGCAGATACTTTGTCAACCCTGATAACTTAGATGGAATGACAATGTCATCAGTAATAAAGGTCTCCGGATCCCAACACTCATCACACGAAACACAGCAGCGTTATGCTGCTATTTAAGCTGGTATTCGGTGAGGGTGTATTCTGTGGTTATTATTGGTATTCCATTTTAGTCTCCAGACATGACGATACATGTGATTCCTTACCGATGAAGAATGTGGATGTTATTGCCCGCAGGAATCAACATCAGTTGAACCGTGAGCTGGTTTGTCACCCTCGATACAATAAAAAAAAGTCAATCATACATCAGACAAATACAATACTTTATGAACGACACAAGTGAACTGGAGTAAATCGATTCTCACGTAGGAAGAATAACTTTATGTGAAAATAAAACATGTATAAACAATTGAGAAAAGAACAATTGGTGAGCTTTTCGCCAAATTTGTTTTGGCCTCCAAAAAAAACTGGGCGACAGTTTGCAAATATTCGCCGTGTCAAACGTGATTTTATTGTCTATATGAAATAAATTAGTTTGAATTCCTAATGTACAATGATTTTTCAAATATTTATCACGCCGAGTTTCCTTCCTATCGTTGTGGATATTCTTCGCTAACAAATGCTATAGGCCTGTTGAAATCCATTTTGAATTAAAAATAATTGTAGAGTGTAAAGCAAGGCGTTATGCAAACACCGGTATCGGTCAGCGGCGACGATAATTAAATAAAGTTTTAATGTTTGTCTGCTATCGTCAGCTAATGTCCAACTAACGAGCGAATAATCGTTCCCTAATCGTTACCCTAATGGCAGGGTACACCTGCACGACAGTCATATTGGGCAACTAAAATGCTGCATCGTACGAGGTCAAAGGACGTGATGCTCAATGACCTCCTCCACCTATTAACTTCTCTCATTTTTTTTAAACTTTAAATTTCATCTAACATCCTGTATTACAATTTGTAAGGGTAAAAAAAATATTTATAAACCATGACTTTAATGTTTGCTCTTTTGAGCAAATGCCCTTTTATTTGAGATATAAAAGTAAAGTATACATACGTACATATTGGATACAACCATACGAATTGATACATGGTGGATACATACCGCAGTAATGAACTAGCTGCAGCATGCACAGATTAACTCTACCGTGGTAGGACAACGCTGTTCGGAATAACTGCGTTCAATAGTAATTTAGTTCTGGTGAATAAATTAACCGGAGACCTTATTACTGATATTCAGGCATTCCATCTCAGTCCTCCTGACATGAATAGACCGCGCGAATCACCTATAATCAGGTAAACAGTGTGCTAGTTCTTCACCCCCAATACGATTAAAAACAGGTTTCACTATATTTAAAATTATTTTCATAAGTGTCGTTAACGAGGTGTAAACTCAAGATTATCATGTGTGTTTAAAATGATACCGATAGTTGAATGTTTAAAACGTATGGAATTTTCATCCCTCACAGTTATTTAGCATCAGCGGTGACCCAATTGCGGGTACCAAGGTGTTCCTTCTTAGTCCACAGGGGTGAAAACGCATCTGCATTATGATTCCATATCGAGGATGGATGTGCATGTTATGGGCCGGTTACCTTCAGATGAACTCGTTTGTCACTTTTAATTCAATAAAAAAAAGTTATCAGGTTCAATAGCATGTCATTCTATTTATTATTCTTTAGTATTTCCTTTTTATTATGTTTGTTTAATGCTGTTGGTCCAGAGACCTTTACAGCTTTATCTAAACAGACTCGCGAGCGGGAGGCTCGCTGGGTAGGGAGGCAACGACGATACAGGCAATGGCACGTGGTCTGCCACTGCGCTCCGACCCCTGTTGACGAAGAACGTCAACAACAACAGGGAGGGGACGATATCCGAGGGCCCGAAGCTCGAACATCGACGTTCGAACGGACCGCTGTCTAAAATGGAGTTTTAGTATCTCGCGAACAAAATGCTACTAAGTGGCATTTTGGTAGATCAAAAGGGATTCGTTTTCCTTTATTCGAGAATGCAATATGTTAAGCAATGCATACCACTCAACTTATTTAAATTGTAAATATACGTTGTCGATTATAGTAGTTGTACAATGTTGCCAGTGTTTAATGTTTGTTTTGGTAAGGGGAGTCGTTACGCAACGCGTACGGTCGTCAGTCATTACCTCATTTACACGCGTCGGCGTCACAATGTGTACGATTGTAACAATACGGTGTGGCCGATCGCCTTGCAATGCCATTCATAATTTATTAGTTCTGTTTGTTTGTGTTCGCACTTGTTCTTAATCTAAATGTATCAGCTGCATTGTATAACCTTGCCATTTTCTGCAGTTTGCTATTTACTTACTTTCATGTTATTATGACGGACCTTTTAGACAATAAATAGTATTTAATTACCGTCATTTAATTATTTTTCAATAAGAGGATAAAAGATTTCAACGACTACTTATATATCTTAATGGGGAAAGTTTTCCTATACAATGCTAATCTCTTTAAAATAACTATTGAGGAATTATGACGTTATACACTATTTATTTACAAAGTTTTGTAAACCAACTAATTGTAAGTGTAAAGAAAAACCATTTTGGGCAGCGGCAGCATTTTAGTTGCCTCGTTCACGAGGGGACCGCGTGACTGTTAGATAAATCATCTAGAAAGAAAATAACATCATTAACTGTTTTGCTCTATACTCTATACTACTTTGTTTAATGATCAGAGGTATTTTAATGAAGTAAGGAAAATTATATTTGTTTCTTTAACGTTCCTAAGATAATTTTGATGTTTCCCTTCCATGTCTTCTTAATCCGAAGTCTAAACAAAGAGCATTTTTGCAAATAGCACACCGTATGCATACATAGCAATAACTACGCCCTCAAATAATATCAGCGTAAAATATTTAATACAATCGACGTTAAAAACTGACGCGAAAGCTCGGGCCACGATAACAATGTATATATATTTTGTTAAGTGAAATTGTGAAGTGAACGAAAACGGTGTCCGCTTCGAAACAACAAAATTGCGGGAACGGTGCTGCAAATTTAAGATAGATTAGTGAGAGTGTTTGGACAACTTGAATACAAGTTTTAGTCAGTATATTTCGTGTTGTCCGGATGACAACGCACCTTTATCAGACGTCATCTTCGTTAATGGGACTTATTTATTGTCCGACGTCCTAGCTGCATGGATTGGAAAGGGTACGTATACTTATGTACCATACAAATTATACTTCTTTGGCGAAGTGAACATCTCAGGT
Organism: Teinopalpus imperialis; assembly: GCA_029286865.1. Classification (NCBI taxonomy): domain Eukaryota; kingdom Metazoa; phylum Arthropoda; class Insecta; order Lepidoptera; family Papilionidae; genus Teinopalpus; species Teinopalpus imperialis. The sequence continues at coordinate 1,339,613 of JAGSMU010000028.1, forward strand.
AAAGAGGCATTCCTCCTCAATCCTCAGGGGCACCGCACTTATATCTTAAATCTTTGTTGACGAGGGTTATATAATATATGTTATGTGGCCTAGTTATCACTTACCAATAGGTGGAAGTGTTTGCTCGTTTGTCACCTCATATATTTAAAAAAAAAAATAGTATTTTTTTTATTCATTTATCCTACTACTCTTATTTAGTCTTATTTCTTTATACTACTGTGATTATAAAACTTATTATATATTTATGGTTTTATATATTTTAATTATTATTATGTATATTTAATATGTTACATATAATTTACGTCCTCCCTTTAGATAGTGATCCGAGCCGAGTTTCGTATCTCCTTATGAGGGGCCCTCGGATCGTATTATCGGCCCCGTCTGTTGTCGTCGACGTTCTTCGTCCACAGGGGTCGGAATGCAGCGGTGGTGCAGCAGCAGTCTCCGCGCCAGCTTCGCAGGATCGTCGTTGTCTCCCTACTCAGCGGCCCTCCCGCTCGCGAGTCTAGTAAGATAAAGCTGTAGAGGTCTCTGGACCAACAGCAATATTCACACACAAAAAAAAATAAAAAAAATTGCTTATATTTAGGATTATTTTGTTATTGGTACCTACCTACACTCAATGTTTCTCCATCTCAAGGGTTGACTGGTAGGGAATGCCAAAAGGCAAAGTCCGCCCGTTGTATCCTTTATTTAAAAAAAATGAGGTGTTTATAATTGAAGATCAAATAAATAAATAAAATATAAGACAAACGAAAAACCCGAAAATTGAAAGGTTTTATTCAATGTGTAGGAAATGATTAAAAAAGCCTTGGAAAAATCCATTGCATAATAAACATCAGAAAATTGTTATATACAATAATTTTCCACTGTCAAAACCTAATCTTTTGTCCAAAATGTATTGTGGGCTATTTTTATGTTTTCTTTCGTAACCCGTTTTCGTTTACCACGATTTGCGGGGCTGCCACTTTGTCATTGTGCTTTTCGGTTGGGATTTCCAAAGACGAATTAGATTTTTTTATGTTCCGACAAATTGTACGTCTTAGATTTTATATATTGAGTGCGAGCGTTCTAAGGCAAGTCGTCAATATGTTTTTTACTCACCACTGATCACTTGTTCAATTTAGAGAATTATAGACGTCATAAAAAAAACAATGGTTTGTTATTGCGGATCTAAATCCATATTATACAAAGAATGCTAATAGTATTAATAACATTCTGGTCCTTCTTATTTTCCTCCAAGACCTTTTCCCATTTATTTTGGGTTCTGCCGTCCTTGTCTGCATTCCCCATGTGCATCATATAACATGGTAGGGCTAAAAAGCTTTAAAAAGATAAAACTTCATAAACAGAGCCGTTGTAGCTTAGTGTCTAAGCGCAATGGAGCCACGTGACTTAACGGCTTACGCCCAGCAGTGGGATTTATATAAAGGCTATTGCTTTACCTTTTTTTAATTTAAGATCTTGTTTATACCTAACCATACACGTATATCATTAACATTTTTGAAATAATTGTTTTTTTTTTGTTATAAGACATATTCTATCCATCAATGTTGGCCAGGTTATGGAGTACATAAAGGTTCACGTTTTATCAAGGACTTGTATGTATATATATATATATATATGTATGTATGTATGTTATAATGTTATATCGTTTTTTTATTCAGTTTTTACCCATTGGACTTTAATCATCCAATTTTGCAGATATATTAAAAAGCGATGACAATACAATAGTTACATGACTTCGCGTATTGCTTTATTTATTTTAATAAAAAACCTAATAATTATAAGTTCTTCTTTTCTTATTATCAATGGTTTTATGAATATAGTATTAAAGCTTCATTATATTATAGTATCGAAGCTTATACCTATGTCGACGGCATCTTAGAATTTTGATTGTATCATCTTCATCACGATTACGACCATATCGATAGTCCACTGCTGCCCAAGGTTTTCCGCAAAACGCAGTCCTGAGCCGCCTGCATCCATCGACTTTTTTTTTATTTTATTTTAATAGAACCACCAACAGAATTACATGTAACTTCATTTGTCAAAAAAAAGGCCATTGGTTGCTAAATACACATAATTCCACTTACAGGCAGTCACATCATGCTAATTAAAACTAGTTGTACAATAACTTAATATTAAGAGAAAATGAACTATTTATACAATGTTAAATAAAAAATAATAATTTAAATAAACTAAACTGACTAATTATCCTTAGATAGGAGTATTTTGAGTTTTAATAGTTTTAGCCTTAGCTTAGCCTTACTTCTCAAACTTGCATCTTGGTCGTCCCGTCCATCTAGTTGGGGGTCGTCGTACTCTACTAGTGCCAGTCCTAGGTCGGCCACTCAAGAACCTTTCTTGCCCATCGGGTATCGATTCTACGACATATATGGCCACCCCATTGGCACTAATATAAGCTTGCTGATCTTCTGAACTATCGATCGCCCACGTTCTTCTGCGTATTCTAGAGAAACAACCTTAAACCTAAACCAAAAAAAAAGACTTAACGTGGGGTACGTTAATAATAAGAACTAAGACTAGAAGACTATCCTCCCCTAGTTGTAACTTACATAAAGATGTTTTAACGTCTAAAAATATGTCTTTTTGATGTGAATCACTCTGCTACCGCAGCATGATTACGTCTAGTCACCCTATCGACATCAAAAAGTCAAATCATTAGACGAGACGTAAAAGTTAAATGCTGTACACAGCGTGTCCAGAAAGAGAGCTACACCAGGAAAAGCGAACTCGGACGGAGAGACAGTCCGAAAGCAAAAATAAATACTCACAACAGAAACTAGCTAAAAAAATTTACCACTAAAATAATATAAACGTTAATTACGTAGAAATATAATGCGCTAGTTAAAGTGTGAAGTGGTCCGAATAATGTTTACGCTAACGCACTGTACACACAAAAGGAAATAGAGACGTGCGCGCAAACGAACGTGTAAACAGTCCGCTGTGGGCGTGTGAAACTAGGTCACGGAGAGAGCGAGGTCTGTGTATCGTGGAGCTTGGCGACAGTGCCGTATAACACCGCCTTAGTCTTAGTACACGGTAGATTGTTTACACGGGATCTAGATGATTATCTAGGTCTTAGTTAATGATACCCGATTGTAGTATTTATTGTGTGCGATTAACCATCACTTGTCGTGATTCGTACTTACACACGCCACTTACACACGCCCAGTGCCATCTAACTGAAAGAATGTGCGGGTTATGAGTTATTTATACCCTTATTCGCTAAAAAAAACATTATACAATAAGGCGGACTTAATGCAAACAGGAGTTCACACCCGACCTGCCTTCAGGTCGACCCGAGCATAGAATATGTGGCGGTGAATAATCAAACATGCAACATTGTTGCATCGAACGCCGGCACGAGGACGATGCGCCCGTTACAACATATTCCCGATAACTGTGAATTATTTATCGTTTTTACATGCGCTCCGTCAATTGGAGTCGTTGATAGGGTGACCATATACTTTTAGATTTATTCATACTTTCTTTTCTTTTTTTACTAAAAAGTTCAAGACTAACTCTAAATTTAACTAATTTAACTAACTTGCAATTGTAAAAAATAACAAAAATGCTCAACAATGTATGCAATTAACTGTTACTGTTTTTTTTTTATTGTACATAAAGAAATATAATATACACCTTGTAATGTAATACACCTGGGTACGGTCTATGTTGACCAATGGACTATCGCAGTCTAATGATGAGAAAATAAGTACTTATTAACAATACGTACTAACAGTCACATATATTTTTAATGCCGTACTCAAAGCGAATATGTTTTTATTTCTGCACCGATTTACATTATTCGGAGCAAAGGGCAGTTCATTGTTCACTCGTTCATTTTATATTCACAATTTCCAAGCAGAACCCGGGTACCAACACCAATGAAATTGTGCAATTTTAAGTGTTGATTTACAATTTACTCGTGGCGGTGCAGGTATACATCATAGGGAAATAGTAATAAAAAAACTATAATTCGAAGGCGTACGAAGTCTGCCAATTCGCAGTAGGTCTGAGGTACTGAAGCGCATGCATTTGGATCTACATATATTGCCTGACTATTTTTCTTTCCTCTACACATGAGTTTATTTTCATTGAAAAAATATACTGACTAGTAATACTAATAATATGAAAATAATAATAATAATAAAATTCAATCAAGATCTGACAAGAGCTTCGAACAAAACAATGAAACTCCGTAACACGTGCCGGCCAATGCAGTTGAGCCCAATTTGAGTGTTCTTCTGTCTCACACACTAAAAATATATACCGATACTCAAAAGTGTCAAATAGAAGTACACGAAAAACTAATGAGTGAATTTTTCTCCGGAAACACTTCTTACATGTGATTAGACATTTATCGTCTTACTCCTTAGGGTTGACAGTGCATCCGCATTATGATTCCTTATCGAGGATGAATGTGTCGTGAGCCGCAGAAATCACTAATCATTCTGGGTACTGTGTGCCCGTTTGTCACACTCGATACAATAAAAAAAGTAGACTCGCGAAATCTACAATTCCGGTTCCTCGCATTCTTGGGTTCAATTCGCGTTAATGGTTTATTTAATAGATTTTATATTCCCATAACTGCCGAGTTCGCATGGTCACAATAGCGTCGATAATCCGCGGGAGTTGTTACATCTGCTCCATTTAACGTAGAAATTAATGCTGTCATTAGCCGGCGCTGATTGTATTGTGTCGATGTACCTATATGTCCTTGTCCATATTTCGTTTATGGATAATAAAATGTATTTTTTTTCATTCTTGCGACTTCCTTCCTGTAAAGGTTTGGTAAAAGGGATTAAGATTTGGTCCTCTACTCTTTATAAATGAATTTGATTGCAGTATAATCGAAACACAAACAATTAATATTGCGTCTAAATCAGGTTGGACGGGATAGGCGTCGATAATTCGCGGGAGTTGTTACATCTCCTCCATTTAACGAAGAAATGAATGCTAATGAGCGTAGTAAAGTAACCAACTGCATCGCCATTATTATTTTTACACTGAGAGTAACAAACGAGCACACAGTTTACCTGATGGCAAGTGATTCCTGCGGTCCATGATTATGCTACATTTATCCTTGACAAGGAAACACAATGCAAACGCGCTGTCAACCTTGAGGACTGAGATGGAATGCCACGTCACCAGTAATAAAAGTCTCCGGATCCCTACACTGACCAGACGAAACACAACAGCACTATGATGCTATTTTACGCTGGTATTCTGTGGTCGAGCTGACCCATTCATTCTATAGCTAGAAACAAACTGCAGTGTAGCTCTTCCAATCCCAATCGGGGATCAAACGCGGTTTGCTTACGCACCTTGAATATAGAACGAGCGTTTAGACACTGAACAGCCAGTCTCTTAGGAGGGTGTTACAGCATAATTACTACGCTACGAATTACTTCACATTTTTTTGTTGAATTTTCCGTAATTTTCGACAAAGATATTATTAAAAATTGCAATTAACTGTCACATACTAAATAGCTCTATTTCATTATTTTTTTAATTTAATAATAGCAACTATGTATTTATTAATATATTCTATCTAATTATTTGACATTCATTTCGTCCTATTTAGTTCATACTATACTTGTCCTTGTCCATATTTCGTCATATTTAATGCAGGTTACAAATAACTCTATTTGCTATCAGATCTACCATCATGTAATGAATTGTTGTGAGTAGTCGCCAATATATAACATGTAACATATTTTGAGTTCCCTATCTCATCTCACCGTCGGATCTCACCGTGTATTGTTTACCACTTTAGTTTAGTTTGTTAGAGGAAAAAAACGTGGCAAGTATGAGTGGAAGGTTTATAAGAATTATAAAATTTACTTTTCTTATTCTTAAGATTTCCTTCCTGAAAAGGTTTGGTACAGGGATCAATATTCGGTCCTCTACTCCTTATAAATGAAATCGTAATAAAGTTCGAATGCAGTGTAATCGAAATACAAACAATCAATTTAGCACCTAAATCCAAAATTATTGATATAATCGAATCCATCCAAATCCGCATCTAAATATCGCCTTGTCTACCACTGCGAGTATTCTGAGCAGTTGTTCAGATTAGTTCCATCCACTGAGTTTAGAAAGCATTCATCACAGCAGTCAACAATTCATACTCATCATCTCGATAGTTGCAATTCACCACTATGATCTTTACACGAAAACTTGTACCACGAATCGAAATCGAATTGGTATATACGAACCGATACAGCTGTCAAGAAGAGAGCCTACACCTTTCTTAAATGCCGACAGCGGACCTGCGACTCCTCTGATGTTGCCGATGTTCATGGACGGCGGTGATCAGTTGACACATCAGATGAGCTGATCAGCTATTTTATAAAGAGCCACAAAGCTCCGTTAATCACCTTAATTAAATGCCGCCTATTCAACGCTAGATCCTCCGTTAAATCTAATCCGAGTTTTGTACATATAAATATTCGTGAGTCGCACGAACACGATTCTGAAGGCGGCATTGAAAAACATCCGCCTCTTTATTTTTACATCTCACGGTCAATAAACCCGCGCTCTTGTAAATTGCAAAATAAACATAATATTAGTTTTAGCGGAACACACTCGCTTGCGTGGGTGCCAACCGATTTAAGCCACCTATGCGGCATCTATGCAATTCTCTTTTTGCTATCGGGTATGCTAAACGAGCATACAATTCACCTGATGCCAAGTGATTAGCTCGATAAGGAATCATAATGGAGAGGTTTTGGACAAAGTGTCACCTGTGAGTACGAAGTTGAAACGCGTAAAAAGACTCTCCGGTTCCCTATACTAACATATTTTTTAGAAATATTTACTTAAAAGTATGTCTCACCATTTTGAGATTTACAAGATTTTAATGCAAATAAACTTTTAATTTTATACGATATCGCCGTGCGCGAATTTTACCAGGAGCTAATCATAATCTTTATTTTTTTTAATAAAGTTCAATAACATGACATATTTGTTAGTCGAAATCCTTTCTTAAAGTAATGTAGTTATAAAAAAGTACTAAAGCATTATGCTTTATTAACACGCTTTCATTAGCTTGACATGTATGAATGAAATGGATTCTTTCACTTCAGTGAACACTTTTTGGACGTCTGAATAATCTATTAAATTACATACCGGTGACGAGGCATACCAACTTAGTCGTAAGAAATAACAACGCTTCTGCATTGCACTGTTATGGGTTCCAGGAATCACTTACCACTAGGTCAACTGTGAAGCTCGTTTGTCATTCTCAATACAATAAAAAAAAACTTAGTGCCGATGACATTACGTGGGGCATATTGAAACTTGCTACAATTGGCCACTTACAATAAAAAAAAACCAAAAAAAACTTTAGCGGATTTCGAAAATGTAGCTCTTTGAAAACATGTTACTTTTTAATTTGCCGGACTCATTTGTTTTTTCATTGTGACGTCTTTCAGAAAATTGTGTTTCGCCATTACAATGAACTCAACTCCTGAAAAATTTCGCTAAATTTTATGCTACGATTTTAGCCGTAGCTTAAGTCAACAAGAGAGTTGCCAGAGACTTCAATTGGTATTTGGTAAAGAATTCACATGTCGCAGCTCTGTACGTATTCGTGTTTCGAAAAACAATAAATGTATCATAAATATAATATCTGGTTTTATTTATTAAAATCCTTAAACACTTAAAAGAAAAAGAAAACTTTCAGCATGATCTAAGTACAAAAATTTGATGACTACGTATTGTTTCAGTTTTTGTACTCGTTATCTTATTATCGTTACGAACGCTTTCATAATTTTGCAAGCGTCATTAAAATTGCAATTAAATTGAAAAAATATTTGTTGTAACTGCTGTAGAACTAAAGATAAAATCTTGTATGCAAATCAAATATTAGCTGGAAAGGTGAACGACACGTCTGGTATGTCTGTTTTCTTATGAAATTTGGTGACAAGTGAACACACAGTTCGCTTGATAGTAAGTGATCCCGCGACCTATTTTTATCCGACATACATACATAAAAAAAAATTCAATAGAATTGAATGAAGGCACTAAGAAGCGTGTAAAATAAATCAACTGTTTTTTTAAGGACTATAAAAATTTATAATAATAATAATTTAGTTAACCTTAGAGAACCTCGTGAAAGCCAAACAGAACGAAAAAACAAAATATCTTGACCGATATGAGGATTTTAGGATGAAATTATCCCTAGGGGCTAATCCCAACCAGCCTCTCGAATCACCTGAGTAGTTTGAGACTCCGGGACTGGCCCTGGACTCAAATACAGAAGACGGTGCTCCTGGACACCACTCGTATAGTGCACAGGTTTCTCTCCCTATTTACCCACAACCGTTGGGACTCATCTATCGAGGTATTCCCGTTTGGTTGGTCCTTACATATGTTTATTTCGTATAATATCGAAAGCATGGACTGGTGAGTGTAGGGGTCAGGAGACTCAAATGACTGGTGACGAGGCAATCTTAGTCTTCGGGGTGACAAGGTACGATGAATATGTCTTATAGGCCGCAGGAATCACTTAGCATCAGGTGAATTGTCTCATTCGTTTGTTGCCCTCAATAGAATAAAAAATAAAATAAAAATGACATCATAGAGTAGTACAATTTGTGATTCGTACGATTAATTTAAAATTCTAATGGAATCACGTGGATCACCACGCTGTTCACTGGATATGGTTTCCGTGTTCAAGTTTGACCTATATTCAAGGCATTCTATTGCGTAACAAAAAATCTTTGATATATTAAGATAAAGCGGCCATTCTTTTCATCGTATGAATGAACAATAATTTGCAAATATAAATAAAGAAAAGTAACAGTATTTATATATTAATAACCTAAGGGTCTCCTGCTGGGCTCTGGATTGGGTATTAGAGCAGAGTGTACACGCGATTCCACTGCGTAATGACGGGCTTCACATGTCTCCGAAATATATTTTTTTAATTTATTATTTTGACATGCAGGTTTCCTCACCGCCAAGCACGTGGTAAATCAGCACTTAAAATTGCAATTAACAATTTAATTGGTGCCGACACCGACGATTAATCTAGGTTTGATTTGTGATTGATCGCGTACCGTTTATTAAAAACGACCGCTTACAAACGTGAGCTATCCGGGCTCCTATATTTTAAATAGAAAACTATTTTTATTACATATATAAATAAACAGTAACAAACTAAACATACTAATGTCAAATGTAGGATGATACTTCGTAAGGTAATATTTATTTTGAAAAAGGTATGTTCATAACCACATAAGACCAATACTTTTCTCGTAATCAAAAACAAACAACGGAATAACATACAAAAAGTTATGTCATCAGTGATACACATGTTAATGTAGGCAAAATATATGGAAAGTTACTCGATCCTTCCCCGGATTTGTTACAGATGAATCAAATTATGTTCAATAGCAAATACAATGTTTATGAATAAGTTTGAGAAATTGTTTATTTATGATTTTGTAAAATAGTCTAGGATTATCGTTCTCTTCATGGTCTAAAGGTAAAAAGACTCCTGTTGAATCGTTAAAAGCTTTTGACTGTATCGACCATTTTTTTTTGTGTTGTCGGGGGGAAATCTTTTATTTATTTATTTATTTATTAGGTTTACCAACATTTGTGTACACTGATGACGTACATATTAAATTTGTATAATTGACAGAATTCTAGTAAATCTTCAAAAGATACCCTGCCTTCTGGGTGAAGAGACAGGGTTATCTGTAATTTCTAGCCACTATAACCCTTCCGGTGGTCATCCTGAATACATTGGGAGAGGCACCGGAATCTTCTACGGAACGCACCGGTGCCCCTCTGCACAGAGCCTGAGTACGTCCCAGGGTAGGACAGGTCTCCCCAAGCAATCCGCTGTGCTACGGCAACTCGAGACCACTTCGAGTTGCCGTCCTCCCCGGGTTTGCTTACCCGGAGGGTCAGAGCCCCAACCTGATCGCCCGCGAACCCGAAGTCCCCTTTTGTACGACAGGCAGGGGGTACCTCAGCAGAAATCTTATGCCCGGGACTAAAGGGCTGTAACTTTATTGTCCATGGCTTAAGGTAACATAATCAAATTAATTTTAAGTGCTTTTCACTCGAATTTGATATTTTATATCAGGTGGGACGGCGGAGCTTCCAATGTCGCGATATCGAACGATAAACAAAGATAGCTTGTGCCTAATCGGCGGCTTACCGCAGGGTAATGAACTATGCAACGTACACATCACTCACGACCTGCATGAGCTTTTATCAATAGCAATTAAACTATGAAAATGAACTAAAAGATATAGTAGAGACGTTGGAATCTTAAGATGAAAATCATTTCGATCGTTTGTTTAATATAGAAGAATACGAAGGTAATCTACCATTAATCAGCCAATAAATATTTTGAGGAAGTCATCGTGTGTAGAGACGGTAGTGCCGACCTTTGTTGTGTGATGTTTATACAACGATTGCTTGGCGTATGGCATATGCTACAGTATAAGAATAATTACAAATACAAAAACAGAGTGATAACAGTAACAGGTAGCGAGTAACTTGTTAAACACTTGACTTCGCTGATAATATGGATAAGTGAACGTTAAACAAATCCATTGAGTTGTCAACGTATAAAATAAAATTATGGATACAAAAGACACAAGTTATTTTACGTTTAAAATTTATTTTCCTGATTTTATCGTTTTTATATTAACGGAACCGAACCCAGACCTCGCGAAGCCCTAGCGGCCGTCAAATACACATTCATAGAAACGTAACCGACTTAGTTTATTTGTAAACATTTCATAAAACATAATCGGACTTGAACCCAACATTGAACTTCCGGTTTAATGTTGTTGAAACACAGTATAACGCGATCATTTTATTTAGTTTTTATTGGATAATGATAGAGTGAATTTAAAATTAGTTAATATTATTAGTTATTAGCGGCTCAGTACTCGCTTTTAATGTCACGGTACGCGAGTAAACCGAGCCTGAATCCCGGTGTTGACACCAATGAAATTGTTAATTGCATCTGAATACATCGCAAACAAACCTGTACGCCTTTTGGCATTCTCTATCAGTCAGCCCTTGCTTGGAGAAGAATATTAACAATATATGTAACATACTTAATATTTTTTTTTATTTAATTGAAAGTAACAAACGAGCACACAGTTCATCTGATAATAAGTGATTCCAAAGGCCCATGACATCATCATTCTTCCTTGACAAGAACTCATAATGAAGAATCGTTGTTACCCTTGTGGACTGAGATGGAATGCCTCTCCACCGGTTACCGGATCCCTGCACCTTACCAAACGAAATACAACTACATTATGCTGCTATTTTACGCCGGTGTTTGGGCGTGCTGTGTGGGCTTGGTCCTACCCCGGTCGAGCTGACCCATTCATTCTGCAGCACGAAACAAACTAGTGTAGCTGTACCACTATCACATATATATATATGTACGTTCAAGTTATACTTTTTATTTCATAATAAGTGTTTCTAATTATATGACCACCACTGTATATACGAGTTTGTCATTTGCCTCCATAACACAAGGAACTTTAGTTTCCTTTTTTTTTTTCGGGCTGTAGGCCACTGTTAGCCCGAGGGCTTTTACAGTTTCACCGGGTTGAGAGGTGACCGAGCGCTAATGGCACTCAGTCGAGACCTCTATATATAGGTAACCAGCACAAGGGCTCCCGAGAGGGAGCCTCGGCTTGGACCATTACCTTGTTTCGCGAGAGCGTCTGACTCGAGGGTGCCCGAGAGGGCCGAACCTCGGCTCGGTCAGTTGCTTCTGACAGAGGATTCTTTAAATTCGCTATGATTATTAGCTATCTGTACCACCACTTCGGAATGCGTGGGCGCTGGAGAAGAAGTGACGCAAGAAACTCCAGCGATTAGTTTCCTTGTGTATGAATTCGTACAAAGACATATAGTATATATGTGCATTTTATAAATTAGTACTAAAACATAAATTATGCCGGTGATATTTAAAGATAATTATTATACAGCTACTGGACTCTTGGCAGATGGCATAAAGCGACGTCTTTAATTGCTCATTTGAAGTGATCTTTAGATTATTATTTTTTATTTTATTAGAATTAATAGTTTTATTAGTAATATAATCAGTAAACTGTATCGGTTTCAATGTTTTGTTTACGTGGCAGAGGAGGGTTGCAGTTCATTTATAGTTGTAATATTGGGTTGGCGGGAAGACCAGCATCAAATAGAAGAATAACGAACTGTAGTGATTACCTTCAGGTGAACTGTGTGCGCGTTTGTCCCATATATATAAAAGAAAACGAATAGTATTAAAATTGTATCGGTACCAATATAAGATAAATTTTAATATGCTATGAGTTGGATAAACAAGTTTGCTTTGCTAATATATATATTTTTTGCTGCACTGACGTCGGTATTTCGTGGAAGGCAGCAATGGACGACCGGCAACCGTAAGTCGATTCGCTAAACGAGAGCCGGTCCGATGCGGGGTTTTACTTTTGCGACTCGCGTGACGTCAACGTGCTAAGCCTAGATATATTATTTTGACGATGACTAAGCTTTTCAACTGCTACTTTTACTTATAAAGTAAAAAAAATAAACTGCATATATATATATATATATATATATATATATATATATATATATAAATATACATTTCAAATATATTATAGATTTCAAAAAAATAAGTGATAATTGATTGGTTAATTAAATATTTGATTGTGCTGTGAGTAGATGTCAAAAAAGTAAAGTTGGCCAATCAAACAAGTGATTCCATCCAACTTTACTTTTTTGACATCTACTCACAGGACAAGGAACCATTCAATTCTCACTTATTTCCTTTAGAAAATTCCCCATTCGGAGTGGTAAAAATGAAAAGAAAAATAGAATATTTTAGGGTATACCTATATTGATAGGTGAAGTCAAGCCAACATTTTATTTCTCACTATCGAAAGCAAATAACTTTTCGTAGACCCCTGCTTACTACGAACTGTGAACCCCCATTTTTTTGTCACGCCAACGTAGACCCCCGTCGAGTCTCCCGTGGACCCGTGGGGGACCACCTTGGGTACTAAGGTGTTAGAGCATTGCCCACCACGGAATAATGTCGCTGTCCATTGCGAATTGGCGGACTTCACTTATCTTTGAAATATATTTTTTAATTTTTTGAAAAATTCAGGTTTCCTAACGATGTTTTCCATCACCCGGCGGCGATGCAAGTGCCAGTTAAGCATTTCAAATTGCAAATAACAGTTTCACTGGTACAACATCAGGGATGTAGCACGGATTGCTCGAGCGTTAAACAATGAACTACAACGGCTCACTTTCACTAGTACAATATTTATTTTAATATACATTATTCTGATGTCCGCGTAAGCGAAATCAAAAAAAGATTGAAGATTCAGATTGAGATCAGTCTCACGCACCAAAAAAAAAGTAGTAGGCCATATACATAAATGCCGCTACTGTGTAAAAACCACCTCCCAAGCTAAGCAGCCACGGTGGAACAGACTAGCTGTACTAATTATAATAATTACATTTATTTGTTGACCTTATAGCTAAGTCGCTTTTTTTTATTACATTGAGAGTAACAAACTCACACACAGTTCACCTGATGGTAAGTGATTCCTGCGGACCATGACTTTTATATTCATCCTTGATAAGGCAAATGCGTTGTCACCCTTAACGACTGGGATGAAATACCTCTTATAATAAGAACTCCACATCCCTGCACACACCAGACGAAACACAGCAGCATTATCCTACTATTTTACGCTGGTATTCTGAGAGGGCGTGGTCCTACCCGGTCGAGCTGACCCATTAATTCTGCAGCTAGAAACAAACTGCGGTGTAGCTTTGTGATGCCACTGTAAAGGCTGTCTACACTTTCAATACTGTCTGTTGAATAATAGGCTTAGTGTTCGATGCACAAGCAAAAACTTATATAGTTTACATCGTCCCACTAATTAAAAAAAGTTCATGGACAAAAACATGCATACGCATTGCTTACAAAATAAATATAGGATTGCAATAAATCTTTTATGTTCAGTACATTTGACCTTTAATATTTTTAAATAAAAAAATCAATTCAGTGGTTTAAAAATAAGCACTGTTCCCCCAGTAAGGAAATGTTTTATGTTCAAACGGTTTCCGATGAATAAAATTGTTTATCAAATATTAAAAATCCGCTAGCACAAGGACACAAGGAATGCATAATGCATATATGAATATACTTTTATGTAAACCGCGTGATTTAGTTGTTAAAGTACCTAGGCGCAGAGTCGCGGCTCCTGGGTTCGATTCTCAGCCGAGGAGAATTGTGATATTTTTGTTTTTCGGATCGTGGTATGTTGTATGTATGTCCCAAGTCCGTGACACAGCATCTGAAGATAACACCGATCTCATTGGACACGCGTTACATCGGATTAAGGAAGGGCACGTCGAGTGAGTGTCTGTATGTTTCCACAAACGCCTACGGCACTATAAGATATTCTGCGCAGTTAATGTCATCTGGTAACAATCAGAAGATATCGTCTTGATCCAAATCTACCTGGATAATATCATCACCATCATTTATAATATTATGAACCGTTGTCTGGTCTACCTGCATCGTTTTTTTTCTTTTATGAAATTAGGGTGCGTTTGAGTGTGAGAACATAGTTCACCTGATGGTGGTAAGTGCCATATATCCATGCGGTGAGACTTAAGCAATTCAGATCGTATTGAGGAAGCGGTAGAGCAGAACCAAGGATCTAAAGAGGTCGCAGGTCTGTCTATCCAAAGCCAACTTGGCTAAGTTGAAGACTAAGGGCATAGCCATCATCTCCGCTGGACTACTTTGAGTGACAGGGCATCTGTGGACAACGGATGGTGTTTCCCGTAACACCAACATTCATTACAGTGTCGTCACTCTTGAGCGTTGTTATAAAATGCTTCCTTACATCGACTCTTCGGTCGTTTGCTCTCACTTAACGAAATGTTTACCAGTAAATTTATGCTACTAAGTTACCCTGCTATTTGTGGCGGCTTGATTCTTACCCGGTCTATTCGGTCCGTATTTGTTTTGGTGATTTCAGTGATTCAGGAAAATTTTGTATACGGTCCACTTTCACTTTTTTCACTTAATGGTAAAATATACATAGGTTTTTGAAACATGCGACCTTAATATTTTTTTCTTTTTTTATGGCTGATGGCCTCTGTTAACACGAGGGCTTTAACAGCTTCACCGGGTTGAAAGGTGGCCCGGCGCTTAGGACACTACTTGTAAACATCTTTAGAGGAGATGTTTCACGACATCCTCCCGATCAGAGTCGAGGTTGCGTACCTCCTTATGAGGGACCCACGGATTGTATTATCGCGCCCCTCTGTTGTCGTCGACGTTCTTCGCCCACAGGGGTCGGAGTGCAGCGGTGGTGCAGCAACAGTCTCCGCGCCAGCTTCGCAGTATCGTCGTTGTCTCCCTACACAGCGGGCCTCCCGCTCGCGAGTCTAATTAGATAAAGCTGTGAAGGTCTCCGGACCAACAGCAATACTCACACACAAAAAACCAAAAAAAAAAAAAGGTTCTCGACAATAGTTGTATGGGGGATTCAAATCTACGACCCTTAGTTTCGTAGACCGTACCTTGAATCATCGAGCTATCGGCTTATACAATTCTATCGGTTGGCAATACAATGATGTTGAAATAATAGATGAAAAACGAGAAAAGCTAGTCCGCTTGCCGGTTGTGTTTAGTTATGCGCATATTTCCGACGTAGAAGCGCCCTCTGCACGCCCGTGCGAACTTATAAATACGACGGATTTAAGTACAACGGCCAGTTCCTTTTGATCCTTTGAATATGTAACATATTATTTCGGGCGCATTTTATACGTTCGCGTTGTTTATTGGTTGCATAAGTGATCGTAGTGTAATAATTGACATATGCACTTGTGAAGTGAAGCGAGAAGTGTAATTATCTCGTTTTATTTGTATCAGTGTACCTTCATACAAACATATACGTACAGTCGTAAGCGTAACTATGCAGTTTATATAGTGGAGTTAATACAGTTCTTGTAGTTGAGTGTACAATTGTTTATCACCGTGAGTTAACGGCGTAAGTGATTAAATTATCTCATGTTTTATTATTTTGATAGTGTATATATGGGAGTCCTGTCCTACCATATATGAAGGCGCGAAGGTGACACCGACTATAAATTATTTAGGTGTAATTAAAAAATAAGTATATAATAAAATTTTCTTTTTACCATTTTCCAATAGCCTGATGATTTAGGGTACGGTCTGTGAAACTTAATATCGTAGGTTTGAGTCCGCTATTCGACTATCGCCTTGAATCATTTCCTGGCACAAGCTTTTAAAACCTTGTTATTGATTGATACGTTCGTAATATTAATATAAATCAACGTAACGTAATAGTTGAACCAATAAAGCATTCTATCAGGTTCTGTTTAGTGCTGTCAGTTCTGAACACTTAAAGCGGAATGGCAAATTTGTTTTTTTTTTATTATTTTCGGAGTAACAAACGAGCACACAGTTTACCTGGTGGAAAGTGATTCCTGCGGTCCGTGACATTTACATTCAAGCTTGACAAGGAATCATAATACAGATGCGTTGTCACCCTTGAGGACTGAGATGGAATGCCTCGTTATCAGTAACAAAGGTCTCCGGTTATCCCTGCACTCACCAGACGAAACACAGCAGCATTATGCTTCTATTTTACGCTGGTATTCTATGAGGGCCTGGTCCTATCCCGGCTGAGATGACCCATTCATTGTGCAGCTAGAAACAAATTGCAGTATAGCTCTACCACTGTTAAAATCAGCGATATAATTTACTTAAGTAACAGTAACAATTAAAGTTTTCGCTTATATTAAATGATTTCATTCCATATAAATAAATTACGTTATAACACTAAGTTTTTGTACAAAACCAGTGGGTGCTTGTTTTTTGATAATTGATTAGTTGTTTAATCATTATATATTTTTTTTATTAGCCCGCCTCGTAAGTATATGCGTATATAATAATATTTTGAGTAAACTTTCACCCACTTCCTGACATCTGAATAATTTGTAATTTTGCAAACGTAAAATAATATGAAGAAGAAATGATAACTATACAACCATGCGTGTTGTTTTAGTTTTTTTTAATGTAATACAATCATTTATATAACCTTTTGAAATTTGCTGTATTCATCACGTTACGTAAAGGTGTTGTGATTATTCCAACACCTCGATGTAATGATGAACAATTACATGTTACCGCCTCTAATCTGTTGACGGATACACTGCGGACGGCTTTGTTATTTTAATTACTAAGCTGGCATATAGTGTATCGTCACAGCCAGTCGATAGTCCAATGCTGAACATAGTCTTCCCCCATAGATCCCCCATGATGCTAAATGCTGTCCAATGAGGAATTGAGACTCGTGTATTCTCACTCCTGTAGATCGATTTTTTTATAATGTAGAACAGCTCACTGATGATAAGCTATCACTGCGGCCCGTAACGTCAACATCCCTTCAGAACAATGATTCAAGACATTCATCGTCACCAAAGAATGTGAACGGAAACTGAAACGAATCTCTTCTCGCCAAAGCTATCGCTGAGGCCCAAACTAAATACAAAACAAACAAATAGGTTAAAGCGGTCACTGCTGATTGAATTAATAAGCATTAACTTCAGCATCACAAACTGTCGGTTTTCGGGTCTTGGACGTGTTACATCGGAGTATGGAAGAGGACAGCGAGTACCTTTGCTTCGACGAAAGCTTCCAGAACTATAATATATCTTGGGGAAAATGATATGATGTGTTAAGAACCATAAAGATAATGCGGTGGTCCAAATCTACCAGAAGGGCATCAGTTATCGCTGTATATATAAGAGTTTAGAAAATAAAGTAACAATCTATTTATATATATTCCCCTACTCGACTCCACTGCGGATTTGCGGACTTCACAATGTATTTATTTCGTAGATATGCAGGTTTGCAGCACTTAAAAATTTTATTCAACTGTCTCCATTACCGGAGATCAAACGAAGAACGAGGGAATATGCACCACGTCTCCTAATAATAAACAATAAAACATGTTATATTTAAATAATATTAAATAGCTGTTTATATTTTAGCTAAATATTATAAGATATCGTTTTTAAAATGCTTCCTTCCCATAAACAGGGACACAATTGAGTGCTACGCGGGATTGAGATCCCTCCCAATTTTATTAACTTTATTATTATTATTATTCGATTTGTTTATTTTTATTAGGTTTATTTTATTTATAGGTTTGAGTAGTTAGAAGTGAGTCGCGTACGTCATTTGAAGATTATGTCAGCAAGGCCGAATTTTACGGCTGAGGTTTATCGCTTCCTCTGAACCGTGAATGAATTTATATGCCCCACGTACAGACGAAGCGGACAGATTAGACGCAGATAAACCGACGGACACGATGGGAGACGGTCGCGGTGTGCATTTTTATATCGACGAATGTTTGAACGGAGGCCGCCCTAGTGTCAGATTATAAAAAACTTGTGTCGAATGTTTCGCTGTTGCGAAAAAACATTAGCGAGTAAACCGGATTGTGAATGTAGTTTGCTAGGTAGTAGGGGTTAACGCCGTGTTAATAGCTATGTCAAGATTGTTTTGTTTAAAATGTGTGTGTGTCTATGATATATAATGCGAAAATTTATACGGAGGACATAAGTAGTCTTTCTGTAATAAGTAGGCGTTAAAAAATATAGAAAAAGCTATATATATAAATATATATATATATAAGGGTGATAATCGAGCACACAGTTCATCTGAAGGTACGTTATTATATTCCCTGCGGGCCATTGCATCCACATTGATCCTCCACAAGGAATCACAGTGCAGATGCGTTGTCACCTCTGAGGGCTAGTCAACGCTAATATAAGAATGCCGCAGATGCCTGCACATAGAATTGTTCTCTAGGAAATATCTTAAATTGTATTCCTGCACCGGAGGTGATAAGAAAGTAGAGCATTATATTACCCGCTTTCTTTGAAGTTTCGTAACCAACCTAATTGAAAAAAAAACCCTCGCATTTTTTTCATATGTTTGCATCCTTCGGAATCTAAATATATTTGATACGGTTATTAAGAATCCAACCTTTCGACCGATATCTATAAATAACATATTCGTCATTAATATATACTATATATGCAATTATATTACTGTAATATAATGGAAACATTGAAACTATATCTCCGGATTATATTGTCATATTTTTTGATTTTTATGAAAAATATTACTATTGATTATGGTGGACAAACGAGCAAATGGTAGAAAGTTATGACTGGGGGGTATGACGTGCGTCCGTCTTCAACGAAGACACGAAGAACAGATGCTCAAGCGTTGTCCACTGAGAACTGAGATGGAATGTTTCGTTATCTATAACTAGATCTCCGGATTCTTAGACTCGCTATTTTAATGCTAACAGCATTATGCTGCTATCTCAAGCTGGAATCCTGTGTCACCCCTCCCAGGAACGAGCTAATCCATGCCTGTTGCAACGTGGCTCGACCACTGTTAATTAAGTGGAATAAAATTCATAAGTTTTGGTTCGAAGGCGTCTTATATAAATACCAGAAATTATAATACGTAATGAATATAACAAAAGAATGTTAATGCAACATTTTAAACTTTCCTACGCACTATAAATAAGTTAGGAATTTTCCGTTTAGAAACTAAAGGAAAATACTTAATAAATAAAATAATATAGGAGTATGTACTAAAGAAAATTATTGCAACATTTTTAAACTTCCCTACGCACTATAAATAAATAAGGAATTTTCCGTTTAGAACCTAAAGGAAAATACGTAATAAATAAAATACCAGGGTACCATACCCCGTTTGATGTACTCTTCTCAACCGCGCTGTTTTACGATCTTTATTCAAAGAAGATTAATGTTTAGTTACGTCCATAGCGTTTCATACTCCATCTGGTGTACTATTTAAATTCAGTATAAGCATCTGACCGTGTCGAGGTACGACCCTCTCGAGCATCCTCGGGTCAACTGCTTTCGCTAGCAGTGTAACGGATCACTCACAGGATCCTCTGTGCTGGTTACCCATAAATAAAGGTTTTGGTTGAGTGCCCTAAGCACTTGGCCACCTGTCAACCCGTTGAAGCTTTACATACCCTAGGACTAACGTCGGCAAAAAACTCAAAAAAATCATCTTTTTTTATCCCTTCGTGATATATTATATTTTATGACTTGAGTCAGTAGTGTATCTCCAATCTACGGCGTTGATTATGAATTATGTATCTAATATAGTAGTATGTAGTAGTAGTCTAGTAATTATGTATCTATATCCGGATCATCATAGATCGCCACAAAGCACCATCCTGACCAACCTGCATACAGCAAACTTGCATTGCTTTTTTTTTTCGGACTGGTGGCCGCTGTTAGCCCGAGGGTTTTTACAGTTTCAACGGGTTGAGAGGTGGTCGAACGCTTATGGCGTTCAACTGAGACCTTTATTAGTGGACATTTAAGCTATAATATGTACAACAAAACTTATTTAATGCTTCTTACGCTATTTAATGCTTGTAGTTAACAAATTGTTGCACATTATATGGAAATTATTTTGATATTCAAACGGTAACTACAGGTAAATGAGTTTAATATGCAATATTTATTTTCTATTTTATTAAGATACGTAAAGTGGTACAGCCACGCCTTGGTTCTTTTCTGGCAACACAACGTTGCCGTATTTCATATGAATGAGTGTGGGGATCCAAAGACCCTTATAACTGGTTAAGAGGCGTTGCATCTTAACACCCTGGGGTAATAAAGCATCTGCATTGTGATCCCTTATCGATGGGTGAACTGCATCGTTTATCATCCCCAGTATAAATGAAACGTAACGCTTGACAGTTCCGCGCGGGGATCTACGTAGCTTCCCCTAGGTACATCATCAAGCAAAAAATCCACCAATTAATCCGTCCAAAATACTAATAATAAATCTAAAAACGGGACTGATCTTAACGTCGCTCTCACAACTCTCCACTTGATGGCAGCGTCTTAAGAAAGCGTCCATAACCTAATAGTTTAGGGTAAGGTCTGCAAAACTAGACGTTCGTTCCGTAGGTTCGGAACCATTCGACGATTGTCGTAACATATTATAACTTAGCTGCTTGCTTAGTCGGAGTGCTTAACGCGAGTGTTAGTAATAATAAGCCTATATAAAAAAAGTTACACTCAGGAAGTATGCGGGAAGTCGATGAATACAGCTTACCGAGGATCGTACTCCGCGGCAGTGAGGGACTGAAATGATGATGACATGCCAGGGACTGTGATAATAGTTATCTAGAGTTTATCTAGAGATGGCAAAAAACTCTGTATTTATTTCTAAATTAAGTGTTAGATTTTTTTTTAAATCTAAAATAAAGGACAGACGTATTAGTAGAAATAAAAATTAATGACATTATTTAATATTTTAAGTGAACGACTTTTTAATACAACAATATACAGTTTTTCGATTCAGCTATTCGTTATCGAAAATAATAATACAATAGTAGATAACACAGACCCTGGTCTATAGTGCGTCTACTATCACGTTGCACATTTTAGTTAATATATATATTAAATATAGTTGGCTTACTATTAGTATAACACTCAAAAGTTTTAGGAAGAGTGTTTGGCTACAATACGATATTGCAATACGATATAGAATACAGATTACAGTATATGTAGTGTTGTGTTGACAAATTAGCTTATAAAATAAAATAATAAATTAATAAATAGAATACAAACTTTGTTTTAGTATTCTTGACGGCATTTAACTTTACGATCCGCGTATTTACAGATTGCGATCAATCAATATATAAATTTTAATCGCATAATGGCAGCAACGATTGGCTCGCTTTTGATATTGAACAAGACGATGATGATGCTGATAAGCGCTGATTGTCAACTTTGCAGAATATGTCAGTGATGTAAAATTTCCCGCAAATAGATAACAAATTGTGAGTTGTATATATGTTCCGTGTCCCACACACTGCATCTGAATCTTAATAGCTCTAATCTTGATTTACATCGGGCACCTTTCCCTATGGTAGGGGATGACGGGTGTCACTATCGACGACGGGGATATTTTTTTGTTATTATCAGATGACATTAACTGTAAAGGACATCTTACAGTACCCTTGGAATTCGACAACCTTCTATATTCCGATACACAATAAGGTCGGAGGAAGGTTCAGGATGCAGCACCGGGAACACGGAACATTCACAACACAACCCGACAACATGTGATACACAAATAATGTTTCTCCACTCGGTTACGATATGGGAGAATGTCAAAATAATATTGCTATAATGTGTTAATCCCGTATTCCCGTCATTATATTTAAAACAAACACACAAATTGACATCGTCTGGGAATCTATTACCATTTAAATTACTAACTAATTCGGTACAATGGACTTTATAACGTCTTAATAATACAAATATACAGCTACAATTACCTTAAATATTTTTTGTATATATATATATATATATACAAAAAATATTATATATTTATTTATATATACCATATTTAGTAGGACATTGTAAATAAAATAATATCGTTGTTTATTATTTAGAATGTACACGTTCTCGTAATCTTTACAATCAAAGTTGCTTTTTAGGCAGCTTATTCAATCTATTTTAAGTTTTTTTATATCATTTTTTTTTCCATCCAAAGCCTAGGGTAAAGTCTTGTTATATATTTAGTAGGACAAAGAAGATATAATAATATGCACATACTTATTTCATCTTAGGTTTTTCGTAGTCAAAGCATTACTATATATTACCTTTTATAATTTTTTGGTATTGTATAAATGGACAATATTAAAGATGAGTTGAAATTAGTTTTCATATCTGTATGAATTAGTAGTATAGTCTACATTTAATTTCATTAAATATATTAGTAACTAATCTGAACTGTTTCGCGAATGCGACAAAAACTGTATAACAATCATTTTTGCTTGTCGACAGGCATGAAAATGACCATGTCCACAACAGCCACGATGAGCGCGCGAGTGCACAGGAAAGTGATCCATAAACGCGCGCACCCGGGCAAGTCGGTGCTGCCGGGTAAAATGTTGCACGCGGGCAAGATGGCGCACCCCGGAAAGAGCGCCCACAACCCGGGAAAGATCGTCCACCTTGGCAAACTCGGCAAACTAACACACTACACGCACACGCACCCCCTGCGCCCGCCGGAGCCCTGCGAGAACAGTAACGACAGTGGACTCGGTCCCGACCCAGTTAACAGGTGAGGGACACTTGCATAGCATTTCGCTGTACTGTGTTGCCGTCTAATGGGCTTTGATCGACTATGTATACCATCATAGCATCAATCCATGGAAGTAAGATGTATAACGTATATATAATAGGAAGGCGTAGATTGTAACCACAAAAACGCTAATATTAATCTTATGACACATTTAATTTCTTTTTTTGTTTGTAAATATTGTAAAAATATTGTAAAATTTCTAATAACTGCATAGAAAACGGCATACTCTTTGAAATTTGTCTCTGTCGCACGTATGCTGTCAGAAAAATTATTCAGTACAGTAAACATGATTTTTTTTTGTTATTAATTCCAGAATATGGCAATATAAAATTATTTTGACACACTAAAGTGTTTACACTGTTATAATTTCTGTTAGTCAATATTGGCTACAATATGGTCACCCTTTTAGAAAGAGAGATAGTACTTTTTGCGATTCGCGTGTCGGATATCATTGCCTGTTATATGTACGTAGTACTTACTGCTTCCATGCATGAATCTAACACGCTAACTAGTGTCGCACTCAAGTCTACACGAGGTGTTTGTATGTTTACCCATTTGATTGAAAGTACATTCTTAATGTTAATTTGTTACAACTATGCATGTCTTTATAAATATTAAGTCGGCTACAAACAAACACACAAGTAGTTAATGAAAACATTTAACTAGTAAGAAAATTTCACTACAGAATATAAATCTAACTGAAGAAAATATATTTACTTGTTTTAACATAAGAATTTTGAACTTCAGCTTGTTAAATTTTCGCAACACTAAAATCTAGGATAGTTTTGTAAGAAATCGAATTAGTTATACGTTAATTACTGAAGGAAAAGTGATTTTTGATTTTTCTTCTGATTTTTAATGAAACCATTGAGCAATTAATCAAGTAATCAGCAATATATATTGTGTATAATTATTTGTTATAACAAGCATTAGTTTAGTACCTACAAGCAACCTCGACTAGGCAACCCTGTCAGCCTGTGTGGAAAGTCTATAGAAATCACAATGACATTCTCTAAAAATATTTAATTTAGTTATTCTGTTTGTGATATTTCTATCAAATCCGACTAATATTATAAATGTGAATGTTTGTATGTTTGTTACTCAATCACGCAAAAACGGCTCTACAGATTTCAATTCAATTTGGCACACAGGTAGCTTATAACCTGGATTAACACTTAGGATACCTTTTATGCCAATAAATGAAATGGCTTAACGACTCTTATCAATTTATATTAGAACTAGCATCCGCCGCGACTTACTCTGTGTGGACTTCAGAATTGGGTCCTCGCTGGCACTCGATATTCTTGACCTACATAAAGCTAACCATGTGAGAAATAAGGAGTATTCAAATTTATATTTTTTGTCGGACATATCTCATTTCTCTGACAAAGTCGTCCTTTTCAAGCGTACTAATTCCTTAAACG
The DNA here is from genome assembly GCA_029286865.1 of Teinopalpus imperialis. Classification (NCBI taxonomy): domain Eukaryota; kingdom Metazoa; phylum Arthropoda; class Insecta; order Lepidoptera; family Papilionidae; genus Teinopalpus; species Teinopalpus imperialis. The sequence goes on from JAGSMU010000028.1 coordinate 1,364,336, forward strand.
AGTTTTTTTAAAGAAAATTTACATATTCAGTATATAAAATAATTAGAACGAAATCTTGAATGGTTGGCGACCTTGGTTTGTAGATACGTAACAATAGATACTAACGTACGTTCTGTACCCCGCTTATCATGTTTGCACAATCTGCTGAACAAATCCTCGGGTGTATTTATCAACTGCATCTAGATTGTATGATAATGCGATAAGGTGGCGCCTTTATTCTCAACTTTAAATTGGCACTACACTATTTAAAAATGTAGTGCCTGACTCATCGAATGTGCCGATCGATATGCGAATTAGACTGTGTGAAACTTAAATATATCACAATGAGTAAAATAAATAGTATCTATAAGATAGAAACGGCGTTAAGTATGGTGTTGGAAAGCGGAAACCCAATTTTTGGTATCAAGGCATCTTGATTCTTTGATGAAAATGTATTAGGTTGGCAACTTAGTTCATTCCGTTTTTTTTATTTTATTTTTATATTCCGCATGTCATTAAATCTTTCTGGCATAATTAAGATTAGTAGAATGTTTTTTTCTACCGGAATCTATGTTTTGTTTTTTTGTTTGAATTTATATAGTGGATGTCAACCTCTTTTAAATGTTAGTAACTTTTAATAATGATGCGGATCGAGATGACTAAATTTTTCAAGTCGAAACCGAATGATTTTAACCAAGGAGGTATTGAAAATCGGGAGAGTTAAAAAAGTGAGAATACATAATCGAAAAAAAAATTGATAATATTTTTTTGAAATTAACCTTTTAAAAAAAACGAAAAGAAAATAGTTACCAACCCAATAATTGTAAGAGAAAAATAAAATAATCGTTCTCTTTTCTAATTGAAAAATGCTCTATTTTTGAAGTTATTATTTATCTTGTTATACCACTTTTAATATACATTAATATATACCTGTATATTTATTCCAGTATACTTTAGATATTTATATCTTATTTACATACGAAATATACAATGTACTATAATGTTTTCTGTGAATTATTTTCGGATACAAAAACAAAATATGTTATCAAAGTACAAAAAAATATGTGTTTATTAGAAACACGTATTAGTCTTGACCACAATATAAACATGTTTTATCGTTCTCTAAATTCAAACAGCCTTTAGTTATAAAGACCACACAACTATCTCGTTTAACACAAAGACACGATCGTTCACGTATGAAGGATATCCCATAATTTCCTTGTATTTTATGGACATTAATAAGGTCTCTTCAGACGCATGACAATGTTTTAGATGTGTAAACACGTATTGCATAACCACTTGTCGAGTTCGAGGAGAACGACCTCTGGGTTGGACACGACTAGTAAATTCACACCCTGACTTTTATATACTTTAGTTGGAATGATATATTGTTTTTTTTTTACTTTATTTATGGAACGACCTGTAATTGAGTCTCCAGATCTCAACACCAGCCATACGAAAAAGCAGCATAACGCTTTTGCCATTTCACGCTGGTATTCTATGAGGGTGTGGATGTTCCCCGATCCAGCCTAACCAAATTGTAGCTAGAAATTATCTATAGAGTGGCTCTACAAGTGTTATTTAACCGTAGGGACACAGCTGATATGACAACCTTATTCATGTTCTCCGAATCACAAGGCTATCCAGTCATTATTTACGGCACGCGGTGTCGAGGATTGCTAGCTCGATATGCCAAGATGTCTCAACACCAATAATAAGGCGTCCGGTAGCTTTCGCATAAAAGACGAAATATCATCACTAAGCTCACCGACTATCTTACAAGAGTTTTCGATTGTTCTTCGATCTTATTAATTCTTGCTTATAGTTTATAGCCGCCGTGTGATCTTTTTATATATAAAACCTTAATAGAACGATTTTCAAGTTCATCGTCAACTAATGGACATCTCAGAGATCGACAAACGTTACGGGCTAATTTCAAATATTCAAGATGAAGCAGGATTTAGTTCAAACAATGACGAATGTGATTCTTAATAAATCGTAGTTAAGACATTTTTATATCAGACTACGGAAGCAGGACATTCGATTGGGTCATTAGCGTACATTCGCGATAATTCACTGTGCACCTACGATAGGATATTTTGGACCCTATGGCCTACAGCTTAAAGATGAACAACGCGATACATGTATCTTTTACATTGTTTACTCTATTCATTTTACCAAAAACACTTACGTTTTCAGTACCTAATTAACATACTTATGTGATATCAAATAATGTCCGAGTTGATTTTTATTTGATAGAAATCGATTGAGACACCGCAATCGAATCAGCTTTTAACTGGTTATTCGAAACAAACTGCGGTAACACTAAATATCTTCATAACTTATATAAACACAGAGACTATTTTTCAAAGTATAACATTTTTATTTATTCCGCCTATCAACATTTTCTTTCATTTACCCAGGGTTGACTATCATAAATGCCACTGGGCATTAAGCCGTTGTAAACCTTATTTAGAGCACAAAAATAATTGAAAAATTAGTAAAATTGTGCATATGTGGAGTTTAAGAAATTATTAATAAATTTCACATTAGCATAGAAAACATGCGATGAATTCTTATATCGTATTTATGGTGTCAAATGATTACACAGATTCATGGACTTAGTGAACTTCCTAAGTGCTCGCATTATACGTTACAGACTCTCATTTGACTTTGATTATTAAAAAAAAGACAATTAAAAATAAGACAATTATAACTTCACACTGTGTACATTTATATCTTTATCGTGCAACACTGTTTATATCGGCTTTAGATTAAAAATTGCAAATGTATAAAGCATCCATAGCCTAATAGTTTAGGGTACGGTATGCAAAACAAATTGCGTCGTAGATTGCGTCGAATGCGGCGGTTGGCAATACCGTGAACCATCTTTAATCTTAGTTGGAGTACTTAAATGCTCTTCTTACCAAAATAGTGTCATTGTTAGTTAAAAAAAAATAAAAAATTGGTAACCTTACTTTATCTGATCTTGGTAACATCTGATTGGAACAAGAAAATGTCACATGGTATTATAGTATACTCTCATCATACAGTCATCGTTTTCCTTGGTCCGATGTGACTAAGCGAAAGTCCTGGAAAACTACTATTATTCTTTATTCATTTATTTTATTTATTCCGCCTATCAACATTTTCTTTCATTTACCCAGGGTTGACTATCATAAATGCCACTGGGCATTAAGCCGTTGTAAACCTTATTTAGAGCACAAAAATAATTGAAAAATTAGTAAAATTGTGCATATGTGGAGTTTAAGAAATTATTAATAAATTTCACATTAGCATAGAAAACATGCGATGAATTCTTATATCGTATTTATGGTGTCAAATGATTACACAGATTCATGGACTTAGTGAACTTCCTAAGTGCTCGCATTATACGTTACAGACTCTCATTTGACTTTGATTATTAAAAAAAAGACAATTAAAAATAAGACAATTATAACTTCACACTGTGTACATTTATATCTTTATCGTGCAACACTGTTTATATCGGCTTTAGATTAAAAATTGCAAATGTATAAAGCATCCATAGCCTAATAGTTTAGGGTACGGTATGCAAAACAAATTGCGTCGTAGATTGCGTCGAATGCGGCGGTTGGCAATACCGTGAACCATCTTTAATCTTAGTTGGAGTACTTAAATGCTCTTCTTACCAAAATAGTGTCATTGTTAGTTAAAAAAAAATAAAAAATTGGTAACCTTACTTTATCTGATCTTGGTAACATCTGATTGGAACAAGAAAATGTCACATGGTATTATAGTATACTCTCATCATACAGTCATCGTTTTCCTTGGTCCGATGTGACTAAGCGAAAGTCCTGGAAAACTACTATTATTCTTTATTCATTTATTTTATTTATTCCGCCACTTTACTTTCTTAAGTGGAAACACCTTCTCTAAAAGCTGAAGAATACTGAAGTATTTTCACGTACTTTATAGTTTTCGTGTAGTACAAAGCAAGTTAGATCGGAATAGAGTATAATACTTTTATAGTACGGTTGGCAACCCTAATCGTAATAAAACTCCCTCGTAAACGTATCTATCCTGAGCTACTTTTACCGAGACGCGGCTACGTTGTATCATATAATCTAGGGTTCAAATTTAATATGACTCGGTTAATGCGTATTCACGTGCCACAATGTATTTTCGGCACAATCTGCCTCGTGACTCATCTCTAACTACTCTTCATTCGCAAATACTCAATGAGCGTAAGATGTCTTACGCTTAGTGATATATAATTGTCTTTTTCGATATCCAACACCACTGGTGCATCACTATGCACCTTGTTTGATATACGCTTAGGTTAGTAATTAAGTAACGAGCGGTATTTGTGTGACGTGCGTTCTAAACTCGCATACGCGATATAGCATACAAGGAAAAAGTTTCTCTTAGATAACTGATACGTCACGTTTGATATGTAACCTACTCAATCATTGTCTTACGTTTTATGATATTTACTGAACTTGAAATTTTAGTCAAATGGGAAATCGAACAACATTCCTCTCCTTGCATGCATATATACAGACTAATGGTTAATATTTACTTTCAAATGACTGCTACTTTTTTATACTCACACAGATTATGAATGATTATTTATTTTCAGTTTATTAATGTCAGATGTTGGACATTAAATTGTAGATTTTTATTTATTCCGCCTATCAACATTTTCTTTCATTTACCCAGGGTTGACTATCATAAATGCCACTGGGCATTAAGCCGTTGTAAACCTTATTTAGAGCACAAAAATAATTGAAAAATTAGTAAAATTGTGCATATGTGGAGTTTAAGAAATTATTAATAAATTTCACATTAGCATAGAAAACATGCGATGAATTCTTATATCGTATTTATGGTGTCAAATGATTACACAGATTCATGGACTTAGTGAACTTCCTAAGTGCTCGCATTATACGTTACAGACTCTCATTTGACTTTGATTATTAAAAAAAAGACAATTAAAAATAAGACAATTATAACTTCACACTGTGTACATTTATATCTTTATCGTGCAACACTGTTTATATCGGCTTTAGATTAAAAATTGCAAATGTATAAAGCATCCATAGCCTAATAGTTTAGGGTACGGTATGCAAAACAAATTGCGTCGTAGATTGCGTCGAATGCGGCGGTTGGCAATACCGTGAACCATCTTTAATCTTAGTTGGAGTACTTAAATGCTCTTCTTACCAAAATAGTGTCATTGTTAGTTAAAAAAAAATAAAAAATTGGTAACCTTACTTTATCTGATCTTGGTAACATCTGATTGGAACAAGAAAATGTCACATGGTATTATAGTATACTCTCATCATACAGTCATCGTTTTCCTTGGTCCGATGTGACTAAGCGAAAGTCCTGGAAAACTACTATTATTCTTTATTCATTTATTTTATTTTATTCCGCCACTTTACTTTCTTAAGTGGAAACACCTTCTCTAAAAGCTGAAGAATACTGAAGTATTTTCACGTACTTTATAGCTTTCGTGTAGTACAAAGCAAGTTAGATCGGAATAGAGTATAATACTTTTATAGTACGGTTGGCAACCCTAATCGTAATAAAACTCCCTCGTAAACGTATCTATCCTGAGCTACTTTTACCGAGACGCGGCTACGTTGTATCATATAATCTAGGGTTCAAATTTAATATGACTCGGTTAATGCGTATTCACGTGCCACAATGTATTTTCGGCACAATCTGCCTCGTGACTCATCTCTAACTACTCTTCATTCGCAAATACTCAATGAGCGTAAGATGTCTTACGCTTAGTGATATATAATTGTCTTGTTCGATATCCAACACCACTGGTGCATCACTATGCACCTTGTTTGATATACGCTTAGGTTAGTAATTAAGTAACGAGCGGTATTTGTGTGACGTGCGTTCTAAACTCGCATACGCGATATAGCATACAAGGAAAAAGTTTCTCTTAGATAACTGATACGTCACGTTTGATATGTAACCTACTCAATCATTGTCTTACGTTTTATTATATTTACTGAACTTGAAATTTTAGTCAAATGGGAAATCGAACAACATTCCTCTCCTTGCATGCATATATACAGACTAATGGTTAATATTTACTTTCAAATGACTGCTACTTTTTTATACTCACACAGATTATGAATGATTATTTATTTTCAGTTTATTAATGTCAGATGTTGGACATTAAATTGTAGATTTTTTATTTTATAGCCTACTAATTGTATCCTATAGGCAAAACTATTCAAAATTATTTCCTCGTATGGACGTAGTGTGAAGGTTATATTGCCGCGTGTGCACAGATGTACAGACACGTCGGAGGAGTGGGAGCACAGTGACAGGAAAAGGCGGCGCCCGGACGAGATGCCTGTTAAGGTAGAGTGCGACGATGCGAACGATGCGTACCCGTTCCCGCCCGCTAGCGCACCCGCCGTCGTGCCCGCTCCGCTGGACACTGCACCCGGCCCGCTGCCCGCCCCCGTGTACGTTGTGCCTTTATTTTTCTTTTCGTTGCTCATTTGGCGGGAACACTGTTGAGTACATTATCCTAGTTACAATCAGGCAATATATAAGAAAGCCATAAACAAAAAAGTTGATCGACTCGGCTTATTTCCGCATTTAATATATTTTTTGTAAAATTATAAAAAAATATAATAGGAGTAGCGGTATTTTTAAGTATTTATTCTGGAAGTAGCAACTACCTAATAAGAGGGCTATACCCCAAAAATATTTTAATTTTATATTTTAACTCTCTCCTTGCATGCATATATACAGACTAATGGTTAATATTTACTTTCAAATGACTGCTACTTTTTATACTCACACAGATTATGAATGATTATTTATTTTCAGTTTATTAATGTCAGATGTTGGACATTAAATTGTAGATTTTTTATTTTATAGCCTACTAATTGTATCCTATAGGCAAAACTATTCAAAATTATTTCCTCGTATGGACGTTGTGTGAAGGTTATATTGCCGCGTGTGCACAGATGTACAGACACGTCGGAGGAGTGGGAGCACAGTGACAGGAAAAGGCGGCGCCCGGACGAGATGCCTGTTAAGGTAGAGTGCGACGATGCGAACGATGCGTACCCGTTCCCGCCCGCTAGCGCACCCGCCGTCGTGCCCGCTCCGCTGGACACTGCACCCGGCCCGCTGCCCGCCCCCGTGTACGTTGTGCCTTTATTTTTCTTTTCGTTGCTCATTTGGCGGGAACACTGTTGAGTACATTATCCTAGTTACAATCAGGCAATATATAAGAAAGCCATAAACAAAAAAGTTGATCGACTCGGCTTATTTCCGCATTTAATATATTTTTTGTAAAATTATAAAAAAATATAATAGGAGTAGCGGTATTTTTAAGTATTTATTCTGGAAGTAGCAACTACCTAATAAGAGGGCTATACCCCAAAAAATATTTTAATTTTATATTTTAACTCTCTCCTTTGCAAATACAATTGGTCACTGCTTTCTATAACCTCCTGTAACCTTCATAATGTGGATTATTACATATAATGTAAATAAGTTTGTATGTGCTTGCAAGGAAATGTTCTTAAATGTTTTGTGTAGTGTAGTCGAGAATCAAACCACGTATTTAAATAAAACTATAATAACATATAGAAGATTTACGATATAAATTATTTATTATTATTTAAAGGATTTAACCACGTATAGTGTTTAATTAAAGCTTTATTAATTTGTAGAAGATTAACGAGAAGGAAGATTAATATATATATATTGCTTTAACCACGTGCTTATATATTATTAAAGCTTTATTAACATACATGTGGGATTAAACCACGTGTAGTGTTTAACTAGGGATTTACTAAAATGTTTTAACGTGGTAAAGCAAAGCTGCAAATGGGAGACTGGCTGCTATGAATCGGTTGACCGTGCTTTGCCGATAATCTGTGTCTCCACCTTCACTAAATATGTGAAACAGACTATGTGTATCTCACTCCTTCTCTCGCTCGCACACACACACTTTGAATCCGGTCAGGACTTACCTGCAGCTTTACTATAGCTTATTTTACTAACCTGTACAGTAAAAACTAACAGATCAGAAACATTAATATTGTGAAAAAATACTTTATAACATCATAAAAGTTCGCGTTCTGAAACTGTTTATAATTATAACTAAAAAAAGGAAATAAAAAAAACTAGTGCCTGAACGAGAACTTATTGTACTTAAATAAAGGCTAGTGCCTGGATACATCCTGAAAAATAATGAAAGAAATCCATAAGGATAGCCCTAATCCGCAAATTAACATCAACTCATTTTACAATCATTTCAGAACACACGCTTCGTCGTCACAAAACACTTAACCATTACATGTCTTCAATAAAATATACAATAATAAGAAAACATACAACACTCAATACTGGCGGACCTAAATTACATTCAGACTGTCCTAAATTTCTGTCGATACGTATTAACAATATCGATGTATCGACGACGCGGGAGGCACGTCTCTAACGTCACATCACTACGTGATGTGTGGCGAGGCCCTTATCGTACCGTTGATACAGCACAACTCGCGAAGTCACTTGCCTATTGTGCATAAATTGTAGATATCGATATATGATGACCCATTAATTTCGTATCTTTAATGCGGTTTACCGGCTGCAGAACGAGGGTCACGGACATAGCTCAGAAGATTAGCGCAAGCAGAAGTGACAATGGACTGGTCATATAACTCGTAGAGCCGATAACCGATGAGAAAGAAATTCTTTCTAAAGAAGTTCTTGAGTGGCAACCTCGAACTGGCATTCGCTATGTAGCACGAGCCCCCACTGGATGGAACGACGACCTACGCAAGGTTGCGGGAATTCGATGGATGCAGGTGGCTCGGCAACTTATATAGCAGGTGGGGTGGGGGTGGGCATGTTTAGCAGTGGACTATGCTGATATAAGCTGTTGATGGATGCTATTTTAAGACAGAGTTAATATATTTCCATGCACCCCGTCATGAAACACTGAAAGAATTTAGTTTGAAACTATGGAAACGGTTTTTTTTTTTATTTTATATATTTCTAAAGTATCTTAAGGTGAATGAATTAGTACAATAGTAGGTAGAACACACAGTGGTAGTTTATTTCTAGCTGCACCAAGAAGAAGCTGGGGTGACAACGCATTTGCATCTTGGATAGATGTAGATGTCATGGGCTGAATGTCTAGTTTAAGAAAAAAATATAACTATAATGAGATTTTAATAGTTAGCCTAGCAGATTAGCGATTACCGTGCTCCGTTGGATAAGTATAATAGATAGTATAAGAGGAGAGACTTACGGATGATATTATTACCAGATGACATCAAATACCTTAGGTTTTATTATAATATAGTACCGTTTTAGTGGTAGAGCTACGTTGCAGCTTGTTTATAGCTGCAGAACGAATGGGTCACCTCGACCGCGGCAGGACCACGCCCACAGAATACCAGCGTAAAATAGCAGTATAATAAACTTTCTTCTTGTGAGTGCAGGGATCCGGGGACCTTTATTACTGGTGACGAGGCATTCCATCTCAGTCCTCAAGGGCGACAACGCATCTGCATTATGATTCCTTGACAGGGATGAATGTAGATGTCATGGGCCGCAGGAATCACTTGTCATCAGGTGAACTGTGTGCTTTTGTTACTCTAAATTATATAAAAAAAGCGTTTGCGGCATACATAGAGGCACACTCACACTCCCCTTCCCTAGTCCGATATAATGCATTCGCACTAAGATCGTGGGATAGTTCCAATTTGTGATGCACAAACAATATTTCTCGAAATCGAACCCAGAAACTGTGACACCAGCCAGATATTCTAACCATTACGCCACGCATACGCAGAAACGCTACGTCCCTTCAAATGTTTGACATATACATCTTCTAAAATTCTCATCCTTAGATTTTTACCAAAGATGTTTATAAATAAGTATGTTAGAATCCCCTCACGATCAAGGCGATCTGTGTGCTTGTGTTGTGAACTATGGGAGACATTACTTCCGTATAAAAATTAATGTAATTTCATTTTTTTCATGAGGTTTCGTTCAAAAATATGATTAGATTTTCAGGAGTCTTCTTCCAAAACATATCGTATTGTTACTTCTATTTAAAATGTATCAGTTTCCATTCGAATGTTCACTCAAAAGTATTATAAAACAAGTGTAATCTCAAATATTTTATTTCGTTAAGCCGTTCAAAATTCAGCTTTGTCTAAAACATGTCATTACCTTTGTAAGATATTTCCTTTTCCCATAACAGTGCCCGCTCGGAATTTCATTTGCTAACGTTTTGTAAAAAAAACAATCCAGTAACACTCATAACTCACTCACTCCAATAATTTTCGTAACACATTAAAGTGGGTGTGAATATTTGCACGATGAGGAGAAAGGGGAAAAGTGGATTGAAAGTAGAAAGCGTTTGGTGGTACTTGTTACGTGTTGTACGTTTATATTTTTGTTTTTTTTTTTCATAGAGTAGTGGGGGCAAACGAGCTGGCAGCTCACGTGATGGTAAGTGATCGCCGCCCACGAGTAGGCGCAAACCCCAGAGGAGTTGCAAGTGAATAGCCAGCTTTTAAATATAAGAATAGCCTTTAAAAAAACAAGCTCTTTTCTGGAAGTCCTATAAGAATTATATTTTTGTATTGGCAACTTTTTTAACTAGCGCTCTTAGAGTGTATTTTTACTTATAATTTAGTTGTCTTGTAGCAAGTTTAATTCACGAATAAAAAGTAAGTGTCCAATAGATTAATTATATTTTTTTACCGACATATGTCATTGGCAATAGTCATTTAACAAAAAAAAACAAAACTATACTAAGCTGCTTTAATTGGCTTCTATTTTATGTCATGCTCGCTTTCAAATAACACATTTAACCCTGAGAGTTGATATTTTTCGATTTATGTCCTAGTAAATTCTACCGTATACTTATTAACCTTGTTACTTAATGATTACTTTGTGACGTAACCTATCTTGATTCTATATGTTACAACTGTAATAACAACATAACTACTAACTAAAAACTTCATAAATGTTATATTTGATCCTTGCGTATATAGCTTTCTTTGTATATTTGACAGAATATATTTTTCCAGGATAAGAGCTGGGTGCAGTTTATCTAGTCCAAACGTCTCGGAGAGTCCGGGGAAACGCTTCCAGGACCCATCGTACAGGTCTTGCGGGAAGCTGGGGAATAGTGGGAAACTCGCTGGGAAGTACGCTGGTGGGGGCAAATTGGCGGGAGTAGGGGGGAAGTTGAGTGGAAAGTTGGGTGGGAAGCTGGGGGGGAAGTACGGAGGTAAGCTGGCTCAGGCGTTGGCCAGGCGAAGGGCACTGGCCGCCATGTCGCAGTCGGGCCAGCCGGGTCTGGCAGCGCCTCTGTCCAGTAGATCGAGGGACGGGAGAGTGGAGCTGCAGATACTTTGCCAGCCGGAGACGCAGCACCGAGCGAGGTTAGTCAACTCTTACTTGAAATCTTGGCCCTATTACATATTGTTGGCAACACCATGTGCGAGGAAATATAAAACTTGTTATAACATTAGTTATAATATAGTTACAATATAATATAATACAGTATAGTTACAAATAACTTAATATCTAATTACAGGTCATCAGTGGTGGTCATACCATCTCGGTCCACTGGGGTGCAACACATGTGCATCCTGATACTTAGTTGAGGATGGATGTGGATGAGGTGGGCCACAGTCATCACTTACCATCAGGTGAACTGTGTGCTCTTTCGCCACCCCTAATATTATTTTAAAAAAAATCATATCAATTATGATCGATTGTGTCAAAATTTCACTGTCACGATTTCTAAAATTAAAGTTTTCCTTTGTAATTTTATGGCACTCTTAAATTTAATTATTGCTTCATAAAATAAATATGTTTGATCGATATTAAACAGAAAAGATATCTCGACATAATGTTTATAAAAGTCATTACTTTCTCTCTAAGTTATTTATTTATTTAAATAAAGCCAATTGAGGATTACACAATTGGTTAAAAGCTATTTATGAACAGTACTCTATTTAACTATTTAGCAATTCTCGTAATTTTGTGTTTACGTTGGTTTGTAAACAAGCGTGTGCGTGCACGTGTATAGGTGTGTTTGTGTTGTGTGTGTATTATGTTTTTTTGATGTAAAAGTGACATAACGAAGACATGTCATTTACACTAATCGCTGTGTCAGATGTCAAAAAGACTTTAACTTTTTGATTTTATTTTATGTAAGGCAAAGACAAACTTTATACGGCGCGTACGCATAAAAGATATTTCGCCAAACAAATTATTGAGAAGAAAAGACTGGAAAGTCTTTAAATTAAATGAATTGATAGAATAATTTGAATTTATGTAAATTATCATTAACTTATTTGTCATATTAACTTACGACAGAAATTCTTGTACTCCGTCTGTTGGATACCATTAAACCTTTCAAATTTATGGCAGGATTCAGTTTAAACCTTATCAAAGTATGTCGAGTTAATTTACAGACATTTTGCTTCATTCTAAAGTAACCGGGCGGACTAGCGTGCTCGGCCTTCTTCAAGCTACCTACTGTTATATTAATAATAACACATATTGCCATCTGTTATTGAGTAGGTAAATTAAAAAAAATGAGTGCTAACGATTTTTCTAAGGACACATAAATAAATAATAATAGACAAATCGTTGGATCCGTTTCCGAAAAACCAATTAAATATATATAAAAATTAAGAAAGATAATAGGCGGCTAATAAGTATATATATATATATATATATATATATATTTGTATATATATATATATTCCACTGGATTATGTTCAATTCTACTAACGGTAGCAATTTGTACTTGCAGATATCAGACTGAAGGCAGTCGGGGGGCCGTTAAGGACAACTCCGGCAACGGGTTCCCGATCGTCAAACTTGTGGGCTACGATAAACCAGCCGTTCTCCAGGTACCACAATACTATATATATAATAGTATTAAGGGGATATTCATTTACCTCGGGTTGGACAATAAAATAATGAATATAATAATAGAAATGTATACAATATAATACAATAAATATCTATAAAAAAAATACGAACGGGAAACCCTCGACAGGGGAGAGCAGATGGTCGAGGGTTAGGGTGAATAGGACAGAAACCTGCGAACTATACGAGCGGTGCCGCGTAGCACCGTCTTCTGAATTTGAACCCGGAGCTGCATGCCCTGGAATCCCAACCTCCTCAAGTGATTCGTGAGACTGGCTAGGATTAACCCATATGCAGATACGACTATAGGGGTATTTTTAGTCAGCATACCACCCAACATGGCGGACACTTCGTGTTACTGAATTAAACTAACCTTCACTGTAATGAAATATTAAACTATTACGATGTAATGAAAAAGAAAGAAAAAACTAACAAACGACCAGTCAGTGGGTTACATCGGTGGAACCGTGAACGCTAGAGCTACATTACAACTAGTTCCTAACTCAAACATGTATTGGGTCATCCGCACAGAACCGTTGTGAAATAGCAACAAAAGCGATAATAGTTATTCCGGGCTTCAATTACTGGCAAAGAGACATTCCATCTCAGACCCTGAGGTAAATGGGTGACAACGCATTTACATCTCGAATCTTTGGTGATCCCTTACCGTCAGTTCACGACGGTCACCGCGGCGCAAACTCTTAATCATCTAAGACAAGGGATCAAAGTGCAGATCCGTTGGCAACCCTGACAGCTGATGTAATCCCTCATTTCTAGGGAAGTAGTAAAGTGACAACCTATATGTATAAAGCATTGCTGGGCCTCTACCTTTCTAAAAAGTGTGTTAGAGTATAATCCACCACGGCGCACCATTGCGGCTTGACGTTCACCTATTCTCGATTTTTTATTGTTTCTTAGGCTTAATATCGACTCCAATATCGTCACGGTTCCTTTACCGTCGAGCACATGGTATTGCCAAACCATTACGACTTAGGTAAGTCCGATAAAAGAGTCTTTTTTAAAGCAGCGCACCGTCTCCTCTGTTGTTGCGTATGCCCGTGGGCAGCGATGACCGATCACCATCAGAGGATCTACTTGCTCCTTCGCCACGTATCCTATGAAAAACAATATTGTTCGATTCAGGTGTTCATTGGCACGGACTCGGGGCGCGTGGCACCGCACATGTTCTACCAGGCGTGTCGCGTGGCCGGCAAGAACTCCACGCCCTGCCGGGAGCGCAAGGAGGACGGTACCGTGCTCATCGAGCTCGACCTCGACCCCGGCAAGAACTGGCAGGTCACCTGCGACTGCGTCGGCATACTCAAGGTACCTTCTTATTACACATGACCTTCCTAGGTTGAAAGAAAAACCGCTGAGACCTATGTTACTGTTACATTGTTTGTTACCGGCTAGTGATAATGAAGATAGCATATTACCTTTATAGATAGGTAGGCTTTGATTAAATTCATCGACACATGTCTTGAAAATGATATAAAAAGCGACAGAGGGAATATTTTTATTATTATATTATGGATGACATCTGCGCACAGTTCATCTAATAGTGAAACAACTGCGACCATTTATATCAATCCTCAACAAAGATTCAAAACCCGTGGTCACCCCTGAGCTCTGAGATGAAATGTCTCGTATGTAATGTGGTCACTTCACTCCCCATACGAAACACAAGAGCATCATTCTGATATTCTGTGGCCATATCACTGCAATATAATTATATTGTATTACACGGTAGCTGGCTAGTACAGCAGGCATTCAAATTGCAAACGACATATATCTATTAACAAATAATAGTCGCTCCACAAGGATGGAACGTCGTCTAGTGTAGCGCGTCGACCTCAGATAATTGTGCTCAGAGGCGATACCGGGGACAAAGGCCACGCTCGCGGGCCGCGATAACGTCGGCGGACTCTATATTCGACTTCCGATTGTCAATTTATTAAGGGACAATAGAATGCAAAACGAATTTTTAAATCTTATTAGGTTAGGCACTATTTATTGAAGCGTCTCGTCTCTAGTGAGTTTTGTCTTAATATATATAAACATTTTTCGAAAGCTAGCAGATATTATAGCCCTTTATAATTATTATGAATATACAGGCCAAAGATTTTCACCACAACATCTTTTTATAACCGGAAGATGTTAAAGATACTGTATATAATATAGTGTCATAAAAATAAAAGATTTAGGCAAAATCCGGTATTGTCTAATTCAATTAACCTTCTATTAAAACTAAAGATTTTGTCCTAACCTTTTATTGATTTGTGGATGACAAAACAATAAAATAGAGTACACAGATCACGCAATGATAAGTGACTCCTGCAAAACATGACGCCCGTCTATATCCACGATTAAGAATCATGATACAAGTGCGTCGATGACGACATGACGACCTGAGGACCAATTGGTTTCCAGATTCGGCATATAAGAGTCGAAAATTGTTGCCGACAAATAGACTCCTATCAACTGAAACACTTGGCAGCTATAAGTTATCTCGTATAAGTGTCTGTTACCAGTCACAAGCAGAATTATTGGTATCCATAGAGTTACAGTTTTTTTTTAATTGTATTGAGGGCGACAAACGAGCACACAGTTCAACCTGATGGTGAGTGATGTCTTCGGTCCGTGACATCAACATATATCCTCAACAATGATTCAAGATGCACATACATACATCGTCACCTCTAAAGACAGGTGGAATGCCAGTACACTCACCAGACGAAACACAACAGCGATATGCTGTTATTTCAAGCAGGTATTCTATGAGAGCTTGAATCTACCACTTTAGTCTAGTTTGACTATCTAAGAGATACAATAACTTATGTTTTAGGAGCGAAACGTGGATGTAGAGCACCGGTTCGGCGAGGCGCTGGGCGGCGCTGGAGGCGGGCACTCGGCTCGTGGCAAGAAGAAGTCCACGCGCTGCCGGATGGTGTTCCGCACCGACGTCCTGGACGCAAATGGACGCCCTGAGACCCTGCAGGTCTGCTCCACGCAGATTATTTGCAGTGAGTGCCTATACTTTCATACAATCTATTCTTTTATTTCAACAGGCATTTCCCTTCTTCTCCATCTCTTTTCCCTTACCTTTCTGTTCTCTGTCTTCGTACCTTCCATTACCTATCCTGCCTTTCCATCAGGTGAACTATGTCATCCTAAATACTAATAAAAAAAAATTCTTGCTATGAAATCTACCAAAAGTCGTGTCAAGTTTGGTAATATTAGTATATATTCTGCTTTCCAGCGCAACCACCAGGTGTACCAGAAGTATGCCGCAAATCACTGGTCTCGTGTCCAGCGACAGGGGGTTTGGAGCTGTATCTGCTGGGCAAGAACTTCCTCAAGGAAACCAGGGTCGTATTCTGTCAGCGGCAGGACGGAAGAACAACGTGGGAGGAGGAAGTCGCGCCCGACAAGGAGTTCCTACAACAGGTCACTGATTTAAATATTATTATTCAAAAGTTTGCGATTAAACTGGTACGCTGCAAGAAGGTGATTCCTCTTGATTCTTTGTCCTAGTGATGTTAGTTGAGAGTGTAGTTTTTGACTTGCCAATTGGAATTATGAATGAACTTTAAATTTTCGAGTACAAACCAACTCCTTTTTCCTAGGTCTATCAGACACTGGTCTGGATACTAAACTCTAAAACAAAATTTTTTTGCACTTTTGTGGTTTCGGTTGCAATCAGGCCTTATTACATTTTAGCCTTAGGATAAAAGAGGAGATCTCCCACCCGGCTAGGTGATCAGCCGGGTGGGGGGGCGGCGAATGCTCCAATGGAGTTTTTTTTTTGAGTAAATGTGATACTGTTTGTCCATTGACCTCTCAGACCTAGACAGACTCGCCAGCAGAATGTCCGCATTTATAGCCTCCGTTGTATTGCTGTATCTCTCTATATATACCACATTTCACTTTTTTCTTCGGAAACTGAGATATCATGATTAACGTCTCTTATATTTGTCGTTGTCTATGACCGCAGCACATAATTATTATTTTCTATATATTTTAGACATACCCACATCTGCTAACTTATAATTGATCATCACGTATCATTTGTTTCTCCACAGACGCACCTGGTGTGCTGTGTGCCGCCATACGCGTGCGCGGACATCAACGAGCCGGTGACGGTGCAGCTGTTCGTGCGGTCCGGAGGGCGCGCCTCCGAGCCGCACACGTTCCGCTACACGCCGCACACGCTCGACGCACCTCTACACTGCACCGTGCACCACACACAAGGTAACACTAGTTTCTCAACCCTTATACTTTCTCTATGGATTTTCGCGCGCTTTTTGTTGTCATTCCAACTGTTAGAGTTTTAATTTTTATTGAAACTTTTGTTCGTTATTGAGGTGGCATACGTCGGGTTAATTATTGTGCTCAACGAACACCCATAAGTATGTTTTTATTTTCTAGGGGGTCAATGTATTTGTAACTGTTACTTTTTAATTGCTACGCTTCATTATTTCCTTATTTGTATTTGATATTATTTAACAACTTTTAAAGATATACTGATTCATAATAAATACAATCGTGATGTATACAATGACAATACACAGACAATATATTAATAAAAGAAATTGATGTAATGAAAATAATTAATAATTGATGAATACATTTTTAGTTAACCTTACAATTTATACCTTATTACAAAAAAATATATACATCACTCAGAACCGGGCCAAATCCATTTTTATTTAATATTGAAACGGGAGTTAAGGTGAAAAACCCGAATCCAACGCGTAACTACCTTGTCACCAATTTGTTGACCAAACAGATGTAAACCAATTCGTCCTAACTAATTATGGCGGCACATGCGTTAAGCTTTAGTCATTTGGCGGTGTATGCTTTTTTATATGTACAGCGTACGAAAGACGTATTATATTTTAGCTTAAAGTGACGTCAAACGTTTGAACGGAAGATTATATTAGCGCTAGAGTATTAAGATTTTAAAGCAAATAACTAACCCGATTTAAATCTGCCTTTTTGTAATTAAAAATATTCGTGTGCTATTTACAACAAAAAACGTGCTTACGCTTTACGTAGATATACATGTTGTTTAAGGGTATGTTTGTTATGATTGTATGATTATTTGCTTTTCTTTTGATTTAATATAGTACGAAATTGCTGTAAAAATTGTCTTGCATGCTATAATAGAGGCAAGCTAACCCATTTTCTTTTATTTAACTATCATTCTCGTAATGTTGCAATTGTCTAGTAAGAAAGAGGCGCACGTATAGGATGAAATTGTTCGGTAAAAACTAACCCCTATTGACATATCACAGTTTTTGCGAGGAAGTAACATTTCATCAGGAGCAGCTCATAAATGATTTCATTAAATTTATTGTTTGACGCAAATATTTCTAAACATGTTTACGTATATTATACCATATAGTTAATAAAACTTCATTAGTTAAATATCAAATGCAGTTGAAAAAAAACTTTTGTAGAAATGACGTCACTACAAGATAACACCTGTCAATATTTTTTCGCTTTAAACGTTAGGGATATAACTAATTATAATGCAATGAACTCACGCTATAATAATTATTAAAAAAAAACTTTTCCTTTCTTATTTCATGGTTCATAGACTCAACTTCAATTTGTTGTAACCGTCAACCGTCAAAAAGTAAAAAAAATAGTTTCCGCTGACAACAGTCTTCTATTATTTTCCGAACTATATATATATAAATAAATATATATATATATATATATATATATATATATATATATATATATATATATACCAAATAAAGTTATATCTGTAAATAAAGATAGCAGCGCCACTAGTTGTTGCGTGGGACTCATGGGACGTTATAGGGTAAGCAGATGACTACGTTGTCGCCGCTTAGGCGATATAGTTGACATATATTTTTGTACGTATTCCATTATTTAAAAGTAATTTTAAAATAGTACACACGTGATTAATATCATATTACATTATTCACTTTTTTGAATAACCATTTTCAAGGTTCTATGAAGATACTCGCGGTGCCGTTGAAAATTGTCCTAGAGTAGCTGTTCGTTCCGAGAGATTTCCTTAAAATTACACGTTCTGAGTTTGTTTACATTTTCATTTATTCAACTACAAAACGTACACATTTATAAGAGCTGTTATCGATTCACTGATATATAGTTTGCGAAACGAGGTTTTTAATCGATACGTTTGTAGTTCATAATGGATAATTGAGATTTTGTCGCGTAAGTCGAAAGAACTTGTTTATCTTGCCTCCACTATGGCCGTTATGTTTAATCAATGGATTTTTTGATTTACTATTTTTATTAAAAAATAACTCTTTATTAACACAGCATGTTTCAGTGTTTTAGTAACGCATTACCAAACATTCTAATATAATTTATTTATCATAATTACGTTTTTAAAAGATACATAAACAAAAGGCAATACTCTATATGGTACATTTCAATCACGTACATAATAATCCATTGGCAAACTAAAGTTATTAAAAAAATACGTATTACATATTAAAACTTATTATTTTTAAATACAAGATTTAATTTACTACGAAATGTGATTGATTGATTGATAATTTTTCTTATATTATCTGTATAATATCCGCCAATTATTTTTACTATGCATTGTAACGACAAAACTTAATTTTTCTTTATAAATGTGCAAAATTAATTATAGCACTAAATATTTTCTAAGTAGTCAAAGCAAAATATTTTCTAATTCAAATTTACAACTTGCCGTTATATTTTTGTACTTTGAACTAAATTACCAACAAGACTGCTGCATGATTAAAAAGAAATGGGTGCATGTAATTATATGTACGAGGCATAGAAGCTATATTTCTTTGACGTTTTTCAATTTGCATAAAAGTAATTAACTACTAGAAAATAATGAAGAAACTGGAGTGAAATATAAAGCTTAAATTTAATTGTATGAATAAACTTGAATTAAAAATTAAAACGTTTTATGAATAATATTTACAAGTTTCAAATGGTTTCAATAATATAAACCAATATTCAATATCTATTATATATTACATAGTTAAATTTATAAAATGTAAAAATATATTGGCTACCCTATCACATTACGACAGTCCTGTAATAGTCTTTACATTGATGTAAATAAATAAATAAATAATAAGCCTATAATATATCATTTGTATATGGTATTGAAAAGAAACTCGCATTGTGTTTTAGATAGAAACATGTAAACAAATGACGCGACGCGCATGTCAACATGCCCGATCGATTACGGTTTCTGTTAATATTCCTATTTCTGTTAATAGCCTTTTGCTCGAGAAAATATATTTATTTAATCATAATGCGTCATAAGAAATATAACTTCAAAAATAATTCAATTATCAATAACAGTCGACGGGAAGCCCTGAGTTTATAGTACAAAACATATGCACAAGGCAAACGCTGTACAGTTTGACTCGCCAGTAACAATCAGGCTTAACGCTTAAAATGTTGCTTTATATTGCGATAACAATTTGTCCGTTGCTTTGTGTTTATAGTGTTCGCATGCTAGTCTAAGGTGATTGATATGTTATACAAATATCTGAGATATATTTATTTGGAAGAAATGACTGATGCACAATTGGCGTACTCTTTCTTTTTCCCCTTCTGTTCAAGCTAGGTCTGTCTAGGTAGCGAGATCGGCCGCCGCAGCCCGCCGCGCGCCGCCTGCTACGGTACTGACACACACACGCGCACTGCCACGGCACTGACATTCACACACTCACACCGCCAAGGCTGATGACACAATCACATGCACGCACAGCTACAGTATGGACTTTCAGACACAAACCTACACGGTACTGCCCCTCAGTACACGGTATACACCCACTCTCACCGCCACAGTATACACACTCTCACGTATACACAGTCTCGCTCACCGCAACAGTATCTATTCCCACACGCATACCGCCACGGTATACACACACGCTCACCGCCACGGTATACACACACGCTCATCGCCACGGAATACACACTCACGCTCACCGCCATGGTATACACAGTCTCGCTCACCGCCACAGTATCAATTCCCACACGCATACCGCCACGGTATACACACACGCTCACCGCCACGGTATACACACGCTCACCGCCACGGAATACACACTCACGCTCACCGCCATGGTATACACAGTCTCGCTCACCGCCACGGTATCAGTTCCACGCATACCGCCACGGTATGCACACACGCTCACCGCCACGGTATGCACACGCTCACCGCCACGGTATACGCTCACCGCCATGGTATACACGGTCTCGCTCACCGCCACGGTATCGATTCTCACACGTATACCGCCACGGTATGCACACGCTCACCGCCACAGTATCAATTCCCACACGCATACCGCCACGGTATACACACACGCTCACCGCCACGGTATACACACTCACACTCACCGCCATGGTATACACAGTCTCGCTCACCGCAACAGTATCAATTCCCACACGCATACCGCCACGGTACACACACGCTCACCGCCACGGTATACACACGCTCACCGCCATGGTATACACAGTCTCGCTCACCGCCACAGTATCAATTCCACGCATACCGCCACGGTATCGATTCTCACACGTATACCGCCACGGTAAACACACACGCTCACCGCCACGGTAAACACACGCTCACCGCCATGGTATACACAGTTTCGCTCATCGCAACAGTATCAATTCCCACACGCATACCGCCACGGTATACACACACGCTCACCGCCATGGTATACATAGTCTCGCTCACCGCCACAGTATCAATTCCCACACGCATACCGCCACGGTATCGATTCTCACACGTATACCGCCACGGTATACATACACGGTCACCGCCAAGGTATACATACACGCTCACCGCCATGGTATACAAACACGCTCACCGCCACGGTATACACACGCTCACCGCCATGGTATACACAGTCTCGCTCACCGCCACAGTATCAATTCCCACACGCATACCGCCACGGTATCGATTCTCACACGTATACCGCCACGGTATGCACACACGCTCACCGCCATGGTATACATAGTCTCGCTCACCGCCACGGTATGCACACACGCTCACCGCCACGGTATACGCACGCTCACCGCCATGGTATGCACAGTCTCGCTCACCGCCACGGTATCAGATTCCACGCATACCGCCACGGTATACACGCTCACCGCCACGGTATCGATTCTCACACGTATACCGCCACGGTCACCGCCAAGGTATACATACACGCTCACCGCCACGGTATACACACACGCTCATCGCCACGGTATACACGCTCACCGCCACGGTATACATACACGGTCACCGCCACGGTATACATAGTCTCACTCACCGCCACAGTATCAATTCCACACGCATACCGCCACGGTATCAATTCCACGCATACCGCCACGGTATACACACACGCTCACCGCCACGGTATACATAGTCTCACTCACCGCCACAGTATCAATTCCCACACGCATACCGCCACGATATACACACACGCTCACCGCCACGGTATACACACGCTCACCACCATGGTATACACAGTCTCGCTCACCGCAACAGTATCAATTCTACACGCATACCGCCACGATATACACACGCTCACCGCCATGGTATGCACAGTCTCGCTCATCGCAACAGTATCAATTCTACACGCATACCGCCACGATATACACACACGCTCACCGCCACGGTATACACACGCTCACCACCATGGTATACATAGTCTCACTCACCGCCACAGTATCAATTCCCACACGCATACCGCCACGGTATCAATTCCACGCATACCGCCACGGTAAACACACGCTCACCGCCACGGTATCGATTCTCACACGTATACCGCCACGGTAAACACACGCTCACCACCATGGTATACATAGTCTCACTCACCGCCACGGTATGCACGCTCACCGCCATGGTATACATAGTCTCACTCACCGCCACGGTATACATAGTCTCACTCACCGCCACGGTATCGATTCTCACACGCATACCGCCACGATATACACACACGCTCACCGCCACGGTATACATACACGCTCACCACCATGGTATACATAGTCTCACTCACCGCCACAGTATCAATTCCTACACGCATACCGCCACGGTATGCACACGCTCACCGCCATGGTATACAAACACGCTCACCGCCACGGTATCAATTCCCACACGCATACCGCCACGGTATCGATTCTCACACGTATACCGCCACGGTATACATACACGGTCACCGCCAAGGTATACATACACGCTCACCGCCATGGTATACAAACACGCTCACCGCCACAGTATCAATTCCACACGCATACCGCCACGGTCACCGCCAAGGTATACATACACGCTCACCGCCACGGTATCGATTCTCACACGTATACCGCCACGGTATACATAGTCTCACTCACCGCCACAGTATCAATTCCCACGCATACCGCCACGGTATCGATTCTCACACGTATACCGCCACGGTATCGATTCTCACACGTATACCGCCACGGTATCGATTCTCACACGTATACCGCCACGGTATCGATTCTCACACGTATACCGCCACGGTATCAATTCCCACGCATACCGCCACGATATACACACACGCTCACCGCCATGGTATACACACTCTCGCTCACCGCCACGGTATACATAGTCTCACTCACCGCCACAGTATCAATTCCCACGCATACCGCCACGGTATACATAGTCTCACTCACCGCCACAGTATCAATTCCACACGCATACCGCCACGGTATACATACACGCTCACCGCCACGGTATCAATTCCCACGCATACCGCCACGATATACACACGCTCACCGCCACGGTATCGATTCTCACACGTATACCGCCACGGTATCGATTCTCACACGTATACCGCCACGGTATACATACACGCTCACCGCCACGGTATACACACACGCTCACCACCATGGTATACACAGTCTCGCTCACCGCCACGGTATGCACACGCTCACCGCCACGGTATACATAGTCTCACTCACCGCCACGGTATCGATTCTCACACGTATACCGCCACGGTATGCACACGCTCACCGCCATGGTATACAAACACGCTCACCGCCACAGTATCAATTCCACACGCATACCGCCACGGTATCAATTCCCACGCATACCGCCACGGTATGCACACGCTCACCGCCACAGTATCAATTCCCACACGCATACCGCCACGGTATCGATTCTCACACGTATACCGCCACGGTATCAATTCCCACGCATACCGCCACGGTATCGATTCTCACACGTATACCGCCACGGTATCGATTCTCACACGTATACCGCCACGGTATGCACACGCTCACCGCCACGGTATACATACACGCTCACCACCATGGTATACATAGTCTCACTCACCGCCACGGTATCGATTCTCACACGTATACCGCCACGGTATCGATTCTCACACGTATACCGCCACGGTATACATACACGCTCACCGCCACAGTATCAATTCCCACACGCATACCGCCACGGTATACACACACGCTCACCGCCACGGTATACACACGCTCACCACCATGGTATACACAGTCTCGCTCACCGCCACAGTATCAATTCCCACACGCATACCGCCACGGTATCGATTCTCACACGTATACCGCCACGGTATCGATTCTCACACGTATACCGCCACGGTATACATAGTCTCACTCACCGCCACGGTATACACGCTCACCGCCATGGTATACAAACACGCTCACCGCCATGGTATACATAGTCTCACTCACCGCCACAGTATCAATTCCACACGCATACCGCCACGGTATACATAGTCTCACTCACCGCCACGGTATGCACACGCTCACCGCCATGGTATACAAACACGCTCACCGCCATGGTATACATAGTCTCACTCACCGCCACGGTATCGATTCTCACACGTATACCGCCACGGTATACATAGTCTCACTCACCGCCACAGTATCAATTCCCACGCA
The DNA here is from genome assembly GCA_029286865.1 of Teinopalpus imperialis. NCBI lineage: Eukaryota > Metazoa > Arthropoda > Insecta > Lepidoptera > Papilionidae > Teinopalpus > Teinopalpus imperialis. Next base: position 1,389,182 of record JAGSMU010000028.1, read on the forward strand.
TACCGCCACGGTATCAATTCCCACGCATACCGCCACGGTATACATAGTCTCACTCACCGCCACGGTATCGATTCTCACACGTATACCGCCACGGTATCGATTCTCACACGTATACCGCCACGGTATACATAGTCTCACTCACCGCCACGGTATCGATTCTCACACGTATACCGCCACGGTATCGATTCTCACACGTATACCGCCACGGTATACATACACGCTCACCGCCATGGTATACAAACACGCTCACCGCCACGGTATCGATTCTCACACGTATACCGCCACGGTATCGATTCTCACACGTATACCGCCACGGTATCGATTCTCATATAAAACTTTTCAGACACGTTCTGGAAGTGATCTTAGCATTAGCTTTACTAATAATTAGGCAATTCGTATCATTTTAAATTACTCTAAGTGCATTTCTAAAAGGAAACAAGTAATAAAACTTAATAGAATACGATAAGACGTTCTATTTCACACAAGTGAAAAATTACTTTTCTTTAACACGTTTTTTACAGATTGCAACACACCTCTGAATACGTAATAGCTAGATGCGTCCGTGCCGCGCTTACAAATAATTTCATTGTACTGCTCAAAATCCTTTGCAATTGTTTTAAAAACCACATTTAATCAAAAGTATTCTATAATTTACTATGTAGACATTATTAATTCACCAAAGTTTAGAATGTTTCGTAACGATAATTAAGATTGTTCTACTTTTAAATTTTGAAACTTCGACGCGTGAAAAGTCAATAATAACGTTTACAAATATTAAAAATATATATTTTAGCTATGTTTTTTCAAGTATCGATTTTTTTATATAATACCTGAATCAATTGCCTATTTATCTGATGGAGAAATAAGCTTAAAATATTTTGAAACACTTCAACCTACTATTGAAATGGTAAAACGTAATCTTCGAAATATATAAGTATTATATTTCTTTAAAATCGATGTTTAAAAATGTCATGCTAGAATGTTCTAAAGAACAGTTATAAAATGAATAGAACATTCCTATAATTATTTAAATTAGAAATCGTTTGAACCTTGGTTTTTTAATTACATTTTTACTTCTTGAAGTTATATTTTTATTCCTTGGTAAATATGTTTTAAACAGATAAATACTAACAATTACTAATATTTAATAATATTTGTTAAAATTCTGTTTATAATATTGTTTATTAAAATTAGACAGAAAAATGTGTTTGTAATTTTAAACATATATATTTATTTAAAGCCTACATAACTTGGACATTATAAAAACACAACACGAACATTATAAGAAGAAAAAGAAAATGGAGTTTACATTTTATCGTTTCAGCCGAGCAAGGGTAGTTGTGTTTAATTTTAAGTTTAATACCTCCATCAGTTTGAAACGACTGTAACGTGGTTTGTGGCAGTCAGCAGGCGGCACTAGTTAGGCAACGCATTGGGCTGGTGGACGAGGAGTTAATCGTGTCGTATGTGCAGGAGCTGTAGCGAGTGCAGAGTGCAGAGCTGGTGATGAGGCGCGCCCGCTGCTCGTGTGGGGCGGAGTCGGCATGATGCCGCCGCCCACCGCGCCCGTACGTCGCCCGTCCCTCATAGTCCCGGATCCGCACTCGCCGCTTGGACTTAAGAGCGAGGTACGTGACACATCACTGCTTTATATAAACTTCACTGTATATATATATATATATATATATATATATATATATTTGTTTTAATTTTGATTTTAAAAATCAGTTTTTTTTATTTATTACCACTGTAGACTTAATCTGTGGTAATTATTAATTAGCACGTAACCTTTATCTTTCCAATGCATAAACTCGCGAAACGCAAATACGTTACGTAACTTACTTAAGGGGCTCTATCATTTGAAACATGTTATATCCGCGCGGTGTCACACAAGACCTCGATACATTCGCAGATGCCGGACGAGTCCAGTCAGCACTCGCTGGCGGAGGAGGGTTCCTGCGGGGCGGATGGTCCCGAACCACTAATGCCCACCCAGCTGGCCGGCATCGACCTCAGACTGAAGACTGAAGGCGCGAGGGACAGCTCTACACAGGTCTGCATACGAGAGAACCACATTCCTAACATTTACACACAACACCATCTAAACATAACATAATCTAGACTGGCAGAGACAAAGGATGGAATTTGCAAAAACGTCGACACAAGGTTTTTTTTGAACCTCGCACATACTTAGTAGGGATATGAGGATTTTGGAACATGGTAGGCAGGCCAACAGTGACGTCACGTGGGTTCATTTTGATTTTGATTTTTTTATATTAATAGTGGTGATAAACGAGCTCACAGTTGACCTGATGGCAAGTGAGGACTGTAACCCATGCCATCTACATCTGTCTTCAACAAAGATTTAAGATACACATGCGCTATCACTCGGGACCCCTACCCTACACTTACCATGCGAATCACAGCATCATTGCGCTGCAATTGTCTGTGAGGGTGTGTATCTTCCTCTGCTGAGCCGACCCATTCATCTTGCCAGAAACTAACTTCAGCATGACTATAACTGTACTGTAAAAATTTCAAATGCTGATATCATGTTTAACATCAACAGGTAGGCTTCGTTAGCGGCTACGACTCCATCAAACTGTCACCGTCCACACCCTCGCAGAGCGAGTCCCCATCGTCCCTCGTGTCATTCACGCAGCAGCTGCAGGCCATACAGAACCAAGTGCAGACCGATAAGATGGTTGAGTCTGTAACCGCTGCTATATTCAACTCCGAAAATGGTGGACAGATCTACGTCGACCCACCAATAATGCCCATGGCGTCCATGGATCCCATAAGACAACTCATGTCCTCGAAGGGCTCAATGGATTCGCTAGAAACGGATATGAAAGTCCTCAACCCGGAGCTCATGATGAGAGACTCGAATATGCAGTCGACTGTTCTCCAATCGCAAAACAAGCAACGATTGATGGCCTACAATCAGATGCAAACCGGCAGACCAGAAGAAACTTTTAATCCCTTCGGCGCTATCACAAAGATGGAGTTGGGTTCGACGCAGATTGAGCAAAGACTGGCTCAACAGAGCGCTCACATGGAAGCTTTAGTCGAAGACGCTATGAAAGCAACGGCGGCTATCTTGCCAGCCGATGCGGCTAAACTCGACGAGCTGGTCAATTCCAGAGTCGACGACCACTTATCGGGTTCCACCACTTCGCCTTCAACAGCATCACACGCATCGGACGTCCTATTAAGTCCGAACGCAGCCGTCGTCACTCGAAACCAAAACACGGATCTCCTTCCCCCGATGCCACCGTCCACGATATCACCTGACGTGATCCTAAATCCGCAAGTGTCGCCGAGCCTCCTGTGCGATGGCAATCAACGCATAGTACTACCAACTGGCACTTCACAGGATGAACTGATGATGATGCCAGATATCCCGACATCTGTGAAGACCCCACCAGCGGCGGTGAAGTCTATGATACTGAATGCGGCTGCAGAGATCCTAACGTCAGATACGACTATGAATGCATTGGTCACGTCGGCGATCAACACTGCCAATATACTGAGCACGGAAAATGCGGCAGGTGGTGGAGTCATGCAGACAACGGATGCGCAGCCCCCAGCCGAGCCAGCGGCCGAAACGCCCCTGGTCGCCATGTCCCAAGCTGTGTCGCAAGCCGTGACACAAGCCGTGTCGCAAGCAGTGTCACAGGCGGTGTCGCAAGCCGTGTCGCAAGAAATGACGGCACCCGTGCAAGGACTCACTGACATGAGCGACCAGGACCTCCTCTCCTATATAAACCCCAGCACCTTCGACCAGGGTGAGTATATGGACGTGTATTACTAGTCAGAGTTTTAACTAACTGGTAGATATAAACAGAAACGTCCAGTGGTAGATTTAAACTAGACCTTGACAAAATACTCCAAATTGAGTTTAAAAAGTTTTGATTTTAATCAGTAGGTTATTTGTTTGTTGTTAGTTTAGTGTGGACACGGAAACTTAACTGAGTTATTTAATTTTATTTGGTGTCATTTGTTAACTATTCCTATAATTACTGCCCTTTATAAAACTTGACATGTATTATATTTTAAAGCATTAACAAGTATCTAGTAATTTGAACAAATTTCTCACTAGTAGAGACAATCCATCACTTCAAAATTTGCAAAACATTTCTAACTGCTTCATCTTAAATTATTTCAATAATCAATATTTTACAGGAAATTTAGGATTTAAATAATCACAAAATAATGGGTCGGGAAAAAAGATTTTTCGTATTTTATATATAAATTTTATAATAGTTTATTTACATTTGATTATAATATATATGTGCCATTTTGTTTGATAACTTTTTGCCATTTTGTAGTAGAAATCTTGAGACTTCTGATCAAAAAACTGCGACAAGTACTTTTACAGTCCTCTCATCATGTTAACCTAACACGAGCTAAAGCATTCTGAAGAGACCGAAACAGGTAGAAATCTGAGGGTGCAATGTCAGGGCTATATGATGGATGGATTAACACTTCCCAACCAAGCTCTCACAATATTTGATTGGCTAAAGATGTGAGTGCCCTGGCGTTATCATGATGAAAAACCACAGCTCCTGTTGTTATTGAACAAAACCCAGCCGTTATTGCTTGCTTGAGTCTCATCAGCTATTGGCAGTATATGTGCGAATGGATTGTTTTGCCCGGCAGTAAAAGCTCATAATAAACAATGTCCATCTAATCCCACCATGCACACAGCACCTCATTGCGTTAATCCAGGAATCTCTATAGTCTGTGCCTGCCCTTTGAACATGATATTCTTCGCACGTTCTTGTCCTAGGTAATCAACTTTTCCTCACCTGTGATCAATCTTTTCAAAAACGGTTCGGTTTCATTACGTTTCTAAAGAGAATTGCAAATGAGTACACGATTCTTTAGGTTTCTTTCAGTGGGCTCGTGTGGCACCCAATTATCGAGCTTTTGTATATCCTGACTTTTTCAAAATGGACCATAACTGTTTTGTGGTCAACCCCTGGCTCTTCAGCTATGTCGAAACTACTAAAGTGCCGATCTTCATCCACTTTTTTAAAAATGGCATCGACTTTATCTGTAATAAATCGACCAGAGCGAGCAGAATGTCAACTTTGACCCGGACTAAAAACGCTTGAACCAATTTTGTACTACTCTTACTGACACTGCGTTAAGTCCATTAACGCCATAAATGCTTTTCGCGGCTTGTGTGGCAGTTTAAACTTTTTTAAACACTAAAACAGTTCAAAATGGTCATATCTTTGCGGAGAGAAAATTTTTGCCAAGCCACTCATTTTTGCGGACAGAAAAACACTAGAAAAATGACGGGAACACATTTTTACTTTTTATTTTTCTGTTTTTAAAATGTTAGATAGATGACATGGTATTAAAACCAGCCAGATACAAACAGTACAAACAAAGAGATTTTACTGCAACTTTTTACTTATAAAATAAAAATATCATTTTCCCCGAACCATTATATACACGAACAGGATGATGCAAAATTAGTTGCTAACTAGATTTACCATTTGCTTTATTCTCTTTATTTGTAAACCGAAAATATTATTTATTTTATCTATCTTATATACGTATAATTAACCGTAATTACATGAAGTATTTAGCATGTGCTGTTGTCAATTAAATATAACTATTAATATATATTATTTATCTCTTGCAGTGTAAACTCATCGCCGCGACGGTTCTAGAGCAGCCGAGATTTAGAATTATTAGACTCGTGCTAGCCTGCATTTTTTAGTGATGTATTAAGGGCTCAAAAAGCAGTTTTTATGTGAATTTTTAATGGATGTTACTATATTCGCTATAGTTGTTTAAAGTATATGTAGAAAAATATAATCTCTATTTGAAGTGTGTTACGGACGGACGTATGAGTGGTTCCGGTTGGATTTGTTATTTTTTAATCTCATATTTTTACCGCATAAATGAATCAGATAATGCGTTTGGATACGTCAATTAATGAACACCATGTGAGTCAGTATTACAGGGCTAATAAATTAAATAATACGCGGTGCAAAACACTTTTTAATGTCCTCGACAAGTTGTATAGTACGTAATTTACAAGACGTATACATTTAGATTATTTACTAATCGAGGTCGCTTTTTTAATTTTTAAGTATTTACGGGAACTGCATTCGAATAGATTGGACGACAAAAGTGTTTTACAATACGCTATATGAATACTAAAACAGAATACTAATGTATGTATTTTTTGAGTAAAAGTATAAAGTTATGAACGATATATTATTACCATTGAGATGTGTATTTTGTATTTTCTTACTGGAGTTTATTTTTTCGATTTCGAATTTTAATGTGTACATAGTGTAAGGTTTATATTTATGTTGTTGTTGTTATTAAATTAAAGTGTGGTGTCGGTCTTATCGATACGGCCTTGAGTGAAACGAAACGAGAAACAATTATCTACCAATGTTTTTTCTGTAAGATTTTTAAACCCTTATTAAGTTATTACATTTCCTTGCGCATTATCCGGAAATAGTGCAACTGATTTTCAGTATAAAATTGTAAATTGTATTTTGATATATTGCTTTAAGATACATGTCAGCGCAAAATTACCCTAAGGGTTAAATGATTGATGTAACGATTTGTATTATGATCTGTTTGTTTTGTTTTTATTACGCGACACGATGGCACTGCCGTCTTTGTGTTCCCGGTGTACTGATGTGAAAAGTAAGATCGTCGCCACGCTGATATGTCCATTTATTACTAAATTTTAACCGTCATGTAATTGCTTGGCACGGGTATAAATTCCAGAAAAAATCACAAGTCTGGTAAGAAACAACACCTAGTGTATCCGAAATTTTGATGTTCTCTACACAGAAATCGAAATTTATCGTTCGCTGAATTTCCAAATCCGGCTCGAAGGACCAAGTGGTTACATGACAGCGACACGCTGTATATCATTGTGATAGTTAGAAAAAAAACGTGTTATCATTATTATTATTATTATGGACATTTAGTTGATACATGTAAGGACAACTGTACTGATGTGATTATAGAGCAAAGATTATATGAACTATGAATATATAGCTATGTTAAACATATGTTACGAGTTCATATGTAGTTAATTCGGATGATACATATATAATGTGCCATTTACAATGTACTGCATCGTATGGTAGACCCGCGCGTGCGATGCCCATGTCACGGCAAAGCCTCCTATATAACGCCAGCACTGCCTCCAGCAAAATTATCTTTGGCAAATTCATGCCGACCTTTCGATCCAATCTTACGCCCGATAAGAAACCTTGGTGATACCTTCATTGATGTTTATATTGTTATATATGTTTATATATTTAAGAGTCATGAAGAAGTTCGACGGAACAACTCAAGGTCATATTCCCTGCGGGCAAAAATAAAAGTAACCAACTTTTAAAGATTACCTTTATAGGAATAGTTCAGTCGATTTCAATCGGTCGGCTTAATATTTGGCATTATATGATCTAAATTTTCTAAGCCATTTAGTCGACCTAAAGGCAATGCTGCCGTTCTATAGTGCCTGTATGAGATGTTGACATCGCTCCCGTGACGGCCAGAGACCGACGTACCAACCTCAGTGCATTCAGGGACCATTTCTATCTCTAGATATATACACTATTCATGCAATATATCCACTTTTTACGATTAAAATATACGGTGCATACAAAATTATTGATGCTAGTTATTAATAAATTATATTTTATTATAGAAACGTCAATAGCCTAATGGTTTACGATGGTACGATGTGCCAAACTTAAACCCGTAGAACCAAATCCTAGCGCAAGCATTTTAAGCTTAGTTGGGACTGGTAAACCGGAATATATATATGTATTTCAGTGATACTTGAAAGTAGATATTTTATATGTATTGTATTAAAATTTGTGGGTATTTTTTTAGTCTAGAATAACTTAATCCTAATGGAACAACTTGTGAGTATATATGTATGAATAGTATTTACTAGAGGGACTATAATAATAAACTAAATGAAATTTATGATTTACATGACCGGATATATAATATTTACAACACCGGTAGGATTTACTGCGCTGTTAATATATACAATCTGAATACCTTACGAGGGAAACTAATTTTTCATAGAATATTTATAATCAATGTTTTACTCGTTGTTATAAGTAGGGAAAATTTGCATATAGTTCCAAAGAGAGATATATATTAGTATCATAAAAAAATCTAAAAGTTTTACCAAACTCATAAATAATTACTTGATTTAGTAATTAAATGTTTATACCACAAGGTTTATTAAATAGCTATGTGAGTATAATTTATATTATTATATGTAGATTCATACAAAAAAATATAAAAAAATTAATCGACTATGTAAATGTCTCAGTTTGTAAAAGTTTAGTTCGAACAATTATCTTTGAAAATATATTATACACTAAACAGCATTAAATGATACGCTACGTTTAACATGTCACCGTATAAATAACATGTATTGTTCGCATCACATTGTAAATAAACAAAAACCTATGCCTAGTTGTGAGTCTTCCATATTGTTACTTTTACAACGTTGATATAAGAGGCACGTGACGAAATGTATTTGACATCGAAACTGTTAATATAACGTGATTAGATAAATGTAGAGGCATACTCGGTTATGAAATTTTAGCCAATATTCTTATATATTTTACATTAAGTGTTAGTTCTTATCGCGACTTGTGAGATGTTCTGTAAGCGATTTTGACATTTATAACAAAGTAGAAAGGCTTTAAACGGGATGCAAGGAGATATTTTGTTTGGTCGAGATTTGTCGTACCATAGGTCTCTAGTCGGTCTATAACAATGCAACTTGACGAATGTTCACGAGGAGTACGTGTATGTTATTTGTTTTGATGTAATTCATTAAATGTTATTAAAAAGAAACTGTTTATTATTTTAGTTATCCAGTCAACAAGAACAGTAGATTGGTATGGAGAGCATAATAAATGGACTAAACAAACGCATGACCAGATGTATGTGACGATCTGGTACGGTAACACACTGAGGCGTATCATTAATAATACCCAGATAAATTAGGTCCGTACCAATTCCAGCTGTCAATCTTTTAGCCATCTTTTCTCTACTTGGTGGTCGCGTTTGTTATTAAATCGGTTCGCAATCTGTTCAAAAATAATAACTGTATACAAAAGATTCGTTTTATTAAAGGAATTAATTTTAATATAGTTTTATAAAATTAAATATTAGCATGTAGTAACAACATGAAAATGATAGCATGCTTTTTGTAAATAACCTATTAATTCAAATATTATGATATTTCCCTTTTTACTTATTTTTGGCTCTTTCATGGGATTCGACATAAAAATGGTTGAGATTGGTTTTTGCTTACGAGGTGAATAGCGGTAAGAATCATAGAAATAACAGTTGCAATGAGCGAATGATCTACAGGTTGCACTTTTGAACGGCTCAGGACTGTTAAAAAACAATAATGCGAACCTCGAACTCGTACGGTGACCGAAAAATTAATTAAAAGTAAACATGATTTTCTACAATTTCATGATAAGGCAATAATTAAAAGTCAAAAATTCTGCCATAAATATTTATTCATAATACAGCTTTATCTGACCATTTACAACAATTCTCTGTCGTGAGGCGAAGTGCAGACTGCCAGCCGGCGCAGACCCTCAACATTTGGAATAACGTAAACAACAAATTATTCTTGTGAAAAATCAAGCAATAACAGGTTGTATCGGTAATTAAATCAAAAATATAACTCTTAACACCATATAGTATTTTATTAAATTGATCCTATTTATACAAACATACACAATTACATGAGCATGTGATAAGTTTTACAATTAAACTAAACTAACCCCAAAATTACATACTTACACGAAAAAATAATTTCCTTCAATGACAAATGAAATTTATATTGATTATAATTATATATAATAATACATTATCGTTATATACCTAAATATGAACAAAGAATAAAGGTACAGAACAATACGAAAACTATAAGAATAATGGCAACCCAGGCAGGTACGGTACCTGGAAATAAAATATATGCTATGAAAAAAATCCTTACAGAGAATAAAATTTTAAACTTTTAATGAGAGTTTACTTATTCTGCATTATCATAATCACAGCCTGTCCATGCCGAACACTACTTACTGCCGAACATAATTAGATATGTACTAAAGTTTTTTTTTTATTCATATGGCTTCACGCAGTGCGGTATTGCCAAAAAACCAGTAAGTAACTTAATGTTTGACTTCCGATTTGCGACAGTTATTAAAAAAATATTTTAACTTTGTTTTAGTTGTCTATAGGGATGTAGGGTGGATTTTGACAAGGCAAAAGATATGCGAATTGAGCGAATTATGTACGTGTGTTACACGTTGTGTATATAGTAGTTTTGTAAGTAAATATTGGTTTCATTAGACAGACCATGTTCGAGTAAATACAAGGACGCATAAAAGCCAAACACCAAACATCCAAGGAAACCACAAAGAAGAACTGTGCCTTCACAGAATACCGGCTTGAAATAATGGCAAAACTTTATGTAATAACTTATCAGGTGTAAGGATAAAATGAAATCTAATTTTGCTTACACACACTATGGATTTAAAAACTAATATAACTTAATTATAATATATTATTTTTATTATTTTAAAACATTTGCACTAGGTTCAATATGATGATCTAATTTGACTATTCTTGTAACAACTCATGTATTATTGATTAAAAAATAAACACTGCTGTTTCGAATGGTGCGGTGGATGAAGTCAAGTACTTATTATTGGTGACGAGGGAGGCATTCCTTCTCAGTCCTCAGAGGTGACAATGCATCTATCTATGTATTACGATCCCATATCGAGGAACTACGATCGGACGAACTGTGCACACGTGTATGGAATAAAAGGAGAAAAGAAATGTAATCGTGCACTCACGTGGATAGGGCAGGCTGTGTACGTAGAGGCAGTTGTCCACGGAGATGGACAGCAGGGCGGCCTCGCTGCGGCTGGCGATGGGCGGGCCGGCGCCGCCCACCGGCAAGAACGACAGCCCCGTCACGAACATGCCGTGCGCGTTCTTCACGTGCAACACTCGCTGTCCACACAACGTATTGATTCGTTAAATTAAAAATAATTGTAAACCTATGTACCTATATTTGCAATTGAGATATATAAACCTATCTATCTCAATTGCAAATACGCAGCAACCTTCAAATTTGCATACATACAAACATAACAGGTAATGAGCCTATCGTCGTTACTAGCGTAACGGTAAAGTGCGTTCACTATATCGGTTCAGGCCGGGTTGTAGATCAAGTGAGCGTAGCGCAGTATATTGCGCGCTCACTCACTCGCAGGTCTTATGGCAACGCCTAATGATATCCAGCACTCGTATCATAATCTTATTGATATTATGCATTAATACAGATGATATACATTTATTTTATCCCTGTATTATTTACAATTAAAAAATAAAATATGAACGTTTATAAAAACACATAAACACATGAGTTAACGATAAAAACATTAACTACTTTTATTATTTGGATAAACAATTATCAACTCGTTAACAATAATTATAATTCAGTTTAAATACTAAAAGTTGTCATCGGAGTAAAGTCGTTGAATTTTATTATAAAGTTATCGACACGCGCGCTATCACTATGTTTTACTCGTAAGAAATTTTCGGTAAAAGCCAATTTAATTAATAAATAAAATTAGGCAGACGTTACGCAATTTTGTCAAGTACATGCTGGACACCGCAACTATATCTTTTTTTTCCATTAATTCCATCTGAAGTTAGTGTTACGTTTATAGTCTAACGTTTTTGCCTCTGAAATAACCAACAAAGCCGCTGTAGTTCGGTAACTTGCTTTTTATGAACAGTACGCGAGCAACCAAGGCATTTGTCGTATTCGGCATCAATGAAATTGTTAATTGCAACTATAAGTGCCAATTTATAACGCGGTTTACCAGCGGTGAAGTAAAACATCGTGAGGAAACCATGTGGAAAAGTGGAAAGCATGGCTGCAAAAAAATATAAATCACTTCTTGGGGAAGATTCTGTGAGGGCGTGGTCCCCCCACCCCGGTCGAGCTGACCCATTCATTCTGCAGCTAGTAACAAACTGCAGTGTATCTCTACCACAAAAAACATGTGAATTTTACTTATCAGCTAGACAGCCCTCTCTAGCGTATAGATTTATGCCCAACAGTGGGATTTATGCCTACATAATACTTTACTACGCCAATCCCTTCATTCGGCACTTATTAACCCCTCCTCTATTATACCAAAATGGTCGAAAACTCACCCGCAAGCTAAACGCAATGTACACGTGCACCGAACCACTGAACATGGTTCCGACTGCTAGAAACTTTCCATCGTCGCGAACGGCTAGAGCCGACAGTGCTTCGGGCAGCAGAGCACCGCGTCGGGCCGATCCATCCACCCACTGCTGGAGCAGGCCCCGCGCGCGGCTGCTACCCGCCCGCGATAGTGGGTTCGCGATCGTGAACATCTGACCCTCCGATGCACCGAACCTGGAGACACGATAGTATAATATACGATATACATATATTCATCGTCATCGCCAGCATCACCTGTTTTGAATTACAGTCACATTCTCGGGGTATCAGCGAATCCTGTACAAGACCTAAGAGCTGATGATAGAATATTAAACTACCACTAATTGTCTGCAACAGATTATACAACGTCCAAAGGATGGAAAGGAGCCAAGTGAAGATTGGGCCTACGACTTGTTATTATAATAATAAGGGTGACAGAAGAGCACACAGTTCACTATATCCATCCTCGACGAAGATTCAAGATTCAAGAAGACCAATCTCGATGAGGAATCAACCGTTAAATGATGTTTCCCTATGAGATTAGTTGAACATTTTCTACTGTATTCTGTGTATTCTGTGGAATCAGCTGTCGTCAGCGGTACTTACGAACCGAAACGACTTAGGGACCTTCAAGAAAGGAGCGTACACCTCACTCAAGGCCGGCGACGCACGTGCGACTCCTCTTACCTACTATCTACTGTCAGGTGAACTGCTTGCTAGTTTACCACATATTATAAAGAACAAAAATGTCAGCAGTGATATAGTTCTTGCAATGCACGAGTGCGACCGGCCCTTGCTTGTGGTGAAGACGTATCTGTATACATGTCCATGTGTGCGCGCACGCGGTTGTGTTTACAGCTAGCAAACAAAGTTGTTAATTTTTTTTTGTGTTGTGATTGATTTCTTGTCTTATATATATATATATATATATATATATATATATATATATATATATATATATATATATATATGTAAATATAAATAATAATATATACCTTTAACTTGATGATTTCACACACTCAATTAATCAATCATGAAGTCATCAAAACCTATACATACTTAACCTCGTGTAATGTTTTGGATGAATGCTACCAATTCTATTAACATTACTAAAATTCCAGTTAACCAATCCAACTAAGCTTAAATTCTTGTGAAAGGAGATTTTTCACAACAATACACACACACTCACTTATCCACTATATATCACATAAACATAAAACTAACAAAATAGTTTCTAACCAATTGTGTCATCCTGCATTTGGCCTTATTTATTGTACCCAGTTGTTTTATAATTTGTTTTGTAATTCGCTCTTGGATTACCTATAAATAAATAAATAAATACAAGAATGGCGAATTTGACCTGTGAGACTTAAATTTCGCCAAACCATGAGGCATTTCAAAATAAATCTAGTATCTATCAACTTAATTTATGTAAGGTGTATAGATACTAAAAGAAGAGAGAGTTGTCCAACTTACCTACACCTTCGGAACAGATACTTTGTGCCGTTGGGTGGCTGGCAGGTGATCTTAAGAAGCGGCTCTCGCGATGAGGTAGTTGTGCTCCACACAAGTGCTAGCCCATCCTTTGCGATGCTCACCAGTTGGCTGTCACATGGACTAAAGTCTAGGTCATCGAGCTGAAATAATATGATAGTCATAATACAGAACCAAAACCACTTTTCTACAGCAGGATATATACTTCACCAAGAAAGATCAGGAATGTGTTTCTAGGAAGACTTGCCCTTATTCACCATATATAACTTATTCATAACAAACTCCTTTTTAAGTTTGTTAATAACCTCTCCATAAAATTTACTTCATTACTAATGTTAAGTAAGTATAAAAGTATGTAAATTGGCAACTAAGTTCTTTTGTTTTTTTCTACAATGTATATATGTATAAATTTAACAATTTTTCATAGATAATATAGAATACATTTAATATTCTTCTTGTTTACCACTTTCTCGCACCAATTCAATATCTTGTTGGTGGTAATCATCCAGTTCCAATTAAAAAAAAAAAATCAAACCCAGATTTCAGTTCGACATCAGTATCAAACGAAACTCTGCGCATAACATTTGTCAGAGATCGAAAGTGGTAAAAATCCACACAAATGGACTCCGGTAGAATTCAGAGATTCCGGTAGAAATATACATTCCATTTCGAACAATCTTAAAAATTATGTCAAAAACTATTAATGATATGTAGAATATAAAATTAAAAACGGAAATAACTTAATTGCCAACATAATATATAGATCCAACTTGCAAGTTCACAATAGTGTTTGCTAACTTACTTACTTAGTGTTCCTTCATTACAATTATTGTCAATATTAATCACCAAATCATGATTAGTAAAGCACCAGCTTATATATGTGAATCCCACTGCTGGACATAGGCCTCTTTAGAGAGCCTATTCGCCATAGGAGAGCAAGGTCACACGGCTGGATTGGTGGTCTTCACATGTCTTCGAAATATTATCTTTATTATTATTACTTATCAGACATGCTGGTTTCCAAATTCTTCTTCTCATACAATGAATCAGATAAATATGTATGATTTAGTATTTTTATATTTTATTACTTTATTTACGAGATTCCTTTACAACTGAGCTTGGATGTGAGAATGTGCAAACATAATATAATATAATGTTTTCTTTTATTATTATTGTAAAGGTCCAAACCATGTAGATGAAGTCCAATTTTTTTTATAAATAGACTGTAAGTGATGAACTATATAATTACCAATAAAGTATTATTATTATTATCTATTGTTGACAAAGATTCAAGATGCACATACACTACCACCCATGAAGACTAAGATGAAAAGCCGCCTCATTGGTAATTGAATCCTCAGAGCCCTACACCATACAGCAGCAGCATCATGTCTTAATTTTAGTATTCTTTGGTATTCTGCATTGGTCGAACTGCAAGCTGACCCATTAATATAGCAACAAGATACAAGCTACGGTATGGCTCTACCCCTACTAGTTAAAACGGAGACAATATAATGTTAATTTTATCTGTAATACACACGAAATTATCATCTGCATGAAATTATGTATTTGTTTATTCATAAATGAATAATGTATTATGCATAAGTCTATGCCTGATGCCAAGCACACTTATTCCATTCTTTACATATTTTCTCTTAATTGCATGCATTACTTTCTCGAGCGCAAAAGTAGTGAAAACATTATTTTTTGTTATAATAATAATAAGAAAATTAACTAAGCTTATGAGCCTTTCCTGGCATTTGCATCTGCAACAACTAATAGCTATTTGATAATAATACTAATTATTAACACATTTTTATTTTATTTATTAATTTATTGAATTGACCAAACTGGCGGAGATTTTTTATTATTATATTTTGATTATTTGACAAAAACTGCTGCCTGAATTAAAAATATGTATACCCCCCTAATAATAAATTTTATTTGCTATAATTAACTAGGTATTAGTTGCAATATATGATTCACTCTGCCAGTAAAGGATGAAAATATCTATGAAAGCCTTATACAAAATGAAATACAGCATTTGTTATTGGTCAGCTAAACTCAAATGTGCATAAAAGGAAATTTAGTAGGATTTAAGAGAATGTATTATGTTTATCCACTTTATATATATACTACAATAAATTAAAACCTTTTGATTAATTCTTCAATTAACTTTGTTAGTAGTTGTCCCCATTAGCATGATAGAGAATGAAATTGCATACCTCTTTAGTGTGACCTTCCAACTGGAAAAGCAGCTGCATCTTGGGAAAGCTCCACACACGCACCTTGCCATCCACTCCTCCTGTTGCCATCAGCTTGCCATTGTGGCTGATTCTCACTACTCTTTGTAGTGGATCATCACTGGAATATTGATAAAAAATTATTGAGACTGATAAATGTAAAATAGTACAGATAGATAATGTATATTATAGACCAGAAACCCAATGCTCTTGGGTTGTCACAAATAAGGATTGGCATGGAATATCTGTTACCAGACATTCACCATTTGACACACTATTATAGATTATTGGTAAAATGATGTAAAATTAAAAAAGAAATATTCCTTTCTTTAAAATATTTATATGTTTTCATAATGGCATAGTATTGTGTCAGTAGAACCTACAGTTATATTCAAAATTTATTAAATAAACAGTCTAGGGATCCTTTCATACATTTCCTACACTCACTTTTCTGTACATATTTAATTATCGAACCTTGTGATAATACTCAGCAGTAGCTTTCACATGTGTATGTACTTGCATCTCCATGCGACTTAGTCAGCATGGCCCATACTCTTGAGCAACCAACATAAAACTGACCATGTGAGAAGCAAGGAGTGCTCAAAACTTACACATATTGACAGAAAATAATAAATAATACAATGTCATTTCATACAGTTTTATTTTCTCTCTAGTCTAGTTTTAAGTTAAATTAATAACAGATTGATATTAGTAGGATATTTGTATATCTTATCTTAATGTGGGTATTATGGACAAAATTTAAAATAGTAATAAAGAGAGATGTATGGATATCAACTACAGTTAAACTAATTAAAAGGATTTTAATTAGTTTAACTGTATTTTTATTGTATATATATATATGACCAAAATCAAAAATTTACTCGCCCAAAATCAGTTTGTATACTATCACCAGGACGAATTTCAAAAGATATTCGCTTTTCTGCCAAAGTGCTATCTGTTTTCGATATATTGTCATTCTCTGATACGGTGCGCCGACGTCGACGAACCAACCCATTCTCCGCGCGGAAGCTTCCCCGGCGCATCTCAGCAGCATCCACCATACGAACATTAACTCTATACAACTGACAGTGGCTCTCTTGTCCGGCGCACAAGTACGTGCGGCCCTGAGAATTGCGTATGGAACAGTTCATCACTACATTTGGACCCGTCTCATGGCGCATCACCTCTTCGGCAACAAATTTACTCCCATTGTGAGATAGTTCAAAAATTTCCTACAAAAAAAATATGAAATATATAAATATGACATGGTTAAACCCATGTACAGACGAACTATTTATTCATTGACACGTATTATTGTTACCGTCAAGACAGGTAATGTTTTTAAATAAATGTAAAAGCAAACACTTACAAATCCATTAGCGACACCCGTATTAGATGCACCACCACCGCCGGCTACGAGTACGTGACGATTCGTAAGTGTCTCAAGTGTATAAAGAGGAAAATCAACCTTTGCAAGCAACCCATCACCTCTGTTACGGGACATTTTGACTTATAACATTTATTGTATCTACTTCACACGTTGATATAATTTAAATAACATTAGCTGGAACTCAATTTATGCGACATCAGTGTTTTTATGAGATCAAAATAAACAAAATTCTAAATAATATGGCATTAACAACACGAATAAGAACTAAACAAGTGACAAATATTCTCTAGTTCCAACATGACAAAAGTCAAAATGACAGGAAAAGGGATGTGAACGTAATATTACAAACATAAAATAAAAATAAAAATTATTAATTATATAGTTAATATAAACTCACATATATTTTAATTGAATATTGACGAATATTGAATATACGCTAAGGAGATAGCTGATTTCTTATGCACTCTTTTTGCATCCAACTCCACATGATTTTTGTCACAAAACCAGAAATGCAAAATTTGACTGAATTTTATTTATATATAATAGTGCAACCAGCTTTAGTTCTTATCATCATACACACACGTTAAAACAAGTAGCATCCATTTCGTGCTATAAACACTAGCAAAATTTTTTGCACTTCTTAACCATAGTTAATGTGTTACTCCTTTATTCGGCCTATCCTATCATTAATCGTTATAGAGATGAACACTCCTGTATTCATTCTACCAGATAAATAGAACTATATAGGACATGGGACATTCACTTAATCTTACGGTAAATTTCTTGAACCATAGCCAGAGAATTCCATACTATTGTATATCTATACGTCTATTGTATCATAAACCATTAGGCTATATATAGACCTTTACGATACGATCTGATAAACTTAAGGTCGCAGGTTCGAATTCATATTGTCGTCATAATCATCTCCTAGCACACGCTTACTTACACACTTAAGCTTAGTTGGAGTAGTTAAGTTGGCATTATTAAAAAAAAAGACCAGGAAAGGAGGTTTCAATCGGCTTAAATACTTTTAAAAACTTCACAAATTAATAAATGACATTTTTATAATTCTAAGAAAAAGAAGACTAAAGTATTTAATGTGGTCATTAATAACTGTCGAAATAATGTAAGAAAGTAAATATACTTTGTATCATAATAGGGGATTCGGCAGCTCATAATAAGATGATTGAAGAAGATGACTTGAATTACCTGAATATGTTTATTTATGTACACTCTTTTGTTTCTTTAATGTATAAAGAGTATCTTAAGAAAGAAAGCCGATGCTATAAGCTTACAAAAAAATTGTAAATGGACCAGTTAGAACAAGGAAATACGGAAATATGTGTGATTATTTGTTCATAGACTAGAAAAAAGCACTTGATCGAGTGTTATAAGATCAAGAAAGGTCTTATTCAATATTACGATGATAACAGCAGAAGCATTGAAAGGTATATGGCATGTACGCCAGCATGTTCCAGCGGCTGTATTATCAATAACAAGATTTATCAGTGGGAGAGCCACGTTAGTATAGTAGCAGTAATATAGTAGTATAACGCTAATTACTGGTGACAAGCCATCTTAGTTCTCAGGGTGTGACAAATGAATTTTCTGAACGCATTTAAAAAAATTAAACCAATAAATGTCATCTGTCAAATCAACTTGTGTACGAATACGATGATGGAACGATATCAAAAAATTTACATTCATTAATTAAATTAAGGAAACAAAATGAATCACGAAGAGATACTATCGGTGGTTCAGGAGAAGTTTTTGTCAAGTGAACGCGTGACGGCGTTTTTATGCGATGCCAAAGTGCTGCTCCCCGACTGCGTAAAGAAAGACAGACTTCTTGCGATTGTTGAATATGGAGATGAAAAAGCTGTTTTTTGTTTATTCACCTCTTGTTACCCACCTAAATCATTTACTGATTTATCAATAGAAATAGTACTGCCCATAGACAATAGTTTTAAATGTGAAATTGATAACAAACCGTCGGATCCCGAAGCAATTTTGTACCTGAATCTCCAGTCAAGTAATAATAAGTTTAAGTTTGAAATCCAAATGACTACACGTGTGGACAATTTTGTTGATGATTTGTTTCGAGGCATTGAAGCAGTTAACAAACTTCCTACACAGCCAGAGTTTGTCTGGCTCAAGAAATATAATGGTCAAAGAGAAGATGATATCATAGCACAAACCATGGTTGTTCCTAGGAGCGAAGTGGCTCATACACAAATTTCAGAGAGAAGAGAAAGTCTTATTAAAAGAACAATGAGTGATAAAGAATTTGACTATACAAACACAAAAAGATTTACTATATTCTGTGGCACTTGGAATGTTAATGATAAATCCCCAGTTATACCTTTAAAAGGATGGTTGTGTATAGACAAGGAACCACCAGATTTATATGCAGTAGGGTTTCAGGAGCTGGATTTGTCAAAGGAAACATTTCTTTTTGATCAAACCATTAGAGAAGATGAATGGTACAATGCAGTAAAAACTTATGTTGATCCAAGATCTAAATATGTCAAGGTGGAGATTGTGAGACTTGTTGGTATGATGCTTATAATATTAATTAAAGAGCAGCACATGTCACATGTGCATAATGTAGTCTGTGATACAGTGGGAACAGGAATTATGGGCAAAATGGGTAACAAAGGTGGTGTTTCCATTAGATTAGACCTTCATAACACTTCAATATGTTTTGTGAACACACACTTAGCTGCACATGTTGAAGAATATGAGAGACGTAATCAGGACTTCAGGGACATTTGCAACAGAACAAGATTTGTTCAAGCTAATCAACCACCAAAAGCAATTAAAGATCATGATCAGATTTACTGGCTGGGTGACCTAAATTACCGGATCACTGAATTAGATCCATTGAGTGTAAAGAAAATGGTAAATGAAAATAATTTTGCTCCTGTCCTGGAATGGGATCAGCTTAAACAGCAACACAAGATAAATAATGTGTTTGCTGGTTACACAGAAGGTACTATTAATTTCAAACCTACTTATAAGTATGATCCTGGCACAGATAATTGGGACTCGAGCGAGAAGAACCGGGCACCAGCATGGTGTGACCGAATATTTTGGAAAGGTGATAACATCATACAATTAGCTTACAGGAGTCATCCAACCTTAAATATCAGTGACCACAAACCTGTCTCTGCTTTATTCAGTGCAGCAATCAAAATAGTAGATGAAGAAAAATACAGGAAAGTGTATGAGGAAGTTATCAAACAACTTGACAAAATGGAGAATGAGTTAATACCTCAAGTAAAAGTAGATGTGACAGAAATAGATTTTGGTACTGTCAGGTACTTAGAGCTTCAAGTACGGACCATTACAATAAAGAACACTGGTAAATCACCAGTGGGGTTTGAGTTCATCAAGAAATTAGATGAAACAAGCTTTTGCAAAGACTGGCTCATTGTTGAGCCATATAAAAAGAGTATTTGCGCAGATGAGTCATGTGAAATACAACTTAAAGTACTTATTAATAAGACTTCAGCTTGCAAAATGAATGCAGGAACAGATAAGTTATATGATATTCTTGTTCTACATTTATATGGTGGCAAAGATATCTTTATAACTGTCAATGGTACATACCAAAGAAGCTGTTTTGGTTGCTCTATAGAGGTTCTAGTTAATCTTAATATACCAATAAGAGAAGTTCCTATTGGCAAGTTAATAGACCTAGAGAGCAAACGCGATCAATGCATTTCAAATCAGTCAACTTATTCTATACCAAAGGAGATATGGTTTCTAGTAGATCACATATATTTACATGGATTAAAGGAACCAAATTTATTTGAACAACCTGGATTGCACTCTGAAGTATTACAAATCAGGGATTGGCTGGATAGTGGCTCCATAGACCCAATACCTGGGAGTATTCATTCAGTAGCTGAGGCACTACTCCTATTATTAGAAAGTACTTCAGACCCGATAATACCATACAATCTACATCCAGTTTGTTTAAGGGCCTCTGCCAACTATTTGCAATGCAAGCAAATTGTAATGGAGTTGCCAGAGTTCAGAAAGAATGTTTTCCTTTATCTATGTGAATTTCTACAAGAAGCTTTACAGCATAACACAGAAAATGGACTGGATGCAAAAACTTTATCAACATTATTTGGTGCAATATTTCTTAGAGATAATCCAAATGTGATTCAGGAACCCCAGTCTCGTATAAACAAACAAATTATTGATAAGAAAAAAGCACAATTTGTTCATCATTTCTTAGTGAATGATCACAGTGACTTAATTTTTACTAAATAATTTATTCATGCTTTATTTAAATTTCTAAAATACTCAAAATAATTATTCTATTTTATAGGATGACATTTAAGTCACTTTCACATTCTTAAATTCTTTTTGATCTTAAATGTTGACAAAAATAATATTTTATAGATTCATTGCAATGCATTTCGTAGGGTAAATATTTATTTGTTCACTGTTAATTAATCACATTTTTGCTAATTTAAGGTTGTTTTTGTAATTTTAAGGTATCCACCATGACTATTATAACAATAATAATTTAAAATACCTCATGGTATATGCATAGTCTTTAGTTTTCTTAATTTCAGTTTAAAAAATAGAAATAGTTAATACCATTTCAACGAATTATTTGACAAAGAATAGATATGTAAATGTTATGTTAATTTTGTTGTGGATGTAATGTTGAGCTGAAGCTCTTTTACTCTGAGAATGGGTCTCATAAGACTTATAATTAAATTTAATATTTAACTATAATAAACTATGTTCATTTATGTGTTGACATTGTAATGAATAACTCATGCATTAGACATTTAACTTAATAAGTAGAAGTATTGTGTGATCCATAACAAGTTAGAACCTTCGACTGTATTAATAACTGTAATGTATTTGAAAGATTCTTAGTTATGTTGTTTCAAGGCCGAATACTGTAACACCACTCAATTTTACTGGAATTCTATGCATATAATAATACAAAGAGCTAAATTCAGTATGAAGTTTTAGGATTTGAAATAATGGGTGTCAAACAAAAGTCTATTTATATTTGTCTAATTTTGTATTCAGCTGTTAATGTCATTTTGTTTGTGAAAGTTTTACTACATGGGAAGTAGTGTAAACTTTTTAACCACCAAGTACTTGTGATTTGTTCTGTAATCTCATTGACCCCTCATTACTTTTCTAACGATGTGTCAAATAGATGCTGTTTACAGCTTATGTATACTTAGAATCAAATTTTAGAAGACATATTGTTACATGGTAATCTTGTAATCTTT
Source organism: Teinopalpus imperialis (assembly GCA_029286865.1). Taxonomy (NCBI): domain Eukaryota; kingdom Metazoa; phylum Arthropoda; class Insecta; order Lepidoptera; family Papilionidae; genus Teinopalpus; species Teinopalpus imperialis. The sequence goes on from JAGSMU010000028.1 coordinate 1,411,898, forward strand.
ATAAAAGTATTTAAATATTTATTGTTAATTTATTAAATAACTATTGTACATAAGAATGTTTTTAATTTAAATACAGCACTTATATATACAGTCTACTAAAGGATCAAGAAAGTTAGCATCAAAAAATAAAAAAGATTAGAATTTGGAAGAGTTGCCTATACTTGGTCCTCCTGCATTGGTGAGTACAGCAACGGTACTGTTGCGGCAATTGTTCTCCATTATAACTCCCAGAATTTTCGGTTTGTCAGTCGGACCTGGTAAGCATTGGCATGCAGGTGAAGTTGGGATTTATTGAAATAGTATACTTCACCGTTTTATTTTAATTTGTTTGAGGATAACCATACATTTTCTGTCTTGGAAGATTGGAATCGAAGCAACACAGTGCAATCAGTAATATCATTGATTTTAGAGAATCTTATTTGTTGTTTGGTTTCGTTCGAATAACATAGAAATATTTTTAATAGATTTATTGACTAATTAGTATTTTAAAATTATGACAATATATCTAAATAAACTACTGATAATTGTATGCTTGTACCTTGTCTTGTACTCTAATTCTATCTAATCATATGCATTTTTTATTGTTTTAGTACGTACGAAAAGATGGCGCTTTTGTCAACAAGTATATTTCAAATACTGTAACATAGACGTAATAAAAAAGTAACTTTTTTATAACCTCTATGCACTATAATAATTGTTACAAACAATATAAAGTATTATTTAACGATTAGATAAAAACTTTTAAGAACGAGAAGAGCATCGGTTGGTTATGTCATTATCTCATGTCGCTTATACATTATTTTTAAAAGACGATACAAAACAAAATTTATGAACAGTTCGGAACGCCTCTTCCTAGATCTCTGGTCGATTATTAAACAAAAGAGCGGCAGATTTGATTTCAACCAATCACATCGTTGCATTCGACCGTTAAGTCAAATCGAGAGCTGCGGTTGTTCATGAAAACGTTTTATCCTAAACGAAGAGATCGCTGTATCTTTCCTCAGTTTAAATTCAATTCATAACTGTTTCAACGGTGTTCTGGTGTTGAGAAGTTAAAAAGTCGCTGCGGTTTAAATATTACGTATAATTGATCGGGCACTTGAGTATATCGGACGCTCTTTAAATTAGCTGTTTATTTATCTTCTTTGTTCCCGGTGTAAAAAGAAACCATGGAAGTTGGTACCAAATGTAAGTAAAATAATAATTTTATTATTTCACTTTTAATGTGTACATCGTTATTTGAGATTTATGCTTAAATTATTAAGCGACTTCAAGATTATTATCTTATAATTTAAAAGTCACAAAAGAAGGAGGTACATTAATAATTTGTGACACCATTTGTCCCTAAATATTCAATTTATACGGTAAATTTTATTACAGTATTTATTGCATGCCTGCCTTATTTCGATATTTTTTTTTGTATTGTACTTTCCAAGGTTTCAGTTTTTCAAGTCTTTGAACATTTAATATATAAATATATATACAGTGTATCTGTAATTATAACAAGTTTTACCGTAATATTTATTGCAAAAATTACTAATCATAGTAGCTTTATACTTTTTTATTTGTCTAATTCTTAATACCACCCCCATCGGCTATAGTTTTTTTCTTCAGAGATACGACATTAACTAAGTAAATATACGAACGTTTTTGTATCACTGTATCCTTAAGTTGATATTACTTTGTTTACTGAATATTACTTATCATCAGGGGCCACCTTTATCGTTTATGACGACTACTTAGCAACTGTAATATTTTATAAGGTTGACAATGTTTAACAATAACTATACGTTATAGGCAAGTATATCTTAGTTTTTTTATAAAAAAAATATATATGTCAATAAAAAACAGCTCTTTCAAAGGTTGAATCTGCTTTGTCGAATCGAGGAATATTATCATTAGAAATTGTACAGAATAGATAAATTTGCTGTTGCTTATAAAAATACGTGACGACAAAAGATGCACATAAAAATTTCATATACATTCAAATATATATACAACAAATAGTAATATATATTATTATAATTGCGGCAAATAAGTAGCGCTGAGCGTTAATGCGCAGAAGTCGAAAATAAGGTATCCCCGGGGAGTCACGGAGGCGCGGGCGGCCATGCGTAAGCGCTTATTGGCTCTCCATCGTATTCTGTCCCGCGACCCAATAAACACTCCGCTCGCTCATTGTGTACAGTCGGTTTCAAAATTTAATTCTAATTCTTTTTTAAATACAAATAGTCACATTTTATTTTTGTGGAAAGCAGTGCACTGTAATGTACATTCTATACTTTTGTAATTAATAAAAGAAAACTACTGACTTCCTCCCGCAACTTTGTTCGCGTAAAAAAAAGCCTTCCAGACTATAATCTATGTCCGTGCTAAATTTCATCCATACAAACATCTAAACTTTCGGCATTTATGATAAAAACACTTTAGTCGTAATCAGTTTGTAGAAATGAACAATTGCGTTCGCGACAGTCAGTACCCATGAGCAGCTATCCCCTCCACGTTTCGGTCACCGCTAGACTTATGTGCCGCGACCTATACTATTCGTTGTTTGCTTTAATTCCCTTTTAAAACATTTAATTTAACGATTCTGATATATTGTTGTCATTTCATTTATACTATAAAATATGCGAATTGTTTTTTTTTTCTGTAGACAGGCAGGGATGTGTCAGTCAAATATAACTCGAAAATTAAATTGAGTCCCTATTTTATTACGTTGAGAATTTAGTATAATAGTATCTTGAATTTTACTATAACACTTGTCTAATTTATAAAAGAAGTGATCACTGTCTATATTTTTTTTTCACTGAAATGTACACAATATGTTATTTTAATTTCTTTCCTTTTTAGTTTTTAATATTTATAAATTAAATAATGATAAACGAGGTGTGCATTTTCGGTTTTTCTTTTTTTTGTCTATAGGCAGCGAAAGCAATCAGATAAATAAACGAGTATATCGCATGACATCAAACACTGCGAATATCGTAGTTACTGGATGATACCAAATACCCAAAGATATACTTGAAATTGATCTAAATTAATTGTTTAAACAAATCTCTGGTCATATATGAAAGTATTTCTATTTATTATTTCTTACTTGTAAAAATTTTCAATCACAAAGATAACCAAGCACAGTTAGTATCATCTGTTAAGGATGTACCGTGGTCCAGATATTCCACGACGGCATCCATGATGTTAGCGCTATTCTTGTAGAAAACTCAGTCAAGGATCCGTTTTTATCTGTGGAGCCAAATTACAGCCAGAAAGTGGTGCAATAATGCATCAGCACGGCTGTACAACTTTGTCAAAAATGCCGTAGTAAAATGGTGATATAATGCTGTTCTTAGTATGGTCCATGACTGTAACAAAGAAACCATTTACCATAAATGAAGTTCTATATTGTCTTTAGGATTGGCGATGCATTATTACATCGTTTGCATTATGATCTAGCTCGTAGCCGTAGGGTGTTCCGATATCGTTTTGCCTTTTAGTTCCGGGCTTCGGATATCGGTTTCGCGGGCCTGATCGCCCAGGACGTGGGCACAGAACGTCCAGGAAAGCGAATCCGTGGAGGACGGCAACGAGGAGCGATCCCGTAGCCCCCTTCCAATATACAGAGGGTGGCCAAAGAAGGGAGGACTATAGTTCATATATATATATATATATATATATATATATATATATATATATATATATATATATAGTTCAATATAGTACAAATCCTTTGAGAAAGAGAGATAAGTGTTCTTGATCGATCGAAATCTTCCTCAAATTATGTAGGTAGCTTGAGGTGATACAAAAAAAACCACCGTTGCTAAATTTATATTGCCCTGAATAATTACTCTTAATGTCCTTTAGGTAAATTTGCATAATAACGGACGGTTTTAAATTCAACGACGACGTTACGATGACGTCATCTCGCTACTGTTCCACTAATTAGTTTCTTCAGGTCATATCTTTAGGTCACACCAACGGTACTAAAACACTGATGTACATAAAGACATGTTTTATACGTATTAATATAGATGCCTATACGTTGGCATTACTCATCGAACGGCGACGGTTAAACGTGTTCCATTTCGTGAATGTTTGTTTTTGCGGAGGCGGTCGTCTTCTGTTTGAAATGGCGACCGTTGGACGCAAGGACAACTGTAATGAGTCATAAGCGACTTCCAACGGTTTTTCAGGTGAATGTGATTATTAGCTTCCATTCTTAAGTATGGTCCATGACTGTAACAAAGAAACCATTTACCATAAATGAAGTTCTATATTGTCTTTAGGATTGGCGATGCATTATTACATCGTTTGCATTATGATCTAGCTCGTAGCCGTAGGGTGTTCCGATATCGTTTTGCCTTTTAGTTCCGGGCTTCGGATATCGGTTTCGCGGGCCTGATCGCCCAGGACGTGGGCACAGAACGTCCAGGAAAGCGAATCCGTGGAGGACGGCAACGAGGAGTGATCCCGTAGCCCCCTTCCAATATACAGAGGGTGGCCAAAGAAGGGAGGACTATAGTTCATATATATATATAGTTCAATATAGTACAAATCCTTTGAGGAAGAGAGATAAGTGTTCTTGATCGATCGAAATCTTCCTCAAATTATGTAGGTAGCTTGAGGTGATACAAAAAAAACCACCGTTGCTAAATTTATATTGCCCTGAATAATTACTCTTAATGTCCTTTAGGTAAATTTGCATAATAACGGACGGTTTTAAATTCAACGACGACGTTACGATGACGTCATCTCGCTACTGTTCCACTAATTAGTTTCTTCAGGTCATATCTTTAGGTCACACCAACGGTACTAAAACACTGATGTACATAAAGACATGTTTTATACGTATTAATATAGATGCCTATACGTTGGCATTACTCATCGAACGGCGACGGTTAAACGTGTTCCATTTCGTGAATGTTTGTTTTTGCGGAGGCGGTCGTCTTCTGTTTGAAATGGCGACCGTTGGACGCAAGGACAACTGTAATGAGTCATAAGCGACTTCCAACGGTTTTTCAGGTGAATGTGATTATTAGCTTCCATTCTTAAGTATGCTTTAAAACTTGGTAAAGGTTTTAAATTTATTGAATTTAACCATTACATTTAAAATTTCACCATATTTAAATTCACACTACTTCGTGGATTCAATGTATTTTAATATGAATAGGGATAGTTTTTATTTTACGTACAACACTAAGATTCGCGCTGGTTACAAATCTTAATCTCACTCTTGAACTTATTTTAATCTAACCTAACTAAATTCAATATGATTTTTAGTTAAAATGTCTCGGCATTCCATCTTTGTTCTCTGGGGTAGATAACGCGTGTGCATCTTGAATCTATGTTATGGATGATGCAGATATCTATGGGCCACAGTCAAACAAAAAGGAACACAGTTCATTTGATGATAAGCTGTCACTCCTGGGAGACTATTTTGTGAGGGCGCGGTCCTTCCGCGGTCGACTCAACCCATTTATAATACATATATTCAATCTGTAGCGTGGCTCTATCACTGTGAACTGTGTGCGCGTGTCTTTCATCCCTAATATTATAAAAAATACTTGAGTAACGTTTACTTCCGTGTTGCTGTATGCGGACATTCCATTTTCGAATTTTGTTTCTTCCTTTTATGGAACATGTACGACGAGATCTTATCGGTGTCTCGGGTACTTGGTAGTGTTATTATGGCCATGTCGGTAGTGTGTCCTACTCTTTGGAGCTGTCCGTCAGTGTAGATGTACTCCTTGTGTGTAAAGGATGTCAAACAGTCTGTCTCGTGTAACGGTATAGGGTAGACGAGCCACAGGGACCTGATTAGGGTTGCTTCGTATCCGTTAATTTAACAGAATAGACAAAGATATTTAAGGTTTTTTTTTATATTATATTGAAGGGAACGAACATTATATAACTTAAAGAAAACAATACTATTTTTTTCTCATAGTATATGTTTTAAATTTCATTACATCACAGTCGTGTGCGCGAATGTTTACCACCAATTTTTTATTACATTGAGAGCAAACAAACAAACAAACGAGCACACAGTTGACCTGATGGCAAGTGATTCTGATGGCTGATTTCTGAAGTGATGACATCTACATTCATTCTGGAACAAGGAGTCATAATGCAGATGCGTTGTCACCTTTAAGGGCTGATTTGGAATGCCTCGTCACGAGCAATAAAAGTCTCCGGATCACTACACTCACCAGACGAAACACAGCAGCATTATGCTGCTATTTCAAGATGGTATTGTGTGAGGGCGTGGTCCTACTCCGGTCGTGCTGACCCATTGATTCTGCAGCTAGAAACTAACTGCAGTGTAGCTCTACCACTGTTAACAACGTGGGCAGTTGATATTATCTGATAATTACCGGAAGATGTAACGCTATGGTCTGAATCGACCGAGAGGACATCATGCTTTCTACAATGTAATCGGTCCAGGAAGAGAAGACCATTATTGTGTGCGGCTTAGCACTGTTCTTGTGTAATGGCCTGTGAATTGAGTCCGGATTGAGAGCCCCATTAGCCACGGTCCGCCGCAGGAGTAGTGAGGGGGGGGGGATTATTTATGATATCGATTTATTTATTTCCATATCCACATTGAGCATTTCAGTGTTCTTGTAATATTCGCAACATTTCATGGCACTTGGTTAACATAATTGAAGTAATATATATATTTTTAAACATTTGAAACTTGTAACGTATCTATAAAATATTATCTTTTTTTTTTAACCGTTGAAAAACGAGTAAATGTTATACACCCGATGGTGATGATTGCGACGCACTACATTCACATCCATCATCTACGAAGATCCAAGGTGCTGCAACGTGCGTTGTCAGATACTGAGGATCGGGATGGAACGCCTCATTTGCTTCTAATAATTCGGGGTCGGAATGGGCGCGGTCTTTACTATTAAATTCACACTACGGTATGTACTATTGTAAATTAATAATTATTATTATTTTTAAATTTCGGTCAGTCTCCTGGGGACCTGCCTAGGGAGCAGACTTTATCCACTTTATTGTTTTTGTTTTTCGTTAGAATCCGATAAACGTTCATGACTACGGTACAAGGCAATAGGATTTAATCCAAGCCCAAGCCGAGGCTCACCCTCGGGAGCCCTTGTGCTGGTTAACCATTAATAAAGGTTTCGTCTGAGTGCCCTTAGCGCTCGGTCATCTCTCAACCCGGTGCAGCTGTAAAACCCCTCTGGCTAACGGTGGCCATCAGCCATAAAAAGCGATAGGAATCCGACATGAATATGTCCGTCAACACAATTATGAGTCAACTCAAACGTTTGCGTAGTGTAGTGTACTCTGTCGGTGCTGGGTTTGCTTGTGTGTCAGGTGCTCTTGACGCTGCTGCTTGATCTTATTGGACCTGTATCATACGAGTGAACGCCTCTGTGTTTGCACAAATGCTTACGGGACTATAATATATGGTGCGCTGTTGATGTCATTTGATGATAACGAAGATATCCCCCTTCATTGAAAAAAAAAAGTACTTGACTATAACAGTAATAATAATAATAATAATTATTATTATTATTATTCATATAGTCGTATCTGCAAACGGGTCAATCCCAACCAGCCACTCGAATCACCTGATGCGGTTGGAACTCCGGGACGGGACGCTCCGGGTTCTAATGCTGAAGCATGTACCTGCGGACTATACAAGTGGCGTTCCTCGACACCGTGTAACATACACGTTTGTACTACACTAGTACAAGTTTGTAGTAACTGTGAAGCTTGTGCCAGAGTAAACTCTCATACAAGCTTCATCGTCTTCACAATGAATGCTGCTAGTTACTAAATATATGATATTTTTTAGTTAATTAAACTAATTAAAAGACAGAGGGAAGAAAAAATATTTAAAAACAAAATTTAAAGCCACTGGTATAAACATACAATATTGCATATGGTGTAGATCTTGCGGAAAATTTAAATTAAAAGTTTTAAAATTAAACGTTATTAAATTCTGATTAATTTGCATCTATTTTGCAAGAACACGCGATAGCGAAATCAGTCCGCTGAAGAGCTCTGAGCTCGGGTTTTGAACGTTTATTGAATTGACACTAAGAAAATACATTCCTCGAAGACCGTTGATTAAAAATAACATCTCAACACAACAGGGTTGGCGATCATTTTACGTTAGGGATATTTCCTCTAATAATTCTTTCTTTTCACGCTGGCATTCCGTGAAGGCGTGCTGTGCTAGAAGCAAGCTACAATGCAGTTGGACCAGTGTTACACTCGGTCGGGTGCGATGACAAGACATGTGGCGCACATCTTGAATCTTTGTTGGGAATGAATGTAGGTGACCAGGGGTGACAGTCATCATTTACCATCAGGTTTCTTTTATTGCTAAAATAATCTGCAAGCCAAGTTTTCATAACGTTTTATTTTTGTTTTTTAAGGCATTTTAGTGGAAAAAAAATAACAAAAAAATATTGAAATGATATGTTTTTCGTCTCTCATTTTTAAATATGGACCGATAATTGTTGTGTAAATATATTGAGTGTTTAATCGTTATTTTTTTTGATATTTTTTTTTAATAAATTTTTGACTTATTTTGAAAAAAAGCTAAAAAACATCATAACTTAAAAATGGTTCACTTTTGGTTCATAAAGCATATGGGGGTTAAAATTATCACGAATAGTCACCCCTATAAACTTCCTAACGGGAATACGTCGAATTACCACTAACCCTGTATATGTCTACGTATATGATTTTGTATTTTTTTATAAAGGGCGGTTAACTCGCTCACTGTTCATCTAATGGCACATTCATCCTGGATCCTGGGCCCATACATAATGCAGATGTCGAGTTTTTAATAACGAAAAAACGATATTAAACGTTAAAGAGGATAAAGACAGCCCTGACACTGGATTCTTCGATGGGGCAATCACCTCGAAGGCTGTTGGTAGATTCAATACATCGGAACAGGGTAATGCAATTTCCCTGGCCTCTTAATGGCGTCGTTTTAAGCCGCAAGCCCTGTTCGTTTAGGCGTCGAATGGACGTATCTTAACTCGGTTCCAATGAACAAAGAGTCATGACTTTGTGATTATTTTGAGTTGTTTGTATTAAATATTTATAAACGACCTAATATTCTCTATAAAAATACATTTATATAATACATTACTATAGTAAACTTCAGTTAGGTCGGCTAGAGACCAGGGTTAGGACTTCCCCAATATAATAGCTCGACCGTGGTTTGAATGAATACCAGCATAAAATAGCAGTATACTGCTGCTGTGTTTCATCTGGCGAGTGTAAAGATCCGGCGACCTTTCTGATGACGAGACATTCCCTCCCAGTTCCTTATCTACGATCAAAGTAGATGTCATGGTTCGCAGATATCACTTGCCATCAGGTGAACTGTGTGCTCGTTTGTTACTCTCAAAGTTATAAAAAAGAAAAGAAGGGTGAAATACGAGCACACAGTTGACCTGACCTACCAGCGTATAGGAGCATAACGCTGCTGCGATTCACCTGACGGGTGTAGGGATCTGGAGACTCTTTTTAGTGGCGACATGGTAGTTCATCTCAGTCCCTAGCGCTGACAACGCATCTTCATTGTGATTTCTGATCGAGGTTTAATATAGGTGCCGCAGGAATCGCTTACCTCCAGTTGAATTGTGAATTGTGTGCTCGTTGAGTCACCCCTAACGCCTCTAATAACATAAAAAAATTATCTGATCTTACGTTATCATCGTGACCCATAGGCTTTCACACTTGACGATGGGCCAAGGTCATCACACCTTGGGTTAAGTGGGGTGATATTAAAGAATTCTGCCAAGGTTTGTCGTTAAGAGATCCCAGAAGGGATGAAGAGAAGACCTGCGGTATGCTTTGATCTGTTTTGAACTTACCAAACTGATTGCTACATGTTATAGCAACTGTTGTAATTGACGACGATTTACGAGCGAGGAAAATCCAAGATGCTGATGTGATATGAGCTTTTAAAGACGTCCAGTGTTATGGAGTAGTTTTTCTTTTCAACCTTATGTTTTTTCTTAAATAATCTTAGCAATGCTATCAATTTTACTAATATTCCGGTTAACCACTCCAACTAAACTGAAACCGCTTGTGCTAGGAGATGGTTCACGACTGTAATGGTGGATTCGAACCTACGACCTGAAGTTTCGCAGACCGTACTCTAAACCATTAGGCTATTGACGCTTCAAATTATCAGATATTTTATTCAGCCTACAAAGCTCATTTTTATATTTTTCTAGGACGCCCTTCCTTTCTTGTAACATTTGAATAAATATTCATTAATAAATTATAATATTTAAATATAAAAAAGTTAAGAAAAAAACAAATTCCATCGCCCGACTAAAGGATACGGCCATTTTAAACGGCATTATCGTAGTGTCAAAAGGGTAGTGTTGATGATAGGGTCGCATGCAAATAGTCAAGTGTATTTATTCGGGTGTTTGTAAAACAACCATCCCCGGAATCGACCCAACCCTTATTTGGGAGATGGCATTCACATTACCATATCAATGCAAGGGATCACCGGTCCAGCTCGCAAATATTGACCATTGTCGATTAACGACTACAATGGGAATTATCGCAGCAAATAAAAGTGATTTATATGTCTGGGTAACTTTAAAAAAAAAAGAAATTAAAAAAAAAAGAAAAATACGATAGTGTTTCACTGTCTGTGTGAATATGAATAAAATGTTTGTTCGTGTGTACACGCCCTAATTTATTTATTTAATCTTTATTTACACACAAAGGTACATGAAGGTTCTTGTGGAATGATATTTTAATGCCTAATATTCTGATATCTGCCAGTATACCTTTGGGTTGTGAGGTAACTGGTGCAAATAGATGTTTTTTTTTTTAATTAAAATTGGATGTTTGATGAACAGTATGGTTTTTAATACAGACTTTTAAAATATATATAAAGCACATTCTTACATACGCCACACGATATAAAGGTTAGTCTCCGGTCCCGGGTTTAATTCCCAGTTGAGGAATGATATATGTGTATCGCGTTTTTGGGTCCGGGTGTCTTGTGTGAATATGTCTTGGCTTTTTGACACTAACAATCTGATATTATAGCGCATGCGATGCATCGGACTAGGAGGACGTCATATAAGCCCTTTTGATATTGCATACTGCACTATGATATGTCTTGCTCAGTTGATGTCATCTCATAATGACTAGAAGATATCGTCGTAGTCGAAATGGACCAGCACTCATCTTAATATAAATTAAAATAAAACTTGACAACTTAACTGGTCATCAAAATTGTTAGTACATTTTATTCAAACAAACAAACAAAATATTCTTATAAACATATATAACCGAACAACATACAAAAAAATATATTATTGTTAGTACTTTGAATGTTGCAATTCTGGGTTGATATATAATTATATTTCACACAAGTCTGCTTGTTTATTATATGGAGACTTTAACAAACGGTACTACTGGTCGATAATAACCATTTTTATATCATGAATTGTGTTTATACCATATACTGTATTTATGGAATCAATGCTACAATAAATTATTTTAATTTTCCGCAATTTGCAATTCAACCTGTCGTGCAGTCGATGTAGCCATTGCTTTGTCTATTAATTTAGACTACAATAGAGGTCGTTGCACCCACGGCCGATGCTCTGCAACAATGAAAAATTGCTGGATAGAAACTGTACAGTCACGATAAAAGGAAAAAAAGATAGCTTCCGCTCCCAGTTGAATGTCCCAGGCCTATTTTGGCGATGGGGTTAACGCACTTTTGTTAATTTCTAAATAAAAATTATAACATTCAGTTGGAATTAAATAAAATTAGTTGGCCATCTACACGCGATGATGTCCGCACTCTTCACTTGGAATTATCGTACAAGTAAAGAAACAGCCTAGACCAGGGGTCGCCAACCTGCAGCTCTTTAGTTCTATATGCAAATAATATATAAAAAAAAAATAATCGTGAATAACCATGCAAAGCCATCGCTCGCATTGAATTTGTTTGGTCAATTGTTTGTTATTGACGTACAAGTTAGTGTTGTAAGTAAATGTTTTATTGTTTTTATTTTTTACTTAAATAATAAGTGATCACCTTATAATAACATATATATATATATATATATTATCTAATTTGTTGTGCTAAAACACTACTTATATATTTATATATAAGTAGTGTTTTAGCACATAGATTAGTTTGTTTTTTAATCACAAAGCTTTATTCATGGAAGCACTATTTATTGTGGGCAAGAAAAATTTTTGTGGCTCTTTAGAATTTCGAAATTTTGTAAATTGTATTTTTGACTCCTCTTTTTTTTTTTTTGACTCACAAAAGGTTGCCTAGCCTTTAGAAGCAGTCCTTCATCATATTAATATATCAGGACTATGCTATCCCTCATTGGTATTTTGTTAGGGCTGCCCTTACCCGGTCGAGCCGACCCATACTAGAGATTAGCTGCGGCATGGCCCCCTTACACTGTTTAACGTAATTGGTGGGTCGTCGTAAATATTTATGTAAAAAAAAATCTAAAAAATTATGTAAGATATAACGAAAATATATATAGAAATCTTAATATAAAAAATATGTATATCCACCCAAGGTACAATTCACGGTACTAGAACAACCAACTTCGCATTACTTAATTTTCTTAATAAGTTACCGGTAGAAATTGAGAACATCATTGCACCATTAAATCAGCCGGGATGCCCTGTTGAGGTTTAGGCAATGATTGTTGTAAATTTAGTATATAACCTTACTTACTTATACATATATAATTTATTAGCATTACTTATACATAATTATATTAGAATATATATCATAATTAGCATGACTGTGCATCACAGATAAGCCCGTGTGGTTTCCGTGTTGTGGTTACCATTGTACCATATGAATAATAAATAATTAAAAAAAATATACTACTAAATAAATCATAAAAACGACATTTTTCTATCGGTGTCACGAGTAATTACGGAAGATGGTGAAGGAATCGGAAGGGAAGACCTCGTGTCCCTTATCGTCTATTCAATTAGCTCGGCTCGGCTCGGCTGAGTGGAACCTAAGTAATTCGATTTTAAACTTGGAGGAAGCGTTTAGGTCAGGTATTTAGTTAGATTTACATTTGGTAGATTTTAATTATATATATTTACGTGTTATTTTAATTTACGATATTTTTATAAACGCCTAATATTTAAGGGTATACATATGTCTGTGAAACTTTATGTCGTATGTACGAATTCGCCATACGATTATCTTCGCGTATCGTAGAACACATTTTACATTAGTTTGAATGTAATGATTTATTATATTTTTGTTTATAATAATTACTTGACACACAAACTACTTAAAAAAAATCGATACTATAAAAACAATTACAAAAAAAATAGACTTATCAACAGTATCCTTAAAGGCCGGCAACGCATCTGCGACTCCTCTGGTGTTGCGGATTTTCATGGGCGGCGGTGGTCACTTACCATCGGGTGGGCTGCATGCTCGTTTTCCACCTATTTTATAAGAGAAAAAAAAGTAAACGACTGAAAACAAAAAAAAAAGACGCCAGGTACTGTGCGATTGAGAGCCACAATCCTTACTATATTTGTTACAATTCCTGACATTTATATTTGTATATAGTCAGAGGTACATACATGTAAATTATTTAAGCATACTACTTAACGATAGAAAACTATACAATTTTTAGATTACGGTTGGCAACCCTCGTTGAATTGGACGGACCGATACCAAAGAACAAACTTACGTAAATAAAAATGAGATGTTAAATATTCGAGATACAAAATAAAACGTGAAACTAGAGTCGTGTAAAGAAAATTGTTTTGACGTCTCTTTTCAAGCCTCACGTCTTCGTACTTAAAGAACTGAAGGGCACTACCGGACAGGCAGGCGTAAGCGTACTCGGCGCATTTGTAATTTAATCGCGAAATAGATTTAAAAGTAAAAAAAAATCGTTACTTCTGTACCCAATCTTCTGATTTGAAAGATATGTATATTGCATGTATATCATCAGGAACGAATGTCTTTCAGACAGATCAGCACTGCCATTTTATAGTATAACACTGTGTTTCGTATGGCTCTGGAGAACCAATTACAGTAGAAAAGGTATTCATCTTAGGCCCTCAGAGGTGACAACGAATCGACCAATGATGCGTTTCGGGTCTGGTGAGTGTAGGAATCCGGTGACATTATTACTGGTGACGATGCATTCCATCTCAGTTCTCAAGGATGACGACGCATCTGCATTATGATTCCTTGTCAAGGGTGAATGTAGACGTCATGGGCCGCAGGAATCACTTGCTATCAGGTGAACTTGTGTACAAAACCTTAGCGAAGATGAATTTGGGTATCAGGGGCCGTAGGAATCACTTGATGAGTGAATTGTGTTGTCACCCTCTTTTTTTTTTTTTTATAAAAGTGAAATAAATATATATTGTGTCCCGTAAGTAGCATGATTAACTTAAGGGGAAGATATATAGACTTACCAAGAAATCTGTATATCATCAATTTTAACATCGAAATAGCATCGTAATGTTCAATGTGTTCCTTTTTTATTCTTTCTAAAGGAATATTAGCAACGCTATTAACATTAAGCACTCCAACTGAGCTGAAGCTGCGCGTGTGCTAGGATATGGTTCATGACAATAGTGTAATGGCGGTTTCTAACCTACGTACTTACGTTTCGCAGACCGTACCTTAAAAACCATTAGGCTATTGACGCTGTAATAGAAATTTGTTGCGGATGGACGACCGCAATACGTCACTAACCTTCAGGTGTTTTGTTAACCACACACGTTTGTCACGTCATTATTATTAAAAAAAAATAAGCGGGTATGTTTGTAAGAATGTTATATTCGGTTGTCTTGTCTGAAATGTTTAATTGAGGACAGGTCGTTGACCTGCATGGCCTAGGTGTCAAATAATAATTGATAGATTTCTATTCATACAAAATCGAGTGCAATTCGAATAACCGGATGTCCTTCCCACACACCTCTCGAAACTCACTGTACCGTGTGAGTAATACCTATTGTGTATATACTATACACACAGTCGGTATGTTCTGGCTGCTGCGTCGCGCGTTCTGGGTTCGATTTCCAATTCGAGGAACAATTGTTATTATATTTTTGTGTTTATTGTTTTTCGGGCCTGGAGTGTGTTGTATGATTGTCCCTGACACTGCATCTGGACCATACTCCGATCTTATTGTAAATGCATTACATTGGTATCTGCATCTGTGTTTGCGCAAATGCTTACGACACTATAATATATTCTGCGCAGTTGATGTCATCTGGCAATAACCAGAACTTTATAGTGCCCGCAATATGTGTATATATTTGCGCAAACAGTGAGGCCAATTTAATGCATTTACAATAAGATCGGACACACCCAGGCTTGAAAACTGCAATTTGTGATGCACAAATATTTTTCCTAGGCTGGAAATCGAACCCAGGAGTCGCGTCACAGCAACCGGGTGCTCTAACAACTACACCGCGCGCCCGCGAACATAAATAATGACTGTGTGTGTAGTATATACAATAAGTATTACTCACACGGTACAGTAAGTTTCGAGAGGAGTGTGGGAAGGACATCCGGTTATTCGAACTGCACTCGATTTTGTACGAATAGAAATGAGATCGGAGAAAGGTACAGATGCAGTCTCGAAAACCAACAATCTGTGTGAACGAATATCGTTCCTCGATTAGGAATCGAATCCGGGTTCCGCGATGCAGCAGCTCACTACACCACGCGGCGGGCCCGTGTGTAAGTACTGCAGGGGCGAATAAAGTCGTCCAGAGCGTCAGCGCCAAGAGATGCGAGACGTGGGTGGAGCCGACCGACCCACGCACCTGCCTTATGATGTACCGAATTGCGGGACAGCACAAAAGTAATACGCTCAATTGAAAGTGAGCGAACAATGAACCCTGATTGTGTGAGAGCTGACCGACTTCTGAAAATTACTAGACGGTTTCTTATTGTCAGGCGAGCTCAGCTCAGTTTCTAAAAGCTCGGAATTAATATACAGGCAAAGCGAGTTCTATCCCCGGTTTCCGGCACCAATGAGATTGTTAATTGTAAGTTTAAGTCATGATTATAATAATAATATAATATCTAAGTGTATTAAAATTATTTATTTCGAAGATGTGAAGAAGTCCTCCAATCCACTATGGAGCAGCGTAGTGGATTATGCTATAACATTCTAGAGATGACGCTTATGCCCAGTAGTGGGATATATATATATTCTGTAACTTTAATTTTTTACTACAAAAATCAACTGTAATTAAGCATTAATTTATTCTCATATAAATGCTTCATACAATCGAAATGATTTATGAACATACGTCCGTAACGACAATTTGCGTGGTATCGCTGTCGTCGTCCAGAATTCATTTCACAAATGTATATTGATTAATGTGTTTTCAACGTTATATGCTCAACGCACCTTTATATGCTGTGGAGTTTGCAACGGAAGCGAATGGATTGACACTGGTGAGTGAGGACCTTGCCTTTACAGAATATCAGCGATGAATAACAGTGAACGGGTGACCATATTATTGGTAGCTAGCTAGGCATTCAATTACTTCCGACCCGATACCGATGTAACGACCCGAGCATCACATCTTACTTAAATATTACCGTCAGACCCGCTAAGCGCCTGAGAGGGTTGAATGGGATGTGAGAGCGATTTTCTTAATATAAAAAATAATTTAGATGTGTAAAGAGCTAAATTTCTATCAGCGCTGTACTACCCGCAAGAGTTAACTTGAGACTTCGCTCGGATGACGTAAGAGCGAGGTACTAACTCACAAAAAATATGGTCTATTTGTCGATGTTTTTATGGTTAATTGTATTGGTGTTATAATAGTGTTGTGTATAATTAATTATAGTAACATGATTAATTATACACAACAATTATACAAGTAGAAAATTAAAAAAAAAAAATTTACATACTTAAACTATTTACTGGTGGTTATCTGTAGATTGTATTCCAGATAATTTGCAATTGATGTCACTGTCATTGTCTGTACAGTAGCTGTCACAAACTGAATCACTCTCGTATCCTAATTGAATGATTTGTTCCTGTTCGTGTGATTCATGGGTTCGACTTTTTACCCAATATTCTCTGCGTAATATATCTATGTGATTGACCTCCTTTTTACAAAAAAGGTTATCACTTTTAAAATAAGATTTCGTTCAGCGCTGTGTATAGTCTTACCCATGTCTACATAAAACTACCAAACTGATACAATCAGGTAAAAAAAACAAACGAAACCAAACGCACGTACATTAATTGTGAGATTGCTAACGCGTCGAGGCGAGAGCGGTAAGAAGGCGGGGGTCGGGAGGGGAGCGCGCATTCCACTCAGGTCTCAAGTTAACTCTTGCGGGTTATAATTAAAATATAAATGAAAGAAATAAATATAAGAGTAATTGTAGCTTCTTACAATTGACTAGCCATTCGATCTTAGTACGATCTGATAAGTTGTCAGCATCTGCATCATGATTCCGAGCCTTACCTCTTTAGTCTCTGCTGGCACCACTCTGTCGTCGTTGCCGTTTTCCATCCGCAGGGATTGGAGTGCAGCGAAGTTGCAGCCGTCGTCGAACTCCTTACTCTGGGGATCCCCTGCTCGCGAGTCTGTTCCGGTGAAGCTATTTAAGGCCAAAAGCAATACAAATTCACAAAAAAATGCCTTCGGGGATTAATGTACATACGAGATATGTACATTAAACCTTTGGTGTGAATGAATGCGGTCGATATCTATCGCTGGTCATAGTTTAAAGTCAGGTGAACTGTGATTAAAAACAAAAAGCAGGGAGGGTAATTTTATATTTAAACACTATTATATACACACTTAATTTTAAATGTATTTAACAGGTACGTTTAAATGATAATTTTTATATTTATACACCTCATATCGAAAAATCTATCTATTTTTTTTGTTTGTCTGTCCAATGTGGATGTGGTTTTTAGTTATATATAGAGAAAAGCACGTCAGCAAATCGGTTATAAAAAAAACTATCTTAAAATGCGTCCGCCCCCAGGCTGTGTAATATGTTTGCGCGTATGAAACCGCAGCTAGTGTATACATGTAAAAATCTAGTGTTAGGCATATATTGCGTCTAGGGCTTATAGCTAGGCGACGATATCGCCGACAAATACCGAGGAAGGGTTCCACCCTCAAGGGAGCTTTGAAGTTTTACAGCCTGGTGATTTTCTAATAGTATGTTTGTATATAACGTCATCTATAGATCTCATTGTGATGCATCGTTATACCCTTTGATTTTGTTTATATTATGGGAGAGGGTGGCGAACGAAAACATAGCGTTCATATTTTTGACGGAAATAACATTAGTAACGCTACACTGCAGCTCGTTTTTAGCCGGAGCAAGAAGGCATTCCATTGTAGTCCTCAGACTTGACATCGCATCTTCCTTTTGAATCTTCGCGTTGGGTGTTTATGGGCTGCAGAAGTCAGAATATATCAGGTGACTTGTGTGCTCGTTTATCACCGTGACTATAATAAGAAATAATGTAGAAAAACATCGAAGGGAAGCCTAAGAAATAAATTAAGAAAAAAATCGAAGGCACGTGATGTCTGCCAATCGGCAGTAGAGACCGTCTGCCTATACCACCATATAACAGTTTGATTTATATAACTGGAACTATATATAACATTTTTATTTTACGATTATTTAAAGTTGCATACATTTGTGGGCGGCATGGTGCATACATTTGTGTTAGCGATTTGGCGGTATTCCAAAACGTTTCGTTAGTAAGAACAAGTCGAAACCTTCACTTGATCTGTTATTCTACGCATCGTAAATTTTAATTTAAAATCTGGCCGATTACTATTATATTATTACTTGTTAATTCACATACAACTTCACGTATATTTCTACATATTTTATTTCCTTATCTAATATGTATGTAGATGTAATATACATTTTATATATGGCTACGTTTAGGAAAATTTTACAAGGCATTGACAATAACACGCTCACACACTGCAGTTTGTTTATAGCTGCAAAAAGAATGAACACGCCCTCACAGAATACAGGCGTGAAGTAGCAGCATAATGCTGCTGTGTTTCGTCTGGTGAGTGAAGGGATCCGGAGACCTTTATTACTGACGACGAGGCATTCCATTTCAGTCCTCAAGGGTGACAACGTGTCTGCATTATGATTAGGTCGAACCAACCGGAGACTAAGACGGAGATCATGTAGGTTTTCATTCAAGCATTTTCCGAAAGTAAAATAAATTTGGAACAAACTTGAAAATATAACTCTAAGCTTTGCCAACTTCGCGTAGAGAAATGCGGCCGACAGACGCCGCTTCGTCTGCATCCCCCGACTACATTTCCCCCGCGTTAATATCTACGACCTGCAGATGAAATAAAAAGGCCAGCGTCCCGCTAAATTAATTAAACTAGTTGTGCGCCTACGAGCGACGTCCGCAACGCTTTTAACCGAGTTGAGATTATTTTTAATAAAAAAAAACATTTGAAACTTCGATAATTCACTGAGGAGTATATTTTTTATCATACCGGTTTCTATTTTTCTTTGGGTTGAGCAGAGAATATATTGTGGCGCCAAGAATAGTAACTTTTTTTTTGTAAAATTTTGAGAGTATATAAATGTAATAAATAATATACATATCATAATTGTACTTTATGAATTATGTCACACATATACCGACTTTGGGAGTTCGTAGAATACGTTGTTGGGAGTACTACTCGCGAAGTGATTTTATGTATATGATATATGTTTACCTAAGCCAACAAGGTCAGTCCTAATTCGACATAGATCAGTCGACGTACTCAACTCGTATGACGAAGACAAATCTTTAACACGATAACATATTGCTTATACGTAAGAATTTACAAGAGCTGATACACGCTATCGATAAAGGAAACAAAAACTTAACGACACCTAATTTTTGCTTATATTACGTACAGAAATCGTTCTTGGGCAATAGCATGCATGCATACGCATATTTAATAATATTCCGCAAATAACTATCGATTTGCCATTAAACAGATAAAAATTTTAGTTAAAAATCAACTAATCAAAATATCTTACTACTTTATCAGAATATTTGTCTGACAAATATGATTGGATTTCAGCTTTGAGCTCTGGCTTAAATACTGGAAACCTCCTAGACTTTTGTAACTTTTTATTTAAAATAAAAAAGCAACTAGTCGAGTTTCTTGCCGTTTCTTCTCGCTAGTAGCTGTCTTACGAAGCGGTGGTTCTATTATTTGACGGTTCAAAAGTGTATTGTATAAACCTACTTGAATAAAGCCTCTTTTGTCACTATTGTATGAATGAGCTCGAAGTAACTCACCGAGCCGAGAGGGCAATGCTCAGTAACTCTGCGTGATAGAATTCGCAACGTGGATATCCCTAAGGAATAGAAGAATGTCTGAAGTCTCCGTCCTGCACTCGCCAAACGAAACTGGGCAACGATATGCTGATAATTCAAGCTGATAATCTGTGAAGGCGAAGTCCTTGCACGGTGAAGACATATCATTCGTGCTACAATAAGCTGGCATAGTGCCATTACTACTGCAAAATGTACATAACATAATCTTTATAGAAGTCATTACTAGTCTAACATTATACAATAAATAAAATTTAAATACTCAGTGATAGTCCGAATTAGGTTATTACAGTAAAGAAAAATTGGAAAACTTTCCCGGAAAATTGGCAAATTCGAGTAAAATATTTTTTTTATCACTTCAAGACCGTAACTCGCGACTCGAAGGATGTTATACTCTTTATAAATTCATATATATTTATAAACGATGACAAAAAAAAAATTAAAATTTCAACAGGACGTCTGTCGGGACAACTTAGTATATTAATAATTAGAACAAGGAAACGAGAGAACGTGGGCGCGCCTCTTTACTTGTATGAATTTATGCAGCAATTTGAATTGCGACTTATTAATGTAGCATATCATACAGTAGCCACGTTGCAACTTGTACGTACATGAATGGGTCTGTTCGACTGTGGAAGAACTACGCTCTGATAGAATATCAGTGTGAATTATCAGCATAACCGGTGATCACCCAGTCACTCGTGGTGAAGCATTCCGTCTTTGTCCTCGGGTTGGCAACGTCTGTACATCTTCATTGTTCTATGAGATTAGGTGGTATCAATAGGTTGCTAAAAGATTGCACCTGGTAATAAAGAAAAATATAATTTTTTAATTTTCTCTTTCAAACAATTATCCATGATAATTAATACATATTTCCATTTTCAATCCGAAGTTCGAAAATATAAAACGATCGAATACAAACTGGCAAGCAAGTTTATTTGCTCGTGTACATCGGAATGCTCGCATATACAATATCTACTCGATGGCGGTCTCACCGGGTCATCAAACTGATGGCCGGCCGGGACCGCGCACCCCGCCAGCTGTAATTGCATCGCTCGGACAATGGCCTTGCCTCATGTGCGCTATTCGTGGCCAACTGAATCATAAGGACATTTTAGTCCTAAAGGTTTTCAGGTTCAAATGTAACACGACCACAATTATAATATTAATTTCTATAAGACTATGTAGTATAATTTATATTAATATATAATAATAATAATATATATTGCATATGGATTTTATTTAATTCCACACTACACATCAGGACGTCTTGGGTAATCTGAAATTTTGTAGACGCATAAGCACCGACGTCTATTCGTATATAATTTCTTCTTCTGACTGACTGAATGATTCACCAACGCAGAGCCTAAATCGCTGGGGATACGAATTTGAAATTTTGGCGGTTGATGCCTTTATGTTGTAATTATCATGAGGAAGGATTTTAGGGAATTTCATCCCTAAGGGAATGCACGGTTGTATAGAAGTCCGTAATTTTCAAAGTACAAAGTAGAAACACGAAATTTCATATACCTGCTACCGTTTAGAAATAAATGTGTACGTATACCAGCTTTTTTCAAAACATTACCCCTAAGAGGGTGAATTAGTGCTTAAAAGTTTATATGGGAATTTCGTCACTTTGGAGCAATGAGCTTGAAATTCAATATGAAAGCTTCTTATATAAAGTTCAGGATAAAATTAAACAAGTTTACATCTAAGCTCGATAGATGGCGTTGTGCACTGTTTCTTACGCTATGGTTTCGTTACGCGGTTTTTTCTTTTTTAACTTTTTAAACTGCGAGCCATATTTTAATATACATATATCAACGAATGCGAAGCAACAACTAGTATTGTATATTATTATTTTCATAAAATTTATATTAAAAAAAGTATGACATGTATCGTCAATACATGTCAGTTTTTTTTAATTCAATTATTTAAAGTACTATTGATGCGTTGAATGCTCAGTACTTTTAACATATGGTGCGATTTTGTGGTTGTAATATGTTTCAGTTTAAAGAAATATATTGTCATTAAGACGCATGAGAGGCACACAAGAAAACCTTGGCAGTTCAGTGTCTAAGAGCTTGTTTTGAATTTTTCACGAGCAAACCGAGTTCGATCCCCGGTGCAGGCAACAACGTACTTGTTAATTCTAATTGCTGATTTAGAAGGTGCTCAGTGGTGAAAGAAATACATCGCTAGGAAATTTGTCTTAGAGATATACATAAATAAATGTAAATAAATGTTTCATGTATGTTCGTAACGCCAATCTCCATTGGAGCCGCGGGGCGGACTTTTCTCCAATACCCTCTCTGGGGAAGAGGTCTATGTCCAGCTGTGGGATATAAATGTAAATATATATGTATATATATATATATATAAATAAATATATATATATATATATATATATATATATTGCTATATATAAAGCTGTTACTTTACTACTTCACTGGAAATGAGGCATTCTATCTTAGCCCACATGATTGACAACAATAACTCATTTAAAATCAGGTGTACACTGATTCATTCGTAACTGTGATGAGTGCGGTCCATGAACTCATGCGCAGCAGTGGAATCTATGTACATAGGCTGCTTCTTTTCAGACAAAAGTCACACGAGACAAAGTTAATTTAAAAACTCTATTTTAAATGTAACCAAATAAACATGTACGACTGACGATATTTTTCCAACTAATAAAGCCGGTTCTTATGTTTCATCTTGGAAGAAAACGCCTAGATAAACCAATGAACAAAGAATTGTAACTAATTTATTTACCCGAGTCAAGTTTTCTTTAAGAAGTCGGGCCGTCTGTTCTAATAAAATCAAATGTTCTGCTCCAACTTTCGGACCCTGCCCTTGTAGCGACTCCCCTCACTTTCGCCTTAACTTGATTACAGCAAACATTCTACGCGACCTATCTTCCTTACGTAATGTTGGAAGATATGTCTCAATACATTTCAATGACGTTTTTTTATTTATCTCAATAGTAAAAAGACTCAATAGAAATTTATAGTGCGTGATAGAATACGTAGCGTAGATCACTATAGTAGAACGAGGGTGGCCGATTTAGCTCAGAAAGAACAACGTTGAAAAGGTATAGTTTGTAGAACCGATAATAGGCTGGCAGTCGATCGATGGATTTTAATTTAGTTCGATATAATTAAAATGAATTAAACTTCTGTTGAAACATAAAAAAACACATCGATTGCGTATACCGGGGTACACTATACCGTGAACATAAGAATATGAAATAGACAGACAGACGTCGAATCTATGTCGTCTTGTGATGTACTAATAACTCATGAATAAGACATGCGAACAGTCATCCATTATGAGGGGAACGGCGTGACCGGAATTTGATACACGCGTAGGAATAGCTTTATAACGGTCTCCTTTTCACTAGCACTTAACCAAGTCATGTACTGCCTCATATGTATGTCATTTTTTTTTAGTACTAGTGCTGACAAACGAGCACACAATTCATCTTATGGTAAATGATGACTCAGCATTGGACTTATGGAATAGGGCTATAGTATCTCCTGTCAATAGGCAATTAAAATTAGTCAGTCCTGTAGTATGAGGCTTCTCTGCCTATCGTAGAAAGCGATTAAAAGGGAATTACAAGTTCGCAGGGGATCAGTTTGGAGACACTGATCGTCCAGTGAATAGCGAACCTGGGCAGGACGGCAACACAAAGTGTTTCCAGGATGCAGTGATGGGACGTGGTTAAGCTCAGTGCAGAGGAGCACCGCTGCGTAGATCCCGGAGCCACGCCCAATGCCCTGATGCTGGTCACCGAGGCGAGTGTAGTGGGTGGAAGTCCCACATAACCCTGTCTTCGCCCCAGAATATGGGGTTACATTTAGAACGTTTCCTTTACCAGTTACTCGAATCCCTACGCTCACCATACGAAACACAGCAACGTTATGCTGCTGTTTCTAGTTTGTCTTGTGAAGGCATGATCCGTTCCCAGTAGAGTCGACAAAGAAATAATCTATTTAACAAAAGACAACTGTGTATTATCAAAGTATATCGTTATACTAATTATTAATTATCTTTTGCGTAAACACTAAACACACGCTACGTTTGCTCATATTTTATTCCCGACTTTATTTGAACATCCATTATCGAGCGCCGCGTAACCCCAATAACAAATTGACGACTCTAACAAAAACCCAATCTATCCGCCTTATACACATTAAAAGCTTAATTGTGTTTGTTTTTCGTAATGTTATAAACTTTTAAGTCTACGTTGGCTCTTTTTAGACTATAATACATAAGAAATATGGTTATTAATTGAGTTAAAGCAAGAACGAAAAAAGTTCTTTATTTTTCAAAGCGCCACTGACGGACACAATATATCACAAACAACACGATATACCATATACTATATATATATATATATATATAAACTTTCAGATTTTTAACATTGATAGGATGGATGGACCATGCCCTCACAGAATAACCGCATGAAATAGCACCATAACCCTACTCAACCCTCAGGAAACACAACGCGTGGGCACTCTAAATCTGTTGATCATGGATGTAGATGTCATCACTTATCATCAGATGATAAGAAAATATCGTAATAAGGATGAAAGAATTGGAAGTTTATTTTTAAGTTACTAATTATTAAACTATGTCTATACTCTTTTTTTATAAAAAGGATGAGAAACGATTATGCGATTCGTTTAATGCTAAATGATGGTTTGAGCTGATAAATAACTTAGAAAGTATATAGTTATAATATAACTACATACTTTGTTCCATATACAGTATCAATACAAAACCCAACCTCAACAAAAATCATGATACTCACACGTTATCATTTATCGAACTGCGATTGAATATCTAGATTATTTAAAATCTCTTAGATGTAATTCTTCCTATGCTACATTATTAAGAGGAATTTTAAAAATCTGAAATGTCTTATACAAGTGTTATATTTTTTTTTATGAAAGTTTCAATACTAAAATTATTTATCTGTTTATACATTATCGTGATGTGTTTGGATGTGTCTATGATAATAAGTTACAGATACAGATACGAATCGGCGGATATTCTGGGGAAAGTTCCATGCTCTGATTGAATAGCAGCAGTATGCATGTAAGCATCCGGAGACTTACTGACGACGAGGGAATCCATCTGAATCTTCAGAGACGACAATGCATTTGCATGATGATTTACCATAAACGTGAGTGTCATGGGCTGCAGGAATCATCAGAGAGAACTGTGATTGTTTGTCACACTTGGTATATTAAAAAAAAGTGAAAAAAATTCTTCGCTTCAAAATTCGCATTAACTTGCTAATACCGATTCTAGTATCAATTGCCCAAGGGCATGAAGGTTGGCAGGGTAGGTTGGTTCCGAGTAAACACGGCCTGATCAATAGTTTATAGGCTTACCGCGGTCGTAAACCCGGCCGGTGGTGGGTCGTACCCGCGTACCCGGTAGCGAGTTAGTGCGCCTTTATCGCTTCCATGAAGGATGAACAGATCTCGAATCGTTAAATACACTTTTATCATTTGATTGTCGCCTTAAATATAATTTGCCAATGATACCGTCTTAGAAATTGTAACATCTCGGTAAAACTTACGTGTGTTTCTCTCTGTCTTTTTCTAAATTTTAGTGTGAGAAACGAGCACACAGTTCACCTGACGTTAAATGATTACTAAGGCCCGTTACATATACGTATATCCTCAACAAAGATTCTTAATGCATCCCAGAGTCACCCCTGACTGAGATGGAATACCTCGTTACCTGCAAGTGGGTCCCCAGATGCCTATACTCATACGCATTGTGCTTATATTTACGCTGGTATCATGTGAGGGCGTGGTTCTCCTTCACCGGTCGAATCGACCCACTCCTATTGCAGTCCGGAACAAGCTGCAGCATGCCGCATAAATAAAATATGTGCTATGTATTATATGTAATATAATTAGATTTTAGTGTCGCTGACACCGTTGAAATAATTGCAATATTAAATGCTGATTTATCACGTGCTCGATGGTGAAGGAAAACGTGAGAAAATTTGCATGTCTGAAAAAGAAACGAAATATATGTATATATAGGTGTTACGTTACTACACTTTTATTATGCTATAATGAAAGTAGAAAAAACTAAAATAAGAAATTATTTTTATTTTTGTCAAAATTTAGGTCAAGTCAGAATCATTTAGGATATTATATGCCTTTCTTTAGTCTGCCATGAGATAAGGAAATCTAACAATTCGTATGTCTTTGTTAATTCAGTCTCATTATAGAGTTGGCAAAGCCTAGCGCTTCTGGATATGCAAATTGCCAACAGTGGATAATTCTGTGATGTCTTGGCAATATATAGGGCGGACGTGGGCGTAGTGGTTAGATTACCCGGCTGAGTCGCGGATTTCCGTGTTCGATTCCCAGCCGACGAACAATATTTGTGTATTTTTCAAAATGTTGGTGAAAACAAATTGTTGGTTTTCGGGTCGGGGTGTATTGTATATATGTCGCAGCGTCCCTGACACTGTATCTATATATATCTACCTCAGATTTTATTGCAAATGCATTATATCTGAATAGAGGGGACAACGATTGAGTGCCTCTGTCTTTGCGCAAATGCTTGCAAATCAAATGAAGGTCAATCAATTAAAAATCGTATCAATTTCGAGCGCAAGCGCATGCGAGATTAATATTGTTATTTTTAAGTATCCATTATCACTTTAATCACTCCGTTGTATTTTGTACACTGACCAATAGATTGAAATAAGCAAATCAAAGATCTTTTTCAGTAATCCAGGAGGATCTAAATCGCACACTGTGTGCATATAAAATGTCCATTCAAAAGATTCTATCCTCAAGCTGAAGGGTAATGTAGTATTAAACAAACGGAATATATTATTTTTTACACTGGACTTCATATTTAGACCACAAAGGCCGGTAAACGATATTACCGCGCGACCTTCATCGCCTGCAGGGGTGAATATTCTATGACATGCATGGAGTGTACACCCGGCTAAAACTTCAGCATCTTCACCCTGATAGCCACACATGTAAATGTAACCTTAATTCCATTGTACCGAATGCCGAATATCCCATAGAAGAGTTTCACTGTGGGTGCGATTATACCGCAGGTTGTATCCAACGGTAATTGTGCAGGCAAGAGCGAAACAATTTGATGCCAAGATAAATTGCAAAGCAATTTGTCAAGTGGCAGAAGCCGGGATGTTGGATCGGTATAATGGGTTTGTTTATCTGCTCTAATGAGTTATCTCGCGGCAGGGCCGAATTGTTTTCCCCTAGATGGGGGGAGAGTAAATTCTCATTAAGTCTGTGGTCTACGAAAACTGGTCTATAAAAATATAATAAAGACGTCACTAAGACAGTGGAGCGTACGAAACAATGTTAGAGCATCTTTACTTGTTTAACTTCAGCATGAAAGGGTCGCTCCGACCGTGAAAGGTCATCGTGCTTATAGGCTAGCGGGCGTGATATAGCGACGTTGTATTTCCTCAGTCTTCAGGTATGTCAACATTATCTCTATTCGTCCGTCTGTACGCACTATATAGAAATTACTAAACATATTTATATATATTTAACAGTGATAAAGCCACACTGAAGTTTGTATCTTGCTATAGTTTACTATATTCATTCATAAATGAAGTCTTGAGCGGGGAAGGACCACGCCCTCGCAGAACACCGAACAGCGTTATAGAACAACATAACGCTGGTCGTTTGGTGTGTTTAAGATCGTTTAGGATCCGGAGGTCTCTGCTAATGCTGCCGAGGCATTAGTATTTAGTCCTCAGAAGTGATGACGCATCTGCAATTGAGTCCGATTTGAGTGTTTAACTGTTTCATCACTATTCAAGATATCTACTGATACTGAAAAACTGACAAAATTTCTCGTAAAACTATTGAATGAATTATTCTCCGAAGATAGATTGTTACTCATTAGACGTGACAACATATCGACGGTGATCTTGTTGATAGATCACGTCAACTGTGCAGAATAAATGATAGTGCGCTACTTGTTCGGGTAACACGGACGCACTCACTCACTCTGTCAATTCCGTTTGCCATGTGTGTGATATAAAATAAGACGACCTCGAGTGCACTGTTTGTTGCACGATATATTTACAAACCATATTCACAATACATGCAAGCCACGGAAGCAATCATTCCTGAATCATACAATTTTTTGTTCCGAACTTGTAATCAATCAATAGTAATTGAAATCCGTAAATTATTGATCTGTATTATTAGCATTATATTTATTTAATTTTTTTAAATAGCATATTGATTAAAACTTTAACTACTTTCAATTAAACACAACAATAACTGAACGGATGCTTTGTTTTATCCGAGGTTATAAGGAGATACTCGATTTAATATAATATATTTCTTTAGTATCTGTTATATTGTGCATTTAAAAGTATAAAAAAATATTTTCTAGTAATAATAATATTATTTCTCATAACTTTTGAGAGTTTAATCTCTTTAATTTCATAAACCCTATGATGTATTTAAAAAAAAAAAGTATTCCCTTCTCGGACTTCGTTTACTAAGGCCGTAATTACCGAGTTTACATATATAAAGTTCTACATCATACGGTAATAAATATATATTTCAAATATATAAATGTACCAAACCTTAACTACAATATAGATCCAGAGAAAATAAGCTATAGTTATCCTATATCGGTCTTATATGTGAGTATCTTTTTTTTATAGGATATACGGAACCCTAAAGAGTGACTGCAACGCTAACTGCGTCGTTTAGTTAAATGTTAGCGTGTGTTAAGCTTTTTATTATGTTAAAGAAGGTCGTATTCAAATGAGGTTGCTGTAATCTTCACTGGAAATTAAACGTCACAAAACATGCACACAGAGTGGTGAAGAACTGTAATAGATATAACGAATTGAATATTATCATATATATATTTATAATATTCGATCGAATATTATATATATATAATATTCGATTCTCACATTTACTTTTAATACACCTTTATGTATGATGCCCATATTTATTTTGATCAAGAGGAAATTTATTGTCATCGTCAAAGCGTGTCCATAGTCCACTGCTGGATACAGGCCTCCCCCATAGATCGCCAAAAAGCTCGATCCTGACCCACCAGCATTCATCGACTTCCCGCAAACTTGCATAGGTCGTCGCTCCATATATTGGAGGGCTTGCGAGTCCAGGCATCCAAGAACCTTTTTTATACAGTCATTGGTTCTACGAGCTATATAATTTTTTGGATTTTTTTATATTTATATATTTACATAAATGTATGTTCGTCCATTCGTTCGAGATATAGCGAGACAAAAATACGAAACTAAAGGTTTTTTTAAAGTTTTTTTTTATAATAACTTTCTTAAAGTGTAAATATTCATTCCATCGAAAGTATCGGCACTATTTTCCGTTCATTCAGCAGGTTATATGTTGTAGTGCCCAGACAGGCTTTTCTTCTAAATCTCTTTCCTTTTCCGATGCGATGTACCTATGTGCAAATTGGAGGAAGTTTCAGATGTATTGTGTGTCCTAGACATACCAACACACGTAGACGCGCAAATAAACATTTTTGTTTATTGGCTGTGGATGGAACCAAGGATACTCTATGCCACGCCGCGACCTTCATTTAAAAATATAAACTGACAAAAATTTCCGACGGGGCTGAAGCACTGCGTTTTAACTCGTTACGACACAATGAGACTATATGTATGATTGACAATGTTATGTATATTATATGATATAGGGAGGTAGATACATCACTTATATTTCTCCCATTATACTTTCTATTGTGTTGGTTAGTGATTCCTGAAAATTAACGTAACAAGAACATATTTCACTTGGTATGTGATAACTGTAGCTTAACAAATATTCAAACAGAACGCTTCGTTAACCATTAGCTGGCTTATCGAATGCTATTTTCATGTCGGTATACTGTGAAGGCGTTATCCTCCCCCGTTCCCCGATCGATTGATGTTGTAGCTCAAAGAATAAAACAAGGTGGCAATAACATCTAAAAATGTAAACTTAAAAAATATCAACAAAAGTGTTACGAAATTTCAACGATATAGTTTGTTTGTTTTTCATATAAATTTTTTTTGTTGAACGACAGCTTAATAAAAATAATTTATTTAACTGTTTCACAATATCTATTACTTATGATACATGTAAAGTACAGTGAATAATTTAGTGGTACTTAAAACAGGAATCTAGCATCCTTCCAATGACGCAGTAGTTTAGTTGATTGAAATGTAAGACTATAACACAATACATTTAACAATAGAGTAGAGGACGTTTTAACCAAGACAAGATGTTGTTATAATAAGATATTGTTTAAGTATCTAACATAGGTAAGTTAGTTAATATAGACTCAGAAGGAAGCATAAATAGCGTAAATACCACATGGCACGGCAATATCTCAGACGGATGTCACTACGATCGAACGGGGCGGACGCAGCCATCTTGATTTGGTCCGGAAATGTGTCTGCGACTAGCAATTTCAAGTTCATACTTAGGCACAGGACGAAGGCGCTAAATAGATTTTGTGGAAAATGTGTCGGGTTTTATTTGAAACTAGATAAAATCGGTGAAGTTTAGCCATATATTTATTTTTATCGTTGTGACTGTGGCAACGGTAAGTGATTCGCGGGGATTACGTTATCTGAGCACTAAGATGGAATGCCTCATCACGAGTAATCGGGTCCCTGGATCCATCGCTCACTACACGAAATACATCAGCGCATTTTTATATGCAATTTTACACTGTTAGCGTAGAACTATAGAGGCTTGGTGATGCCGCGATCGAACCGACCCTTCACGTTGCAGTCAAATAAACTATATGTGGATAATGATAAAGTGAAAGAATCCATCGTTGGAATCGTGAGTTCTCATAGAAATCACATAGAATTAACAACTCTCCAATTTTTTTCGTAGTATACCAATGTTCCGGCATATTTACCAATTTTTCTTTCCATAAAAATCTAATTCGGACTATTACGTAAACGTTCGTTAAAAACTAACCAAATCAGTCTAGCCGTTCTCAAGTGGTGTGCTTAGTAGCGATCAACATTTGATTTTTATATATAAAAATTGAACCTACGAATAATATATAAATAAATAAATAAAATGCGATACAATAATATTATCATAACCGTATTCTACTGTAGGAACTGTTGCTTTGTCCAATTTGTTCTTTGTTAGCCTATGACTCATTTAGTAAAAAAAACTATTCTATTAAGTGGGCTGCCTAGTCATATATGGAGTGTTCATAAACACAACATAATTTGGTGATTTGTATAGTTTGACTATAATTTCCTTAATCCATAGTAAAGTTTGTCATTCATTGTTATTTACCTTATTAATTACTAGATGACTGGTGGAAGGTGAACTGTATATACATATATATATATATATATATATATATATATATATATATACATGCTTCACTCTTAGCCTAATCGACTGAAACAGTCAGAACGGAATCTGTCAATTGGATATGGACAATGTCCGCAAAGCCGGTACGGCTTCGGTTCTAGTATTCCAGCCACTATGTTGACCCTGCTGCGGTTTAGGCTCCCTCCATAAGCGAATGCCGCTTCGATTCCGGATGTAGCATATCCGCAACTCGCAAAAATCTACATGATGCCACTTTGCCGCTGTAAACTATCTGCATTATGTATACCTCAACTCGAGCAGCGCAAGGTACATGCTTTCATAGAATACAAGCTAGGTATAGGCGCTGTGTGTGTTAAGGTCAATTTAAAACTCTATTCCAATATTGGTAAGGAGGCGGTCTATCTTAGCTACAGAAATTAAGCAAACCCATATGCTGACAAAAAGGGAAAATCAACACAAACCTTTATATCAACGGTTATAGTAAATTTACATAGTGTAATTGTGATTTTCACACAAGGCAAGCCCGAATCTTTTTATTATTTGTCATATTTAATAATATAATTAAGAATTAGGATACATTAACTCGTAAGTATTAGTCGCTTGTTAATAATATTTGTTATAGAAATATGGCTGGTAATTCAGGAATGGTTCGTCATCCCTGCTCTAAGCTATCTCTCAGTAATCGACCCTTCCGCCTTATTTACTAGGTTTACGATACATAAACTCGGTGTTACTTGTTAATTATTGATTGAAAATCTGAAATGACCGTGTGACCTGGAGTAATTTACGTCACAAATGAATAATTTCATAATTTCATTTTTCAATAAACAACTTACTTTCCACATTTTATGTGTAATAACCGAAATTATAAATATAGTGTAGTCAAATAAAAACTATCATATTTCTTTTAATTTTAAAACTTTTTTCTTTTTATAATACACAATCTCTTAGAGACTGGTAGAGAATTCTGGCTTCTCTTGACAATGACAATATAAATTACTACTGTTTCGTTCCGTATATATTCTATTTATAAGTGTTAATCAAATGTCAAATTATTTTGTCAGATTGACCAGGAAAAAAGTAGGATTTCACTCTCTATATTCTGTTGATGTTAATGCTGTTAGCCTATGCGGCTCTTACAGCTTCATCGGACACAGGGCTCACGGAACTGAGGGGTCCGGGAGCTGGTTTTTTTTTCAACCATGTTTTGCCTACTGTGGTTCTCTTACTTACACAAAGCGCTCATAAACTGAGCGTGTCGCTCTACTCTTTGGTCTCACACCTATCTGATGATGCCACCCAAGTTGCCAGTTCCTAGCTATATTGTGATTCTCGAGTGGAGAATGGATGGTGATAATCTACAACGCGGCCATATCCAAAGGCACCTTCCCGAACACCTGGAAGGAAGCCGATGTCATAGGGATTCTCAAGCCCTCAAAACATCAACCGATCCATCAGCCTATCGACCCATAAGCCTACTCAAAGTCTTGGGTAAAGGTGTATGAAAGGCTCATCCTCACCCGCCTCAAGGACTTCATGCTGTCCCGGGCTGCCAATCAATGAGCAGTTCGGGTTTCGCACCCAACACTCATGCACACATCAAGTGCACCGCATCACGGAGCACATCCTCAGTAAATTTCTTCAGGGCTACCAAACTGGGGCACTTTTTCTCGACGTGGCGAAAGCTTTCGACAAAGGTCTGGCACAACGGGCTCATATACAAACTATATGAGCTCGGTGTGCCAGATCGACTCGTACTTATCATACGAGATTTTCTCCGCAATCGAACCTTTCGTATACTTATGCTAATATGTAACGATTTGTGTAGAACATAGATTCTACCCACTTTCTCCGGACCAACTTTACTATAAAACAAATATAGAACTCTTCCGTATATATCAATTATTTCAATATCCATTCCTTTTTTGCCACAGTCATTATCTATACCATTAATATTTTATATGAAAGTGTCAGCGCCCACTCGAGGCGGGCAACCGTTGGATGCCTATGGTAAAGATCTAAAATAAAAAGCCTACTCCTTTCTTAAAGACCAGCAATTCATTAGATACTCTGGCGCAAAAATCTGCAGATTTCGTCCTAATTTACCAAGAGGTGAACCGCCAGCACGTTTGCCTTCTCTTCAATAATAAAAAAACAGAACTAGCACCTTAAAATAAGACAGAAATTGTAACCACGTCGTTAGTTTCTCTGAATAGGCCAATTGTAAGCAAGTGAAGCGGGATGATCACACGACACGGAGCTTCATTACCCGAATGGCATGTAAGTAAAGAGGCGTCATGGTAACGTAAGCTTATTGAAGCTATAGAAAGTGTCGCGTAATGATACATTTGCGGTGAAAATGTACGGCGCGGGTGTGGGGCGTCTGGCCTTGATCGATCCGGTGCTGCGTGTGCCACACTTACAGCTTTTCGTGTCTCCCCATAGGGTAACCATGTGTTGATGAATGTCGATACTGTCCTAATGCTTTTTTTAACATGTATCATGTTTTTTGGGCTGGGGGTGCAGGTAAAATTCGCGCGTTGAAACTCTTCACCCACATTCGAATTGTTGATAAGATTATTGGCGCGTTCGCACAGTCACTCGTTCACACCTTTATTTATAATAGAACATATTTTAGGTGACAAATAGAAAATATCACACTTATCCTCTACATTGCTGCTATTGTCCTTGATAAAAAACCATGTCCTCATCCAAAATACACCGTTTGGCGACCCTAATGTAACCCTCTTTACGGCATCACAAGAAGTCCCTCCAAGTACGCGATCCAAAAGCTATGGATTTCCGCCGGCTGCCGACAGATTATCGCTAAACCTGCCCGAGGCTTACTTCACACAAAGAGGAGAATGCAAATGACACGTTCTGTTTACAATTTTACAAGTACCCGCAGGGGCTTAGTCAACTACCTAAGTACTCGCATTATTTGTTTGTTTCGTTGCTCAATGAGATATATATAACAACCGAGCTTATTTTTATTGTATTGAGGGTGACAAACGAGCACACAGTTCACCTGATGGCAAGTGATTCTGATGGCTGATTTCTGGAAGTGATGACATCTACATTCATTCTGGAACAAAGAGTCATAATGCGAAGATGCGTTGTCACCTTTAAGGGCTGATTTAGGTGCTCGTCACGAGCAATAAAGTCTCGGATCACTACACTCACCAGACGAAACACAGCGGCATTATGCTGCTGTTTTCTGGTTACAATCTTGTGAAGGCATGATCCGTTCCCAGTAGAGTCGACAAAGAAATAATCTATTTAACAAAGACAACTGTGTATTATCAAAGTATATCGTTATACTAATTATTAATTATCATTTGCGTAAACACTAAACACACGCTACGTTTGCTCATATTTTATTCCCGACTTTATTTGAACATCCATTATCGAGCGCCGCGTAACCCCAATAACAAATTGACGACTCTAACAAAACCCAATCTATCCGCCTTTATACACATTAAAAGCTTAATTGTGTTTGTTTTCGTAATGTTATAAACTTTCAAGTCTACGTTGGCTCTTTTTGAACTATAATACATAAGAAATATGGTTATTAATTGAGTTAAAGCAAGAACGAAAAAGTTCTTTATTTTCAAAGCGCCACTGACGGACACAATATATCACAAACAACACGATATACCATATACTATATATATATATATATATGTATATATAGGTGTTACGTTACTACACTTTTATTATGCTATAATGAAAGTAGAAAAAACTAAAATAAGAAATTATTTTTATTTTGTCAAAATTTAGGTCAAGTCAGAATCATTTAGGATATTATATGCCTTTCTTTAGTCTGCCATGAGATAAAATAACAATTCGTATGTCTTTGTTAATTCAGTCTCATTATAGAGTTGGCAAAGCCTAGCGCTTCTGGATATGCAAATTGCCAACAGTGGATAATTCTGTGATGTCTTGGCAATATAGGGCGGACGTGGGCGTAGTGGTTAGATTACCCGGCTGGTCATAGTTTCCGTGTTCGATTCCCAGCCGACGAACAATATTTGTGTATTTTCAAAATGTTGGTGAAAACAAATTGTTGGTTTTCGGGTCGGGGTGTATTGTATATATGTCGCAGCGTCCCTGACACTGTATCTATATATATCTACCTCAGATTTTATTGCAAATGCATTATATCTGAATAGAGGGACAACGATTGAGTGCCTCTGTCTTTGCGCAAATGCTTACGACCTATAATATATTCTGCGCAGTTGATGTCATCTCATAATGACTAGAAGATATCGTCAGAAATGAAATGGACCAGCACTCATCTTAATATAAATTAAAATAAAACTTGACAACAACTGGTCATCAAAATTGTTAGTACATTTTATTCAAACAAACAAACAAACGAGCACACAGTTCACCTGACGTTAAATGATTATTAAGGCCCGTTACATATACGTATATCCTCAACAAAGATTCTTAATGCATCCCAGGAGTCACCTGACTGAGATGGAATACCTCGTTACCTGCAAGTGGGTCCCCAGATGCCTATGCTCATACGCATTATTAGCATATTTACGCTGGTATCATGTGAGGGCGTGGTTCTCCTTCACCGGTCGAATCGACCCACTCCTATTGCAGTCCGGAACAAGCTGCAGCATGCCGCATAAATAAAATATGTGCTATGTATTATATGTAATATAATTGAATTTTAGTGTCATGACACCGTTGAAATAATTGCAATATTAAATGCTGATTTATCACGTGCTCGATGGTGAAGGAAAACGTGAGAAAATTTTGCATGTCTGAAAAACGAAATATATGTATATATATATATATATATATATACACGGCAGGCCAAAAGTTTAAGACCACCTAAATTAAAGTAGGAAAATAAAGTAAAACTCAATAAAATATTAAATGTTTAATTAACCTGTTTAATCATCTAATAAAACATTGATTGACAAACAATATACTTTAAAAGCTTAAAAAATATAAACAGTCCATGCAAAAAAGGCTATAGTTAGATAAACTTATTTTTCATCAAAAGATCCTCCTTTACATTTTATGACTTTTTTCACAAGTCTCGGCATACGAGCAATCAATTTGTTAATGGTGTCTTGTGATATATTGTTCCAAATTTCGCATAAAGCTCATCCACATTTCTTCTGGCGAGGATGGGCCACGATTACGGACGTTCCTATCAAGCTCTTCCCACAAAAGTGCAATGGGATTGAGATCCGGGCTCTGAGGAGGCCTGGTTTGGCATGGCTTGTTTTTAACACCCCTTGTGCCTCTTCTCTTCTAAATATCCTCTACATCATTTTGAGCTATTCTTTGGATCATTATCTTGCTGGAAAATGAATCCATCTCCAATTAATCGCAACCCGGAAGAAACGGCATTTTGTTCTAAAATGTTTTTGTACTGTTCCTTTTTCAAAATTCCTTCAATTTTATCAAATCGCCAGTTCCTTGGCTAGAGAAGCAACCTCAGACCATAATTGAGCCAACCGCCATGCTTGATTGTTGGCACTACACAATCTGACATCATCATCATCACTTCACTGCTAATTTCTCAAGCTTTTCCCATTTTACAACTTCTTCACTGTAGAAACCACAAGATTAGACTAATTGAGATTGTTTGTGAACAAACCCAAGTGAACTCTGGTAATGATAAGTCAAAAAGACGTGTTTTTGTTAGGAGCTAAATAATCCTAATTATTGACCAAAAGCAAAGTAATTAGTATGAGGAAATTATAAAAATATTATTACGACTACCACCTGGCTCTAGCGCAGTGTTTGTTGGTGTTTGAAAACAAGATGTTTATTGTCCAATAACTTGATAGTAAACAAAGAATGACTTCTTTAAATATTCGATACTAACAATAGAATATGCAGAAGTGCATTTCTTTAATTTTTAAATTTTATATCCGATCTTTATAATTTGACATCTATATTATTTTTAGTTGCTAAGCGCTCGCTTCTAATTCACAGCACGCGAACAATCCGAGTTCGATCTCCGACGGAAGCACCGATATAATTGTTAATTATCATTTTAACTGCTGATTTACACGATGTGCTCGGTTCTGTAGGAAAAATATCGCGAGGAAAACTACATGTCTAAGAAATACAGGCGGTACTTACGACATGTTAAATACTCAAAAATACGCGACGTAAGTAGACTTATTTTATAATTTGATTCTGTTAGGATTTTAAATGTGATAAAAACACCAACCTTAAAACACTTACCACGTATAAATAAGCTTTATTAGTAAACGTAAATTGTTAAAAAATAAATGAGAACCGTCGCAGACGTTGGTCTAGGTAATTCCGTAAATCGAACAGTATGTTGTGGAATAGGGCAAGAAAAATATAGATCTAACTCGAGGACTAAATAAAAAAAGGATATTCGAAAACATGAAATTTATGTTGCTCTTATATATATACACGGCAGGCCAAAAGTTTAAGACCACCTAAATTAAAGTAGGAAAATAAAGTAAAACTCCAATAAAATATTAAATGTTTAATTAACCTGTTTAATCATCTAATAAAACATTGATTGACAAACAATATACTTTAAAAGCTTAAAAAATATAAACAGTCCATGCAAAAAAGGCTATAGTTAGATAAACTTATTTTTCATCAAAAGATCCTCCTTTACATTTTATGACTTTTTTCACAAGTCTCGGCATACGAGCAATCAATTTGTTAATGGTGTCTTGTGATATATTGTTCCAAATTTCGCATAAAGCTCATCCACATTTCTTCTGGCGAGGATGGGCCACGATTACGGACGTTCCTATCAAGCTCTTCCCACAAAAGTGCAATGGGATTGAGATCCGGGCTCTGAGGAGCCCTGGTTTGGCATGGTTTGTTTTTAACACCCCTTGTGCCTCTTCTAAATATCCTCTACATCATTTTGAGCTATTCTTTGGATCATTATCTTGCTGGAAAATGAATCCATCTCCAATTAATCGCAACCCGGAAGAAACGGCATTTTGTTCTAAAATGTTTTTGTACTGTTCCTTTTTCAAAATTCCTTCAATTTTATCAAATCGCCAGTTCCTTGGCTAGAGAAGCAACCTCAGACCATAATTGAGCCAACCTTCATCGCCTGCAGGGGTGAATATTCTATGACATGCATGGAGTGTACACCCGGCTAAAACTTCAGCATCTTCACCCCATAGCCACACATGTAAATGTAACCTTAATTCCATTGTACCGAATGCCGAATATCCTGCATAGAAGAGTTTCACTGTGGGTGCGATTATACCGCAGGTTGTATCCAACGGTAATTGTGCAGGCAAGAGCGAAACAATTTGATGCCAAGATAAATTGCAAAACAGTTTGTCAAGTGATAGGAAGCCGGGATGTTGGATCGGTATAATGGGTTTGTTTATCTGCTCTAATGGTTATCGGCAGGGCCAGGTGGTGTTTTCCCTAAGATGGGGAAGTAAATTCTCATTAAGTCTGTGGTCTACGAAAACTGGTCTATAAAATATAATAAAGACGTCACTAAGACAGTGGAGCGTAACAATGTTAGAGCATCTTTACTTGTTTAACTTCAGCATGAAAGGGTCGCTCCGACCGTGAAGGTCATCGTGCTTATAGGCTAGCGGGCGTGATATAGCGACGTTGTATTTCCTCAGTCTTCAGGTATGTCAACATTATCTCTATTCGTCCGTCTGTACGCACTATATAGAAATTACTAAACATATTTATATATATATATAAACATTTGTTTATTTATTTATCAAGCTCGTTCAAAGCAATATACACATAGCTTGATTTTAACCTTGCTCACCGTTTAGCTACTTCGCTCTGTTCGGCCGAATAGGCAACCAGCCCGAGATGAGTAGCTAAATGATGTCTAAATCCCAAAGGTTCTGTTCTGTGGAGTCTTGTTTGATGAACAACTGCATGACGGTTTTTTTTTAGATGAATGTGCGATTTAGTCTTGAGAGCGGAGGACCCTCGAGCAGCGAAATACGATGATGATACTGACACCGTACTTATCCGAGGACTAGGCTTGACGAGGTGGGAAGCTCCACTCGGATCTCTATTAATTAGGAGCAGTATTACTCGATTTAGAAATGATTGTTATGAAAATGTATTTCTCTGAAACGCTAAATATAAAGGAATATAAATGAAAATCGTATACCTATATACCTATATATATATATATATATATATATATATATATATATATATAAACATTTGTTTATTTATTTATTACAATTGGTGGATAATTATGTCGTTTATGTGCGGTCTTAAACTTTTGGCCGGCAGGGTATATATAATAATAATATATAATTCATAGATTATCTTCAGTTAGTCGGCGAGTTATGCAAGATACGAAACAGAGGTGGGTAAACAATAATAATGATTTATTTCACAACATTTACAAAAACAATCCAAATATAAAATATCTTCTCTATGATCTATATTTATTACTTAAGTAAGTCCAAACTAGATAAAACATCTTTATTTCGTTATATATTTATTTTATTTATTACATTATATATATATATATATATATATATATATATAAACATTTGTTTATTTATTTATCAAGCTCGTTCAAAGCAATATACACATAGCTTGATTTTAACCTTGCTCACCGTTTAGCTACTTCGCTCTGTTCGGCCGAATAGGCAACCAGCCTGAGATGAGTAGCTAAATGATGTCTAAATCCAAAGGTTCTGTTCTGTGGAGTCTTGTTTGATGAACAACTGCATGACGGTTTTTTTAGATGAATGTGCGATTTAGTCTTGAGAGCGGAGGACCCTCGAGCAGCGAAATACGATGATGATACTGACACCGTACTTATCCGAGGACTAGGCTTGACGAGGTGGGAAGCTCCACTCGGATCTCTATTAATTAGGAGCAGTATTACTCGATTTAGAAATGATTGTTATGAAAATGTATTTCTCTGAAACGCTAAATATAAAGGAATATAAATAGAAAATCGTATACCTATATACCTATATATATAGACATAACCATTTGTGCCCGCGACTTCATTCGCGTAGACTACAGGAAGCTTGGTATGTCTCATGTACAGCAACACATTCTTTTTAGAATCTGTCGTACATGATTTTTGCTGAACTTAAACCGTGAACTCAAACTCAAAAGGAATATTTTTTCCCGTTTTTGCAAAATTTTTCATTGATGCTCCGCACTTATTGTTCGTGATGTTATATAGCGTATAGACTTCCTCGATAAATGGACTATCCAACACAAAAATAATTTTTCAATTCGAACTAGTAGTGCCCGAGATAAGCCGCGTTCAACCAAACTCTTTAGCTTTATAATATTAATGTAGATGTTAGCGTTGAACATATCTTTAGGAATGTAATAGGTTCGTACTTTTTTATTTAATAACATTATATTAAGCATACGTATTCCGGTAAAGTACCAAACATATTTGTGCTTTAATACTAGAGTACACAGTACAGTGCGTCACGCGACAGTATCGACGTCTCGCTCTGGCCGCGCTGTCCGAGCCGCGCTGGCTGGAGACATGTGTTACTGTCGCATTGCAGTTACCTCTTAACTATTTTAACCTATTCTATTTAGTCGTCTAAATATATGGACTTTGTTCTATATGATAGTTATTATATCGAGGAATGTGTATGTTGCGCGAGTATTTTTCGTAGAGACCATATATTGAGAGAAATTTGATTATTTTTAACACGATTTTATTAGCATGATCTGTACTTTTTTTTCTTATTATTATTACATTTGGAGTATTCCTGCGGCCCATGACATCTACATTCATCCTCGACAAGGAATCATAATGCAGATGCGTTGTTACCCTTGAGGACTGTGATGGAATGCATCGTCACCAGTAATAAAGTAAGTAATAAAGGCCTCCGGATGTCCTACACTCACCAGACGCTGGTTTTCTGTGAGGGCGTGGTCCTTCCCCTGTCGAGCTTATCCATCCATTCTGCAGGTGGAAACATATTTCAGTATAGCTCCGCTGTAATGTAGATGTCTGAATAATCTGATTTTGTTTTTTAGTATTTATAACTTTCTACATTTCTAGACATAATGGAACATAGTTCGCTACACGGCTCCACTGACGGACTATACACGTCTTGGAAATACTTTATTTAATGAAATCAAATTCATTCTGTAAAATGTGATAATGATTATTACAATTAGGTCTTTACATAATTACGTTGTAATTCTTATTTACCTATATACGACCATGGTAGCCGAGTCAGTTACAGAGTAATTATTTATTTATATAAACTTTATTGTTCACACCTTACAAAAAGGGACACAAAGGGCGGATTTAATGCCTTCAGGCATTCTCTACCAGACAATCCGTGGCGTGGGGAGAAATTCGGAAGGCGCATTCATTAAAAAAATACATTACTGAATTAAATTTACTGAGCTTTAATTTACGAACTTTGGTACCGTTCGATTTTACTCTAGCAAAGCGAGTTCAAACCCCGGTGTTGGCACCAATGAAATTGTAATTTTAAGTGCTAATTCAACACGTTTTGGGCGGTGAAGAAAAACAACACGAGGAAACCTGAGAATTCCACGAATACGTAGCAGAAGCAGCGTATTGGATTGGCTATGCTCTTACAGCCCCTAGCTTATATATACAGGGTGATACTTTTTTCACTTTTAGATTCACTGAAGTGTTACAAAAATGTGTCTCAGTAGTACTTTGTAAACGATTTCGCCTCCTCACGCAACACCGCATACATATTTCAATATCTACAATAATGAAGTATCGACGCCTGAAAGTATAATAAGCTATGCCTTAACGCGACCCGTCTCGGGGGAGAAGTGTGCCCTCGAATCGAGATCAATCCTCAGACAGAATAACAAGTAATTGGGATGCTCGTAGCCGGAGCCATCAGCTCCAATGAACCGTCACGAAGAGGGAACGAGATGGTAATAAAGATGCCGTTACACAAAACTGAGGGTTATTATAACATCGCCCCAGCGAACGAATCCCCGGACCGCTGTAGAAATTGCCCAGTCACACTGTGCCAGTATGCCTACTTGTTCCAAGTTATGTTTTCTTTATAATTTCGCCGAGACAGGGAGGTTACTCGTGTTTCCACGAAGCCACGCCGTTGTAAAAGGCCATATTATAACTTTTAAAAGCGAAGTTTCGATGGAATAATATTTGTAATTTAATACTTTTCGTAATATAAATTGTTTATTCTATATAAATATTTTTTTATTATATTGAGAATAATAAAGTCATACACAGCTCTTTTTTGCTACGTGCTGTCTGTGACCCATCAACATTCATCCTTGACAAGGAATCATAATGGAGATGCGTTGTCACCCTTGAGGACTGAGATGGAACACTCACCAGACGATATATAGCATTGTGTTACTATTTTACGCTGGTATTCTGTGAGAGCATGGTCCTATCCCGGTCGAGCTGACCCGTTCATTCTGCAGGTAGAAACAAACTGCAGTGTAGCTCTACCTGTGAAATTATGGCGGATTATATTTTTACTAGTTAAAATTTAAATAACTCTATCTGTGCAAATTATTAATTAATCTTTGTATATAAATAAAAATTACCACTTGAGCTGGACCGATTTGGTTTTTATTTTTACAATGTTCCTTATAGTTTGAATTACATATATGTGGCAAGTGAAATTGTAAAAGTTGACTAAATCAGGAAAAATAGATTTTTTTAACTCTAAACCACAAGGAAGGAGTACGTACTATGTTGATGAGTTTTATCACTAATTCAACTGCAACTGCAAAACAAAATATTTTTTTTTATGATATTATTTACATTAATTATATGATATATATATATATATATCATTTGCCTTTTTCCACATAATCCATATAAAAAGAAATTCTAGCTGTGCTATTATAACTACTAGTGTTCGTGGTATATACTAACTTTCCTACTAACCACTCTGCATTTTAGCTTATAACGTTTGTTCTAGGAGATTCACTATGATAGTCGAATGGTGGATTCGAATCCTACCATCTTTATTTTGCAGACCGTACCCCAAACCATTAGTGTTGACGCGCTTTAATTATCATTTTCATTAGCACACAATTCAGGTTGTCACTAGATTTGGTAGACCCCATTACTTTGGCCATATCATATGTAGTTAGAGT
The DNA here is from genome assembly GCA_029286865.1 of Teinopalpus imperialis. Taxonomy (NCBI): domain Eukaryota; kingdom Metazoa; phylum Arthropoda; class Insecta; order Lepidoptera; family Papilionidae; genus Teinopalpus; species Teinopalpus imperialis. The sequence continues at coordinate 1,455,747 of JAGSMU010000028.1, forward strand.
ACCTAGCTGGTACATTACGAGGCCTGAGTTCGATATTTGTGTATGACAAATTTTTAGTTTTCGGCTCTGGCTGTAGTGTATGCGTAGTTGATGTCGAACCCAGAAGACGTTGCCGTGGTCAAAATGGACCTGGAGGACCTCATATAGTTTAGGAAACGTAAACAAGCTTGAAATATTTAGTCTAAAAAGAATAACTAACAAACTTTAGTAGACTACAATAGCAAAGTCATTTAGATAAAATCTTAAAAGCAATTCGAAAAAATATTTTCGAGATGGAACGAGCAGGGCAATATAATCCCATAACTTTCTTCCACGCAATAGGGTGAAAATGTAGTTTGCATTTTTACTATTATTGTGGTAATATCATAAATCTGGGGAAAAGTTGTGACAAGTGGGGGATCGAATTAGCAGGGGCAGTACGAAGCCGCCCTACGATCTTATCTCCGTTTAAATAGTAAATCATTTTGGATTGATCACGGTTTGTGTAGCGGTCAGGGTGACGACTGCCTATCGTATAGGAAGCATTGGTTTAATATTTATTCCATTCACGAGTCATCTATTTTCATCTCTGTATATACAGTTAAATGGGGAAATTTATTATTATTTATTGTAGCCAAGGTGACAAACCAGCACACAATTCACCTAACGGAAAGTGCTTTCTGCGTTCGACAACCATATTTATCCTCTAAATGGAAACATAACGCAGATGCGTTGTCTCCACTAAGACTCTAAGAATGCACCAATCGAAACACAGCTGCGTTATGCTTTTCAAGCTGGTATTCTTTTTGTACATGGCGGTACCAGTGATCTGAATATCTGAAACTAACCACGTATATCATCATATGAAACGAATTTGCGAGGACCTTCAAAAGTTAATTAGCTTTATTTTATGACGTTGTCTCAATATCTTCCAATAATTGGAGTAAATTATTGGAAGATATTGAGACAATATCTGATTTGTTTGTTAAAAAGATTAAAATTACAATGGTAACGACATATTATCCGAGAATCCAGTTGTGTTATGCCAGCTATCGCCCCTTGTCCGAACATGCTCAGACTCACCAGGCCCATGTCTACACTTAGTCACGAAGCTTGAGCGTGCCGACGAAGAACATCATACCACAAAAGTATTGTTTGCATTCACAAATTGTTCCTCGTCACCTACTTTCCGTAGCTTTGCCACTCCATCTAGAGTTGATCCGTCCTACACTACGATAACCAATACGAGGTTGTCATTCATCATCATACTTATATCATTCAACGTCATACAATTGTTTAATAATTAAAAAATATAGTCAGAATATTAAAGGAACAAATGTTTTAAGAAAAGTGAACTTTTCTAGCGGTATAATAACGAAATATAAAAAACGGTCATTAGACCGGTCGCGGTAGTTTAGGATTCGATTACGCAGAGAAACATCGAGCAATCTCCTCGACATAGTTAGCAGAGTGGCTTTGAGGTTTCTCAAATGTATAAAATTGTAAATGTTAAATTTGTAGCTTCGATTAAAATATAAATTAATTTGAAAGCAAGAACTAATTATAAGCACGAAGTAAAATACTAGTACAATACTTCTTTGGAAGTTGCGCTATGTTGGCAGATGGTTCAGTTGCGTCGAACGCTCGCCAAGTAATAGCGGGCGACGCAATATCACGAGATTGGACATTCGGATATATGGAAAGTTATCCGGATCTATTTCCAATTCGTTCGCTTATCAGAAATATGAGTTTCTGTGCGGGAAAACCCTTATTTGATGGACTATACGATAAAAGTATAAAATCAACACTTTTCGTACTTCTATACAAGTAATTCTCTGCATGGCCTTCTTTCGTTTTGTTATCCAAGTAAATATTAAATTATTGTATATTGGGTATATTTCATAATTTATTATTAAAATTTGAACTCAATTTCGTAATGCATATGCGTTTTCATCAGAGATGGAATGCGTTACCTGTAATTGTGTCCCTACACTAATTAAACTGATATTCTGAGAGGCCGTGGAAGGACCAAGACCCTGGTCGTAATGACCCATTCATGTTGCAGACAGAAATTATTTACATCGAGGCACTACCACTGTTAAAATGAACGTTATCATTAGTAAATTACACGAGGCCTTTTATGACGTGATTCAGGATGCTATTTAGTAATTTATAGGCACATAAAATACGAAACAGCACATTGTTCATGTTTCTCTAGTATACGTATAAAAATTTCTATATTTCAATATTCGAAGCAGACTCCTCGATGTTCTATCAACGCCATTTTCGCAATATTCATATAGTAGGGAAAAACAAGAACTACTTGTGATACATATAATAATGGTAGTTGTCTACTTGGAGACAGTTCTAAGAGAGCATAGGCGTCAAGCTATATTTACTGTAACTACCCCTTAAAACTCGGCACTTATTATCCGGGATACAATTTACCCCATTCGACGCTCAGCAGTCGCCGAGAACGGTCGCCCGGCTCCCCGCCACGATCGTCCCGAGCTACCTGCCCCCGAGCGAGCCACCTGCGCACCCATTGTTCCGAGAACAATACACCGAGCAATTTTTATTGCGGGTGCTATTGTAATCGGAAATTAGTTTCCGAGAAAGATTATTGCAAAGCCACCTGGGTGGTTACACTAGTGGATACCTTGCGGTGTTAACTTAGCTAGTGTAGGGCTAGCCCCGTACGCCCGTGGTTCCCCTTCTGGGAAACGCGAAACCGGAAGGAGTCGACGCAAAACTTGGCCTTGGGTAGTGCCTAGCCAAGGTTGACCAACCCGCTGGACTTATAATAGTCCCACGCGTAGTTTTAGTTAGCTCTAAGCACACCCAAGTGCACAATAAGACTGGCACTTGGACGCACTAGGGCTACACAACTAGGCACACATCCTGCCTATACCCGGCAGGGAGGGAAGTAGGCTATTCACCCCGGCATCCCACCGGTGGCCACACTTCCCACAAATAAAGTAGGAAAAAATTAAAGTGAACGGAGTGCACAATGGAGGACTCTTCCTCAGAGTCGTTGCTGCACTTCATCAGCATACTAAAAAATAAATACCCCGATGTCTTCCAGGACATAATCAAAGAAAGACCGCTCCCGGATAGACCCTCCTCAAGGGCCTCCTCCATATCCTGCACTTCATCCGCAGTCTCCGAAATGGAGCTGGATAACGCAGCGTCCACTGAGTATCCCCAAGCCGAAGACACCAGCGATTTCACGCTGGTTGAAAAAAAAAGAAAAAAGCGGGCTTCACCCGCCCCGACGCCGCCTCCTAAGGCGAAAAAACGGGAAATGAAGGCCCCCTCTCCCCAGCCATCTATGTCGGCCCTGCCCCAGGGCCCCCTCACAACTGCCCACAGCAAGCCCCCGCCGCTCCTGAGCGCGCCTAGCTGGCTCAAAAACCTTCGGCTGTCTCACAGCCATCGAAACGCCCGCCGCCTGTCTTCATTCAGGCACAAGACAAGTGGCCGATTGTCGCATCGGCCCTATCCAATCGCTACAAATATCAAGCGATCCCCACCGCTGTAGGTATTAAACTGCAGCTAGAAACCACGGACGACCATAGAGCGGTAACTCGCTTCTTGCAAGACAAAGGTGTTTTCTTTCACACCTACACCTTGGCAGAAGAGCGCCAACTCAGGGTGGTAATTAAAACCTCCGCGGAAATCCCAGCCGATCTGATCAAAGAGGACCTTCAGGCCCAGAATCTCCCAGTCCTGTCTGTGCATAGGATGTACAGTGGCCATAATAAAAGCCATTCAACATGGTGATTGTGGCCCTCGAAAGATCCGAGGCCGGGAAGCAGGTATTTAACCTGAAAACCTGCTGCCACCTCTCTGGGCTGACTATAGAGCGCCCACATAAAACGGCCCACCAGGCCAGTGTCACAAATGCCAATTATATGGCCACTCAGCACGCAATTGCTTCGGCAAACCCAGATGCGTCAAGTGCCTGGGTGACCATGGCACCACCGAATGTCCGAGACCCAAGGACAAGGCCCTTCTGGCCTCTTTCGGTCCCCGCATGTGTCCTATGCAACACAGAGGGACACACAGCCAATTACCTTGGCTGCCCAAAAGCCCCAAGCCGAAACGTCCGGCACTAAAATCGCGCCCAAGGTCACTACCCCGACCGCCGCCCCGCGCCAATTCTCGCTCCTGTCCGACCTCTACGCCCCACATGGCATACGCCGATCGGCGTAGCGACCGTTGCTCAACCGGTTGAGCAGCCTCCTCCATCAGCCGGACGGCCGGTTATCGAAAGCGACCTCGACTTGGTGTGTCGCTTCGCCGCCGTCTTCAACGGCGCCGACGTCTCAGCCCTAGCAAAGCCTTAAGGGATTCTAATGGCAAGCCCGAAGTCAGGATTGCCGCCACAATGCGCTACCAACATGTAGTGTCAGCCATCGTCAACTTTCAAGCATAGAGGGCCTTTACAACGGCAGAGTAAAACCGCGTTCCCTTAACGTCGCATTTTTAACGCGAACGGTATTAACAATCAACGCGACGAAATCTTCAATTTCGTTCGCGATCACCAAGTCGACGTGTTCCTAGTGCAGGAGACATTCCTCAAACCGCACACTCGCAATCCCAACATTGCGAATTATAACATCATTAGGAATGATAGAACTTCTGCCGCTAATGGCGGAACTCTCATTTACTACAAAAGTCCTTGCACTGCGTGCCCGTCGACACGCCAACCCTCACTTTCCTAGAAGCCTCAGTCTGTCAGCTAGCCATGACCGGCCATGCCCCATTACAATCGCGTCCGTCTACCTGCCTTGCAGACGTGATGCACAAGTATTACGAAGCGACTTCGTGGCACTCCTTTCCTTGGAAATTCAGTCATTTTGGCAGGAGATTTCAATAGCAAGCACACTCGGTGGAATGCAATTAAAATCAACCCCGGGGTTGGCTTTAGACTCGCTAAGCGACGCACTCGACTTCGACGTCGTAGCGCCTACTACGTCTACCCATTTTCCATATATATTGGGTCACGCACCGGATGTGCTTGATATTGCCATCTGTAAGAACATCAACCTCGCCTTCCAAGGGATAGACGTAATCCACGAGCTCGCTTCCGATCATCGCCCCGTTCTTCTTCGGTTAGGGCCCTCCGCCCCAACCTCACCCTCCACCAAAACCATAGTAGACTGGCACCGACTCAGGAACGACCTGAAGGAAGCCACATCACCACACCTAGATGCTATTCCTAGGAACATATCTTCAGTCCACGACACGAACCTCGCAGTTCATGCCCTCACTAGGCACATCCAGACAGTCGTCGAGGATTGTTCGAGGCGGATTCCCTCGGTGGAAGACCACCGATGGACCCTGCCAAGCGACATAAAGGACCTAATGAGGCGCAAGAATGCGGCGACTCGTGCCCACGACTTATATCCCACTGAAAGTAACCGGCTGGTGCTACGTACCCTTCAGCGTGAAGTCCGGTCACGCATAGCCCAGTACAGGAACGATCGGTGGGATAATCACCTCTCAATATCGAACCTTCCCACCTCGCCTTCTGGCGACTTCCCAAATCCTAAAGGGGCAACGCCCAAACAATGCCTCCCTTAGCGCGTCCTAATAAACCACCCGCCTTCTTAGACGAAGAGAAAGCCGAATGTCTGGCTGACAATCTGGAGCTCAATGCTCACCGAGCACACTACCGATCGACGCCGCTCACCTTGCAATGGTTGAGAGCGAGGTCGATCGGAGGAGTAAGGAACCACCTCGCGATTCCGTTACCCAAGTCACATGCACCGAAGTTGAATCCATAATTAAAACCTGCGACCACGCAAGGCTCCCGGCCCCGACGGCATCACCAACAAGGTGATGAAACTCCTACCATGTCCATCTTACACCTACTGGTAATAATCTACAACGCGGCCATATCCAAAGGCACCTTCCCGAACACCTGGAAGGAAGCCGACGTCATAGGGATTCTCAAGCCCTCAAAACATCCAACCGATCCATCAGCCTATCGACCCATAAGCCTACTCAAAGTCTTGGGTAAGGTATATGAAAAGCTCATCCTCGCCCGCCTCAAGGACTTCATGCTGTCCCGAGGGCTACCAATCAATGAGCAGTTCGGGTTTCGCACCCAACACTCATGCACACATCAAGTGCACCGCATCACGGAGCACATCCTCAGTAAATTTCTTCAGGGCTACCAAACTGGGGCACTTTTCCTCGACGTGGCGAAAGCTTTCGACAAGGTCTGGCACAACGGGCTCATATACAAACTATATGAGCTCGGTGTGCCAGATCGACTCGTACTTATCATACGAGACTTTCTCCGAAATCGAACCTTTCGTTACCGCGTCGAGGGAACGCGCTCCGAGTTCACCCTATTTGTGCCGGAGTACCACAAGGCTCCGTCCTAGGTCCTATTTTGTACACACTCTACACCAACGACATACCGCGCACTCGCGGTGTAGAGCTAGCCCTTTTCGCCGATGACACCGGCCTCTATGTGTCTGGGTTCAAACCAGACGCTATTTGTAGACGCCTCCAATCTGCAGCCAACACCTTAGGAAATGGTTTCGGAAATGGAGGATCGAGGTTAACCCTACCAAAAGTGCAGCCATGTACTTCTCTCGGCGCAACAAAACGTCGCATCTCCCAACTATAGAGTTATTTGATCGTCAATCCCTGGGAACAGACAGTCAAATACTTAGGCGTTACTTTAGATGAAAGACTCACCTTCGGTCCGCATGTCAACCGCGTACGGAATCGAGCAGCGTTCGTCCTAGGTCGTTTGCACCCGTTACTCAATAAAAATAGCAAAATGTCCTGCGTAATAAAATTACACTATACAAAGCATGCATCCGACCCATAATGACATACGCAAGCCCCGTCTTTGCGCATGCTTCCCGCGTCACATTCACCGACTTCAGGTAATACAAAATCGTTTCATGCGCAAGGCCACCGGTGCACCGTGGTTCTTGCGTAATGAAAATCTACACATAGATCTTGAGCTGCCGACCATAGCTCAGTACCTGAAGCAGGCTTCCCGCCGATATTTCGACTCTGCCGTCACACACTCTAACCCCTTGATTGTAAGTGCCGCCACTTACAATCCCATCGCGAATCACAGAGTCACCCGCGTCCGAAGGAGACCGAGGCACGCTCTCGATGACCCGACGACGTGACTACCAGGGCCCAAGCCCTTCATAAAACACAACACACGTACATTGCACCCTCACATCGCCCCGCCGACGGCGAGGGCGTCACAAACAAGGATATTCGCGATACCGCCATGTCACTGGTCGGTTCTCTCCAGTCCATACAGATAGAAGCGTCGCTGGAGTTTCTTGCGCCACTTCTTCTCCAGCGCCCACGCATTCCGAAGTGGTGGTACAGATAGCTAATAATCATAGCGAATTTAAAGAATCCTCTGTCAGAAGCAACTGACCGAGCCGAGGTTCGGCCCTCTCGGGCACCCTCGAGTCAGACGCTCTCGCGAAACAAGGTAACGGTCCAAGCCGAGGCTCCCTCTCGGGAGCCCTTGTGCTGGTTACCTATATATAGAGGTCTCGACTGAGCGCCATTAGCGCTCGGTCACCTCTCAACCCGGTGAAACTGTAAAAGCCCTCGGGCTAACAGTGGCCTTCAGCCCGAAAAAAAAAAAAAAAAAAAACAATTTACCCTAAATGACTAGGTCATGTTCTAGATAAACGTAGATATATTTTACACTAAAACTACCGACACTTGTACATTCAAACCGTGTCCGGTCAATATGACCATTCTTTTAAAAAAAATCGTTTATATTTAAAAAAAAATAAACAACCTGTAATGCACATAGCAACTGTCTCTATAAACCCGGCATCTAGTTTTCATACAGAGATCCAATTTGCGCTAAATGTATATACAAAAATACAACTTTTATCTAGATGTCTTTAACACAAAACTTACCGACACTTGTATAGCTATTCCTACCGTTCCTGCTATTCCTTACAAATTCCGACTATTCCTTACAAAAAAAATGTATTTATATTTAAACATTATTATTATTTATTTCTTATTAAAAAAAATAGTAATTGAACCATTTCAGAAATAGTTCAATTACTAATTTACACACACACACATTTGGTTTAATAAATAAATTTATTAATTAAACTAGAAAACAAGATTCTAACATCCTTTATCTATGTTTGTACGTACACTTTGAAACGAAATACAACATTTATTAATGGATGAAGAATCATGATGTGAAATTGTCATTTATTACTGGTTGATGGCTTTGAGAATCTTAGTCGTCAGGGGTAATTCCCTACCGAGGATGAATGTAGGTGCCATGGGCTGCAAGAATCACTTCCCATCAGTCCACTACGATACAATCAATGGGTCGACTTGACCAGGGAAGGTTCACGCCTTCACAATATCAGGGTGAAATAGCGACGTAACGCTGCCGTCTTTCGTCTGATGCGTGTAGGGATTTTAGACCCTTATCACTGGTGACGTAGGCATTCCTTCTTAGTCCGTAGTCGCTTTTAAACCAGAATAAATGGATTCTGTCTGCTAGTTTGTATCCCTCAATACAATTTAAAAAAACTTACAGCGAAATGTAGGCTCTCATGCCAAATTCGTATTACACAAGCCCTAACAATTTCCACTACAGCTCGTGATAATTTTACATTTTAAATCGTCCGTTTGGCCCAAAAATGTAATATCAAAGGAAAAAAAACATCGTCCACTGAATAAGTTATGTCAACTGTCTATGCTAATGGGGAAAGTTTTGCACTCGCTATTATTTAACTTGTCCCAGGGCACGCCGGCCGTAATTAATACGGGATCACAGAGACTTCATTATTATGAGTTTTGTGGAGATCCTCGGACCTGTTCACCCCTGTTTGATAAATTTTTATTTATTTCGACTTAAGGCTTACGTGACTATAATACTCCCTGTTTGATTAGCTTTCTTTTTTTGTTTTGACGGTTTATAGATTAGTTTTTGTTTTGTTTGTGCACAAAAATATCAACTGTCACTCTAAACGGGAGTTTCTAAAATATTTATTAGATTGAGGAAAGGTAACAAGTAGTGTCACACGTGGCAATAGTCGCAAAAGACGCAAAATTAAATAATGCCTATATTTGTTTTCTTTTCGGGTTCGGCATCATGGGCCCTATGAAGCCACATTTGACGATAGTTATAGGTTTGGATAAATTTTATTGACTTGTGACGCGCCAGATTGTCCAACCATACTTTCGTGTACTATGTACCAAAACCCTCAATTTAATTTTACTGCCTTGCATTTTGCCCCGAAAGAGAAGTTGCTGGCATATTTCTTTTTATCCCTTAATATGGTTACATACAGGCTCATAAAACAACAAAAGTTAAAAAGTTTTTTTATGTAACAATTGTATGTGGACTTTATTAAAAACAAGACTGTAATGGATTGATAGTTATATTCGAAAAATAAATACCAAGATAATTATAAACAAATTTGACGGCAATTAAAAATGGATTTAAATAATTTTCTTTGGCTTGTGGTATCGGTCTACAATGTTTGAAAACACTGAATTCGCTTCACTGACTCTTTGCCCGAGAAGAGAAGCAGCTGACAAATCTGATGTTTGTGTTTTTGTTATCTCAGGCATATATGGAAGGAATATTATAATTTTTTATATATATCTAAGCTCATAAAACCAATAACATAAGTTAAAAAATTATATAACTATATGGCCCCTGATTAGAAACAAGTCTATATTGTATTACGAGTGTATAACAAAAATACACAAACATGCTAATGTAATTATCATTGAAAGATAAAAACAAGACCCTTCATACTATCGTAATTCAGCGTATACCGCATTTAACTTCTACTGAGTTTTATTAAAGCTCTGCCTTTCCCAATGACTTAGCTTAAAAGATTAATCCGTTAGTTTTAGGACCTTGACTTTTATGAGTCGGGTTAGGCAAAGAAATGTGTTCTGAGCATATAGTCTGAATTGAAAACGTGGTTTAACTGAGAGAGACAAATTCTTAATACCTCATTAATTTGTTCAGCAGTTAACATAAACTGAAATAATATACAGCTAGAATTTCATCAATCAATAATTTGATACTGCAGGGACAAAGAATAATCTTAAATCTAGGTAACGGTCCTATTGATTTTGAGATCACAGGACCAGATAAGGTCTATAAGCCTACAAATGTTACTAAAGCGTTGAGAAAACACAAAAGTATAAACTTCTAAGCAAATATCTGCTTTATTACTTGAGGTATCAATACCATTTCACTATAAACATGTAAACATAGGGCATGGATAAAATTTATCTTAGGGCTGATCTAGCCCTTATTCTAGCAAAAAGAGGGTGTTGATAGTATACGTAAGTAAACTGCAAAATATTCATAGAATGAAGTGTGTGTTTTATGCAGCACTCGATAAATACTACATTAATAAAAAATGTGTAACAGATAATGCGAAAACATTGTTTCATAGCGCCGTCTTAATATCGGCTAGTGATGTTTAAACAAAGAGCGATACAAGGCGGCGGGATCGATACGTACTCGCAGGACGCGCGCCGCTGCCTCGGCATTATATTCCGAGCCAAATCCACCCGGCACGTGACTCAACTTGTTGCCGCTCACGAAACAGATAAGGCGACGCTGCAAGCTGGAATGCTACGCTGATGTCCCGCTATTGCTGCGCAGTATACCACTACAGTATTATTTGGTGTATTGAGGATGGCAAATGAGCTCACAGTTCACCTGATTGTAAGCGAGTCATGTGGCCCATGACTCCCATATTCATTCTTGATAAGGCAGTATATTTCGCATACGCATTTATTCACCCTAGATAAATGCTGATGCGTTGTTACCCCTAAGGACTAAAATGTAATGCCTCGTCACCAGTAATAAAGGTCTTCAAATGCCTACACTCACCAAACGAAACCCGAATTTTATCTGGTATTCTGTGAATCATGCGAACATGTTTGTCTCAGTTGTACACCCGTCTTTCAATCTGCCAAAAATTCTCAATAGACATAATTGCAAATTTAGTGTAAAATTAGAAACTTTTTGTCTATATTTTTTTTAAATATACGGTTTTGCATATACTTATATTGCGATGTCCGCTCATTCTAAATATTATATATTTATTCTAGTTTAGCTTGTCACCGCTCTACAGCGTAAACTTGGCAACTTAAAATGTGGTCAAATATTTACTATCCCCGTGCTCCCTGTTGGGCGCCAATTAGTCATCTTAATGTAATTGTCCGTTTTGTATACCAATATAAACTAATAATTGTCATAATTATTACTCCCATTTATTATTATTAATTACTGTTTATTAATATAATTAGTAATAAATATTTATTGATTACTAATTTTCGTTCATTTTTGCTTCCTCTAGTTTAGCTTATTGTGTGCTACGGACTTAAAACCACAAGTATATAATAAGCGGCTAAGTAGGAATTATTAATCTTGGTGCCCCAAGTTGGGCGCCACTTCGCCGACTAAATGAAATTGTTGGGTTTTATAAAATCTTTGGCGAAAGGTTTGCCATAGTTCGGTTTGTTTTATACGAATTTGATGAAGGAACCTTATGTCATTTATTATTATGATAGAAAATTTTATTGTACTGTCTGAAGTAATGAGTTTAATTTTATTTAATATTTTTACTAGCTTCCCTATATCCAGGAAGGTGGTTTGTCATAACAGCGATATGATCTATGAGTGCAAGCATCCGGCTTTATTTTCATTTGGCGTCATTTTGCTTGGAGTGTGTATTTTCGAACTTGTCTACTCATTTTATTTTCTTTAATATAAAAATAATCTGAAAACTTATTGTTTTTCAATTCAATCGTCTTAATACATTATTTCACAAAACTGATTTCTAACAATGAATCAAACATATTATATATATTAGTCATTGTTAGTTTCACCAAACTCGATGTGTTTTGTCGGTTCCTATAAGTGTCTATGACAATTTGCACAGGCTAGCACAATCGGCAGCCACGCGGTCGCCACGAAGGGTATTTCCGTGGATATTCGTACATTTGCACCGGCCGAGCGCTCGCTCCTGGAATTCCCAGTTATTACCGTAGGGGGACGCGGTTTCGGGGTTGTTGCCCGAGATCGATCCGCCGCACCGCGCCGCGGAAGAACCGGTGCACGAGGTTACGACATCATCACTGCAGTCGCGGTACACAAATATCGTCTCGCCTGCAACTACATCGTATTTTTTGCATTTACGGACAGCTTTAACGGTGATCTACGTATTACAGGCGTACGAATTTAAATCGATTAACGTCGGGTTTGTTCGAAGTCTGTCAAATTCACAAGACTTCGGGTTACGTTTATGTTGTAATCACTGGATTGAAAATCAATCGGAAGCAATTTGAGCGACGAAACAAATTCAACGTAGCTTTGCCGGCTGTTAATTGGCTGCGGGTGGCGGCGCCGAGACGGCGGCGGCGGAACCTCCGCAGGGCCCCGCCGGCCCCCATCGCCGCCCGCCCGAAGCAAGCCGTTTTTATGAGCGAGAAGTCCGTCGGGACCCGTACGACTCTAGGAGGCTCTTAAATTAGTTTGTCTTCCCCAACCCTGGACCCCCACAGTTGCTAGGTGTGATCAAATACCACTAAAAAATAAAAAATATTGTGTAATTTCCTGAAACTTTCTAAGTCACTTAATTCATCTTGACCAGTATATATCTATTTCCTCGAATCTTTAAGCTGTATCTTTGTATTGTAAAGATTCATCACGTACTGGTCTTAATCAAAAGAGGACAAAACGGGGAAGAATAGTGAAGTAAGATGTTAGTGGTTGAATTGCGGGAGCGATGTAGACGTCGCAGTCGACATTATATGTCCATTTGCTAGGCTTATTTTCTCGTGCGGGGTTATCAAGTTAGGGGCGGCAGCGGGGTAATGGTGCGGCAGGGTGGGGTGCCGCAGGGCGGGGGTGCGCGGCTATCGACCGGCGCTTCCCCCCAACCGGTTCAGTTTCCGGGCGAGAGTCGCGCAGTACGCCCGCGCCGTGCCGCGATTCCATCATTCGTTAGATAGTCCACTTTAAGTCTTCACCATGCTGATAGGGCTCGTTCGGGACTCGGTGATGCAGTGCTTCTGCCACTCATGCCGCGCGCCCGTACTTCCCGCAGGTTGGGAACAACGCACCGGTGGAAACTCAATTCCTTACAATTTGTTCAAGATCGACCGACGACGCCACAACTCTCACTATGGAGACGAACACCCTTTTGGTTAACTGGCTTATCCACGTCTAGACTTGCTATTCTAATTTTGTCTGAATTGTATATGCAGAGCTTTTTAACCATCTATTGCTTACAGCACCGACGAGAAATAAACTTGAAGGTAACCCAGATCTTTTGCAACTTGTCACACATTCTGGTGTCACTTTTGCCTTGTGAACTTCATTTTTACATGTAACACTTACAAATCTTAATTTTGTACAAGAAACTAGTTTCTAAAGCATATTTGGAATCCATCGTGCAAAATTTTATTATGCTAGCAAAGAAAATGCCGGTGTTAGAAAAGCCGGCCGGCGAGGGGGTGGGGAAACCAGCCGGCATTTCGATCGTACTTACGTACACGTGATCCATTGCCGGTGAACTGACATTATTACGGTATTTATTCTTTTATACATTTGTTTTTTATTAAAATCTCAAAAGCTATATTTATAGCATATAAAATCAAGGAAACCAAAATTTTAGGAAATTAAATTGAAATATTTGCAAATTGATGATTGAGCGAGATTTACGGTACGAGTCGTAAAGAGTACGTTTAGTATAGGTTTTGGTTCTTCTGATCGATCTTATTCTTCTCAGTTGACTGCGATTATGTCTGAGCTAGAAATATTGATTTATCACTACTGTATAATGTCAACCATTTTGTACTGAATGCCGAATCACATGCGTCCACCATTTTGCTCACTCGAAAGTTACCTCCGTCTTTTTTTCTATTTACTTCACAGATTAAGTATTTCATCATGAAATTAATATTTTGTAAACTATGGTTATTTTTAGCCTTAGGTACGTATACGTTGTTTGGTTGTGATATTTGCAAATTTTGGTTGTCGTGGTGTTTTTGATCATATTTGCACAATAAATTACAAAAATATGTAATTAAATATCATCAACTGTAACGGAGTAAAGCGATATATACTACAAAAAGGACCTTCACGTATTCGAAGTAACTTCGCCTTCCGTTCCGTTGTAACTCGGTTGTAATATTTCTTTCGGCACGCATTGTGTATTCATCGCAGACAATTCACACATAACTGGAATGATAATTAGGCAGATATTATTCTTTAAGGGGTGCTTTTTAACTAACTTCAAATTATTATCTAATTATATCATTTTAAATATCAGCTTTAACTAATATTTATTGTTCGCAGATTTGTCAATACAACGGTGCTAAAACACATAGGGGGAGCTTAGATGACATAATTGCTTGGGGTGGAATTACAACGTCACAATTTAATTGACTCAACAAGTTTGGCACCCCTTTGGATCATTTTCAAGAGGGGCCGCCTGTCGTGATCCGATTCGCAATCCTAATTGTCGCTTGTTATCTCAATTATTTGCATGTTATTGGGGTTTTCATACTATTTGTTGGCATCTATGCTACCTAACCCAATTTTATTGATTTTGATTCAAAATTAAAAGCATATAATAATTCTTATTACATTATCATTAGAATCAAATGAATCTCTTATACTATAAAATATAAATTACCATAGAAATTGTTTATCAGATATCTGCTATATCTAGCTTGAAGCCGGCGCCACGAGGTTGCTGCGGTGATGCATTGCGGATCTGAGTATCGCGTGTTGCGGGGTACTTCGAAAACGATTTCTGTTGGGTCTGACGATTCAAGGAATCACTACTGGCTGTTTGGAAAATATAAAAACTCGTAGACTTCAATTCTTTATTAACAATCGCTTTTAAAATCTTTGTATATGCTTAATTTTTAATTTTCATTTCATTATTACTACTTCATTTTCAAATTATTAATCAAGATAGATTTTAATCTATCCTTCAGAACAATGGCGTCAGATATGCAGCTTTTAAATTCGCGTGAAATAATACCCGGGAAAAGGACTCGCGAACGTAGCCGTATCCGTATACATTTTAATTAAAATTTCAAACTAGACTTCCATCTCGCTAATGAGGCTGCCTCGCTAAATGCTCGCCATCCAGGGCTACCAGGCTTAAGTGAAAAATTATACAATAGGAAGCAGGTATTCCGGATAATTAAATTTTAAGTTCTATTTTATCTTTTGCTTTAGTAATTAAACAACAGATCTTTCGACGGGTAAAAAATTTAAGGATTTATTATATGCAATTTCTTTATGTTTTACGAATACAGTCACAACCAGTGCAGTAATCTTCTATAGTACTCTGTCTACAATGTTATGTACATTTTGGCACTCTCCATTATGTTCGACACGGCGGTCGCATTTGCGTCACATTTAAACTTAGACGGCAACGCTCATATTCCCAAAGGTAGTAAATTCTCTTTCTGGCTTTCCCCTCGCGCGTTTTAATACCAGACTTTAAATATATTATCAGTTTTTATTATGTATCGTGTGGCGCCCTAGGGTCGCCCTCCGCCCTTCAAGTCTCAACCTTTTTAAATATTTACAATCGATTTTCTTCATTTTATGTTTTTCTTGCGATATCAGTATCATGTTCACGATCGCGGATTCTTATTTCTAAGGCAATCATGCTTCAATATTTTAAAATGTTCTCATAATAATTTTCACATTGATGTTCTCAAGTTAATTTTTTCATTTGTATCACGAACTTGATTAGTTCAGATTATACCTGTGGGGTATATTTGCTTTCTTCCTATATGTGTCGAGTTCCTATGAACTCCCTTGATGATGATCCTATGATCTTCGTTATATGACGTTTTTAGGCAGGGATAGGAGTTCTTCCGCTTTTTTACTTCTTTTCTTAGGCAATTTTTTTAGATCACATTTATTAGATTTTTTATGGGCAGCATTGAATATTTCTATAGTTATAAAATCTACTATCTGAATTAAAAAATTACTTTTTGTATTGTCATACCTTTTCGTTATCAGTTAGGTCGAAGTATAACTGTATGCGCGTAAACTGAATCTTATTCCTAGTTTCAGCATTTATTAAGTTAGTAGTTGTAATGTTAAATGTTTCCTTACGCGTAGTAAGTCTAATGTAGTCTAGTGATCTGGAAATCAAAATTTCTACGAAATTTAGTCAGTAAATATTATAAGCATATCCTCTAAATGACATTCGACAATTCGCACCTTATTCTAGACCGCTTTTATATTATCACTAAAGAGGAACCTCTATCAATTAGTTGCATATATACAAGGTGTTGTTACCTTTTTATACTTGAATCATCTTCAAATAAATAAGTAACGTAACAACATCTATTAGCCGTTTCCCATATGATATGATCCTTACATACATGTTGGTTTGGTGAAGATGTACCTAAAGAGAGACCTGTACCAATTAGTCACGTTGTTTTATTTATTTACTTACATCGTCAAGTAAATAAAGCATCTGGACTGACCCCATATGGATACGCCTTGAAATACGATGCTTACATATAGTAATTGTCTAGCAATGAAGGAAAAATCTTTAATGTCTGCAATCATTTACTAAGAACTTTGACTACTACTACTTGCTCGAGGGAATCCAGTATTAAATACATACAGGCTGCTTTTTTTTACTTGATTATCATCGTCAAGTAAAAAAGTAAAATTACATCAACTATAAGCTGTTGCTTTGCAAATTTCCGTATACTATAAATAAATATTTTTAAATCCATCAAGTCAAATCTGATGCATGCACCACTGAACAATTACCGAATCGCTTATCTTTGAAATGAAATTGATAAAAAGTTTGAATGAAATTGACCAAAATACTTAACACTTTCTTGTTAAATATTAAATGTGATAAATTACTTGGATCTACAATCTTTAGAACTAACAGATCATATTGATAAGAAGGTTGGTTATGTAAGACGTCGTGCGACAGCCGCAGCGTGCCATCAGCGGCGACCGCATCATGACTTCACAGAACAGTCACGTAATACTGTGCCGTGTTTTCATTATCTTGAAGCTAATATTTATTAGCTTTAGTACAATTATACACTTTACACTGTCCCATTAAATTAAGATTAGCTAGCGTGTTTTGTAACCTAAATAATTGAAACAAAAATTATTTATTTATATTATACAGCCAGTAAATCTAACTCCTCCTTGTTATCTAATAATCTTTAGACAAACTTAAATCGTTTTCGAATAATGAATTTCCTCTTTCTACTTCTCGTATATACCTTTCAAAGTAAAATAACTCAACTCATTCAACATGATTAAAAAAATTCTCAACTGAATTTTGTGTTAAGGTTTACGAAATTTGCATGTTGCATTAGTCTACTACAGAGGTTCCCACACTTTTTTTCTCATAGACCCCTATCAAAATTTTGCTGGTTAGCATTAGCATTTTGCTGGCAGCTACATTTCTACCATATTCCCAAAACTCGACAAAAATTTTGTACTGAATATGGAATATGCAAGTTTTTACAAGTAACAGTCGCTGAGCTTCAAATTGATAGGTGAAGTCAAGCCAACATTTTAGTTCTCCACTATCGAAAGCAAATAGATTTTCGTAGACCCCGCTTACGAATTGTGAACCCCAATTTTTTTGATCACGCCAAGGTAGACATCGGCGAGTCGGCCGTGGACCTCTGGGGGTCCACTTTGGGAACTAAGGGTCTACTACTATTTATAACTATATACGACTGTATAAATTATTCTAATTTTACTGCATAAAACAGCAATTTAATTGAATAAGTTATACACATTCTGCTAGCATATAATTTTAACACCCACTGCAGTAATAAAACGTTCCTCAACTGTAATTCAGTCTGCCATCAAATCAAAGCTCACTTTTCAAATTAAGTTGGTCGCAGCCGACCGCATAAAGCGAGTCGTCGGGCTTGCCGTGAGGGATTATCGTCGGAGGGAATGTTCCTCTCCACGTAGCGATTCCCCTCACGTGCCGCCCTCTCGTCTCGAGCTGTCGTGCCGGCGTCTTATTACCTCCCAACTATTGCCTACGACGTTGCTTACGTGAGTTTCCAACAAATGATGATGCTGTCCTAAATACTCAATTGGTTTATGGGATAAAGGTCTTTTAGCGTAAGATCAGATGGATTTTTTTTATTAGAGTGTACTTGGTAGGTTTTGATTTCGGTACAAATAAAGCTTTGAAAGACGCATGTCAATCCAATTTCCTTTAATTTTTAATTATAACGACCAAAATTACATAGTTTAAAAATTATATTCAATATTTTAACAGTCCCTGACGTCACAATACTGAAATGGCACTTCTTTTGCTTCTATCCATCTGAAGCATATTTAAATTTAATTGACTTAAATTGAAATCATTTTTTTTATGATTAAGTATAACTAAAAAGTTTGACCTACCGTTTAGTATTCTACCGAATAAAAATCTTTGTTCAGTATGTAGTTTCACGAAATTATACAAAACGAACGTGTAATAAAATAATTGATATATGTTTTGTTAACTTCCCATAATTGTTTAACGATCTATATAAAAGGCATAAAGGTTTTAATCGATATTTATCTACCGTTTCCCATAAATGTCCCGTCGCAACAATCACGTTTCATACGGTAGACTTGATATTATCACGTAATAACGATGGCCACGGATTTAGTGATGCTTTGACAAAATCGATACTCGCCAGTCGACATTCCGCTGTCACGAGACAAAGAGCAGACCTTTCATAAACCTCCCCGAATGCTTTCAGAAAAAACATAATTCGTATTGATTCGATAATAATCGCTTTAGTAGCTCAACCCTATTTCCCGATTGACTTGCGTTTATTACTCTATGACATTTCAAAGAAGAAAAAGCTATTGTGGGTTCTATGTAAAATATGCATTGATATAGAAGTATTAGTAAATTACATACACTAAAAATATATGTTTAAGTTTTTTTTAAACCTGAAAACAATCATTGAAGTTTGAAAAATAGTATCTATTAAATAGTTTATCGAATATAACTTATATTGGAGTGTGGTATCATAAGTTTGGGAGTCAAAGCAACCCACAACTAAACATGCATTCCATCTTAGTAACATAGGTGTCATAGCATTTTTATCTTATCACGTCGGCCGCGTGGCGCAGCGCATAGAGAACCTGACTGCTTGGCTTGATTCCTAGCCGAGGAAACAATATTTGTGTATCATAAATAATTAGGTTATTAGATAGAATTACATGACTGAACGTGCCTACGATGTTATTGCACGTGCATTAATTCGTACAACTGAAGGTAAACACGAGTGCGTCTATATTTGCGACTATGCTTACCGCACTATAATTTGGTCTGCGCTATTGTTGTCATCAATTCCATCCGATGGTTCATCACAACACACCGACCGACCGTTGTCATAAACGGTTAAATAAGGATGCCATGTAAGAATGTGAGGCGGCGACGATCAGCGATAAAAATTATTAATTAGTGATATTCTGGCCAGAAGATACTGACGTGGTCAAAATTCCAGGCAAAAACCAAAAGACCGAAAGACATCTTGATACACGTCAAAAAAAGCCGAGATCAATTTCTATTAGGTGAATTGTAGTTCGTTTGATTTACGGTTACTTCAATTAAAATAGGTAAAACAATCTAAAATTAATATTTTTCACAAATATGTCTCTCATGCCCAACAGTGGGATTGATAATATATATATATATATATAAATAAATAAATAAATATTTATATGTATATATATTTATACTGGCTTAACATTAAATATCGTGTAGTGGCCCCCTCGTGGAGTATTTATCGGGATGCTGTGTTGCTTATTCTCTTTGTCGAGTCGCTTTGAATATTTCAGTAAGTAGATCGACAGAACAAAGTTTGGCAGAAATCGCTCTTTGTATGCAAATGTGATCCCACTCAACACGAACGGGATCACATTTGAAGTTTCGACGATAAACACATGGAATATGTTTCTGAACATTTTTTTCATCGTGTAACCTCTTATCGATTACTATCTCTGAAAAGTGAAATAAGATGCGCCTATATTATTTATAAATCCTACGCAATGGCTGATCCATTTTGGATGCGGTTTTCGGTGACGTACTGAGATAGATTAAGTATTATATTAATTTAATGCGTTGTTTTATATTATTAAGTATTGTGGTCACCGGTAATTCATGTATGTATACAGTTACTAATATAAAATTTAGCGTTTCATATACACTTAGTTGGTAAACTTAAATAAAGAAATAAACAAAAAAAATTAAAAAGTAATGTCGATTTCAAAAAAATTAGTATCACGCTCGTACATGATAAATGCAATTAATCCGTTAGAAGCAACTGACCGAGCCTTGGTTCGGCCCTATCGGGCACCCTCGAGGCTATTGCTTTCGCGTGCAAGATAATGGTCCAAGCCGAGATTAACTCTCAGGAACCCTTGTACTGTTTACCGATAAATAAAAGTCTCGGCTGAGTGTCCTAAGCGCTCGGCCACCTTTCAACCCGGTGACGCTGTAAAACCCTCATGCTAACACCGGCCATCAGCCATAAAAAAAATAAGAAATGTTTTCGTGTATGATATCGCAGACCAGTATAGATAAACAATAAGTTGTTATGTAATCGTGTATTTATTTTGCAATTTTAGTGAGACATTATGCGTCTATTGACCGCCGCCTCGTTCCGAATAATTTGTAAAAGAAATCATGATGGGATAGTGCCACGAGTGAAAGATACTCCCATGATATACTGACACATTTCAAGCTTATAATAAATAACAATATTAGCAAAATTACTGTCTATAAATATTATTAGTCAAATGTTGGTTCATCAAAGTACCAGGCAAACATGACGCTGAGGTTGTACCGTATCCCCTAATCTTCCAAGGCCAGTGGGTGTAGTCTTCAGGTGAGAGCGTGGCGTTGCCGTAGGGACTTGTCTGACCTAACCTTTGTCCGTAGCCCACCGACGCTCGGCGCCCGTCAAGAAACCAGTCGGCAAGCCCAGGACTAAGCAACCCAAGAAAGTCAAATTCATCAGTAAGTGTCTCGAGACGCTTTTAAAGAACGTTGTTCGTAGATGTAGCTTGTCTTTTTTGGTTGTTTATTTTTTTGGCACGCAATCTTGTTATTAATACATTTTTTTTTATTTGCGGCAATAATAGTAGAAGTTGTAAAAAAATAATGCTTCTTCTTTTTCGTTTGTTTTCATTTAATCAAACATGCCCGTTTTGTATAAACAGACACCGCATCCATCTTTTTTTTCATGTAACTTTAGTATACATGACACATTTTGATTAAGGAAGTTTTCTTTTACGTATATTTTTTCTTTTTCCTGTTCTTTTCCTGTTCAATTCGTTTCGCTTTGTTTTGTCATTTGTATTATTATATTGGATCTAACCAGCATATTTAATTTAGACGTAAAAGAACTATATGTATAATTATTTTAAATATACAATAAATTCACAGTACTTAATATAATTGTAAATAGATACGTTATAAACGTATATGCAACTTATAAATTGAGATGAGGCGATAAATCAACCTTGGTGGTTGAAAAATATAAAATTTGAAACAAAAATGGGAGTAAAAAAATATTTGCTAATATTATAGTGTACTTTATTTACTACAGTTTTCCAACTTCTAAACATTATTGAAAAAATTTCTAGAAAGACTAGTACATCAGACTTTCAATATCCATACCAGTGAAGGATCAATAATTACTGGACGTAACGAAGTAAAGGCCAAAAATAACCTTAACTTAAAATATTTAACTTCACTGTGTAATTTACAGAGTAAACATGCAAGAAAACTTCATAATTTCATTGCTTAGGGAGGGCCTAGTAGTGCACTTCGCAATAACTTCATGAGTCACACAGGGAAGGTCCCCACCCTTTACAAACATCCCCTTAATTTTGCAAACATCCCCTTTATATCAACATTTCATCCCTCACCTTCGCACACCTCGACCTTGGGAGTTACCGACTAGTCTTTTATATTTTTAATATTTAAAAAATGTAAAACGCTACTTATTCGAATGGCCCCCTTAATCCCTTCACTACAGGGTGTTAATCCCTTCACTACAGGGTGTTAATTGCTTCGTCAGTTAATTTAATGTAACAAGATATTCATGAGGATAAATAGCGACTATCATTATGTGGTTTTAATTAAATTTTAATAAATTACATTAATTAATGGGTTACTTGATTAAAGTTCTGCTTTATTATCGTACCTTAAGTTATAAAGAAGTAAAATTAATTATAGTTAACAGACGTTCTCTTCAATTAGATTTATTCTATATTACAATTATATAGTTGAAATAAATTTAACCCTTTGCACTCGGAGCATTTTTAATATAGCCCACCAACAACGCCGACAAACTTTTACAAACGGCGCCTCTAGGACAATTTTACATGGCCGAAAGCGCGCCTTCATGGAAGATTTGAATTATATGATTGGAAATTAGAAACCCTTGTTATGAAAATTTTCTTTTTTCATTAGAAAAAAAAAAATGTCAGCGATGTTGCCTCCGTCAAGTCAATGAGGTGAGATTTCCCTAATCCCCTTTATTTTTAGCCTTTGATAATTAATTAAACAGTCAGTTGGCCAGGGTACCTCAATACTCAGCCGCGAGTCCTGATTACAATTTTCAGCCATTTGATTATCATTCCGACTGCATGTGGACATTTCCTCAATGTCATCACATTGACATCTGATAGCGCAAATATATTTATCGCAGTATAATATATATTCAGTGCAGTGATCTTGCGCCATGTCAGACAATTTCTTAATCAAAATCTACCAGATATAGGTAACAAAAGCTTTCCTTTGTATTTAAAATCGCATAGAAACAAATGTTTTTTTTATTTCGTTACTCGTTCGTTCGTTTTCAATTTGAAGCCGCAACAACAAAGTAAAAATGTAATTTACATCCCCTATTCAAATATTCGTAGCATCAGCTTCAGAAGTCGTCGTTTCCGTACTCAAGTGCCTTTGAACCCCTTCCGGCGAGACGTACTCACACAGGGGATACTTGTAGTATCGGGTTTACCCTGATTTTTCACGCCTTGTACTTACACATACCCACGCCCTCCAACATTACTCCGACACTTGTTACCCTTCGTATATAAATGAGTGAATGTAAATAAATTCTATCGAATTGTTCTTTTTTGTAGTTTATATGAAACGAAGTCAAGTTGAAGAAAGTAAAGCAAAAGAGATGGTCTGCCTATCCTCTATTTTATATTATGGTTGGCAGTCTTTGGTATTTAGGATACATGAGAATCGAATATATAAAATAACGTATTCGTTTAGACAATTTTTTATAATGACTTAACGATTGCGTGCTATATCTTTGACCGGGTAACAGAGGCCGAAATGGTAAAGCGCTTAGCGAGGCCATTTCCAGAATTATCTGATTTGAAATGCCAGTTAATTCGAAGTCCTTGTTTTTGTTAGTACAAAATGTGCGACATAAGTTAGATTATATTTCCAGATAGAGCAATGTTGGTTGTAATGTGGTAAGTGATTCCTGCGGCCCATGACATCTACATTCATCTTTGACAAGGAATCATAATGCGTTGTCACCCTTGAGGACTCAGATAGAATGCCTTGTCACCTCGCAATGCAAGGTCTCCGGATCCCTTGACTCACCAGACGCGACGAAACACAGCATAATTATATTTCTATTTTACGCTAGTATTCTGCGAGGGCGTGGGCCTACCGGGATCGAGCTGACCCATTCATTCTGTAGCTAAAGTATTTATTTATCAAACATCATCAATGGTCCATATCAGTCCGCTACTGGACTTCAAACGCCCGTCGATGAGCACGATCCTTGGCTATTCTGATCCAGCTAATGCCATCCGCCAATGTTATTGGTTCTTAGGCTAATATGGTCCTAGTGACCACTTCAGCTTGCCAATCGATTACCCAATATCAAACAATGCCTCTCTGTCGAATAACCTCGTTCGGATTTCTATCCTTGATGGAACATCAAGCCCTATCCATAGCTCGCTAAGCGACTTTAAATTTTATAAGTCGTTCCTTGCTTTTGCATGTTATGACCCGGTATGTCGGGTAGAATAGATTATTATGTTAATACATGTATATATATATTATAGAATTATAGATAAATATCTATTTACCCTAAATAGTATTCTAAATTATGTTATGTAGGGACGTAAGCAAAAAAAAAAAAGAATCGTCTTCCAAAGTAGTATAACCTAACCGATTAAATGCTTTTTACTGTCTAGGGGCGACATTAAACAATAAAACTATTTTTATGTCACTGAAGTAACTTTTATGTCATTAAACCGAATTTTATGTCATAGTCAACGGGATAAAAGAACCTAGACTAAAGAATTAATTATTTTACGTTTGTCGCTAGCTACCGAGATCCGCTGCCAGGAGATGTCGAAGGGTGGCCTGGCATACGAGGTGATCCTCGCAGAGCCTGTGGGTGTGCCTGCTCCACGCCGCGCTGACTCCCCCGACAAGACGCCCTCCGTTGAGGAGATTCAAGAGAAGCTGAAAGCTGCCGAGGAAAGGAGACGTGTAAGTAAACCTTTCCAAACAATTTAGGATCCAAACAAAGCATAACGTTTAAGACTTGAAACGTATGTTTTTAATGAAACAGCGAATAATCTGACAGTAATTGCCATATCTTAGATTCATAACTCATCCGTCCGATCTGTTACGGACCTTTGGACTTGCATTTACTTCATTTTGAACGCATTGGAAAATATATCTTTTGCGCAGGGAGTAGAGTGCATTAGCCTTTTGCCATTCAAATATAATAAATAAAACACCGTTGAGTGGCAACATTTAGTCAGATACACGTTTTTTTTTAACTTAACTATATAATGGAATATATAATAATATGTAATGGAATCTTTCAATTCCATTTTCAATCCAAATGTCAGAAACTTGAAAATAGAGCCGATGAGATTATGAAGACCTTAATTTCATGACTGTTTGTACTATTTAATATATGTATATATGTTTTCTATGGTATATAATAAATTATATTTATTATTGTAGTGAATTAACTTGTAAAACCTTAACGCACAGACAATAAATTAATGTCCTTTATGTCCGTAAATATATTGCTTGTTCTCTATCAGACCTAATATTCTATAGGGGGTAATCGGCGTACGATAATGTCCATCTGCAGCATGAATGGGTCGGCTCGGTGGGGGAAGGACCACGCCCTCACAGAATAACAGCATAAAATGTGTGTGTTTCGTATGGCGATTGTAGTGATCCCAACCTACCAGGTAACGAGGCATTCCCTCTCAGTTACACCGCATGTACATCATGAATCTTTGATCAGGATGTATGTAGATCAACGACAGATGAACTGTGTGCTGGTTTGTCACACATAATGGTTTCTAAAATTAAGGCAATCCAATCCATCTTAAACCCGTAAGATGACAACGCATGTACTTTTTTAATATTTGTTCAGGATGCATGCGGGTGTTCATAGGCTGCAATCATAACTCATCACCAGGTAGACCACTAGTTCGTTTGTCATTACCGTTAGTATCCTAAAAGACGCATATATTTTTTCCCATTTATCCTGAAAGTAGCATCAGGCCCTAATTACTCTTTGTAGACAGTACCTAATCTTTGACGCAAGGCGTGAGGAGTTTACGTTGTTATTACGTGGCTGATGTGCCCTTTATAGCATCACACAGATGTGGGACGTTTGTTTAATGTCACGAGGCACCCGCCCGCTTCTCCCACTTGAGTGATAACCCTTACAGATAAGAGCAATGTCCATGTTATTTTATGTGTAGCTCCTAATCATTGGAGAGTTGTTCTTTTATTAACTTTTTTATCATTATGCAAATTCTAGAAAAATCAAAAGTTCTTTTTTTTATGCGATTTTTGTTTGATTTCAAACGATTCGGACAACAATTTTCACAAAACGATCACAAACAATCTTCAAAAGATAGCTTGCTTCCTGGGGGAAGAAAGGGTTCCTCCTAGGTGCACATTGGGAGTGACTCCGGGATCTCCTTTGGAACGCACAGGTGATCCTCTGCATTGAGCTTAGGCACGTCCTTAGGGAGGGTTTGTATCCCCTCGCTGTGCTACTGCAATCCGAGACCACTCCATGTGTCCGTCTGGGGGGTGTCCAAGACGATGAGAGACTCCACCCTAATCGCCCGCGAACCTGCTCCCTTTTAGTCACCTTATACGACATCGTACCCCTGACCCTATTCTGTAAGCCCATGGCCAAAGTCACATCTGAGAACTAAGACTGCATGCCTCACCACCAGTAGCCCCTGGGTCTCTATACGCACCA
Source organism: Teinopalpus imperialis (assembly GCA_029286865.1). Taxonomy (NCBI): domain Eukaryota; kingdom Metazoa; phylum Arthropoda; class Insecta; order Lepidoptera; family Papilionidae; genus Teinopalpus; species Teinopalpus imperialis. The sequence goes on from JAGSMU010000028.1 coordinate 1,482,075, forward strand.
AACGAAAGACCAATTTCAATTATTGTAAAAGAACAATTTCAAATCCATAAATATACTTACGATTAATATCTTTTTCAGATTATTTAAGTACTTTTTTATCGTCATACTCAGTTCATCATTTCAGGCTGCAGCAGCCATTCGACATATAATATTAGATTTTTAACTGGCACCAGTTATGTTTGTAATCAATTAACGGTCAAATTAATATTTTTGCCTCCAATCCAGAGCCTCGAAGCGAGCAGGATGGCGGCGATCGCACAGAAGATGGCGAAGATCGAAGAGGCATCGCGCATCCGGAGCGAGCAGACCAATAACTTCATCTGTACCACGAAGGAGGCTCTCGATGCCAAGATGGACTCGCATGAGGAGAAGCGCGAGGCGTACATCAACGAACTGCGCGCCAGGTTGAAGGATCACCTCGAGGGTGTTGAGAAGACTAGGTAAGGCTTCATAGGTCAACTTCGGCTCTATCTCCCCATTGTTTTTTTTATTTTTAGATCGTTGTACAATACACCATTAATATATCTCGTTTTATAATATTACGAGGTGACACACGGTTCACCTGATGGTAAGTGATCTCTACGACCCATGACATTTACATCCATCTGCAACAAACATTCAAGAGAACAGCGCTGAGATGGAATACCCCGTTTCCTGCAATTGGCTCCTTCAGATCTCCTACACTAACCAAATGCGGATATTCCACGAGGGCGTAGTTCTAACCCGGTCCAATGTCGGTCGGCGTCCATTCTTATCGCGCTTTTAAACTGGATGCGTAGCGATACGTGTTCATGGGCAGCAGTTGGTTGCTTGCTCGTTTACCACTTATTCTATAAAAAAAACATGGCTCAATAGATGTTTTAATTAAGTTATTATTTAAAAAAATAAAACGCATCTTACTGTGCCGTAGAAAATATTTTTACTTGCGAATGATATTTATAGCACAAAGCGGTGCGCCGTATTGTCCCCCATTCTATCTATTATGTAGGGCAAAAGTATCTCTCGTGCATCAGGGGCGGGCGAGTTGTAATGCGCACAATGCACCCCCGGCCTCGCGCACTCGACCGACTTCTGGCGAGGCACTGTCTCACGATACGGCTGCTTTCTTGTTTTTTTTTTGGGTGACGTCAGAGGGAGCACTTATATTTTTTGTTTTCGATACAGAAATGTTGCTCTAGATACCGAGTTTTGAGTCTCAAATTCATCGAGCTATTTCACCACTCGTTATAGACTTTGTTTTTTTTAATGTTTATAAATACCAGGAGGCAGTGCTTGCAGTGCCTACAATCCCAACTAGTGCTAATTAGTGACGTAAACTGTAATTTCGAAATCTAATAATTCGTTCTCGTCTACGGGCGACGACATTTTGTTTACAAAACGAATATTTTGTGTGTTCAATGTATGCGAGATTCAAAAGTAATGTCCTCCACGGTAGGTTGTCCCTCGAGCAGCAGACGGCGGAGGTGTACAAGGCAATCGAGGAGAAGATGAACACGGCGGCCGACAAGCGTGACGAGAACATCAAGAAGATGCTGGAACGGCTCCGCGAACATGTAAGCCGTGCAAATAATTCGTAATAACGCTGCGCTGTTCATGACTTAGCTGACAATTACTACGACCATAGAAATATTATATATGTATCCACGACTATAAATCACTCTAAGGTATAAATAACGTTACGCAAACAAAGCTAATTCGTTCAACTAATTTTAAGTGCTGCTATGTATGTATCGCGTGCCCGGCGGTGAAGGAAATCATCGTTAGGTAACCCGTGTCTAAAGAGTATATCAAAAATATATTTCAATAGTTCTAAGAGTATAATGGTGAAGTCTGCTAATTCGCAGTGGTCTCATGGCGGACTATGTTCCAATGGACTGTGGTGGCTTGTGTCCACCTGTGGGATATATATCTACTACAAATCCAAGGGTTAGGCGCGTTATTGATCCGGACCTGGGATATATATCTGCCTGTAATTGGGATTAAAATAAACACGGTGTAGTCCTATATTTTTTAAGAAAACAATTGTTGCCCTGCAGTTTCTAGCTGCAGATTGAATGGGAACCACGCCCTCACAGAATACCAGTGTGAAATAGCAGCATAATGCTGCTATGTTTCGTCTGGTGAGCGTAGGGATTCGGAGACCTTTATTACTGGTGGCGAGGAATTCCATCTCAGATCTCCAGGGTGACAGCCCATCACTTACCATGTGAACTGTGTGCTCATTTGTCACCCTCTAAATAATAATAAAAAGGAACATCGCTGGTTAAACGATAAAGTGCCTATTATTTAAAGAACACCATGCAAAAAATCGCTGGAAATGGAAGGAAGGAAATTTTTGGACCAATGGATAACTGGCTTCGTGGCATATTAGGTGGGCATGTTAATGATGAGTTGAGATGATTTTGATGACTTCTCGAACAGGAGGATCAAGTGCGCAAAGTACGCGCCGGAAACCAGGAGCGCTTCCAGCAGCTGGAGAGCGCCATCCAGGAGAAGCTGCAGCAGGCCGCCGACCGTCGCCTGATGCTTGAGGCCGAGCAGAAGGAGAAACTGCGCAACCACGTGAGTACCAAGGAACCTAGTCATTAGCGGGTGCAGAGTACAGTCTAGCGGAAGTCTTGGAACTGCAACTTGCTGTTTATAACCCCCAAAAGAAGGTTATATATAATTAAAATACATCATAGTAATGCCTCGTATCCTTTGTTTCGTTATTCATGTCATTTTATACAAGTGTTTTTTTTATTTTAAAAAACATCATCGATCAGACAATCTTACAAGTAATTTTATATAACCAATGAAAATTCAACTACAAAACCATTATAAGATACTCCGTATAATATAATGGTTACATATATATAATAATAAATTCGACGTTAGTCTCCTTGATTTAAGTTGAAGTAAGTTAAAACATCCTAATAATATTATAAATGTGAAAGTTAGTATGTTTGTTCCTTGATCACGTAAAAACGACTGAACGCATTCGAATGTAATTTGGCACACATATAGTTTATAACCGGGATTTATGTGTTAATATATATAATTTTATTCGGGTTATTAAGATGGCGTAACAGCTGTTATCAGTTTGTGTTAACACTAGCGGGGAGAAATTAAGAATGTATGATACGACCTTGTATGATTTATTATTTTCTGCCAGAACTTGCAAGTTACGGGATCTCGATACTCATGACCATGTTAGAATCAAGTGCTTATTTTCAATTCTCTCTAGACCCAAAACTTGATTTACGATTATACTACGACATATACATAAGATACAAAAGATGTCATATTTTTATGTAGTATCATCATCTTCCTTAAATCCATTTACCAACTATTAATGTAAATTTGTCATTTGATTTCACCATGCATTTTAATTATTTTTTATTATTTTTCCATTTATTCATTTTGTTATGTCATATCATCGCGATCACAGAACAATAAGCTAGCCGAGGTGCGATCCGTCATAACGGCCAAAATGGAGGAGATCACGAAAGACATCGAGACAAAGCTCACGACCGCTGAACAGAATAGGGAAAAGGAGATACAGAAGAAACTGGACTTTGTTAAGAAGGAGGTTTGTATTAATTCGCAAACGAATTTAGTCATGGGCATTTTGCAATGTTTGAATGGGAGAATTCGACGACACTACACGGATATGATATACTCTAAAACTTTTAATTATTGCCAATTTGTCTGATCCGGTATGATATAGTACCGTGAAGAGTGCAGTGCATTCAACGTTAATAAAACCTAGGAAGATAATGTTGCTAATACAATTAAAATAACAATAAAATCAAAATTAAAAATAAAACATTGTTTATTCTTACTGGCCGGAAAAATGATCAACAAAAAATACGTTCTAATTTGAAATGATCTATAAAATATAATATTAAATATATAATATTGTTCATCATTCTTAGTGGTGAGAAAAATCTATAAAATATAAAGAATAATGAGACAAAACATAATTAAAATATGTTATGCTTCCTAGGAGCGACGCGCCGAGCTGGTGCGGCAGAATAAATGCGCACGCGCCGAGAGCGACCCCGCTCCCACCTCCGGCTAGGCGCGCTGCTTACCCACTTCGTACGCCACCTCGCCGTTTGCTGCCGCCACCACACACACCTCCTAGGACATTAATGTATAAAATACCCGAGATATAATAATTGAGAATCGAAAAAGGGAATGTTTAGCCACTTATAAATATCTAATTATGCGCTCATTTTAATCATCGTTGCCTCTCTAGTCGACAAACAAACTAAACGTATGATTAAACGTTGGATCGGAACATCTGTTCATGAGGCAACACTGCCGTCAGATTATTAAAAGATCGCTAAGAAAGTAAATTTGTTTACGAACGGCAGAATTTCATTTCTAAATGTCGACTCTTTAACATGCAATCGTGTCTTGGGGAATTTGCATATTAATGTCCAAGGCCCACATATCTTGAGCATGGGCCCTCGCATAAATATAAGGTATACCGGGCTAAATATAAATCCCGTTTCAATAGAAGGTTAGTGTGACAATATTGTTAATTTTAATACAAAAACTACCCCCTTAAGTGCCGATTATAAAATACTTAGGCATTATTATTATATTCAATGAGTAAATAGATGACCTAAAAACATTCATGGAAAGCAACATTTATTACAAATTGAAACACAACTAATCTATAAGGGAGGGAGATAATTACTCCGGGATAGTTAATTAAAAAGTAATTGTTATCTATGCATGAGAGGTCCATGTTCTTTGTCTATGCTAATAGCAACAACTAGGATCTGTCAATGGTCCAGCGATCAATTCCATGTAACCACAATGCACTGCTGCAAGGATTGGTGCTGTATTACACTTGAGACTGAAATTATGTTATATATTTTTAATTATTTGTATTGAATATTATTTTTTTTAATTTAGATCTCAACGTTCCTATTATTTTTATTGAATTATGACACGTGTATTGTAATCCAAAAGATACATACGGCACTTTTCCTTAGCAATTAATTTATTCCTAATTAAAGACCAATTAATAATTTGAAAGGACACAACGGCAGCTTCATTCTCTCAATGTACGACCCAACAGGTTAGTGTTAAGACCGGTTTGTACGGTGTAAGGGCAGTAAGGCACTAGTAAGCATTTACTAATATATAGGAATTTAACTTAGTATCACTTACCAGACATTCTATTTTTGAACTTACACCTAAGCTGCTATCATTTTGATGATATTAATTTAGTGAAAATTACTAGTGTGTTAAGGCCCTGCGATAGTTTGGCGAGACGTCGTAAAATATTCGCTTTTTATTGATTTTTAATCTGTAAGGTGTAATATTTTATGACCTCGTGATGTTAAGGTATTTGGCTGGTCCAGCAGCAAAATATACTTTGAATTATTTGAGGTGGCAGTGTGTGTTATATTATGTCGCATATTCCTCAATGCATTTGGTATTCCATAATTTCGGTGGTAAACACAGTTAAGGCCTCATGCAATTACTCGTGTTAGCGACATTAATAAAGGGTTTTAATTTCTTTGTTATTTAAGTTTCTTTTTTTTTATTATGTTTCCACTTGCAACATGGCAATATTTCGTTCCGTTATTACTGTAAAATGGGGATTTTTTTAATGAATTTTGCGCGAAAACACGTTAGCTCAACTTTTAGAATTTTAAAACTGTTTTCATAATGTTTACGATTTCTTATCAAAGATGTACTAGTAATGTTTTGGAATTCGATTAAATAACACTAACACTGACGAATTTAGGTATGATAGTGAGTGTAGGGGATGTTGTTTAAATTGGTGTGGAGGCCACACATCGCACTCTCGTGGAACTGTCAAGCCACAGCGGTATGCGGGATGAGGAGGTAGTAAGGCTTCTAGTACTATACCTAAACGTTAGCTATAGTCTTATATCATTATTTTTAATATCTAACATACGCAACAGTATTTTTAGGGAATTATAATCTAAATTTAAGTTTATCTCATGTTCTTAACATTTACTAATAACGCCTTTAGACTAGGCTATATATAACCTATTACGATTTATTCCAACGGATTTGTCGTTTGTTTGGACGTTCGGTGAGGTTCTGTGACTGCATTGGTTGGTACTGTTATTTTATTCCGTGGCACCGAGACTCATGCGGCAAGTTTATCGGATTATCATTAACCAACAACTTATAAATGATATTAATGAAACGCTTTTATTAACATTAAATTTAAAAAAAGGCTAATCCAGATAATGATTCGTATTGAACACATGTTTAAAACAATGTATGGAGATAATTTCACAAGGTATATATAAATCACACTAAGCACTCAGTGTTGCCAGTTTCAGCCACGCCACAAAATCTAGTCCTCGTTTAAATTTTTATCATCCGAATCACTTCCGTGTTATGATCTCAAAAGCGAGCACAATAAATATCATCATAGTCGAAAATGTTAACATCGGAAGTGTCTCGAAGTTCGTTAACCGGCTCTCGGATATATCAGTAACGTATGACATGAAAATGCCTTTCATAGTGTTTTTCTATTTTTTTAACTAATGGTAGTACGAGGCGCCGGGCCGCGGGCGTAATTGGTGTGTTGGACACAAATCGCTTCTGTGATGTTTTTGCTCTAGGGATATCGTATCGATTATTCGATTAGGCACAAATTAAATCGATACGTAGGTTACAAAACATTCGCGACTCTATTCTGTGACATTTATCGACATGTGGCCGTCATAATTTGACATTGGCGGCAAATATCACTAATGTAACGAAAAGATTGCAAAGAAAGGAGTGCGAATAAAATTGGCTCGACGAGGCGAATACGCGGGGTATATATAGGACGCGGTTCAAATGAGAGGAATTTTATAGTATATATATTTTTCCATTGATTCAGCGTCGATCTAATTCAACATGAAAGACATAAATGTATATAATGTTAGGAGACGATATGTACATGCTTGGCACGTGGAGCGGCGGGGCGACAGCTTGGCTGCTTACTCTATGTCACTAATGCTACTCGAGTAAGGGAACTAGTTGTAAGTTACTAGCTTGTTTTTCGGTGAAGACGTGAAAACCTCTGACCAATTTGCCTTGGATATTGTGTAGCCTTTTAGATCCACGAGATCGAAACGAATCATGTATAGCGACGCAACGTGTAGCTTTCACATGATTTTATTATGTTGTTTTCTTAAAGTTAGTCACTACCCTTATTCTTATGGTGTTATTACGTACGTTAATTTTATATTTTATGTGATTAATAATAATAATAATGTGCTTCAGTTTGTGAGGTTTATATAACGCTGTTTGAAGTGCAGGCAACTTTTGTAGTTTCATTGTCGTATTGAATAAAGTCATAAATACTAATAAATGGAACTTTGTTTTATTTAATCCCCGAGTCCTTGTCTCTAATAACTTATCCCTTAAACTATGCTGTTCCCATTATCCAGTTGGGAGTTATTGACAAGAGGTAATGATAGCGCTATAGTACGTTTTTTTTTATACTTTCAAAGCAAGTGGTCAAGGTCAAGGACCACGATCCCACCTGATGTTAAGCGGAAATGCAGTCCTGAATGGTAAGACGCACAAGCTCAGTAAATGCCTATTCACTCTACCCTTGAAAACACCCACATTGTAATCGGAGGGAAAGACGGACGCGGGAAAACTATTCCAGTCCTTTGCTGTACGAATAATGAAAGACGACGCAAAGCGCTTCGTTTAGGTTTGAGGGATGTTCACAACAAAGGGATGAAATCCAGCAGTGCGTCGTGAGGTTCGATAGTGGAACGGGGATGGGGGAATTAGATCATGTAATTTCTGAGCACACTCCAAAATGCAATCTGTAAAACACTGAAAGGCTAGCCACCTTACGCCTGTGTTTAAGACTGAGCAGATTGGTTTCAGCTGCGTCACCAATTAGCCTCTTAGCTCGCCTTTCCACCGAGTCCAAAGCTGCGAGATGGTATTTAACGGCGCCAACAGTATTCTACACACGACCGGACTTGAGCTTTATAGAGCGTTAAAAGCTGCTCCGTAGAGAAATACCGGTGCACTTTGACCAGGATCCCAAGTTTTTTTGCAGCATAATTGAGGTTCGATGAAATTTCGATTCCCAATAACTGATGGCGATCAGTGAGTCCCACAGATCTTGGAAGGTAGGAGCCAAGGTGCACTGGCTCCTGAAACTGACGTGCGAATGAGCGCACTATATACTGTATATTGGGCGCTCATTCGCACTCGTCAGGTCTAATGACGACGCATGATGATGTTCAGCGCTTGTATCGTAATGTTATTCACGTTGTATAGAAAATTTAAATAAAATACTATTTTTTATACCTTTATTATTTACAAATGAAAAACGAAATACTTTTTATATAGAAATAAAATGAGAGCTAACAAATGAGTTTTAACGATAAAACTGCATTTACCACCGAGCCTAAAGAGTTATAGATGATCTTGGATAAGTTAGACTGTATTTTGTTTAATTAAATAAGTTGGAAAATATTTGTCGCAGTCGCGTACGCGTGACGGCCAATAAGCGATCGAGCTCCGTGAATCGCGCTATTACAGTTTCCGAACAATGTCGTTTATTTTGTGTCGTCAATATAAAAACTGCGTCATCTGCTTGCATAAGCTACGCTGGTTTTTTAAATGCTAAAGACAAATTGCATCTCTTCGTAATAGTCCTGAAAATCGAGATGAGGAATAAATTCCGTTTACAAAATGACTGATGATGATATATTTACTAACAACCTGTGGCGCTACTTACGTAAACATAAATAATAAATTTATAAAAATTAAAGTATAAACAATTTAATTGTATTTGAAGTTGAAAAAGAGCATACAGTTCACCTGATTGTGTTTGAGTTCTGCGGCCTATGACACGTACATTCATCCTCTATAAGTAATCATTATGTCTATGCTGAGCACAGATCGGATACCTCGTCACCAGTAAAAATTGTCTTCGGTTCCCTAAACACACAAAACGAAACAACAGTGTTATGTTGTTTTTACACTGCTATTCTATGCGATCGTGAACGACTTTCATGGCGTTTATTATAAAGAATTAAATTTTACGAATCTCAAAAGGCAACAGCACAAGAGTTAAGGACAAGAGCAGAATTTCAGGACACGCAAATTTATTTGCTGGAATTAACTTATCTTATTGCGTAAAATAACGTTAATATTATATTACGTCAGTAGATTTTAAATTAACAGTTTTTAAATGAATTCTGGGAAACATAGGAAGGAGTATGGCGCTGCCCAGACTGCCGAATCAGGCTGCGTGCTCGCATGAGATCTCCCTGTTTTCGTCCGACGGCCATTTTATTTGAAATTATGTACTTATAAAAGAAAGTCGTTAGTTTTTAAGAATAGACATTACTACCTAAATCTATAAAGCAAATAAATAAGCTACATCCTTTCTTTACAAAATAGGAGCATTGTTTCAATTTATCACGTATATTTAGATATAAGGATATTTACAAAACAACCGTACTTGAACTCCTTCACACAGGTCAAGGCAACGTTCTCAAAGAATATCAAAGTAAAATAGCAGTGGTTAACCATTGTGAACCAATTACTGAAACTAAGCTCATCTCAATCTTCCGATCCGACAACGCATCTTCGGCTTGGCAGCCACCCTTGTATTCTAAAAACAAGACAGGCGATCCGCAATAACTCTTAAAAGAATATAAGCGAATGCTTTAATAAGTCTAGTTAATCTAATGAATAAGAATTATATATACCTCGTGCAATATCAATATTTAAATCCAAATCAAAAAAATAAGTGACCCGAAATAACACTGTCAAGTGAAATAAATATTTTGTCGTCAAAAAAAATGTTCAGACGAGCCGTTTGTAGATACTGTTGCCTCCATTTGCTGGCTGCGCTTCGGTGACCTATTTGGGGAAACCGAGGGTTTTGTCTGCGCGATACAGGATCAAGTTATTAAAACCAACAACTATCGGAGAAACATCCTGAAAGATGGCACCGTAGACTTCTGTCGAGCTTGCCATCGCCCTGGTGAGTCCGTCAGGCGTATTATATCCGGTTGTTCGGCGCTTTCTAACTCCTGAGTATCTGCACAGGCACAACTTAGTAGCTAGGATTCTCCACTTGGAGCTCGCTCCGAAATGTGGTGTTGTGGAGCGGAGATTGCCTTATTATAAGTACACACCGCAAGCCGTGCTCTAAATTAACCGCGACAGGCTCGAGGGATTCTCGTCTGGTAGATCTTGATATATGTATTGTATTATGTTGTATATATTTTTTGAATATTTGTTTATTGTTTTTTATTTATTTATTATATTGATAGATCAACCAGGCGTGATAGAATGGAAACATATCCCCAAATAATAATAATACAGTTTCTCTCCCCTTCGCCACGCAGTACGCCCGCAATGCGTTTTTATTGTTATTAGATGTCCAACGCATGCGGCGTATTCCACCAAAGGTGGGTGCCAATTGTTGGGTCCGAGAGGACCCTGCCGAGCCGACACCAAACCGATAGGTGGGGATGATGGATGCGAGTGGTTTTCCGATGCTCTATAATCGATCCCTCGCATTCGGTTGGCCTGAATTATACTCTATTATATGCAAAAAAGCAGTTTCCACAACGCAGCACCTGCCAAACAGTGAAAACATCCTGATAAAGATAGCTGCCAGGCTGACTGCCCATGCTTATATAGTTTTTAACCTTAATTCTTACCGGCACTGACTTACATAATATAGATTTTGGTTCTGAAATAAATGTGTAAAATGAAGATTGCTTCATTTTTTCAATCAATCAAATTAGCCCGTATCTCCCTACTGATGGGTATATGCCTCCCTTTTTTTTGCGCCATTCAGTTCGATGTTCATTTTGTTGCTGGGTTGCAATCAGCACTAGATAAACTGTTTGCATTTGTTACTTTAAGATTGGAAAACAAAAAGATTAAGAAGTGGTTACTTCTGGTTTGGTTCTTTATGCACGCTCTCAAGCACCACTATGTCGCAATAAATAAATAATAAGGAGACCTTAAGATTTTATTATAATAATTGGTATTATTTGTTATCACTTTATTACATTTTCAATTATTTTTCTGTATTAACAAAAATATATTGTAATCAATTCAAAGCAATTGATAACGTGGAACGAAAAATGAATTACGATATTAGAGATACTGCTCTTGATCTTGTCGCCTCCTATTTATGCGAATTAAAAAAAATATATAAATTGTAGATATTTTTGATAAGTCCTCGCAATTACATGTTACAAGGACTGATCCTTGGGATTATAAACTTGGTCCCTTTCTATGCCTAGTATACACAAATAACGTTTTTTAAATATTAGGTGTGGCAAAGAGCACACGGTTCACCTGATGTTAAATGTTGACTGCGGCCCATGACATCTACATCAATACTCAACAAAGATTCAAGGCGCACATGTCTTTCACCTCTGAAAACTGGAATGGAATGCTTTGTTCCCTCTAACTAAGTCCCCCGATTTAGTATAGTTGTAGTCGACGGTGCATGATCCGACTCCAAACCAATGATTGCTGTTATTCCTCAAGGCTGTGTGCTATATCCTACCTTATTTCTTCTGCATATCAATGACATGTTGCAAATTAATAACATTCATTGCTATGCGGATGACAGCACAGGGGTTGATGCGTTATACAATTTCCGCGTTGGCCGCACCAATATTTCTCGAGAAAACGTCAATGAGTTACGGAACAAACTTGTGTCTGAGGTCGAGACTTCATTAAACAAAGTTTCAGATTGGGGCCGACAAAATCTAGTAGGGTAAGGCCAAATTGGCCTCTAAAAACTGGGCGTGCTTAATGGAGCGAGATAGTATTTCATGTCGGCCCACTGTTTAAACTTTAGAAAACACAAGTTCTGCCTCACATGGACTACTATTCTCATCATTCCGGGCCGGGGCACCTCAGTACCAGTTTCTTCCGTTTCCGCATTCAGATCAGATTCAGTTAGGTTAGGATTCAGGCGTTGTGAAAAGGTGTTGCATCTCTGCCCATTTTTAACCGAATTTCCCATGGGGAGTTCTGAGTTGTTCAGATTCATTTCAGCCCCTAAGTTTAAACATCACAGACCTGAATTTAAAATTTCATCGTCATCAACTCAATGATTGGCAATCCACCACTATGCACTTTACACGAAATTTTCTGCCACGCGCAACTACTCTGTGAAATCAGCTGTCACCAGCGGTGTTTATGAACCGATACGACTTAGAGACCTTCAAGAAAAGAGCCTACACCTTTCTTTAAGGCCGGCGACGCATTTGCTACTCTTCTGGTGCTGCGGATGTTCATGGGCGGCGGTAATCACTTACCATTAGGTGAGCTGTTTTGCCACCTATTCTATAAAAAAAATATAAAAAACGCTGTATCGCGGCTTTAGAACAGTTTAGGTATTTAACGATAGGATTACACGTAGAATTTTTGAGACTTTTTAAAAAAAAAATTAGTCCATTTCACGCAACACAGTACGTGTTGCGTGAAATGGACTAATTTTGAAATAAATAACCTAATTGAGATAAGTAATCGGCTAGTGCTACATACCCTTTATCGTGAAGTTTGATCACGCATAGCCCCGCACAGGAACGATCGGTGGGATCCATCAACCTATCGACCCATAAGCCTACTCAAAGTCTTGAGTAAGGTATATGAAAGGCTCACCCTCGCCCGCCTCAAGGGCTTCATGCTGTCCCGGGGCTACCAGTCAATGAGCAGGGTTTCGCACCCAACACTCATGCACACATCAAGTGCACCACGGAGCACATTCTCAGTAAATTCCTTCGGGGCTACCAAACTGGGGCACTCTTCCCCGACGTGGCGAAAGCTTTCGTCAAGTTCTGACACAACAGTCTATACAAACTATATGAGCTCGGTGTGCCAGATCAACTCGTACTAATCGTACGAGACTTTCTCCACAATCACAGCTTTCGGTACTGCGTTGGGGGAACGTGTTCCGAGGTTCACCCCATTTGTGCCGGAGCACCACAAGGCTCCGTCCTACGTCTCATTTTATACACACTTTACACCAACGATATACCGCGCACTCATGTAGAGTTAGCCCTTTACGCCGATGACACCGGCCTCTACGCTATTTGTAAACGCCTCCAATCCGCAACCAACACCTTAGGCCAAGCTGAAACTACCTCTTGGGGGCCCTAGTGTTGGTTACTCACTAATAGAGACCTTGACTGAGCGCCACAAGCGCGTGGTCACCGGAGCAAAGCGGCCATCAGCCCAAAAGAAAAACCTAATCGAGATAGTACATATTCGTATACAACAAATTACTTATTACCGAACTGAAGAAACGAAATGTATAAGATTTATACAACCTAATGTTTTTTTTATATCTGCCAATACCAGGACAAAGGATGAAGCTTTAACACTTTATTTAAGAACCGATAGTTAGATAGAAGTAAAGAAATTTTTGAAGTGAAATCATTGGCTGTATGGCGTTCAAAGACTTTTGCTATTTTTATTGAAAACGTGGCTTTACATAGTAATGGGTGGAATCTAGTCCTTTGTTTTTCCAACGGGGAAAAAAGAAAAAAATACAATCAAATGTTATTCTCTATTCTTAATCTGTCAAGAATAATCAAAATGGAGGCAATATAATGTTTTGATCACATTGTGAAATTGCTTTTAATTTTTCATTGAGTCTATACAAACGTGACGTTATAAAATCATTAATATATCAATTTAATTATTTTACTTGAATTTTGATTCATTTATAATTTATAGTGATAATGGAGAATAAGGAAAATAAACGTAAAAAAGACAAACATGATGATAACGAGGAATATCGCAAAGAAAGGAGGTCGAAAAGAGCTCGATCACGATCTCCTGATGAAGTACGATACAATCAAAAGGTTCGGGAAAGGGACTCTAGACGTGAACGAAAGCATTCCAAATCTCGGTCCCCTAATGTTTCGTTTCAGGAAGAAAAACGTCGAAATGAAGTGCCGAAACCTAATAAAAAAAAGGAGCAAATACCTGAAAGGAAAACTAAAGACACTGATATGTTGAATACCAGAACTGGAGGTGCCTACATACCACCAGCGCGACTTCGAATGATGCAAGCACAAATAACAGATAAATCGTCTGTTGCGTATCAAAGATTAGCTTGGGAGGCGCTTAAAAAATCAATACACGGCCACATTAACAAAATTAACGTGGGCAACATAGGTATTATAATAAAAGAGTTGTTAAAAGAAAATATTGTTAGAGGGCGCGGTCTGTTGTGCCGATCAGTTATCCAGGCTCAGGCTGCCTCGCCTACATTTACTAATGTCTACGCAGCACTGGTAGCGGCAGTTAATTCACGATTCCCAAAAATTGGTGAACTCTTACTAAAAGGTTAGTCATTCAGTTCAAAAGAGGCTTCAAGAGGAATGACAAAGCAATATGCATATCTTCAGCCTCGTTCGTAGCTCATCTTGTCAATCAAAGGGTTGCACATGAAATTCTTGCACTGGAACTTTTAACATTACTCGTTGAGACACCAACAGATGATTCAGTGGAGGTAGCCATAGCTTTCCTCAAGGAATGTGGGCAAAAACTTACTGAAGTTTCTTCTAAAGGAGTAAATGCTATATTTGAGATGCTTAGGAATATTCTACATGAGGGGCAACTAGACAAAAGGGTTCAATACATGATTGAAGTAATGTTCCAAGTGTGGAAAGATGGTTTCAAAGATCATCCAGCCTTGATTGAAGAGTTGGAGCTGGTACCTGAAGAAGAACAATTCACACACCTTTTGATGTTAGATGATGCCACTGACCCACAGGATATCCTAAGTAAGAAGTAGATTTATTAATATATTATTTATAATTTTAGGACCTTACAATTGTCACTAGGTATCACGTCTGACCTATCTAGGTAGGTTGTGTCCTAAATTACAACATCAATTGTTTTTATCAAAATGGCCTATTAGTAGAAATTTTTATATTCTGGTGACACCCTTTTAAATACAAACCTTTCAATTAGGTACTATAGCTAGATCATGTTGGCACCTCTGTCTACATTGCTAACACGGGGTGTATTATTTGCTATGTATGTGATATCAGCGATGTCACCTTAGACTATATTTTTGTGAGAAATTATTGTCATTCTTATATGACACCGTCCCTAACTAACCCCATCCCACTAATATTGTATCCCGCTGCCTATATACTAACTCACTCACCATTCCTCAATATTCTCTATTTGAGTGTCTTTATCATTAAAATAAAATAAAATTGTAATATTGTCTATATATCTGAAGCATCATTAGTCTAAAGGTTCAGGGTATGGTCTGTGAAACTTAAATGTAATTTGAATCAACCATTCAAGTATTGTTGTGAACCATCTAGCATGCACATGCATTTTAAGCTTAGTTGGAGTGGTTATCAGGATGTTAGTAATGTTAACAGCACTGCTAATATTTATTTTAAACATCTATATTATTTTTAACCATCATTATATTTACTTACATTTCTTTCAAGTTTAACTTGTGTTTCATTATGAATAACTGATTATATGAGTTGTAATGTAATGTCTTTATTCTGTGAAGTCTTTTATGGTTAATTTTTATGTCTCATCTTAGTGTAGAATTAGTTGCCATAATAAAAAATGCAATTACTTAAAAAATTTCAGGTAAACATTTTTATACTGTCATTTGTAATTTATTAAGTTTGTTACCTTATTAAGTTTATGTTGTATACAATTTCAGATGTGTTCAAGTTTGATGACAAATACGAAGAAAATGAACAAAAGTACAAAACTCTAAGTAAAGAGATCCTTGGCTCCGATGCAGAGTCAGAAGGAGAGGATGGTTCTGGAGAATCAGGTAGTGAAGAGTCTGAAGAAGAGGAGGAGGAAGAAAAGAAAGAAATGACCATAATAGATAACACCGAAACAAATCTTGTTGCACTACGTCGTACTATCTACTTGACTATAAACTCTAGTTTGGATTTTGAGGAATGTGCTCACAAATTAATGAAGATGCAGCTTAAACCTGGCCAGGAGGTGGAACTCTGTCATATGTTCCTTGATTGCTGTGCTGAGCAGAGAACTTATGAAAAGTTCTATGGCCTGCTTGCACAAAGATTTTGTAATATCAATAGGATATATATTGGCCCTTTCGAAGAAATCTTTAAAGACTCATATTCTACAGCACATAGACTGGATACTAACCGACTGAGGAATGTCAGCAAGTTTTTTGCACATCTGTTATTTACCGACTCAATCAGCTGGGAGGTAATGGAATGTGTTCGGCTAAATGAAGAGGACACTACGAGTTCAAGCCGCATTTATATAAAGATCTTGTTCCAAGAATTGGCTGAGTACATGGGCTTGAAAAAATTAAATGAGCGGCTCAAGGATCTGTGAGTTTTGATTAGTCATAGTTTACACTTAAACAATGGGAAAGAGCTAGATTAACAGTATAATATAAAATATTTTTTTTATAAGCGCAATCTGCAGTGATATATAAGTTTATATCTATGGAGAATTATTTATACCAGATAATAATTCTGTAATCTTGATACTCATAAATGGGTATACAGAATTTTTTTAACTTTACTTACACATCTTGATGATTGCAGTTAATACTTATAAAGTTTTACTTCTTTTATAGTACTACATTGAGACATCTCATTGCAGTGGTTTTATAACATAGTGGCACAAATAAGCACACAGTTCACCTGAAGCTAAATTTATAAATATTAATTTATAAACACCTACATTCATATACAAAGACTTAAGAAGTAAATCCATTGATCCATTGGCACCATTTAGGATTAAGATGGTATGGTGCATGATTGTATTAGTATGTTGGTTCCCTACACTCACCATACCAATAACAACAGAACATGCTGCTATTTCAAAATAAACAATTTTGAAAATTCTGTGGGGTCCTTTCCCTGTCAAGCCCACTCATTCATGATGTGGATCGAAATTGCTTGCAGCCTGGCTCTCAAAAAAAAAACGGCAAAAATTGTATATAGCATAGATTATTATACTATAATCTAGTGGATTGAACAATTATATTTATTTACTTATTCATGAACAATGTTTTGTGTTTGAGTACATTCATATTATAATGAAAAAAAATCTAAACAAAACCCGAATTATTGTAAAATTAAAAAACTCCCGTATTAGTTTTTCTTTTTCTCATTTATTTTATATTTGTCATACTGCGTTATTGTTCTCATTTGTCGATAAACGGTTATATAACACAAACATCTGATACTGAAAGCTATAGTTGTATTTTAAGGAAGAATGAAAAAAAATTCCTCTCCCATTAAATTTTTTAAGTACTAAAATTTAATGGGAGATCAACTGCAGCAAACTAATATTATAAATGTAAAAGTTTGGATGTTTATTACTCAATCACGAAAAAATGGCTGAATATTCAAAAGAAATTTGGCATATTGATAGTTTATGAGTTGGATGAACACATAGGATACTTTTTATTCCGGTATAGGAGATAACTTAATGACTTATAAATTTATGTTAAAACTGGTAGATTTATGCAAGTACCGGTAAGTTTTAGGCACTCAATACTCATGAGCAGCCGGCATAAAGGCGATCATGTGAGAAGCAAAGAAAGCCCAAAACTTAGGAAGTTCGAAATTGCAATCAGATGCTAGTAACAAAATAATTATGAGCTACTTTGACTTTGGACTACAGCACTGAACTATTACAAATATATATAATTTTTTAATTAAGGTTGTACTATTGCCTTTTTTTCAGGACTTTACAAGAAGCGTTCAGTGGGCTCTTCCCGCGCGACAACCCTAAAAACACTCGTTTTTCCATAAATTTTTTCACCTCTATAGGTCTTGGTGGACTCACTGATGAACTTCGTGAACATTTGAAGCAAATGCCAAAGGTTTTTTAAATACCTTATCTTAATTTATGACATTTTAGATACATGCTATTAATTAATATGTTTATATTTATGTGTATATTTTCAATTAAAAAGTTTTTAATGTCAGACCTATGATATTACATGTTGATGTAAAGATTTTCTTTTCCAAAGTAGGAGCTTGACAACTATTGCACATTATGTTGTGGGAGATGAATGGTCTCTTCAAAGTATATTTCATGACCAACAAACTCTGGTATCCCGGATGGATTGCCATATAATAATTCTAATTGGTCGGCAACTAAACAATACAATAAAAATTATTTTTAGTCAATAATGTATTTTCCCTTTTTGTATACAACTTTCTCCCTCCATTGAACAAGAATTTTATATATATTTATGTATATATATATAAGGTATTTGAAAGAGATCAAAATAAATGGATTCATAGATATAATAAAGAAACAAAATATATTATCCATTAGAACAACACAGAAAGAATTTAGTTTGACCTAATATAATATTATCTGCAAAAATAACTTTCTTCTGTGCATTTTTTAGTATATATTTTAGCAGATATGGGTACACATACATAAAGTTCAATGTTGTATTATTTCTTGTGTTCAGAATGTTCCTGTACAGATTACGGAAATAAAACTGGACTCAAGTTCCGACGACTCCAGCTCCAGTTCCAGCAGTTCGGATGATTCTTCATCGAGTGACTCAAGCTCTAGTGGTTAATATGTTTGTATACAAGTTAATAGCATAATCAAGTCACTTTAGTTAAGCATAATCTTGATTAAAGATTTATTGTTTAAAAAATGAAGCCCCATTCAATCAACTATGCTGCAATCTAACTAATTAAATTAATTTATATCAAACTTAATTTTCAGAATCGTCTGGGGAAGAAAACAGTAAAAAGATAGCAGACAAGAACAAACAATCAAAAGAAAAGAAGAAACAAGCACAATCTATGAATCCTGATGAAGAGACAAATGACAAAAACAAACAACCTCAACAAGAGAGATGGGGCCATGATGGTTTTTACGACACATACGGACAAGGTGCCCGTAGAATGAATTCAAGGCCGGAAAAATATGGTAGACCTAATGCTGGTTCTAGGCGAGATGATAACAGAGAAGAATTTAGACATAGAGACAATCAAAGTAATTGTGATGGAAGACGAGACTATAGGAGAGAAGATACCGGAAAAGACGAATATAGAAGAAATCGGGATGAAAGTTTTGACGCAAGAAGGATAGACCGAGAGGAATATAGAAGAGATAGAAATTATAATAGTGATAGGCGAAGGCAAAACAATGACAATGAGTTCGGAAACGGGGATCCGGATGGAAGAAGTGACAGAAGACGAATTGACACCAATGAATACAAAAGAAGTGATCGAGCAGAAATGAATAATAGAGGAATACGCAATATTGATGAAAAGCACAAAAGATATAGAGAAGAAGATAAAGATAGGAGAAGACAAAGAGATGAAGAAGACGGTTACAAAGATGGAGAATCAACAAAAAATAGGCGAAACGATAGAGAAAAAGGTTATGATGAAGAGAATAGAAAAGATTTCGATGATAATAGGTCTAAAAAAAAGCACATGACCGAAGAAAACGATTCAAATGTTTATACTAGAGGCGATAAGAGAAATAACAAAGAAAAAAAGAACAGGCGAAATGATAGAGAAAAGGATGATGATGAAGAGTATAGAAAAGCTGTGGTTGAACATAGGTCTAAAAAAAAGCACACAAACGAAGAAATCAATTCAAATATTGATACTAAAGATGATAAGAGAAACAACAAAGAAAAAAAGAACAAACGAAACCATAGAGAAAAAGGTGATGATGAAGAGAATAGGAAAGATATTGATGATGTTAGGTCTAAGAGAAAGCACATGACTGAAGAAAATGATTCATATGTTGATACTAGAGACAAAGAAAAAAGGAACAGGCGAAACGATAGAGCAAAAGGTAATGATGAAGAAAATAGGAAAGATGTCGGTGGTAATAGGTCTAAGAGAAAGCATATGACCGAGGAATACGATTCTGATGTTGATACTAGAGACGATAAGAGAAATAATAAAGAAAAAAAGAACAGACGAAACGATAGAGAAAAAATTGATGACGAAGATACTAGAGATGATAAGAGAAATAACAAAGAAAAAAAGAATAGAACAGAAGATGCTTACAGTAATATACGTCAACTTAAAGACCGTGTGAGCAAAGTTAACATGCAAACTGAGGCAGACATAAATAAAAGCAAACGGTATAAAGAGAGTGCGCACGAAAATAAATCTGACAAAGATAAACGGAGCAAAGGTGAAGTTAAAAGAAAAAAGAATAAAAAATACGTTAGCAGTAGCAGCGACAGCAGTAGCAGTGACAGCAGTAGCAGTAACAGCACTACCAGCAGTAGCAGTAGCGAAGATGAATCTAAAAAACGAAGTATAATTAAAAGCAAACTTCATAAGGAGGGCAGAACTGTGCACGAGGCTGTAAGCAACAGAAGGATACCACATGGAAAGCATAAGGATAGAACTAGCAGTGATTGTGAAAGCGATGATAGACAAGTTGAAAATGATACAAAGAAATTAGGTGGACGGTACTGGGACGTTTTTGACATTGGAGGTGCAGCTGAAAATAAATCGCAAAATATTGAAAAACACCCAAAGAAACGAGAGCGATAATGTTTGAGATATTCCCATAAATTAAAATAAGTATAAGACTATTGAGGATTAAATAATTTAGATGAGAACCGTTTTTTATTAATATATTTTTATGGTACACAGCATAGGCCTTTGAGCTGCTGTATGTACCTATACTGTAAAAAAATTGTAAAAAGTTCTTAAAAATATATCAAATTTTTAAATGAGTTCTCTCAGGGTATAACAGTTTCTAGGAGAGTATTTTACAATGTTACCATGGCAATGTCAACAAGAAATGTGTCCTGGAGTTGCTAGCTCTGTAATAGAGTACAACTCACTAATTGTGTACAAGTCTCATATTTTGGATGTTGTAATGTTTTTTTTATGTATATTTTTTGTTACTTCTACTATGAGATTCCGAGATTCCCTCGTTTTAATCTTTACTACAGCAGCATACGGCGTACCTTGTCGTGTAAAGGACTACCTTCGTTAATTGATGCGAGAGAATCCATCAGATTATGCAAGAATTCAAAGAGTCGTATGATCAAGGACATTCGTACAAGGTCTGTCAGTTTCGTGTGTAACCTGTACAGGACAGACAAGAAATGCTAACAGTGCCAATATTACTAACTACTATATAATATATATATTACGATTTTATACATTATCTGTAGGTATAAAACAAGAAATCGAAAAGATAAAGTAAACACTACTTACTGTAATTCCACGCGCCTTATTTTAAAAAAAAAATAGTTTGTGGACATATGTCATATTTATTGTTTTAAACCAACCTCGTACCAAAAATAATATAAACAACGTTTTTCATGTATAAAATGGAAACTCTAGTGTCCGGAACTAGCGCAGTAACGGAAATCTCGAGTAAAACATATTTGAAGGCCGATTCCGCGCCTCTCGTTTTTCGTGAAGATCTTGAGTACGTGAAAACATTGAAACCCCAAACATCGGCGCCATCATACTTCCACTCACTGAGAGAGAACGAAGCACCGCCTTTTAAAAGGCCGGAAGAAGAAGACACGCCGCGTATTATAGAAGGTTTGCTCGTCACTGAAGAGGATGTTATAAGAATGGTCGCGGTGGCCGAGACGGAAACCGATTCCGCTTTCAGGATATATCTAGGTCTATTAAAAGCAAATATAATCTGCGCCGCATAAAAACATACTCGTGTTTTGATAAAACGCTTGCCTTCTCTTATAATGGAGCAAGATAGAACTTATCTATATTTTATCCCAATTGGGGTAAAAAGACAGCAAGCGCTACCCAGCTTTTATCCGTCTGGGTAGACAGAATCAGAAAGTGCTATCCATATTTTATCCCGATTGGGGTAAACACAGACAGCAAATGCGATCCACATTTTATCTCAATGGGGGCAGACAGAGACAGCAAGCGCAATACATTATTTTTATTGTATGAAGCACAAGTGACAAACGCACACTGTTCACTTGATGGTAAGTGATTCATGTGACTGACGGGACCACATCATCCTCGATAAAGAAAGCAGATGCGTTGTCACCCCTGAGAAATAAGATGTAGAGGTACTCCTTCATTAGTAAAACCATCCGGTGCACATCTGCAAAATCAATCATCAGATGCACATGCACTTCAAAAATGGATCGCGCTTAGTACGCCTCTCTGTTTCGGTTGGGATAATAGTCAAATCTATTTAACTAAACTAATAGCTGTAGCGTCCTGAGAATAATTTATATATTTTATTCTCCAGCTGCTTACTTGGTGGAACGAGATATCGTTTCCAATTCCCATTTATCTGAAAAGGCCTTTCTCGTGAGCTTACTTATGCAATTGATGGATTACTCAGCGCAGAGGAGCCTCCCCGCGCGCAAGCTGGCGTGTGTGATAGCGATCTATTTAAAAACTCATTCGTATTTCAAACAGTACTTCTGGACCTCACCAGTATATGTTTGGGAATATTTTAAGGAGACTTTAGTTCGCCATACTATAGAGGTAATTTTGATTTTTGCCTACCGTTGTGTAATTATCCCACTCATTCAATAACGGTCCGTATCGTCCATTGGTTGACATAGGCCTCTCCGATTGCGCACACTAAGTCTAGGCGACTCTCAACTAGGTATTGCCAGTTATCTAGCGAAGAGTCCATATGGCAACCGAATTTATATTAGTATTATAGCATATTCATCAGATGGTAGTGTTAATTTTCTGCTTTCATACTTTTCGTAACATATTCAAACTACTGTTAAACCAAAGACAGGTAAATCTTATACAATTGTTTTAGGATTCACCGGACGGCTGCGAGGTTTTTGACCCTGACGAGAGTTACGATATACTTACACATTTCCATGCTGTATATTTGAGTAACATAGCGTTAATACATGTAATGTGTTTTGGGGTCTATAGGTTGAAGTTAACCTGGCCATTTTAAATTAACTTGAGTATTTTGTTTTTTAATAAAAACTAATTACTTCAATATTGCTATTGATTTTTTTTTATATTAGTTATTTTAATATTAACGGTGATGAACAAACACACAGTTCCATTCACTATACTAAAGACAGCTATTGCTGCAATTGACATTGCTGTTCTGTGAGGGTGTGGTCCATCATCATTTGAAACTTGCTTCAGTGTAACGTCTACCATTAGACAAACATGTTTATTTCATTATGTTGAGGGTGACAAACGAGCACACAGTTCACCTGATGGTAAGCGATTCCTATGACACCTATATTCATTCTCATCATAATCATAATGCGGATGCGTTGTTCCCCCCAAGGACTACGGTGTAATGCCTCGTCACCAGTTGAAATACAACAGTGTTGTGCAGCTATCCTGTAGTACTTCCGCGGTGGAGCCGACCCATTCATGATGAAGCTAAAAACAAACTGCAGCGTGACTAGTTGTTAGTAGTCATTTAGTATCCTCTGAATTGTGTGCATGTTTATCTCCTTTAAAGAGAAGTGTCAATAATGTAATGCTTTAGAGCATTGGGTCCCAAACTATTTCGCCGCCGCACCATTATCTGTTTCCTTTAACGATGAATGAAACTGTTTGGATAAATATTTCATTATTTCCTTTATGTTTATGGGAAGTCATCAGAATCAATATCACCATTTTAGCAGGCTTTTCCTGATTATTGCCGCGGTACCCCTACCGTACACTCCAGGTTGGAAACCTTAGGGTTTAGAGTACGGTCCTTGAGTCCTACTGTAGTGAACTATCTGAAGCGTTTTAATATTACTTGGAGTGACTAACTGTTGTTAGTAGCACAAATCATGACATTTATCTTATTTTCAGCAAAATTTTAAAATAATGATTACACCAATCTGCAGTTAAATTAGTGATAATGAATCCTTAACCCTTTGGAATAGCAAAAAAGGTTGGACACAGCTCATAGAATTGGTGCTCCACCAAATCTTGGTTGGTCAGGTATCACTGATACAGCAATTGTTACAAAATCCAGTTTTATGGGTGATCTATTTTTTTAAGCCATGTGACCTAAAGATTATTGATGTCAAAACGAGTTCGGTGCAGGATGGCGCCACGGCGTACTCAGCGGTGAAGGCAAATATCATGAAGAAACTGGCATGTCTAAGAATTTTTTTCTTTTTATCGCGAAGGCATGCGAAGTCCGCCAATCCGCAGTGCAGCAGCTTGCAGCGGAGGCCTCTGCCCAGGAGTGGTATTTATATATATATATATATAGGCTGTTAATTTAAACAAGTATAACGCAAATGTCCTTAAAAAAAATCCTAAAATACCACCGAGGATTCGCATGGAATACCGTGTCACCAATATGTCTTTAGTTTCTCTTTTATTACCAGACGGAACACAGTAGTGCTTAACTGTTACTTTACGCTGTTATACCGAAGAGTGTAATCCTACCCCGGTCAAGCTGACCTATTCGGCCTAAAGTTGGTTTAAACTGTGTTGTTCCATTTGTTGTAAAATGTTTAAAGAACTTAGTATGTTATCAGCCACTGCTGAATAAGGTTTCTTGATATTGGGGAATAAAGATAGAATAAAAGAAGGATCGAAGGAAAAATAGAATATAATAAAGGATAATAATGGCCTTGTGTTAAGGCTTTTCATTTATCAATAATTGGAACCAACCTCGGAAAAGAAAACAACACCCATGGGAATTGTTTTCTACTGTACTAGTTGTAGAGTGCAAATTAAAAATGCTATTAACACAAAGCTGTTTATTATAGAACAGATTGGTTTAACTCTAATTTACTCTTGTGCACTTTCTTTCGTTTTCTAATTTTGCCCTCTTTAACTCCATTTTCTTTTTCATTATTGTTATTAGCAGCAGGTTTCTTTTTCTTTTTCTTACAGGACAAAGGATTTGGGTTATGAGTCTTTCTCTTCTTTACCGTTACCTTCTGCTCTTCTACTTTTTCTTCTACCCCTAAAACTATCTTCATATTCTTCAAGGTTTCATTTTGTGTAGCACTGATGAATGCGAAATCAGATTCAAGAGCCTGGCCAGCTTTGCCATAACTTGCTTTGGATGGTTTCTCCAGTGTTGGTGATTTGTTATGTAAATAAAGCAGTGGAACTCCAGGTTTAACTCTCATTTTTTCCTGCAAATCCCTGTCCTGCGAAGCAAGGATGTAATGCTTTTCATTCTTATTGCCAATCATAGACTTAATACATTGTGATCCAGTCACCGGTTCTTTGTGGCCACATTCATGAATACCAAACTGTTTCAAAATTGTAAGGGCGCCATGTGTTTTTTTAGATATTTTCTCTGTCTCTATTATTATACATCTTGTTGTTAATAATTTTGCTTGTCCATTTAGATATTTTGGTAACTGTTCCTTAATATTAATGTGTTCCTGAAATATTTATTCAAATTAATGCATAAACAAAACAAACAATGTTCTAACAATAATTTCGTCATCATTATCATCATAGCCTATCATAGTCCACTGATGAATTTAGGACTTCCTTATAGATTGTCACAAAGCACAATCCTGAAACACCACCGTCCACTTCCCACAACTTGCATAGGACGTTGTTCTGTCCAGTCTAAGAAGTATGCTAGTCTGTTAGTAAAGGAATATGAATGCTTAGGTTGTCGCTCCATCTACATTACATCCTACACTGCAATTTTCCTTTTTTATTACATTGAAGTAACAAACAAGCACAAAGTTCACCTGATGGTAAGTGATTTTCAATGAGGCAACAATATCTACATGAATATCAGAACTCGGATACTAACACAGAGAATACCTAGTTTTGATTACTGCTTGCTGGCTCTGGGAAGTTCTCTTGCCAACGCATGCTCTGTTCCCTTAATGTAAGGTGAGATTCAGCACTGTCCGCCTCTGGATCAGGCAGCTCCTCCAGAGGAACTTGGATGTCCTCGTGGGGGAGCTTCTCCGCTCGCCATTCCTCATCCACGATGTCAATGAGTCGACCAATGCGACGGTATTTACTGTCCATTCTGTGCAGACACGAGTTAAACTATACTATTCAAGCTAATAGTGTACATTTTGTTTATTCTATTTTAAATGTAGTAGAGCCAGGCAACCAAATATGTGGTCCCTAAGTCAAGGAAGATCAATATCCTAACTGAATAAAAGCCTAAAATTGTAGCTATATATGTATAACTAAGCTTCATATATTTAGCCGTGGTAGCACAATGCCTCAGTGTTAACTTAACTTAAATTCACTGTATGTGATCAAACCGAGTTCAATTCCAGTGTGGCAGTATCAATGAAATTTAAAAAAACCAAATTTGAGTGCTTGGCATACACATACTTGGCGGTGAGGAAACCTGCATGACTGATTTATAAATAAAAAATATTTGAAAGACAATATAAGTTCAAGTGACTATGCTCTAGTACCCTCATATTGGCTTCACATGTTTTCATTCACATTTTTTTTATGATAGACATGTAGCTTTTGTTACTATGATTTTCTTTACTGCTATGTGGTAAGTCGACACTTAAAATTGGAATTAACAATTTCATCACTGCCAGCACTGGGAATCAAGTTTGTTTAGACACTAAGCTATCTTGAATAAACACCAAAGATAGAGTATATTTTTTTATAAGCATTTGGCAAAACTGCATGTACATTTGGCAGTTGACAAATAACTATGCAGTTCATCTGATGGTATGTAAAAACTGTGGCCTATACACACCTGCATGAACACAAAGATAAAGGGCCTCCTGCCGTTTTCAATAGTCTAATGGTTAAGGGTTTGCGAAATTTAAGGCTGTAGGTTCAAATTTGCCATTGAACTATTAAGTATATTTTAAGCTTAGTTGGGATGGTTAACTGGAATATTAGCAATATAAGTATTCGTTAAAAAAAATTAACTGAGCCTCCAGATCTCTGCACTTTCCATATGGAACATGGCAGCAAATGCTAATATTATATGTAGGTTGGTTTTCTGTGAGAGCATTGTCTATCCCTTGGTTGAGCTGGCCTATTCACGTTAACCATCAAAACTAGCTTCAATATGTCTCTATTACTGTCCAGCACACCTGTACATATTTTAAACAAAGGTATATCACTACCCTGACCACATATATAACACTAAATTTTATTAAAGGTAATGTTTTTTATAGCATTTTTAATTGTTAACACTTCTTAGTTTATCTTAATATTTCTTTCATATTATTGTTATATATATTCAATTATAAAACCCTAATTAAAAAATGAGCACAATAGGCAAACATAGCGTTTTTTGACATTCTCTACCAGTCAACCCTTGAGATGGAGAAATATTACTAGAAACAAAATATAAATCTGTAATTAGCCTGTTTTTTTTCATTCAATTCCAATTCATTACAATATAATAAATAATTGTGCTCTAGATTCAGTTAAGTTCAGAGTTAAATAAATAAATGTTAGATCACTGTGGCCCAGTACATCTATCCTCAATAAATATTTTCGTTATAATAAAAACTTATTTGAGTTCCCTACTCCAAGTAGTTTGCTCTAACCCTAGTGCTTAGAAGAGCGGAACTATTTAGTAGTTCATAGTTCGTTTAACAATATAAACATGATTGGTCTTAAATATTAAGTGAACAGAGCCACGGGCTTAAGCAACAGGTTTATATGAATAATGGATTTAATTTCAATAATAATGATAAAAGCAGTAAACAAAACTTAGGTTTTTCCATCATCATGAACTGAAAAAAAGAAAACTTACTTTAAATGCGGCAAAGCAGAAAGTGCCATCGAGTAGTACTTGATATGGCTGATGGAAGCCGTAGTTGTTATAGTAGAATTTAAGATATTTTTGTACTTTTTTATACCTTGTTATCTTCATTTTGACGAAATAAGTACAAACCTTTTATCGTCAGTGGTTTCGGAGAATCTTCAGATTTTTACGTTTACAAATTACAAATGTGCACAATTTACTGAATTATGTTGACATTTGATTGGCAGATGACATTTTTCCTTCCTTAGTCTACATGTGGAAATAAAATTTTAAAATTATCGTTTTATACATTTTAGATTAAACTGTTTGACAATAACAGACAGTTTAAAAAAAATATATTTTACAAAAAAATTGTAGCAAAAACTGCCGATTCTAGTTTCTATGACAGATAATTTTACAAAATTTAATATTTCTTAGCATAGACAAAGGAAGTTATTTCCATAGACACAAATTTAAGAATCATCTCGCTCGCTCTCTCGCTTCCATGTTTGTTCGTGGTCATTTCGCATTTCTGTGCTAGATTTTCCAGTTTAGCATTTCGAATTAATGATTTTATTCGTACAAGTGTGTAATTAATGAAATTTTTGGTATCACGGCGACCTTGTGAGGATTTGTCGCCCACCAATAAGTGCATATCGTCAATATAATAACAGGGAGGGTACGTCTTTCATATCCTTATAATCAAGTAAATGCGTCATTTTATCGAATATTGTCGAGTATGAACTCATTCCAGCAGGATTACATCTAATATTTGTGCTTAAGTGGCATCTGTCGAGCAATTGAATGGTTGATCGACGTTGTCTTGTGATTTTATTGCGTCCAGCTGATTTGGTTGAGGGCGATTCATAGTGTTCAGACAGCGAAGGAAATGGATTGATACGGGCAGATACGGTTAGTCATCAGTGGAACAGATGCGCTCTCGTCTGCGACCGATAACTTATTATAAAAATCCGTGATTGTTGGTCCCGCAACTGCGCCAAATAATCGCAGATAAAGTGCCATTGTTCAAAGTTTCTTTGTGATTTTATGATGATAGCACGGAAAGATAACACGTCCTTGTTTACCGTTCTTCGGTGTAACTCTTTATTGCAATTGTTTTTCTCGAGGTTTTGATCGCTTTATTGACTAATCAAATATTTTTTTTCTTTAGCCACAATTTTATTAGAAAACAAGTTAATTGTCAATGGTGTCTAACTGTGTTTTTGTTTCTCTGTTAGCTGGTGAGTTCATTGTGAATATAAATTTTAGGTGAAAATAAAATAATTTTAATTTGTATAATATAAAAATACCATGAACATTAAATTAAATATATTTTGGTTCAGTTTACATTCAAATTCAGTTTAGTCTCCTTAGTATCCATGCCTTATTGTATATTAAATTACTATACTTAAAATCATACAACATAATCTTTATCATATGATTCAGGTATCAAACATTTACCTATTTTCTTAATACAAATTGCAAATTGGCATCCTTTAAATAATCTGTTGTACAAACGATATTCCTTGGTCCATGAAGAGAATCACAAGTAACATTGCAACATTACAGTTTAAATAAATACTAAATACTTCAATTTTGTAACTATTATTGTCAATTTTCCTGACCTTACTTAGTGAGGACAAGGCTATATTTGCATTGGCACTGTGACATTTTTACACAGATTCTAATATTTGTTAAAATAAAAAGAGCTTTTGTATAAATGTATAAAACAATAATTGTTAATAAAAGAAAAGTTTGTAAAAAAGTTGAATGTTAATTTTCATTTTATAATTGTGAATTTGAGTAAGTAATTGGCCTCTTTTGTGTCAGTTTTTGTTTGCTTTAGTCTTTCTTACCTTCAGTGATCATGAATGACCCAGTTTTATTTTCATGGGAATTTTGCTTTAATCTGGTTATATGATAATCTCATAAGCCAGATTCAAATCTTTTCATTTTTAATTTAGTAAATAAACAAAATTTTATTATTAGCAGTAAATACCAGGAATATATAAACTGGAAGAAACCGGTACAAATAACATAAATACAAACTAATTACTTGCTGAAGATATACTACATGCTATTCAATTTAAAACTGTTGTCCCCTGTATATCAGTTCTAATTTGAGATAATTATGCCTCATCTTTATTTTTTTTTGCACATATTAGTCTTAATATTTGTGAACAGATTGCATGTGTGTGTATATATGCATATATAAATATATATATATATATATATATATATATATATATATATATATATATCAGTTAAATTCCAGAATTTAGGGATGATTATTATGCTATCTAATTAAGTCCACTAGATGTTTGTGGGATTTCCCTACATAATGTTGATACTTTATGTATTTTTTTTATTATGGTGCATTTAAATTGCAGTTAATATTGTTTTTTTTCTATATACATTCATTGAACTCAATGAGGTTATAAAAACATACTTCATTAATTAGATATATGTTCTTTATGTTGTGTGGATCCCTTCTTTTCCTTTGGCGTTCTATCAATGTATACTATTATTGTTATTAGATGATCAATTACATGGGTTATTACTAAATCATCATAGTAATACTTTTAACTTAGTTAATTAATGTCCTTTAAATAAGTTGAGATCATTTTTATTAACATACAGAATGATGTTGTTCTTCTGGTCAATTTAGACCACGGCAATATCTTCTAGTTATTGCCAGTCAGACTCACATATAGTTAGTACTTCATTGAGTACATTATATAACTTGATTTTATATCTTTTTCCTCTATTATCCTGGTGGCTGTATCCAACATTCAGTTTCTGACATTAGTAAGTTGATGTTAAATACTCATATGTTAAAAGATAGAATAAACTTAAGCAAAAAAAAAATGGAAATGTGTGATGAAAAAAGGATTAAATGACATATTTTGAAAGGTGGAAAATCTTCAATGCCTAAATTTCTAACAACCTTGGAATAAGTTGAGGTTAATGATTTTTAGTTTATCTCTTAATAAATCCCCTTTGTTTATAACAGATTAAGTGGTTACTCCTTTTATAATTATAAATCAATGTTTTAATTTATTATGTCTATTTGATAGGCGATGGCAACAAACAGGAGCGGAGCGGCACAGAGGCCAAACGGGGCTCCTCAGACAAAGGTGTGCCAGTTCAAGCTGGTGTTACTGGGAGAATCGGCAGTGGGCAAGTCCTCCCTGGTGCTGCGCTTTGTAAAGGGCCAGTTCCACGAGTACCAGGAGAGCACGATCGGCGCCGCTTTCCTCACGCAGACCGTCTGCCTTGATGACACCACTGTTAAATTCGAGATTTGGGATACAGCAGGACAAGAGCGGTGGGTGTGACAATTTATATCTACCTATTCATAACAGTTATTCGTTTATGATTGTTTTCGAACAAAGAGGAGCTTCCATGAGACTTACTGAATAGACTTTAAGCAAGTTGGCTTATCTACTTAGATACATCAAGCAGATTGTCTAATGCTTTTAGTGTCATAGGAAATATAACATTATTTAATATTATATTTGCTACAGATTTAGTGGTTGGTACAAGATAGAACTGTAGTTCTAAGTGGACAACAAGTGTTAGAAAGATTTTCTCACAATGTAACAAAACCAATAATTAGTATGGAATCCAATGTAGAATTAGCAACTTGTAGCCCAGTACTCCCATTAGATTGTGGCAGTATTTAAACTATTTATGTTATTATAAATAAACAAATGGTCCTACTCATTGTGGGTAGTTCGTATTTTTTAAACTTGTCATTTAAAAATTGTGTCTCAGCAGAGATGCTGAACCAAAGTTGTTCCTTGTTACACTATATAAGGTATACCCCAATAGAAGGTAAAATAAATGCATTTTGACACTTAGTGTAGATATACCCTTATATAAGATAATAGAAATACATCTGGCATGGACATTCTTATCATTTTTTGTTTCTGACTTTAACTGGTTAGTTTACATTAATATAATTAACTCAGTTTACAACACTATCAGGATAGTTGATAATTACTTTCATCTCATATAAGTACACCCACAACCTGAAACACACTCCACCTTAAGTAGGCCAGTGGTACTTGATCTAATATAGAAATTTGAAGTAGTGTGAGTCAAATCGATGCCTCTTGTACAATTCTAAAACTGTATAAACTGTTGATGCTATGATAGTAATTAAATTACATCTGCATTCACTTATAAGGAATGGCATGCAGTTAAGTGCATGGTGCATTGAAGCTATTGATTATTTTTACGTTATCAAGTAGTACAGAGAAACTACACTATATATATATTCTAAAAAAGAGATGGTCAGTAATTTAGGAAATTGAATAGATATTTGTATCCTAGTATTCTCATATTATATATACTCTTTAGCCCATGATAGTTCAGTGTTCAAGAGTATGCTTTTACTTGGTATATGAACAAACTGAATAGGATTCCCAGTGTCTGCATCAATGACATTGTTAATCACATTTTTAAGTGTTGATTTACCATATGCTCAGCAGTGAGGGAAAACACCTTGAGATAATGTGAAGTCCACCAATCAGTAGTCGAGTCACACGGTGGACTATGCTCTTACACAATCTAGACGGGAGGCTTAGGTCCAGAAGTGGGATTTATATATGAGTTACATTGATAAACTAAAAAAATGTGGAGAAATGTGATGAAATAATGTTTTGCTTTCTAAAATTCCCATTTTATTTTAAATCAAATGAAATATTGTAGAATGCATAAATAAAAATTTGTATAACTTTCATCTAATGGTATAAAAAATTAATAATATATCAGTAATGTTACAATTTTTATGCGAGTTAATTAATTTGGAGAGTGAATAATATAATAAAGTCAGTGTTCAAAGGTTTTTGTTATAGAAAAAGTTAATTAAATATTTTAATACAGATTTTTCATAAAATTAAATAGTAATGGTTCTGCTGTAATATATTATTTTATGTGATTAATTCTTCAGCAATGTAAATTATGTCTTCTTCATCAGTTGTATGCGAGAACTCCTCATTTCTACTTGTGCTTACCGTTTCACGTTTTACGTTTTCACAGCAATCATGTTTAAAAGGAGAAATAAATTTCAGCAGTCCTGTAAGACTGGTAAAGTACGCAGTAAAAGTTAAAATATACCAAATTAAACTTTATTCCTATTAATAATTAATTTTACTTCACAAATACTTGATTCTGTTACAATTAGACTGTGACTGACTAATTTATTTTACTTAAATTCTGGTAAGACGGCACTAAAAAATCACCGTTATCATTCACGGCTTGCCAGTGCATTTGAGTTGCATTATTGCAATAATATACATTTACGTATGGATTTGACCAATGTGACCTTTGAAATAAATTATTTATTATTCAATGGGCAAAAAATTTTTTTTGCCCATTTAATCTGAATTACTCTGGAAAGTTATTGTTATTAATTGTTAATTGAAACAGTTATGTCTATACCAAGTGCTTTGAAACCTAAAGTGAAGATTTTTCAATTTGTGTTTGTGTTAGCAATGGCTTATGTTAGCTGATCCTTTTATAAATATATATATATATATATATATATATATATATATACACATATATATATATATATATATATATATATATATATATATATATATATATATATATATATATATATATAGCTATATATAGCCTTGAATATAATATAATAGATTTGAATAAAATTTAACACAGATAATTTATAACATGTGCTAATGATGTTAATTACACAGCACTTTTTGGATAGGCATTCTTAATAATCAATAATATCAAGAAACAACTGGTTCAGGGTATGGGTGTAGCTTCAGGTACTTGGTTTTTTAATGGTAAGGTTTTTAATGGGCTGACTCGACCGAGGGAAGACGGTGCCCTCACAGAATACAAGCTTAAAATATTAGTGTTATGCTGTTGTGGTTTGTTTGGTAAGTGGATGGATCTGGAGACCCTTACTGGTAACTAGGAATTTTATCATTGACAATACATTATGATTTCTTTTCGAGAATGACACATCGAGAGTGAAATACAATAAAATATATCTATTCAATTTGAATCAAATTTATTTAATGCAATAACACATTTGACATATAACGCCTACCACCCATCTTGGAATGCAAATATTTGTTGGGAAGAGTGGGCAAGAAACTTAGCACTTATTCTTAATAATACTCAATTATTTTAAATGCTTTTATTTCCACATAAAGTTAGTCATTCACTTGAGAATAAAAATGTAATGACGCCAAGCATGTGTCTGTGATGTTTATATGATTTATTAATTAACACTTACTTAATAACTACCACTACTAATGTTAGTGGTAACAAACTAAAACACATTTCACCAGATGGCCACAGTAACCACTAAGCATCAGGGGAACTGTGTGTTATTTTTCGTTCTAAATTTTATTAAAGAAATCGTAAAAATGAATGCAAAGAACATTCTTTTTTTAATTTTAAGGGCTGAAGGCCACTGTTAGCCCGAGGGCTTTTACAGCTTCACCTGGTGGAAAGGTGATCGAGTGCCTAGGGCACTCATTTGAGGTCTTTATTTATGGGTACCCAGTACAAGGGTTACCGAGAGGGAGCCTCGGCATGGTCAGTTATTTCTATAGGATTAAACAAGACACTATTTGTTTGGATTGGTATATAACTAAACGATGTTTTTTTTAAAATAAAAACCAACAAAACCTATATCGTTTATAAAAAGACTTTATTGGTTATAATGAAGGTTGAATTTATGTTGACTCAATTCAGTCTTAATCATGTATATGACCTTTAGTTTTTTGTTATGACCATTGTCAACACCTTTAACGTTAATATCGTAGTACTGTATGTCTGAGCTGTCGTAGCTCAGTGTCTGAGCGCTTGCTTTTAATACACTGTACACGCCAGCGAATCGAGTTCGTTCCCCGGTGCCGGTGAAATTGTTAATTGCAATTTTAAGTGCTCGTTTATGGAGAACGTCGTGATGGAATCTGCATGTCTAAGAAATAAATAACAAAACATATTTGGTAGATTGGTGAAGCTCGTTGATCCGCAGTGGAGCCGTCATCATCATCATCATCAACATGCTCTTTAGAAAGAAGGCCTTTTTTTTGTTATCGGGAGGAAATCTTCAAAAGATACCCTGCCTCCTGGGGGAGAGACAGGGTTATGTGGGACTGTTAACCACTAATTTGGAGCATTGGGAGAGACTCCGAGATCTCCTGCGGAACGCACCGGTGCCCCTAGCACAGTGCCTAAGCTCATCTCAGGGGAGTCCGAGGCTCCTCTAGCACTCTCGTTGTGCTACGGCAACCTTGGACCACCTTTCCCGGTTATCTTAATTGGGCGATCAGAGCCCCGCGGACCCGCAGTCCCTTTTATTTTCCTTGGACGACAGGCAGAGGGTGCCGTAGCCCTATTCCGGGCTAAAGGGCTCTAGAAGGCTTTACTTTTCCTTTACTTTTTTACATTACATAAGTCTTAATTAGATTATGTATATCACCTGTTAATAGTTAAATAAACGATTTATAGATTATACAGCATTTTAATGTCTCCTTATCTATATGTATTTACTGCGTATATACTTTTTTTAGCTTGTTTAAATTTCATATTAAATGAAAAACATGTAAAGTGACAGCCCTTATATATAAATCCCACTGCTTGGCATAAGCCCTAGAAGTGATGCCCACCGGTGGACTTTACATGTCTTTGAAATATTTTTTAATTTTAAAACCTAGACATGCAGTTTTCTTCACGTATTTATCTTCACCGCTGTGGTACGAATCGAAATCGTGGTGTGGATCGAACTCTGTTTGCTGTACCGTGAATTAAAAGCAACCGCTACCACAGCTCATATATAGCTTATTATCAATAGCTTGAATGTTTGTGTATGTTGTTAGTTATCAGTGCAGCATATGTTATTGAATACATTATTACTTTAGTAAACATATCGTTAATATATATTTTTTGTCTTGTATTAGCACTTCGTTCTTAAATGCAAACCGTGTCGGTTGTCCTTCGTTTCGTGTCAAGGACAATTAAAATTATTTTCTATATTCTAGTTATTCTGTCGTTATTAAAATTCCCGTTAACCATTTCAACTAGGCTTAAATATTTGTGTTGAATGGTGCTCGACAATAGTCGAATGACGGATTCGTACCTACAATGTTATTTTTCGCAGACCGGTCCCTAAACTCTATGTTCTCAAACTGAGTGCCGCGTACGCCCGGGGTAAACAGTTTGGGAACATAGGAACAATAATCAAGAAAAGTCGGCTAAAAATGTTGATTTTAATTTGAGGAAACTATTAACTAAACTTCCCATAGACACAAAGGCAATAATGAAAAATCATCCGAACAGTTTCATTCGTCGCATTAAAGAAAATTGAGTATTAAATTTCCACTGTTTTTCTTCTTTTCCTCAAACCGCTTCAACCTGTGCCGGGAAATAATTTTTCACCGATAAAGGTGTCGCGGCGAGTAAAAATTGAGAATCAATGTCCTAATACATTAGGCTATTGAGGTAATTATTAAAAAAAAGCGATGTTCCTATCTTGCGTAATGATGTTGTCTTCCGGGTCGACATCGACTTCAGCGTTATCCGCAAACTCAATTACAGGTGACGAGGAGTTCCATATTAGTAGTAGTTATAGGCTGAC
This sequence comes from Teinopalpus imperialis, assembly GCA_029286865.1. Lineage (NCBI taxonomy): Eukaryota > Metazoa > Arthropoda > Insecta > Lepidoptera > Papilionidae > Teinopalpus > Teinopalpus imperialis. The sequence continues at coordinate 1,518,349 of JAGSMU010000028.1, forward strand.
AACGCACGAACATCTTGAATATTTGTTGAGGATGTCATAAAGTACCCTTACTATCGAAGTGGGTACCCTAAACTAACATTCTGATTATTATGTCGTTACTAAAATTACCGTACTACTAAGCTTAAATACTAAATTGATGATTCACGACCTTGAATCCGATCTTGTATCTTTGTTGGGGATCGATGTAGGTGTCATCATGAAGTTGATGTTTTGCAGACCGTACCCTGAAACGTAAGGCCATGTCGTTTCTTAATGTGGGAAATACTGACCAAAATTCGTTTAAAAGTTCCCGAGAAAACCGCATACGTCAAAGTAACAGAGGGGCAATTTGCACACTCGATAATTTATATTTGTTAATCGCAATTTTATATTGTGATATCTGTAGTCAGTATATTTTGTATTAGTACGCATGTGATATTACATCCTAATGCTGCAATAAAATTGGACTATTAATTAAATTTATTAAAGTTATTATAATTTTATAGTGAAGGGGCTACAAGGTTTTTTACTTATCTTTTGGCCTTTTCGCGGGCGGCAATATAAAAATGGTTGAGAAATAATGCCCTAAACCATTATTGCCGCTTCATTATACAATCTTATCGATTTCACCTCACGTGCGAAGCAACCGAACAAACCTCGCGAAGGTGAAATGAAGAAACGTATTGATCAGCTGCACCCTTGGCAGAGGTCACCCAGTGTTATTGTGGGCAAGGTCTTTGAGTCCAAAATCCGGATATATTCGTCTGTCATCTCCTAAAAACCTTGCTAATACTATAAATGTCTTGTTACTAGATCACGCAAAAACGGATGAAGGGATTGGAATGAAATTCGACATATAGGTAGTTTATAATCTGAATCGAAATCGGATAATTTTTATTCCGGTAAATGAAAGTTCGTATGTTTGTTGCTCATTTACGCAAAAACGACTGCACGGATTTGAGTGAAATTTGACATACAAATAGTTGTTTATAACCAGAATTAACACATAGGATACTTTTTATCCCGGCAAATGAAAGTTTGTATGTCTGTTGCTCAATTACGCAAAAACGACTGCACGGATTTGAGTGAAATTTGACATACACATAGTTTATAATTTGGATTAATATATAGGATACTTACATTTACAATGACGTATGAATTATAAGTCTCAGGGCCAAAAGCAAAAATGGCAGGAATTTCTTTTGGGCACTCGTTGGTTTTGACATGGTCAGGTTTGTGTTGGTTGCTCATAAGTATCGATTGCAGCAAAACTTACACCTACAATGTCGTCGAACACATTTTCATTTCTCTCTAGAGCCAACTGAAGTTAGATGCTAGTCATTGAAAGAGCTAGTAAATTAATTTAGAATGTGCGTAAAAAAAACACATTCTTTTTTTTATATTATCGGAAAATTTCCTGATCTGTTACCAGTTTGTTTATCAGAAATATGAGTTGCGTGCACGGGTAAATCCCTTATTTGATAGAATATACGATAAAAAGAATAAAATCAACACTATTAATATTTTTATACAATTATATCGTTTTCTTTTCCAGATAAATTATAAATTATTGTGTGTTGGACATATTCGATATATTTATGTTGTATTTGAATTCGGACCAGGTGCTCCGTATATATTTTTTTATAATATTAGGGTTTGATAAACAAGCACAAAGTTCATCTGACATGTAAGTCCTGACTGCGGCATATGACATCTACATCTATCCCCGGCATTCCTCATCAGATACTTGCGACACGGGCCGCAGTAATCACTTTTTTTTGTAGAATATGTGGCAAACGAACAAGCGGCCCACCTGATGATAAGTGATCACCGCCGCCCATGAATATCCGCAACATTAGAGGAGTCTCAGATGCGCTGCGGGCCTATAAGAAGGGTGTAGGCTCTTTTCTTGAAGGTTCGTAAGTCGTATCGGTTCGGAAACATCGCTGGCGACAGCTGATAATTATTGTTATACACTTACCATCAAGTCAACTGTGTGCTCGATTGTCACCCGCTATACAATATGAAAAAAACACCCACGGACAGTGAACCTCTAACATTCGAACCGTGATAACCCCCAATTAGCGCAATCACTTTGTGACTATATGATTTGACCTCTTGAATGTACAGTGAGATGTTTAGTAAATTAGTTAAATTAAAACAAAACTTAATTTTGAATGAAAAAGACCATATCTACCATTTTTTCTTTTAACGTAAAATCTGTCTTAATTATATTTGATAAATATGTCCTCTTCGATTCCGATCACCGCGATATCTTCTGGTAATTTGCTAAAAATAAAAAATGTATCCACAGGACACTACTAACAGCAGGATTTATTCAGTTTTTTTTTTGTTATTTTATAGTATAGGCGGCAAACGAGCAAGCAGCCCACCCGATGGTAAGTGATCACCGCCGCCCACGAACACCCGCAACATCAGAGGAGTCGCAGATGCGCTGCCGGCCTTTAAAGAAGTTAATGAATGATGAAAATGATTCTAGAAAATACATAAATGTAACAAAGATATCAATATTTTGTCGCATGTCCTTTAGCAGCAATAATAGCCCGACATCGCTTTAGGCTTGAAGAAATTAATTTGTTGCAAGTTGATATTGGAATTTGTAAAAATTCCCATGTTTCGTTAAAAGTTGATGAACGTTAGTGTTACGTTTTGTGGTCATCACTTTCTTCATACGGTACCACAAATTTTTAATAGGGTTGATATCCATTCTAAACTTGTGTAAAGTCTATAACTACTTTTGCTGTGTGTTTTGTATCATTGTCTTGTTGGAAAGTCCAAATCACCGACATACCATCCTTTTGCATAGGGTAACATAGTTACCTCGAAAACATTCTTCTGCTGGAATTTTTTGCGTCAGAATTAATCATTTAATTGTTGTTTCATCTGAAAATACACGTAGTAGTACACACGTTCAGTTCAATGTTCATCTTGTTTTGCAAACTCTAATCTAGCTTTGATATTTACTTTCTTATAAGTGGTACCTTACGAGATATTATTCCTAATAAGTTTAACTCACATAATTGCCTTCTATGTTCTTGCTGACACACCGCTCGACCCTCCAACACCAAATTTTACGAAACGAAAATAAGCTCTGATCTTTTGAACGGCTCTTTTTTTGGCTCATAATATCATTCTCAAATCTTCACGTGGGTTTGTTTCTCTAATTCTCGTTTTCCTAGGTACGTTTGCTGTTGTATTAAACTTTGAAATGATTTATAGCATCATACATTACCATATCTTTAGAGCGCCGCAAATGTTCTCTATTTTCCTATATGACCTTTTGTTTATTTTCTATAATAGCTCGTTGCAACTTATCAAAATGTTATTGATTAGGGGCGTCTCGGTAAATGCCCGTTTTTTCCGTTAGTAGCTCGTTTAAAATTATCAAAATGTTTTATAATAGGCACGTTTATTTGCAAATGCCCGGGAAAATGGAAATAATAAGACGGCTGTTTTTTTTTATTTTACATTAAGGATATGAAACATTAAATTGTTTTTAGTTAGGTGGCTAGCAGCGAGCATATAAAAATAGTTTGTAATTTTTTAGAAAAAAGAAGAAAGCCTTAAATATTGCTAAAGACTTTATTGCCATAATTTTTATAATATGACGCTAGTGTAATGATTAATAGTAATTATAGTAAAAATTATATTTATCTTTTGTTATTGTTAATACTATCAATAAAGTTGTATGTAGCTAAATAGAAGTTGTCTTTAATTATGTGAACACGCATAAATAACTTGAGTACATTAAACTTTCTCCGCAGGTATCACAGCTTAGCGCCGATGTACTACAGGGGCGCGCAGGCGGCGATCGTTGTGTATGACATAACCAACCAGGTAAGACCTGTAGTATAATGACTAACCTTGGCCTTGCATTCGCTGCTGACGTATATTGCATTAAAGGCTATAACAACGTTGAGACGGAATTAAAAATTTCTACAACACAATCTATGTTTGGCGGCTGTGGAATCGATTGTCGACATTCGATATTCGCTGCGATATATCCAATGCGACTTATGGTCCTTTTAAAGCTGAGGAATGAAAAATGGTGGAATTCCTAGTTTCATGTAACCGGGTCTCCGGATCTACATCATACTGAACAAATCAGTTGCGTAGATGTTCCTTGTTAGTATAATGCGGGCCTGAGACCTACAATAACATCGTTCAAAACTGTCATTGTGAAATATTATTGATTCTTATTCAATCGAATTGTTATTCAACTATGGATATCGTGAGACTCGGTCATCGCTTGCCGTCGAGTAAACTCGTTTGTCACCTAAAATTAAAAATAGAATTTCGTGTAAACTTGTTCGAGATCCGAGAAATCGAACTGGATTTCGAAGTGCGTCGAAGAGTTCCTCGAACCCAAACGATCGATTATCGTGCAATAACTTTGGCGTCAATGTTTATGCGTGAGCATGACCTTCCCATAGTTTAAGCGTTCTATCACGTCATGCCATAACTTATCGGGTCGCTGCTTGCAATCAAACTTAAATAACGGAAACGTTGCTGGTAGAAAAGACACGGTATACGCACTAATTTTTTTTAAACACTGTGTTGAGTGGCTGAGGGTAAGGATTTGGAAAATTATGTACAATAATTTAAAACAAAATCAACACGCATATTTATGAAATCATTGCATTGCGATCGGTTTTTAATACGTTTGCTAAATTATCGATCATTCAGACGGCCACAAATGGGTGATAACTGTATCACCATTGAATGAAAAAAAACCCTGACAATCATACATACATACAAAAAGATCAAGCTTATAAAGGCGTGATAATTTATTTTTTAGTTTTTTAAACTAAAACAATACGCACAGTCGTGAATTTTATTGTATTATGATCGGTTCTTATATCGGATACGTCTGCAAAATTTATTATGCTTATTCAGATATTCCAGATATCTGAATAAGCAGAAATTTTGTTGTTTTTTTGGGGTTGAAAATTTCATTACATCCATAGATTTACAGTGGTAGAGCTACACAGCAGTTTCTTTATAGCTGCAGAATGAATGGGTCAGCTCGACCGGGGTAGGACCATGCCCTCACAGAATACCAAACTAAAATAGCGCCATAATGCTGCTCTGAATCACTTACATTCAGGTGAACTGCGTGCTCGTTTGTCACTCTTAATGTAAAAAAAAGCATTATATATTCAAGTGCCGTCCCGGGTTCAATTCCCAGCCTAAAAACAAAATTTATTGCCTTACAAGTTGAATTAAACTAATTTACTAGATTAGACAAGGGGGACACCCTTGGGACCATGCTGTGAAGCGTCGAAGATGTCGGGATTTTTTTTTTAAAAAATAGCCAGAGATTATCTCGTTTACGCGACCGGTACTTATTTTTAAGTAAAACAGCCACAACCTGATTCTGATATTACCGGTTTTTTTATATTGATCGAGAATTAATGGTTCGTGAATTATTCTGATATCTTATAGAGCGATTTTTTAAATAATGCAGAGGGTGACAATCTATCACATAATTCACCTGATGGTAAGTGATTCCAGCGACTCATGACACGCACATTCATGCTCGATAAGGCATTATAATGGAGGACTAGGACTTTAAGGACTAAGATGGAATGCCTTGTTACCAGTAATAAGCAGACAGATTATTACTGGTTATAACACGTTCTATATATGAAATATATTCGGGTGCGGGCCTTCCCCGGTGAATCAACCCATCATGCTGCTTCTAGAAACAAGATACCGCCTGGTCATTGTCATATGACATTAACTGCGCAGTAAATGCGCAATCACGGAGGCAGCCACTCATCGTTTCTTCCTCCATTCTGATGTATTAGGTATACGATTCACACATACAACACATCCAGATTCAATTGTCTCGGCAGATGGATCAATTTTTGAATTAATATCCTAATGGTGGAAAATAACCCAAAAATGTATTTAATATTGGGTTTTTTTGAAGTTATGATTCCAAGGGTGACAAACCAGCACAATGTTCTATCGATGGTGAGATCACTGCGATGCACATGTACGTTGTCTGAAATGGAATGCGTATCAGTAATTGATTCCCCCTCCGATCACTACCCTCGCCAAACGAAACACATCAGCGTCCTTCCGGTATTCATCTCCGGTATCCACTCTGCTTGAGCCGACCCATTCTTGGAACACAAAAACATAGTTTAATGTATTGTTCTCCCTTTATCACATAGGAAAATGTTTACTCACAAACCTCGCAAGCTGGTACTGACCTTAATGCGAGTGCGTCACTCGCCATGAGCATCGCGTGGACCATCGGGTTCAACAGAATCGTCGACCTTAGTTCAATCGCCTATATAAAAATAGATGGACCTTTATCGCCAACGCCAAGCAGTACAGGGAACTATCGCATACCCATTCACATGTTCAAAGCTATCGCGTACGCCCACCGGCCGGCCGGCCATCGCCCGCTCAACAATTATCTGATAAATTAATTGCTTAGTTTTTTCTATCGATGACGTGTGACGTGTTATTTAAAAAATAAATAAACAATGTTTCTATCTTGCCCAATAGTTATATACTCCGGATTTCGAACCGGAACCAGAACCCAAATACAGGTGACAACAGGAACATACTAGTCGTCAGTGGGGCGACCATGTATCTTGAATGTTTATTGACCACCAAGGTGAACTTTAGTAGTTTGGTGTGTGAGGGGTATGGATACGCATTTATTGGATTTCTGCTCTTGGGGGTAACTAAACATGTCCATTTTGGATCTTTGTTGATTTTTTATGCTTCGTTAGTAGGACTCCGTGACGGGCCGCTCCGGGTTTAAATTCAGAAGGCATTGCCTGTCGATCACGTCTGTATTGTGATTCTTTTCTTTTTCTTCTTAACCCTGGTTGTCTGAACTCACGAGGGACTCGTGTCTAGTTATCTTCGTTATATTGAATTCTGAATTCATCGCGTTTATTTTAAGCTCTTTGACTCTTCTAGTCTTGTCCAGCACTCATGGTCAAGGGTATGGGAGTGATGGCTGAGGTTCGACATATTGCAGCGGTTTTGATAAACGACGAATGAAAAACATCCTCATTTGCTGTGGATGATACTACCGGCTTTGGATTCTGTGATTAATCATTACCATATGAGAGATGAGAGTATACAAGTGCCCAGAATTTTTTTTTTCAGTCCAGATCAGGACATAGTGTTATCGCTTTATTAACTTCTGTTACAAATGTATACATATGTAAACAAATCGTTACAAAATTTAGTAAAAAAAAGAAAACATTTTCATCGACCAAAGTTTCCTTAACTTAAAATAATTTGTAGAATATCGCCGGCGACATAAAAATATCACCGCGTGTATCAACTTCCTTGACTTTGAAAATTTTATATGTAGGATTTCTCTAGTGTGTTATATATAAGCTTATAAATAAAGATTTATAATCTGTGGCTTATTAGTTTGTTAGCTATGTAACTTTCACTAAGAGGATGATTATGTAAATAAATGAAGTCGTATAGGTGAGCCGTGTGACGTCACTAACCTCGTTAGTGTCCAACGATAAAGGGGAGGTTCTCCCTTTTATGACACCATATAGATGACCTTTATGGTTATTATAAATGTATGGGAATTTAATATCTCAATAGAGTCAAAATTTCTAAAAACGCTTTAACTTTGGTTTCTAAGTGTTAGGGCCACGCTGCAGATAATTTCTAGGTGCAACATGAATAGGTCGGCTAGACCATTTAAGTACCGAGCATCCGCGGACTACCTGCCTGTTGAGAGTAGTGCTTCGGGACCCATTTATAGTAACGAGGCTTTCCATCTCAGTCCTAAGAGGAGACAATACATGTGCATCCTAATTCTTTGTTGAGGATGCATGCACATGTCGTGGGCCGCCGTCAACAGTCACATTTCACAACAAAAAAAAACCACATTCTACAAAAGATTTGTGTGTAAAAAAAAACAATGTGTAGACAATTTTTGAAACAGGCAGCTCTGGTACTACTTACTCTTTACTTTTATGTTGTTCAGGATATTCCTGGCTGGTGGTGATCACTGATAAGCAGATCGTTTGCCACCACTGATATAAAAAAAAAACTGCTAAGTTTCTCCACCTACCTACTCTACTTACTACTTAGCGGATTGTTTATACAGATAGGTATATCAGCGTTCCAGAAACGTAAAGAACATTGAATGAGTGTCATTATATGAATTATCAAAAAATATTCTTTATTTTTTTATTTTACTATATTTATTATTGATATCTAAATTATCAAACATAATTGTTTATCTATAACAACAAATTTAATTTTTTATTTATCTACTAGAATGTTCTCAACCTTCTAGTAGATAAATAATAGAAGCAGTTTCTATAGATAAAATAAGAAAGTATTGAATAAATATATTATTATTCAAAGCTGGGCGGAACGTTCGACGAATATGACACGACTTCTAAAAATTCAAACGTTCTTTTAATAAAAAAGTAATTGTAATTAATAGTTTTGAGTTTTTTGAGTACAGTATAAAAAACAAAAACTTAATACACGACGAAAACTGTACCGAGTGGGCTTGTAGACTCGGTGTGATATCCACGAGTCGGAATCTAAACACGCAACGCAAAAGGCCAAAAGTGTGGCCGAAAAAAAACTCACGTGATTCCGTAACTGACCGTTGACACGACAATTCCTAAGAACTAAGTCACGACTTCGAATTAAAATTTATTAATATTTATTTATTACTATGTATTACATTAGTAAATGGCATCCTTTCGGGAGTACCTCATTTTGGTGGAGACGCCACATTGGGCTGGCATATTAACCATTAAATATCTATCATATTTGTAATATCGAAGAATAGAGTTTATTAATTAAAATATTAAGGTCGAAAGGAACTTGTTTTTGTGAATTATGTCCAATGGCCCCGCTGTGGGATATATATATTTTTTTATTACATTGAGAGTAACACACGAGCACACAGTTCACCTGGTAGTAAGTGATTCCTGCGCGCCATGACATCAACATTCATCCTTGACAAGGAATATATACAGATGCGTTGTTACCCTTGAGGACTGAGATGGAATGCCTCGTCACCGGTAAAGGTCTCCGGATACCTGCACTCACCAGACGAAACATAGTAGCATTATGATGCTATTTTACGATGGGATTCTGTGAGGGCGTAGTCCTACCCCGGTTGAGCTGACAAATTCATTATGCAGCTGGAAACAAACTGCGGAGTAGCTCTACCACTGTTATTTGTCTATATTATCAAAAAGTAAGTAACAGTCTTGTTACTTTAGTTTTTGCTTATTTTTATATAAGTAAATATATAAGTATACATACATAAATACAATAATAGAAGGTTATCTAAGGTTACAACGTGCCTTAATATGTGTCAAAGTAAATTAACTCTACTCGCCCATTTTGTATGATAATCCGAATTCATTTCATCAATCCTTTACCGGCATGTAGCGATGTCAAATATATATAATACGTACGAACGTTGTGTACGCTATGTTCTTATTATTTATTTATTTATACCTTTTAGCACAAGTAAAACAAGAATTGTACAAAAATAATGAACTTAATGCGGAAAGATAAGACACGTACACTGCAGTCCAAAAGTTAGACCACCTTAATTAAAGTAGGAACATAAAGTAAATCTCCAAAAAATATTTAATGTTTAATTAACCTGTTTAATCATCTAATAGAACATTGATTGAAAAACAATATACTTTAAAAGCGTAAAATATTAACAGTCCATGCCAAAAAAGGCTATAGTTAACTAAACTGATTTTTCATCAAAAAATCCTCCTTTACATTTTATGACTTTTTTCACAAGTCTCGGCATACGGGCAATCAATTTGTTAATGGTGTCTTGTGATATATTGTTCCTAATTTCGCATAAAGCATTCCACATTTCTTCTCGCGAGGATGGGCCACGATTACGGACGTTCCCATCAAGCTCTTCCCACAAAAGTTCAATGGGATTGAGATCCGGGCTCTGAGGAGGCCAAACCATGTTTTTTAACACTCCTTGTGCCTCTTTCTCTTCTAAATATCCCCTACATCATTTTGAGCTATGCTTGGATCATTATCTTGTTGGAAAATGAATCCATCTCTAATTAATCGCAACCCGGAATAAACGCCATTTTGTTCTAAAACTTTGTACTGTTTCTTTTTCAAAATTCCTTCAATTTTAATCAAATCGCCAGTTCCTTGGCTAGAGAAGCAACCCCAGACCATAATTGAGCCACCACCATGCTTGATTGTCGGGACTACACAATCTGACATCATCTTTTATAGGGCACTGCGTCGAACGTAAATTCTACGTTTTGAACCGAATAGTTCAAACTTGGATTTATCGGTCCAAAGCGTTTTTTTAAAATCTTCTTCAGTCCAATCTCGATGGGCATGAGCCCACTGCATCCGTTTTTTCTTGTTTTGCGGCCATAGCAGAGGTTTTCGAACGGCAACGCGACCATACAACTTGCATCTCCCTGTCGCCGTTTTACTGCAGTCAATGATAAAGGTTTAACTCAGGTTTTCTTTACTTCAACGCGGATTTCTGGTGCTGTTAAGCGTCTATTTTGCTTGCTGGTAACAACAATTAATTTATCTTCACTAGACGTGGTAGCTCTCGGCCTTCACGAGCTTGGACGATCCTGAAAACTGCCTGTCTCCCAGTATCGTGTTATTGTGCCATGAACACAAGTCTTCGATAACTTCAGTTGTGAAGCAATCGCACGTTCGGATTTGCCTTCATTATGTAAAACAACGATGGCAGAACGCACTTCACTGCTAATTTCTCGAGCTTTTCCCATTTTATGAAGTCTTCACTGTAGGAACCACAAGTTTAGACTAATTACGATTGTTTGTGAACAAACACAAGTAAACTCTGGTAATAATAAGTCAGAAACACGTGTTTTCAGCAGCTAAATAATCCTAATTATTGACCAATACGTAATAAAAGTGATTTGTAATGAGGACATTATAAAAATATTATTACGACTCTACCACCTGGCTCTAGCGCAGCGTTTGTCGGTGTTTGAAAACAATAGACGTTTATTGTCCAATAACTTGAAAGTAAACAAAAGAATGACTTCTTTAAATATTCGATACTAACAATAGAATATGCAGATGTGCATTTCTTTAATTTATCCTCATGGGATTTTATTACAATTGATGTTATTTATGTGCGGTCTTAAACTTTTGGCGGGTATGTAGTTCCTATATTGTGCAGAATCAATGAAGGCGAGTCTGCTCCTTGTGGAAATACAACTATTAATTCATCGCTAGGTACAACTTTAAAAAAGTCCTTTAAGTTATAACTTTATATTTTATACAAATACCAAAATAAAATGGGTAGCTTTTTTTTCTGCAACTTTTTACTTATAAAATACAAAAACTTTTACCCCGACCCATTATTTCCATACATATTTCGTTTAAAATACGCTTACATATTATATATATATTAAAATAATTATTCATTATCCATTTAAGAGTATTGTAAATTAAGTTATATTACGCAATTGTTTGTCGTCCTGAACAAAAAACCTATTCAAGGCTTTCATAGAGACATTTAACAGATATATAAAAAATATAAAACGATGTAATGTACGTGTCTCCTCTGTATTATTTTGGGCCACCGCCGACCGGCTTGCGTGCAATGGCGACAATTGAATTACCTACATGCGTAAGTCTTCGCTAAGTTCAAGGTCGAAGTACGTAACAGGCGGGGGAGATGGCAGACAGCAAAATAAAAATAAAATAATGTAAAGTAACAGTCTACATATAAAAATCTCACACTTGGGAATATGTGTCATTTCTGGAGAGGGCGTTAGAGTGAAGTTCACTGCGGATTGGCGGACTTAAAATGATTTCGATTTTTTTTTAAATATTTAGTAGAAGTCGGACCGGGGATCAATAACGGGTTCGCATACCATGAAGTAAAAGTGAGTGCTTAGAAACTGAGCTACCACGGATCTGCACAGCAAAATAACACGTGACAACGTTATCTTTGCAATTCCTTTAATATAACTGTTTTAATCACATATAAATATATAATTGTGAAGTCGCTCGTATCAGTCACGATAAGATATAACGATAACGTGGATCATGAGTAATTTAGTCGTAATGGAATAAAAATAATGAAATATTGAAATAACAGTAAAATCATAGCAGTCGTGATAATATACTAAAAATAATGAGGATGAGAAATTTAGTCGTTTTTTTGTAAACGAATTGAAAGTTTTAATGACATATTTAAATGATAGTAAAATCATATCATTCGTGATAATATACTGAAAATATTAACCACGAGAAATTTAGTCGTTAGTTTGTAAACGAAGGAAAAGTTTTAATTAGATATTTCAGAAGTAGTTGAGCCATACTGCATTCTGTTCGAAGCCGTGGCATTAATGGGTCCGCTCGATCGGGGAAGTACTACGCCCGCATAGTAAAAAATTGAAGCATAAAGCTGCTGTGTTTCGACTGGTAAGTGTAGGGAACCGGAGCGCCTTACGCCTTACTACTGGTGTCGAGACATTTCATCTCAGTCCTCAGGGGTGACAACGCATCTACATTATGATTCCTTGTCGAGAATGAATGTGCGTGTCGTGGACCGCAGGAATCACTTACTATCAGATGAACAGTGTGCTCGTTTGTCACCCTCAGTACAATAAATAATCATTAATTTACAATTGAATTGTATCATTAGTAATTATATGAAAATAATGGTACTGAGAAATTTAGTCGTTCGTACAAACGACTAAATTTCTCTGATTTACAAAAATGAATTTTTTAATAAATCAATATTTAAATTTCAGCTATCGTATCAGCTGTGAGAAGCGAAATGAGACTTTCAGTCGTTTGTCTAAATAGAAAGTAAAAATTATACCTACTATTGGGGAAAACATTAGCGGGAATCATGGAGAATTAAAAAAATACATATTACGTTAAGGCCTTTTAACGCCGCATCCAAAAGGGTTCATGTGTTTTTCGCGTATTATACACCTGACGGATTTTACTAATTGAGGTATCGTTGACGTCACAAAACAGTAACTTTAAAAGATATAATTGAAAGCTATTACATTTGATTCTTATCAATGTATTAGTGACAATAATCCATGGTATACCAAATCCAGCCAAAACCATGCCATCACAAACAAATAAGTTATTCTGTCGGTAGATTGTCATACGTAGCCTTGGGACAAAAATTAGAAAATTTCGCAGCTTTGCTCTTTCGTTTGCAACATGATGAATTAAAATGGATAAAAAAATATTAGTAAATAAAATAACGCCCTAACGATTTTTGAATAACAAATAATAGAAAGTTATCGACACAACTTGTTTAAAATCCGTCTTAAGCAAGTGACCGAGCCGAGGTTCGGCCCTCTCGGGCACCCTCGAGTTGGTTGCTTTCGGGCGCAGGGCAATGGTGCAAGCCGAGGCTCCCTCTCGGAAACACGGTTACCCATAAATAAACTGAGTGCCCTAAGCGCTCAGCCACCTTTCAATCTGGTGAAGATGTAAAAGCCCTCGAGTTAACAGTGGCTATCAGCCATAAAAAAAATAGTACTCGCTAATATTCACGTTTACAAAATGCACGAATTGGAGACGCACATATTAAAATTTTTGAAGGGTGTTCCAAAGGCCAATATCTTTATCACACCATCATATCATCAATTATTACGCTCCCGCATTGTAGATTTAATTTGAAAGTAAAATAAAAGGTTAAATAAAATACGGGTAGGTGTTTAAATATATTAATTGTAATTTTAAGTACTGAACTACATCATTCACGGCGGTGAAGGAAGACAGGCATATCTAAGAAAAAAATTCAAGATAAATGAATTCCGCCAAGCCGCAGTGGAACGGCATGGCGGATTAAACTCTAATACTCGCTCCTATCTATATAGGCTGACTTTTACAGGTGTTTAAAGAAAAAATACAATGATTAGATTACATTAGTCAACTATGTGCAAATTGAAATTTGTATTTGTTTTACAGAACTGTTCTAATCATACTCGTCTCTTTTTGATTCGTATAATCCTGCAGCCGTATGAAGCGACATCTTTTCAAGTTTAAATTAATATGAAATAAACCTAAGCGTTGATTTAAAGATATTTTTGGAAAACGTATGATTTGATGTAATGTTTTACCAATCAGCTTTGAGTAGTTTTGTATAGGTAGTTTCGGTAGCGAAAAGGTGAATATTCGACGCATCCCAATAATGTAGCCGGGGCGTTAAAAGCACTGTTCACTGTTTCAATACGGTTTTTTTTCTATGTATGTGGCAAACGAGCAAGCAGCTCTAGAGCCAACACCAGAGGAGACGCAGATGCGTTGCCGGTCTGTAAGGATTGCCAACCATCGAGATGATTGGGATTAAATTTAAGAATTTTCTCGTGATATAGTAGGTAGTGGAACAAACCAACAAATTCTGGTATACAAATGTTTCTTTAAAACAAATTTTTCGGGCACGATATTTGTCTACAAAATTAAGCTTGAAATTTTTTTTTTCGTTTGTATAGAATTCGTTTGTATACAATATGTGTGATATAAGAACTAACTATTCGGATTGAAGGCTTGTAGAGTGTATAGAGAACGGGACCTAAAACTCAGCCTTGTAGAACTCCTCTCTCTCTCTGGCTCGACGGGGTGAACTTCGGAACGCATTCCCTCGACGTGGTATCGAAAAGTTCGATTACACAGAAAATCTCGAATGGATTAGTACAAGTCGACACCGAGCTTATAAAATATGTATATGAGACCGTTGTGCCAAACCTTATCCAACGCTCGCCCCAACGAAGAATAGCGGTTGTATTTTTTGTTTAAATACACGGTATACAAGACATTTTCATTAATCATTACCAACATGTGTGCTCGTTTGTCACCATTACTTGAATGTAATAAAAAAAATATAGCCCAAGTAATGTCAAATAATGTACTGAACAGAAGATATCACCGACCATAAATCAAACTTTTTTTTGAACAAATACATTATCTTTTTTTTTATTTTTAATAAAATCCTTTGATCAAGACACTCAAAGAAACCATCGTATTCCAGGACACATTCGGACGCGCAAAGAACTGGGTGAAGGAACTGCAGCGTCAGGCTTCGCCCTCGATCGTGATCGCGCTCGCTGGCAACAAGAGCGACCTGGCCGCCAAGCGCATGGTCGAGTTCGACGAGGCGCAGGCCTACGCCGACGAGAACGGCCTGCTCTTTATGGAGACCAGCGCCAAGACCGCTATGAACGTTAACGACATATTTCTAGCTATCGGTAAGTTGTAACTTTCCATCAGCACAGTACTAAATACTGGTGATTAGGCATTCAGTGACGTACGATGCCATATCGAGACTGAATATGGTATCATGGATCACTGGAATCTCTTACTATCAGGCGAACTGTGTAATTCGTTTGCCACACCCTAATTTTAAAAAGAGATGAATGTAATCTTTACCCCACAATTTTTTTTATAAGTAAATAAATAACTAATTTAATCAATCCAGCAATTGAAAAGATACATGGGTAACAATAACGGGTAACGACTTAAAGGTACGTAGAAAAAATAAAATAAGAGGTATACCTTATTAATTAAACACTTACTCGTACATATAATCTCAATTATACTCTAAAACATTGCAATGCCAGATCGATAGGGTTTCAGCTCAGCATTGTGTTGGCTAATAAGCCAGCGCTGGTATTCTGCTGACACCTATTCCGACTTATATAACTTATATAACGACTTCCTATCTCTGCTTATGACAAATTATAAATTGGTTCATAACGTATTGAAATAGATTCTAAAATAACAAACGATATAATTATAAATTCTTTAAGCCTACAATTCGTATAGTAAAAATATATATAAGCCTATATATAAATCACTTTGATATTTTTTTGTAAATAAATTATCATTAAATCAGTCTTTCGACAATGACCATCGAGTGAAACAAATATAAAATATAAAAATTCACTATGCGAGATTTTTAATAATGAAGCGATCATATTACGAAAAACTTAAAGTAATTCGTCGATTATAAACGCGTGCTATGTCGTATCTGATTTAACCTGATTTCTTTAATCTATGTTAATAGTTCAACGCGCAATTCGACATCCTTATCGCACTCGTGATTAAATATATTTGCTATTTCGATCCTTTACATAGCTTATTTTTGGATACTAATAGATATTATAAATCTAAATATCCTATGCCATTCAATATTCTTAATTTATATTGCCTTTGTATTTTTTGTGTTTCGTCATACAAGTTGTTACTGACAGAGAAATAATTATAAATAGTCTTTATAGCCATATTTTTTTTTAAAACTAACCGCCCGTCTTGGATTTACCTACAGCTTTTAGTAAAAGCTCGTCAATAAATTCAACCTTGACAAATGTAACAGTTTAAGTATACAGACATATTAGAGATACATACATACAGATTGACCTTCCTTCCTTAAGTGTTAGTTTATTCGTAAAAATATAAAAACAAAATCAGTTTATTTGCTTTCGAGATCGATACAGATCAGATGGGCATGTAGGTGACGGCCATTGCCAGCGTGGATAGCTACAGCTGCGGCAGAAGTCCTCTCGCACCCACGGCGGTCTACGCTTTCACTGACCAGTCATTAGTGTCAAATTTGTCGATTATGATCATTATTGTTGTAGGATACCTATCCTGATTCAATTCTTTTTTAATAATATTAGGGGTGACAAACGAGCACACAGTTTATCTCATGTTGACGCCCGTGAAATCCACATCCATCCTAAATAAATCCTCATGAGAGCTAAGATGTAATGTCCGATTACCTGTAATTGTGTCTCCGGCTTCCTACGATCCCCATACTAAACACAGCAGTGTTATGCTGTCTATTTCTCGTTGGTATTCTGTGAGGGCGTGGTCCTTCTTCGATCGAGCCGACCCATTCTTATCTACACTCGTGAGCAAAAAAAATCGACTCGTCACCGTACGTTCTCGTTAAAAATCTTTTGCTCAGATTAATTTTTGGACTAGTAGGTGAAGGTATTAGCGTTTTTTATTAATAAAAACAATATTTATACAAAATTTGTCTTAAACTCTAAAATAAGGTATCATTAATTCTAAAGAAAATCATATTTAAAAACCTATATTTAGTGTCCCTCTGACTCTGAACTATATATATATTTATATTTTCTTCGTAGACCGGATAAGATTGTTCACTGTTTCGCCATGAAACGCTATCCCATTCTCCAGCGAGTGCGGCTAGAAGCTCGTAGATGGCGCAGGATTTCTGGCCAGAACTTTTCATTTAAGCTCGTCCCATAAATGCTCAATGGGATTTAAATTCGGTCTACGTGTTGGCCACTCCATGCACTTAATTTCGACCACCTGCAGTTAGCGCCGAACAGAAGCTGCAGTGTGTGGGGACGGTCATTGTCCCGCATCAGCACAAAGTTTCACCGATAAAGCCATCATTCATCCAAATCTGACGCCAGTTATGATGAAAAACAACTCGGTTTTTGCCTACATTGAAATGCACGTCTACATCATCCAGGAACTTCCTCC
The DNA here is from genome assembly GCA_029286865.1 of Teinopalpus imperialis. Taxonomy (NCBI): domain Eukaryota; kingdom Metazoa; phylum Arthropoda; class Insecta; order Lepidoptera; family Papilionidae; genus Teinopalpus; species Teinopalpus imperialis. The sequence continues at coordinate 1,535,854 of JAGSMU010000028.1, forward strand.
AAATGCCACATTTTCACGTATACAGTACTGGGCGAATGACTCTGTAGACTCGTTGTCGTCTAACAGCCCCTCTTCACGTTTCTTTGAACTCCTGTTGAACTTGAACGCCAGAGAGGGCCCAATTTCTGAGTGAAGTACTGGCGATGAATCATCCCTCTCTGATGGTGCCACCTTGCTCTGCCGGATCCACTTCTTAAAGGTTCTCAGTTAAAGCTACCAGTTTCCTGGTATCGCTGGCAAGTTCTGGACACAGTTTAACATACGAGCCACTTCTCGCTAACTCTGACCTTGTTCCGATGGCCACTTCTTCAATCGATTTGTCCATTTTTTGACAATGTTTGTGTTTAATAATAAGGGATAATTATACCGGTTGACGTTTGACGACTGACATTACCTACCCTAATTAGCGCTATTATACACAGGTAAAATAATGATGATTAGCAATAACATGTTCTTGAATCGTATTCTTGGAAAAGATAACATTTGTTTACAGTATTTAAAAGTCAGTCAAAACATACAGTTTTAATGATACAAAAAGAAAATTATAATTCAGGGCTCAGTTTTTTTTTAAAGACACTTACAATCTCTTGTGCATGACGCTGTAGTCGATTTATTACTCACGTATGTATTACCGATTGCCATCCTGTAAATTGTTGAAACAAAAAAGAAATCGTATGTCCGTAAACCTCCAGTTTAATTTAAATCAAATACATTAATCGTTTGTACACAGTTGTAATGTGATTTTTTGCAGCGAACAAGTTACCAAAGAGCGAGGGTGCGGGCGGCGCCAGTGCGGCGGGCGCGCGGCGGCTGGCGGACGGCGAGCAGCCGCGCGCCTCCACCTGCTGCAAGTGATACAGCGCGACACGGTAACGCACGTGCACACGCATACCAACCTACGTGCACGCATGCCAGCACGTACACGCAAACATAACCCTGAAGACTGAAGTGGAATTCCTCGTAAACTAGTAATGGTCTCTAGATCCCTTCACCCACCAGACGAAACACACCAATGCTGAAGATGCCATTCGGCAACTGGGATCAAATTGCAACACTGTTAAAATCATGTAATTTCTTTTCGCAGATGAAATTGCACGACGGCGAAGGCGAGCGCGGGGGTCGAGGTACGTGCCGGGATGTCTGTCTTTGTGCACGTCCGCGGTCGTACGCCGACCCGCGTGCGGACGCGGTACCGACAGACAAACAAACGCATTATCTATAGATATTTATATATATACAAACAACCTCCCACCCTGTACCGGGTACACACTTGTGCAACGTGAAATGATTCCAAGCTGATTATAAGCTACATGACAAATCTTATAAGGATATGTACGTTTAATTTCTGCGCATGTGTTGCACAAATTTGTACCGTGTACAATAGTAAATTGACAGCTATACACGTCTGTGTTGCCGTTTTAAAATATTTACCAAATTTGGTAAATTAAAATTTACAATAATTTGTTTTTGTCATTTCATCGTAATCAATTGTCGTGATTGCAGTTCTTTCCAATCAGCCCAGTATTTTTTTTTCTTTGACTTTTTTTATATTTATATGTCAATATTTATACAAATGAAAAGAAATGTTCATTGATATATTCTTATTTTCTGTAAAGATAAAAATATTATTAAGTATATAATTAATAATTGTAACATTGAAATATAGTTAAATTCGGATAGCTTAGAGCTTTCTTAATGAAAGACTAATAAAGTTTACTTAAATTGAATGCAATATTATGGCAACGCCTGATCGGTTGTCGTTTGAGTGAAACTCAAAAAAAAGCCGTCAAAAAAAGATTCAAACTTTATTTTCTTACGTCTGGACCACCGTAGAATACAGAAGACGATACGCTAAATGATATTTGAAATGAATGTAGAAATTATAATTTTTGTAATAGTTCGTAAAAAAATCATATATATATATAGATCGTGTGGGGGCTTCCTGTCCGTCGGTACCGCGGCCGTTACGGTCTCCATCAACAATTCATGCTAATTGTAAAAGATAACTAGGTATATTGTAAACATATTTGTAATAACGATTAATAAACAGAAATATATATTTAATTTGGTTCGTACCGTTTTAGTAGGTCGACCGCGACGGTTCCGCGTAGTTTAAGGGTTACTTTATAGAGATTCTCTTTGTGCGATTGCTTCGAAGCCGTTCCGTGCAATATTTTGTTGTAGTGCGTTTTAAGTTGGGAAAAAATCGCCTTTTTATTGGATTTATTCAAATTATTGAATAAAAATAGGTCAGAAGTACTTTATTGTATTTAAATTATTGTATTTTATTTTTCTTCAATTGTGATGTAATCAAAATTGTTAATATTTCCCAACGAAGATGCATCTCGCAGAATCTTGCTCTTCTCAATAATAAATAATGGTGAAGGTGCATTTACTTTTGCGTTTCCATTGTCACAACGTTACGACACGACGGTGACCTATAATTAAGTTCGCATGACTTCTCAAGCCCTAATATCTTTATTTATCTACGTTTCTTAATTATTATCTTCATATATATATATATATATATATAAATAAAATTTTTTTTACATATGAATATACGTAATAATATTTAATTATATGTATAATTGGAAAACTGTTTTAAATTTAGGAATGTATGTTATTTTATTTACGTCAATGCTTTATATGATCACGCATACTACGTTTAATTATTCCTTCGAGTTTATTTGTAAAGCAAGGGCTTGTTGTAAAAACGAAAAAGTAGTGGAGTCGTACACATTATATTTATATGTACGAAGCAGCTAGCGTAGATATGTTAAAATTGAAGGCTAGTTCCATATATCTGTTGCTTGTTGGTTATACGAAATCATATTACGCTTGTGTTGCGAGTTTAAAAATTTTCACGTCGTTTCCATCGTTGATATCTTTTCTTTACACGTCTTAGAATAATTTCGTACACCCACACTTCAGCGCTACACGTTTCACGGTCTCGTTTCTCGGTCTCGTATTATTTCGACTGTTCGTTGCACTGTACAGCGACCCCCGTCCCCTGCCGTGTTGGAACGTGTGGGTAGTTTTGTTTAGTTCAAAATACATAATGTGCATAGACAAGTTAGAATATACACAGCTCAGTTAGATGATCATAGTTTTAAAAACTAATTATTCAACGAACGAAAACGTTCTCTGTATTCGTTATAACGGTTATGTATATTGTATGTGTAATTATATACGCTATAAGTGAAGTGTAATTTGGATTTTACGTAGTTGTGGCAGTTTGTAGTTTGGTTTCATTTGCTAAAAATGTAAAAATCGCATTCCAAGGGCCATCTATCCTGGGCCAGGGATCAGGCCACATGTGTTGCATTGTATGAGATGCCAGCAGTCGACGACCTGCGCATTCTGTTGGATAACTCACCTTTGATAAAAAAAAAAACGTTAACATCTTTGTTTACTGGCAACACCTTTTGTCAACGAGTATTATCATTTGAAAAGTCAACGATTATATTATTTGAAATTGTTTACGGCCATGTTGTTTTGTTCTTCCCCTTTTTATTTATGTCTTTCTCTCTATACAGATAATGAATGTCGGTAATAAACTTTATATGCAAATATAACGAGTGTACAGGTAATTCAACTTATATGGTTATGAAATATGTCTTACTTTTTTGTATTTTTATGTATCCGTTTAAAGGCCAATTGCTAATTTCTCTAACTTGGGACTTGTAGAGTTTGCGTTTGTGTTCCCACGTAGAAATAAAAATCAAACTTAATTATACGCTTCGCAGAGGTTCACTTAGAATTAATGAATTAAATTATGTATCAGAAAGACGTGGTCCGTAACATCGGAACGATTGCAAGTCATGTCCTAACGCTGGGAATGAGGTTACATTCTACGGTTTATTTCAATAATTATTTCAAATTTTTTCAGACTCAACGAGCTAAATGTAAGATAAATTCGATTTCAATTGTTTGTCTGGCGTGTTCTCGGTCATGCTATATTTAAATAAATACACTGATGCCTAACGTTTGACATACGGCCAATATAATGTCAAAATAAAATTGGTGATCGAAGCATTTTTAATATGTACGTAAAAACTATCCGGAAAAAGTGTTTGAATAACTTAACCTAATTAAAACAACTTCGGCTTTTCGTTTCCAACGTCCGTGCGAGTCTATGATTGGTTATTTATTGTGTCCCGATATATTCGTGTAACCGTTGTTGTTTTAGATTTTTTCCTTTAAAAAAAATGCGTTAGTATATAGTATAATCGTACATTAGGTATAAAATTTAAAAAAATCTTTCTACAAACCCGTCAAACCGCTGAGAAGTGCAATAAATAATATTTAGCTGCGTCAACGTAACCGCTTCCGACTAACTTTATCCTTCCGCCACTATGACCATAGCAGTTAAGACGTTTTTTGATTGGCTATGGGCCTATCAGAAAGTTGTAAATGTTATGGGATTAGTGGGAATGACGAGAAATCTTTAAAAAAAGCTTTTAGTAATTGTATATAAACGCATACGCACCGCGATTAGCAAGGTAACACGGAGGTGAGGAAGCGGTAACCGATTCTGAACTTTCAGTAGATGTAATAGAGTAGAAATTACAACAGACATTCGGTTCGTTCGTGTAATGTGAAACGTTTAATACACTGGCGAAAGGACGTCGATCAAGGTCATATTGTATGTTTTTGTATTGTGTAAATATTTTGGATTTATTAAGATTATTATATTGAATAAAAAAATATTGTAAATGGATATCGATGGGTTTCTTTTTAATGTCCCCAACCATAATATATATATATACTTTATTGTACACAACAAAAATAAAATAAAAACAAATCACAAAAAAATATTTTTAAGTACAAGGCGGTCTTATCGCTAAAGAGCGAGTTTTACGAGTCAACCTTTAGACTAAGGAATAATTGAGTTAAAAGACAGTAGGTGGTGTGTATATATCATAATCGTATATATATAAATAACTTTTTAAAACTGAATACATCTGGTACAAAGTTAAGCTTAGTTTACAATATAGTGATTGGAATTTACCTGAGTAAACCTACGTGGACGACTGGGCGAGGAAGATATTTTTTCGAGTATTTCATTATAAATACGTATCGTTTCTAGGAAATTGTAAAAAAATATTACGGAGCTGAATAAGACAACAAAAGAACAAATCGTGAAACTAAAACGGCATTATATAGCTACCTTCTGTATGTTTGTATGTAGATGGTGGCCTGTAATAAGTCGCACATAATACAGGTTTCCCGTTGTTCAATATGGAGAGCGTAAAGATCTGGTGACGAGGCAATCCAGCTTATAAGTATTTATTTGCACAAGTACAACGAACATTGGTACAAAAAGGCGGACTTAATTCCAAGTCATTAGACGTAGGCTGGCAGAGCGTACTTTTATACCCAGACCCTGCAGGCCAAATTGCCCTTTTACCCTTTTCCTACTCATCCATTCCTTTACATTTCTCTGAAATGGATCCAATTCCACACGAAAAGATAATCCTTAGTCCCACGGCTTCACCGTCAGACAAATCAGTTCAGTCCCAAGGTCCATCCGCGGCACATTTCTACCGAGTTTACCAAGTAATCGTGTAATGTAAATCATTATATTACACATTATATTTTATATGCAACTAATCAAACGGTGTTTTTCAATTTATCTTTTTTTAAAAAAGACAACAATTCCGTTAAAACCGTACCTTTGGGTTGAGCAGAGAATATATTGTGGGCGCAAGAAACAACTTATTATAATTTTAAGAGTACAATGTAATAAATAATGTAGGATATATTAATATAATACCTAAGTCCTCAGATGTAACGAATGGCAGGAATCTTGGTTTTTTGTCGAGTATGGATATTAGATTTATCCTGTGAGGTAGTGTGTTGGTGTTATTATCTCGTATTGTTGAAGAAATTTCTTTCAGTTCACCTTTGAACTATGAAAGAAAAGGAAATCGATGTGATTCCGTGATGAGACTACATTAGGTTAATATGATTTAATATAAATAGATATCGGCTGGTCGATTTCGATCACGATGATATCTTCCAGTTATTGTCAGATGACACGAGACACTCACTCGTCCTCTTACCTTCGAGGAAGGTTCAGCTATAGTGTCTGGGCACACGGGACATATATACCGCCGAGGTCGAACTCTGCTCGCGTACCGTGAATTAAAAACCGAGAGCTTATAAACTTAGCTTCCACGACTCATCCTTATCTTATTATTTAATTTAGATAAAGCAGTCTTACTAAAATTATAAATAAAAGAAGAAATATACAACAAATAGTTTATTCACCGAACAAAACACAATTGAAATAAATGAGAGTAACCACATTTATTTATCGATCTATATCACCCGGCGGTAAGTGATTAATGAGGCCCGTGCCATCGACATCCATCCTAAACAAAGATTTGAGATGCGCCACACCTGAGGACTGAGATGGAATGCCTTTAATCGGGTCCCTGGATCACTACACTCATCAGTCCAAACACGGCAGCGTATTATGAAATACCCTCACTGAATAGCAGCGTGAAATAGTCACGCTATTCAGTGAGGGCTTGGTACTTCCTCGATGGAGCCGACCCGTTGATGATGCAGTCGCTCAACACTGTCAAAGGTTATAAAAGAAAGTAACGTAGGCTTTCACCCCTTAGATAGACACAACTCATTGTGTATAGAAGGAAAAATAAAACGTGACAATGGAACTCCATTATGAATAACACATCTATATAGATTGATAATATTAAGACTTATCGACGTCTCAACGTAAGTGGGTTCAATACAACTGCGTTGAAGTTTATACTAAACGACATACGTGAGGCGTTAAACCATTAACAGTTGATAATAAAATCAGCAATTTAACACGTTAAAACGCTGTTCTGTCTCCATGTCAACGTTGTTCGTTAATTTTATTGGTGTTAGAATGATAAGTAAAAGAAAAAATATACAACAATTAGTTTATTCACTTTAAAAAAAACACAATTAAGTCACAAAAACGAATATAAACACATTCCTTTACGTTGTGCGAGTACCCAAATACAGAAGGATGCGGTGGGCAAGCTGAAAATAAATATGGTTGGCATCTGCCGCATTAGACCAGATGGAGAACTATAGAACTAAATATGAACATTTACGTACAGAGCCTGCGTTCAGTACAGAGAAACGAAAACGAAAATTTGTACAGTGAGTAAACTGCAACTTGTCACGGTGCGTGCGCGTGCGCACTAGAACTATCCTTTGCGTGCGCACGCGGATAATTTATTTCAATTATTATTTTTTTTCCAATATTTTCCTTAAAATTAAATTACTCTGCTTTGTGAGAATAACTTGAAAAAAATTGGTGATATGTTTTCACGTGAAAACAACAGAGTGCACCAGTTCTTGGATAACGTAAAAGTTTAAGTAAAAATATTACATCATAGTTTCTGTTCGAGTAACAATATTTAAATATATTGAATAGAAGAAATTTTTTACAAAATTTATGGCTATAATTGATTTTAATTTCTCATAATTGTTTATTAAAACTGACAGCAGTTCGGGTTAAGTCTCATAAGGACATCAAACGCCTTCGTCCTTCTCGTGACTGAGTGTTGCAAAGCACTCGAAACGTCAGGATAAAAAATACAATAAAAACGCGATGAAATCAGTAAAAATTAGTCTCTTCAATGTGTAATATACGCGTCAATATAAGAAACTGTTATATAAACGATATTCAATATATCATCGACTTGAATACCGAGAAGTCACTCAAATTTTGAATGGCACTTGAACATTTGAGATCTCCGTTCAAACTAAATTTAGTTTTCTGTTAAATTTAAGTAGATTGCGTGACGCCTCGGTACTCGGACATTAGACAAGGCCAATAAGTATATCTTAATTATAAAGTTAAAATTAAATAAATTATTGAATTACCTATTTTATGCGTGTTTTTAGATTAAAAATACTCATATATTGTGTTATTTAATTAGAGAGTGTAAAAAGTATAAGTGTATTCTATCATAGATGTAGGTGTGCTGTTTAAGCAAAAGATAAAAGATAACACAAATCACAAAAATAAATTATATATCATATTACTTATACCAGTATTTAAATGAAAACTTATCTTTTACTTTAACTGCAGTAGATGTTGTCATATATTAGACTAACTACAGTAGATGTTGCCAAATAAACTTCAGCAAATGTTGCCAAATAAAAGACAAAACGTGTAAAATGAAAAGAAAATAACACACATTTTTATAACTAATTAAATGAAATAGCTTCTTATTAAATGTTGTTGAAAGAATATTTCTAATTTTTTAAGCAAAATAACAATGAATAAGCTATCACAACATTTGTTTCGATTGGTATGAACTTATGTCAAATTAGTTTTGGTAATTTTTTATAACAATAATATAATTAAAAAAATACAACAGATTAAGTTATAACAGATGCTAATATGATCTGATAGTTACGTTCCAGGAAAGCTTAAGGTAGTTTAAAGTAAATAAGGCTAAATTCTTAATATTGAAAATAACAATATATAAGTTATTTGATAAATAACATAAAAATATAAGTATACTTACAATAATTTAAGTAATGAAAAATGTAATAAATCTAAATACAATTTCCTATTTAAGTCAGTATTAACTTATTACTAGAGACAACCAGACTACGGTTGTTGATTTGACTTCCATAGATTTATAACATAACATCGAAGTCACAGGGTACGTTTGACTCCGCCGACTTTACTCACGAATGGCACGAATCTGAATAAATATTGCCAACTAAATATAAAATCAAGCTTGACTTTATATTTAGTTGCCAAACAATACATTTTCTTTACAGTTCGTCTTCGAAGCGTTCACCGACGAGGTCATTCCCATAGTCCGTAGCCTCGCTGCCAACAAACACGTAATGGTGCGCGATGATCTCCTCGAAAGACAAGAGACCGTCGTGGTCGTCGTCTGCCGACGCGAATAGGTGTTCCACTTCCTCTTCAGCAATCTCCCTATAAAGATTGAAGCGTCAATAGCCTAACGGTCTGGGGTCCGGTCTGCTCGTTGGTTCGTCTATTGTCGTGGACCATCTCCTGGCACAAGCGTTTTAAGCTGAGTCGGAGTGCAAGCTAATAGCATCGCTGAAATTCTTAAATAAGTTATTATTTTTTATTTAAAGTTTGAGGTCCTTCTGCTATATATCTGCTATAATCTGCACTAAAGAATAAGAGGATAGCAGTTCACCAGATGGTAAACGATAACCTCGGCAGATGACATCTACACCCTTCCGGAAGAAACACTGGAGGTGCTACTTGAGGACTGAGATGGAATGTCTAGTTACCTGTAGTCGGGTCCCGGGATGTATTCTAACCATACAAAACACAACTACTTAACAAAATGTGGGCGTCCACTGAACGAAAAAGGGATAGACCTCCGCCATAGATTTCCACAAATCACGATCCCGAGCTATCCATCGACTTCCCGCATAGGTCCTCGCTCCATCTAGTGGGGGTGTCAGAAGCAACTGACCGAGCCCTTTCAGCACTTGCTGATCTTTGGAGCTACGTTGGTCACCCACTTTCTACTGCGTTTTCTCTACTGAGTTTCCTATAATGTACAGTGATAACTAGATTAAATTGTATCAATAATTAAGTCCGATAATTCAGTCCAGCAATAACCATAAAAAAGTCCAGCTCACTCGTTATTGGGTATGATCCAGCGGCGCACCTCCTCGCCATCCAGCAACCCATCCTTGTCCGAGTCCAGCTCGTGCGCGAACTTGTCCCGCTCGGAGATCAGCCATTCCTTGTCGCGCTGTGAGCCTGCTAGTCAGGATTCGTATGAGTAAGAACTCACATTTTGTTATACTGGGGATCACAAATGACAATTCACCTGATGGTAAGTGACGACTGCGACCCATGACATGAACCTCAACAAAGATTCAGACCGAAATGGAATGCCTGCCTTTCAAAACACAGAATCGTTATGCTGCTATTTTTCCCTACACTGTGAGGGCGTGGTCCTACTCCGGTCCTGCTCCGAGCCGAACCATTCATGCCGAGGCTAGAGACAAACTGCAACGTGGCTAAACGAGTGGAAAGCGAGCTCACGTACACGTAGCAAGAACTTCATCCAGTTAAAATTTAAAACAAAACAATTATGTTGTACCAAACTATAACGTGACGACGGAAAGATAACATAACATCAGTATAAATTATAAAGCATTGCAGTGTTTTCAAATCTGATCCACCAACTAAACTAACGTAGTTTTAAATCAGCTCAAGAATAGTAACCGATGGTTTGATAAATAGTCCACCATTGTGCGCTATACACAAAGTTTTCTGTCGCGCACAACTACTCTATGGTATCAGCTATCGTTAACGGTATTTCCGAACTGATACGACTTAGAGACCTTCAAGAAAAGAGCCTAAAACTTCCTTATAGGCCGGCAGCGCATATACGACTCTAGTGTTTCGATATTATGGGCAGTGGTGATACCTGACCATAGGAACTGCGTTCTCGTTTGCCACCTATTGTATATGAAAAAAATCTATCCCTTCCATAGTCATTCTTAACATTTCATCATTAAGATATTGAAAGTGACATTTGATTTTGGAAATTATATCTTATTACACTTCTTTATTTAACTCAATCATAGACATGTCTGGTTGTGTGTTTTCGGCAATATATTGTGCCAACGACTTCGTTCGCGTAGATAACAGAACGCTCGGTACGTCGCATGTAAAGCAACGCTTTTTAATAGAAATTTTAAAGGCGAACAATTCCGTGATACATTTATTATTGCATACTTTAACCGTTTACGCAGCACACCCAATGGAAGCTTTCAAGGCTTTGTAAGGAATATTTAAACCCGTTTTTGCAAAATTTTTCATTGATGCTCCGCACCTATTGGTCGTAGCGTGATGTTATATAGCCTATAGTTTTCCTCGAATGGACTATGCAACACAAAAATTTATTAGTATTAGCTCAGTGTCTAAGTGCTTGCTTTTAATTACCGGTAATTATGGTCTAGGGTTGCTTCTCTAGCCAAGGAACTGGCGATTTGATAAAATTGAAAAAGAAACAATACAAAAACATTTTTGAACAAATTGCCGTTTCTTTCGGGTTGCGATTAATTGGAGGTGGATTCATTTTCAAGAAGATAATGATCCTAAGTATAGCTCAAAATTATGAAATGGATGTTTAGAAGAGAAAGAGGCACAAGTGTTAAAAACATCGTTTGGCACCTCCCCAGAGCCCGGATCTCAATCCCATTGAACTTTTGTGTGAAGAGCTTGATAGGAACGTCCGTAATCGTGGCCCATCCTCGCGAGAAGAAATGTGGAATGCTTTATGCGAAATTTGGAACAATATATCACAAGACACCATTAACAAACTGATTGCCCGAATGCCGAGAAAGTCATAAATTTTTAAAGTATATTGTTTGTCAATCAATGTTTTATTAGATGATTAAACAGGTTAATTAAACATTTAATATTTTATTGTAGTTTTACTTTATTTTCCTACTTTAATTAAGATGGTCTTAAACTTTTGGCCTGCAGTGTACATAGGTTGTTACTTTACACTTTTATGTGGTGATTCAACTTCCGTCGGGCAAATTCTCCTTTAAGTAATATTTAATGTTTATTTTGATTGCATCACAATAGGTAACATGAGTCGGGCTCGTGTACGAGTTGTTGACATAACCATTACCAATCGTTTCATTGTCTGGGGCTTTTATTATTGTCTAGTAGTCACCTGGCCGGTGTTCGTTGCTAGCGGAAGCGAAACGAGCAAAAATTTTAAAATTTCACAAACATGGACTGGGAAAAATCCCACAAAAAATCTTGTCCCCCTAGTCTATCGTTGATATATTAAGGATATACCAGATGATGTGATCTACGCGGGACACATTACATATACGCATTAACTGAAACAGCGACACTCGACATTTACTTCACTATTTCAATTTAAATGTGCAAGATGATCGGAGGAAGTTTTACATGCAATAATAAAAAATCGGGAAGTTCTACGTACAAAACACTCCGACACGATTTTTTTTAATTACATTAAGAGTAACAAACGAGCACACAGTTCAACTGATGGCAAGTGATTCCTGCGGACCATGACATCTACATTCATCCTTGACAAGGAATCATAATGCAGACCCGTTGTCACCCTTGAGGATTGGATGGAATGCCTCCTCACCAATAATAAAGATCTCCGGATCCCTGCACTCGCCAGACGAAACACGGCGGCATTATGCTGCTAATTCACGTATTTCCTGTGAACGAAGACCGACTACTTAACGGCTTCACCACACTTTGAGATGGTATTCTGAGAGCGTGGTCGTACCCCGTTCAAGCTGATCATTCTGCAGCTTGTTTCTAACAAACCAGTGCAGTGTAGTTATACCAACAACGAACAATTTGTTGCTTTTTGTCGGACCTCTGGCGCAGCAGTCAGATACTCTGTCGACGCTGCCAGATAATATCAGGGAGCAGTCTTCATCATCATCACCATCTCAATCCATTATTCCACTGCGGATCAATGTCCTCCGAACATTAAAAAAAACATAATTCATCTTCCAAATTAAGTTTAGCCCGTTTGTATCAGGTGCGTTTTTTCCCGCCAATTATTAATAGTCGCGGCCATCATCATTTCAGTTCTAGAAAGATCAGTAATTATTTAAATCTTGTATTAAGTGAGTTGGAAAAGTTAGGCCGACCGTTACGTATTTTGTATATAAACATGTCTATTATAGAACCATTAGCGATGGTAATTCTTAAATCGATTAATCTTGTTACTAGTAATTTTGATAAGACGTTAAATCTTGTGGATTTACGACTTCAAAATATTCTGGAGTAAAATAAGAAAACCACTTTTAATCGCCACTTTACCTCATGTAAACCAGGACCTCCTGTAAATAAGCACCACACTATTTGAAAACAATGAAAGGTCCAATCTAGAGGAACAGAGAACTCTTAAATGTCTTAAGCGTCCCGAGTAGGGCAACAGAATTTATTCATTAGCAAGAATAAAAGGAAAGGGTGTAGAAAAAGAAATCATCTGACTTTACTCCATTGCGAAGTTGGAAACAGAGGAATTGATAACATGACATTGATCTGTCACGTTGGCAATTCACCTGATGGCAAGTTATTCCTGTGGTCCGTGACATCTACATTCATCCTTGACAAAGAATCATAATGCAGCTGCGTTACCGCTTCACCACACTTTGAGATGGTATTCTGAGAGCGTGGTCGTACCCCGTTCAAGCTGATCATTCTGCAGCTTGTTTCTAACAAACCAGTGCAGTGTAGTTATACCAACAACGAACAATTTGTTGCTTTTTGTCGGACCTCTGGCGCAGCAGTCAGATACTCTATCGACGCTGCCAGATAATATCAGGAAGCAGTCTTCATCATCATCACCATCTCAATCCATTATTCCACTGCGGATCATTGTCCTCCGAACATTAAAAAAAACATAATTCATCTTCCAAATTAAGTTTAGGCCGTTTGTATCAGGTGCGTTTTTTCCCGCCAATCAGTAATAGTCGCGGCCATCATTCAAGAAAGATCAGTAATTATTTAAATCTTGTATTAAGTGAGTTGGAAAAGTTAGGCCGACCGTTACGTATTTTGTATATAAACATGTCTATTATAGAACCATTAGCGATGGTAATTCTTAAATCGATTAATCTTGTTACTAGTAATTTTGATAAGACGTTAAATCTTGTGGATTTACGACTTCAAAATATTCTGGAGTAAAATAAGAAAAACCTCCACTTTTAATCGCCACTTTACCTCATGTAAACCAGGACCTCCTGTAAATAAGCACCACACTATTTGAAAACAATTAAAGGTCCAATCTAGAGGAACAGAGAACTCTTAAATGTCTTAAGCGTCCCGAGTAGGGCAACAGAATTTATTCATTAGCAAGAATAAAAGGAGGTGTAGAAAAAGAAATCATCTGACTTTACTCCATTGCGAAGTTGGAAACAGAGGAATTGATAACATGACATTGATCTGTCACGTTGGCAATTCACCTGATGGCAAGTTATTCCTGTAGTCCGTGACATCTACATTCATCCTTGACAAAGAATCATAATGCAGCTGCGTTACCGCTTCACCACACTTTGAGCTGGTATTCCACGTGATGGAGCCGACCCTCAATACTCAACAAAAAATCAAGATGCATATGCCCTGACCTCTGAGCTGGAATACCTGAAAACAATTTGAAATTATACTAATCTCTGCTCACCCCTGTCGCCAATGTACTCCGTTAAGTCGAGCCGTCCATCTCCGTTGCGGTCGCGCTCGCGTATGGTCTGGTTGACGAGAAACGGATGCATCGCCTCGTGCTCCTCCGGGTTAGAGAACATCTGCGCACACAATCAGATGCTTCAGGGGGAATCATTTAGCTTGTTAGAGTCGGGGCTAAATGTTATATAGGATACTTAACACCATCAATAGCCTAACTGTTTATGGTACGTTCTGCGAAACTTAAGGACGTAGGTTGGAATCCACCGTTGGACTATTGTCGTAAACCACTTTCAGCTCAGTTGGAGTGGCTAACCAGAACAATAGTAATGTTATTAACTTTGCTAATATTTTTATATGAAAAAAAAACATATGGGATCTGATATTATTTTACGAGGGAACACCTACCTTCTCAGGAACTAGAAGTAATATGGTCATGGGGTCGGTCCTCGAAAGTGTTGCCCTGCTTCCAACTGTACTTACCTCGACCAGACGCTCCTTCAGAGGCATTAGAGTGTTGCCATGATCGAGTTTAATTTTTCCAAAAATAATAAGTTTGTGCAAGTATCACTCACACAATTTCCACAAAAACAAAACCCAAAACTTGACCGTTGTAAATACTTCGTTCTAAGGATTAATAAAAAACGGATAGTGGTTACCTCGAACTCTTCAAGGTCCAACTTATTGTTGCCGTCCTTGTCGGCCAGCTCCCACATTGCCTTCTCCTCGCGCACCAACTGAACAATAAATAATCCAAATATTATTAAATTATCGACCGCATGCGCTCTACAGGTGATACGATATATAATTGAAGTGGGTCCACGTGGACAAAACAAGACAAGGAAGCCAAAAAGTAAAAAAAGCCTTGTGACCCCTTCCTATAAAATTATAATAAGGATTTAATAAATAGTCCAATTTTATTGCAGCATTAGGTAATTGTAAGATCACATGCGTACTAATACAAAATGTACTAACAGATTCTCAATATCGCAGGCGATAAAAACACAAAATCGCACGTTAAAAACTATCATGCGTGTAAATCGCGTCGGGATCCCCAGGATCTTAAATCATAGCTTACTAGGCGAGGTAGTGACTAACCTGAGCTGTACTTTCATTGCACCTGTCAAATAAGCCATTACAATTAATTCCTTGAATAAACGAATCTCTTGTATACAGGCCTTATTGGACTGAGATATTTTTGTGGAAGAGAAATGATGTTTATGATTTATTTATATCCAACGATACATTGATAATAGTAGAACTCTATTATTATTCTAGTATTATATCTTAGTAACTGCCCGCGACTTCGTCTGCGTGGATCCTATTGAAATTGGGTCCAGAGAGAGATCAATAATGTGAGAAACATTGTACGATCGATTTATTATTTTCAACCAGTACGTGTAAGTTTTGGGCAACCGGCCTAAAGCGGACCATGTGAAAATCAAGGGTTGCCCAAATGAATTGCTGCTACTTTCAGCTTTTGGCTCTGGGACTTGGATTACTTGGATTTAAAACGATTAAATATTTATTTACTATCATTGTAAATACAAGAATCCTATCCGTTAATCCAGGTTATAAACTATCTGTGTGCAAAATTTCATTCAAATCCGTCGAGCCGTTTATATGCCTGATTGAGTAACAAACTTTCATTTACCCAGATAAAAAGTATCCTATGTGTTAATCCAGATTATAAATTATCTATGGGCAACATTACATTCAAATCCGTCGAGCCGTTTATGCCTGATTGAGTAACAAACATACAAACTTTTATGACATTCGTAGGATATAAGGCGGAGAATTTACTCGTCGATATTAAGAATAGACCTCAATGCCTATATTTCGTGCAATGCACTCACTATGCCGGTGTCGCCGGTTTCATCGGGCGCCACTTCCTCCTCCGAGTCTGCGCCGAACGTGTCTCGCAGGTATTCGCGCCACGACACGGTGCCGTCTCGGTCCTCGTCCGCTTCCTGAATACGCTCCTCGGCCTCCTCGCGCGATAGCTTGCTGCCCACAATTAAATTACACAATACTTATATAAGATAAATAGATATATCCTTATAATGTTTAAATAAAAAGAAATAAAACAATTTTTTTTTATTTATGTATTTAAACTTCATTTCTCACACTGTACAAAAAATATACAAAGGGCGGAGTTAATGCCAGTGTACTCATGGCGAGAGACATTGGGGTGGGTGTAGTGCATACATTGTAAATAAGAGATAAAAAAATTAAATTTATATGTTTTAACATGTATATTTTATGAAATAAAAATGATAAAAAAAAACTTAGCATCAAGGGACATAAGTGCATAATTTCCCTTACAATATTTCTGATATGATTTGAAAGCTTTTAACCTTAGAAGTATGCTATATGTTGAATGTTGGGAACTTATCATATAAAGGTAGTCACGGTAGGTGCCAGTGTTGTGGTGCAGTGCTTTCTTTAAATTTCATGATAAGTATATATACTAGCTTTTTTTTATTTTTCTTTGATTTAAGACATTGAAGGCCTCAATATGAATTGTTTATCTTGAAAACTGTAAAATACTTAATAATAATAGTAACTCTATAAAAATTCAAATTAATTAGGTGCATGCAAATCAATAACTCAGATTGGTTCAGCCAAGATCTGACCAAGTCATATTATGCTGTTTTAGAAAACAACCACTGCAGGATTAATCGGGATAAAATAATATCCAAAAATCCATGTGAGAAGCGAAGATTGAAATTGTGCCACTTTAGGTTTTTTGTCCTGAGACTTACTAGAAAAATATACTATGTGTTAATCTATATATTAATTTACATATAGATAGTTATGAACTATCTACATATTCATTCAAATCCATTCAACCATTTTTGTATGATTGAGTAGATTTTTGGATGGAATGTAAATTACTGAGTGTCTAGCAAGGAGAGACATTACTAGGAGTCAAAGGTAAAAAAAAAGCCTCTGAGATATGTGACGGGTATCAGGTCATAACACTTAGGAGTTGTGTATTTTTATTGTAGCCTTGTCCATGAATAAAACTTGCTACCATGATAATGTTGAATTAAACTATTATCTTATCAGAACACTTTTCCAAGTCACTTATGATGTTCCTAACAATTTTTAATAGAAATTAAAAGGAACTTATATATAATAATATATAAAATTATATTTGATAATAAAATAAATATTTGATCTTAAATATTAAATGTAACATATTATTAACATCAATGTTTAGCAAAGGATACACATTAATATTTGTAGATACATCATTGGGGCACTATTGAGATTGTCACTAAAAATAAGTTTCAGCTGTCTGCGTCAAACGAAACATGTATTTACCGATTGTTGAAAAAGCAATAAAATTTCTGGCTTATTCTTTCATAATACTTAATGTTTCATGCTTTACACTAAACATAAATACGACTTGCCCATGTATTTTAATATAATCTGCTTTTAGATAATTTTTTATATACTATAAACTTCATTTAAATTTGAATATCTTAAAAATGGTTCTCAAAATTTTGTCTTTTTAGTTGTCTAATATAATATCTGAATTTAATAGTGCAGTATTGAATAATTGTACAATAAATAAATATTTAAAACTCACGTAAAGGAGTTCAAGATCCACTGCTTAAGTTCTGCATGGTCAATGTGCTGATTTTCATTGAGATCCATTAACGGCAGCAGCGTACTCAGCCGCCGCTGTGATTCTTCCGGGCTCAGTTTGTCAAATTCTTCAGCTTCCTTCACGCTACCTATGGTGAAATAATAAGTAACAACAAGAATACTAGGCAAAAGAAACAATAGTGCGTGTTTCACGGACATCTTGCGCCGCACTATAGCATTTCTTATCGCAATATAAACTGCTAACCATTGCAAAAGCAACAAGCGCTGGCGCAAGTATCGCGAGCAACAAGAACATAAAATAAAAGAAACACCTAAGATCGCTTCATGGTCGAATTCTGAGTTATGACCAGCGTCGCTGTAGTGATCTTCGACACGAGCCCGGTAGTGCCCGTCTGATTCCCGTTCCGCTATATCTGCATGAGTGTGAACTGCAGCCGTTGTACAGTGTAAAATATATGGAGCGATCAACAAGACAGACATTAACCATTTGTACATCATTGTGTAACACTTCCTCTGTCCGGCTATTTGAGAGAGGCACCACGATTCAATAAATACTTTTGTTGTGTAAATTTTTGTGCGTTTGTATTGCTGAGAAATAACTAATCCATTCGTCGGCCCGAAAAAGACTGACTATTGACAGATGCGCGCTCAATACATTCAACCCATTTTAATTCGTTTTCGATGAAGACTACCTACGTCAATTATTTTCATTCGTCAATGCATTAGAAGACTATCTTAACAACCAATTATAACGATTCGAAACTATATATATTCATGAAAATGAAAACACTATTCTGTTTGATGTTGCTAGCGGATGGATAAGAGTGTTGCAAGTCTCAACTAACTATTTTACATAAAATTTATAAATTATAATGTTTTATTTTCACAGATCTTTTCTTATTATATTTCTTCCAATTGTCTAACATGTCAAGAAAGTTAATCGATAGCTCTATAAATAAGGTCACCAGCCACAAGCATGCAGGTTTTTTTGTAATTCTATGTTTTACTTCATCGTTGAACACGCTCTGAAGAACAAAATCCACACTAGTATCTAGACATCTGCATAGTTTCTGGAGTTTGACCGTTGGGTAACGATGATGGGTAAAAAAGGGTCTGGTAAAAAATGGCGACTCTACGCTAGCAAACGTATATAATTGTGGATGGGATCACGAACTATTTTTTTATGTGATGTTAATGCATAGTTAATGTTTATAAAACAATTCATAAACGAGATTAACTACTACATAATAGTCTTATTTATTATTGTTGTTTCGTTAAGTGAGCAAGATAAAAAAAATCCTGGATGACAAATTATATGGATTCGCAAGTATTGTGTCACATTCATAGTTAATTGTGTACGTATGATAACATCAGATCATATTTTTATTTTCTTTATTCATCAGAAAATAATTATAGTCTTTTATTCGATATTCGTATAAAACAACAATCGGGATGGTTTAGTATATTTTGTCCAAGAAATTACCTACAATTAAAATATAAGCAGAGCAATCTAATTTTCATTAATTTAATAAAGATTTTCAGGTGGGAATATAGCCCTACCAGGACAAGTTAGGATAAGTTGTACGGATTCATTAGATGGAACAAAAATCAAAATGGACGAAAAATTATCCGATGCATACAGTTGGTTCAGAATTGTGCTCTGTGGTTATTGCCATTTGTGGTGACAGCCATCAGCAGTGGAATGATTATGGGTTGAGATGATGTGATAATTGCGTAGTATCGCTGTTGCGTGATGACTAATCGGAATACGTGTCGCCCGAATCGTGACCTCGAAGTTTCCGAATTGGTCTCCAATGGGTCTCTTTACAGCCAAAATTGAATTGATGAAATCATTATTAATGTTACGGAGACGGTTTGAAGGAGCAGTTACAATTTCTTTTTAAAAATTTCCGTCACAGGCGTTTTCAGCAGACTGAAATGTTGCAGGGAAAAATGTTTTTAGGCCGTTTCAGAGGAAGGCCTAAAAACGCAGCAGTAAATCAGAATTTAATCCAAGTAAATACCATTTTCAGCGTGCTGAAACATGTTTTAAGGTAGTTTCAAGCCTCATTATACTCATCTCTGGAACATTCAAGGTGTGTGAGCAGGAGAGCCTATACCTGCGAGAGAGAGAGAGACGAGTATATTTGATCATGTCTCTGGAACATTCCTGAAGAGGTGGGCAGGATGGCTATATGCGTGAACGAGAGACGATTTTATCGAACATGTCTCCGGAATGTTCCAGAAATGGGTGAGCAGGATGTCTACACGCGTGATAATAGAAAGAGATAACCATGGTCGACTACGATCCGGAATGTTCTCGATTATGCGTACAAGGGACGGCTGAACGCTTGACGATGAGAAACAGCTATATTCAACACAATATAGTATAGAGCTATTCACTGCGCGTATATAAGCGTGTCGAGTCGCGGCTACGGAAAGTATCCATCGAGATACGATATACACATCGGAGAGAATAAAATCAACTAGTGAGTAAATTTTAGTGATTAGTATACAAGTGATAGGTTAAAGGCAATTTTCTATCCAACTAACCCTATATCTCGTAAAATTATTTAACAAGTTACATAATTATAGAAGCCCAATTTTGTACCATTACATATTTAAATTATGGAATATTATGATTACTTTACTTTATATTTTATTATTACTTTAAAATAAAACAACAATTAACAAAATCAAAATTTTAATTAAAAAAAGTAAACATACACAAGTATTATATTTCAGATGCGCGTGCAAAAACAAGTACTTTGGCAAATTTAAAAATCTTTATATCCTTATCATAAAGTACGAAAGTTTTAGAAAGCATTTGTCCACGCGACTGTACTTTGATTGAAATTACGTTTATATTATTTTAGTAAATTATCAAGTGCCATAATTATCAGTGTAACTCTTCGACTCGCTAAGTGGCTTGGGTAAAAGAGTAAGAATCTTTTAAGATTCTTACGCACATCCTTAATTACCACAGGCAAATGACTGCGGGTAACGGAATCCAAAATGTTTAAATTTATTATAGCGTCTTCTAGGTATCTGCAATACAATACAAAATAAAGAAAAAACATTACACATTTTATTATTTACACGATAATACTTATTGATGTATTAAGCTTGTGTGATGAAGAAAAAAAAATCACGCATCATACGAGCATCAGTTCACCGGCGGTCAGTTATTGTTATGTTATGCACTTACTGTAATGTAAATTACAACTATAGTCATAATGTAGTAGTAGTAATAGTGGATCTATATTTCATCATATTGAACAAGCCACTCTATGGTGCAGTTGCTTAGCTTTATACTGTCCTGTACTTGGGTCGTGAGTTGAATTATGTTATTGCATATTGTTGAAATATTATTTTACCTTAACTATATAACAAAAGTAGAATTTAGGAGTTAGCGCGAATCGATGTACTTTATTTGGGTGTTGCATTAAAATGTGAAATGTAATGTATATATAAATAGTAGTAACGACACGAAATTAAAGTTAACTAAAGCAAAGATAAAATTTAATTATTATTCGAAAAGTGTTGTTCTAACAATTTAAAACTCAAATCAAGTATTAAAAAATATGCAGGACAAGGGGTGAATTAACTTTTATACTTTATGCTCTCTTCTCAGATCTTGTTATAAAATATATTTAATATATATAAATTGTCTCTGTTACTATTAGGTTAAGGGCACGTCCTTGTATAAGCTAGACATTAACCTTTCGTGAAGCTAGCCGTGGGTAAATGTATAGGCAGGCGTCCAGCATAAAACTCTCAACGCGGGCGCCGTTCAACATGTAATTAAAGCTAGGTTAAAGTAATACCAAAATCATCATCGACAAGGGGAAGCGTAATGCAGGTACGATACATCCCTAAGGTCTGAGTGCGAATGCCTTTTCACTAGTAATACGAGTCTGTTACTGGGTATTATAGAATGTTACTTGAGTAAAACGCTACTCGAGCAAGAGTCATTTACTAAAAACTGCTTATAGCACGAATGGGTGGGTAAATCAGGACTAAACTATTTATTTATATATTTATTCTTTATGTTCCTTAAGGTTTACAAGGGCGGACTGAATGCCCAGTGGTTAGTTCTCCACCAATCAACCCTGGGATTTCGAGAGAATATGTTGCTAGATATATAAATTACTAATATACATAACAAAATAAATATAAATAATAATACATACATAACATTTTTACTCACACATATTATCGGAAAAAAACTTACAAAACCTACTTACAAAAAAAAGAAAGAAAGAAATATAGAGAAAAAAAATTATAATAATAAAATAAAAATAAATACACAACTATATTTATTTAATACAATGCATAAATGAATGATGGATGTATCATTGTTTAACACCATATAACCAAGTGCAAATTTAACTGTTGTGAATTTGTTAACACGGTACCTGCATTTCAATTGTGTATCATGGACCATGTCGGTGGCCAGTTGTTGTATGAGGGACAAGAGCACAGACTGTCCTAATTTGCAGGGCGGCGAGAAAACCTTGGCGGGGTCTGCCGCGCGACACGCCGCCATCACCAACGACAGATCGGACGACGATAGGGCCTTCTCAAAGGAACTGTTCACGTCGCCTTGTTGGATTTGCTTGTTGATCTCCGCTGATTTCAACTTGAAGGGGGGGAGAATGTATATTAGATGTATGAGTTTTAGGGGTTTCAGAGATGTAGGGAAGATGCCATGCTGTGGCATGATGATTAGATATGACGATTATTAAGAGCTTATTTAATTCTACATAATTATAATTATTGTTAATTTATTTTGTTAAGAGGTACTATTTTTCCTAATGTTTACTTGCAGGCCATAGATCCCGATAAATACTCTGGCGACCGGTTGATTGCAGAAACTATATCTGAATATGCTAAATACGCTATTCTAGGCTATTAAACAGGATATCACCGACACGCTTGCTTCTAAATCTCCCCAGAGAAGTCAGTTTATGGTGGAGCTTTCTTGGGAAATACATGCGAGAGTGTTAACATAAATAAAAAGTTTATGCCATCGAGGTATAAATGTGAATGTGGTAATTCAAAACAAGCAAAATAGAGAAATGACTTACCAGCTGATCTATAATGGACTTCTTCGGATCAGCGGGCTGGGGAGGGCTCACCGGTGTATTATTTGGAAAAGCACGTGTAGATAAGTCCTCCTCAACCGCGACCTTAGCTTTATGGTCTTGCATAAATAGTGCATTGAAAAGATTTTTTCGCCATTCTTTAAACTCAGTTTGAAGAATTCTATAAAATATAACATAGAAATGGATTACACTCACAGAATGAACATGGTGTATACTAATATTTTATTTAAAAGAATCGATTTTTTTTTATTTTATTGTTTTTGTTTTGCCTCATCTTTGTTTTTAAGTTATTGTTCTTATGAAGTTATAATTTTATTATAGAATACTTAAAATAATATCTTAAAATAAATTAGAAAATTCTATACTTCTCGCCTCGAATTTTGTTATGTTAACGTTTAGGGAAAAAAATCATTAATAATTAAGATTTTAACACTAGGCTAGAACAATTGGCTTCCTTTCTGCATGAAAAAGGTGAATTGTTTCGAGCGTTATTTTGAATATACAAACAACGTACAGATTAAAGGACGGTCGGCCCTGCCCCAGGGCCCTCTCACAGCTGCCCCACAGCAAGCCCCCGCCGCTCCTGAGCGCGCCCTAGCTGGCTCAAAAAAACCTTCGGCTGTCTCACAGCCATCGAAACGCCCGCCGCTTGTCTTCATTCAGGCACAAGACAAGTGGCCGATTGTCGCATCGGCCCTATCCAATCGCTACAAATATCAAGCGATCCCCACCGCTGTAGGTATTAAACTGCAGCTAGAAACCACGGACGACCATAGAGCGGTAACTCGCTTCTTGCAAGACAAAGGTGTTTTCTTTCACACCTACACCTTGGCAGAAGAGCGCCAACTCAGGGTAGTAATTAAAACCTCCCGCGGGAAATCCCAGCTGATCTGATCAAAGAGGACCTTCAGGCCCAGAATCTCCCAGTCCTGTCTGTGCATAGGATGTACAGTGGCCATAATAAAAGCCATTCAACATGGTGATTGTGGCCCTCGAAGATCCGAGGCCGGGAAGCAGGTATTTAACCTGAAAACCTGCTGCCACCTCTGGGCTGACTATAGAGCGCCCACATAAAACGGCCCACCAGGCCAGTGTCACAAATGCCAATTATATGGCCACTCAGCACGCAATTGCTTCGGCAAACCCAGATGCGTCAAGTGCCTGGGTGACCATGGCACCACCGAATGTCCGAGAAGGACAAGGCCCTTCTGGCCACTTTCGGTCCCCGCATGTGTCCTATGCAACACAGAGGGACACACAGCCAATTACCTTGGCTGCCCAAAGCCCCTGCCGAAACGTCCGGCACTAAAAATCGCGCCCAAGGTCGCTACCCCGACCGCCGCCCCGCGCCAATTCTCGCTCCTGTCCGACCTCTACGCCCCACATGGCATACGCCGATCGGCGTAGCGACCGTTACTCAACCGGTTGAGCAGCCTCCTCCATCAGCCGGACGGCCGGTTATCGAAAGCGACCTCGACTTAGTGTGTCGCTTCGCCGCCGTCTTCAACGGCGCCGACGTCTCAGCCCTAGCAAAAGCCTTAAAGGGATTCTAATGGCAAGCCCGAAGTCAGGATTGCCGCCACAATGCGCTACCAACATGTAGTGTCAGCCATCGTCAACTTTCAAGCATAGAGGGCCTTTACAACGGCAGAGTAAAACCGCGTTCCCTTAACGTCGCATTTTTTAACGCGAACGGTATTAACAATCAACGCGACGAAATCTTCAATTTCGTTCGCGATCACTAAGTCGACGTGCTCCTAGTGCAGGAGACATTCCTCAAACCGCACACTCGCAATCCCAACATTGCGAATTATAACATCATTAGGAATGATAGAACTTCTGCCGCTAATGGCGGAACTCTCATTTACTACAAAAAGTCCTTGCACTGCGTGCCCGTCGACACGCCAACCCTCACTTTCCTAGAAGCCTCAGTCTGTCAGCTAGCCATGACCGGCCATGCCCCCATCACAATCGCGTCCGTCTACCTGCCTTGCAGACGTGATGCACAAGTATTACGAAGCGACTTCGTGGCACTCCTTTCCCTTGGAAATTCAGTCATTTTGGCAGGAGATTTCAATAGCAAGCACACTCGGTGGAATGCAATTAAAATCAACTCCCGGGGGTTGGCTTTAGACTCGCTAAGCGACGCACTCGACTTCGACGTCGTAGCGCCTACTACGCCTACCCATTTTCCATATATATTGGGTCACGCACCGGATGTGCTTGATATTGCCATCTGTAAGAACATCAACCTCGCCTTCCAAGGGATAGACGTAATCCACGAGCTCGCTTCCGATCATCGCCCCGTTCTTCTTCGGTTAGGCCCTCCGCCCCAACCTCACCCTCCACCAAAACCATAGTAGACTGGCACCGACTCAGGAACGACCTGAAGGAAGCCACATCATCACACCTAGATGCTATTCCTAGGAACATATCTTCAGTCCACGACACGAACCTCGCAGTTCATGCCCTCACTAGGCACATCCAGACAGTCGTCGAGGATTGTTCGAGGCGGGTTCCCTCGGTGGAAGACCACCGATGGACCCTGCCAAGCGACATAAAGGACCTAATGAGGCGCAAGAATGCGGCGACTCGTGCCCACGACTTATATCCCACTGAAAGTAACCGGCTGGTGCTACGTACCCTTCAGCGTGAAGTCCGGTCACGCATAGCCCAGTACAGGAACGATCGGTGGGATAATCACCTCTCCGATATCGAACCTTCCCACCTCGCCTTCTGGCGACTTCCCAAATCCTAAAGGGGCAACGCCCAAACAATGCCTCCCTTAGCGCGTCCTAATAAACCACCCGCCTTCTTAGACGAAGAGAAAGCCGAATGTCTGGCTGACAATCTGGAGCTCCAATGCTCACCGAGCACACTACCGATCGACGCCGCTCACCTTGCAATGGTTGAGAGCGAGGTCGATCGGAGGAGTAAGGAACCACCTCGCGATTCCGTTACCCAGGTCACATGCACCGAAGTTGAGTCCATAATTAAAAACCTGCGACCACGCAAGGCTCCCGGCCCCGACGGCATCACCAACAAGGTGATGAAACTCCTACCCATGTCCATTTTACATGCATGCATTTAATTTGTGTAAGCAGGAAAACAAAACACTTTTTTTAGTTACGTTACGAAGGAATAATTACACGGTTTTCTCTTGCCCGCCGATACTATCGGAGAATATTAGCATAGATTTCTTGTATCTATCTTTTGTCAGCTTTAAAAAATATATATTTTAGTTCCTACTAAAAGGAACCTTGGGAAATAAGTTTAAATCTGAGATGAAAAAGAGCGATATAAGATGCGAAGCCGTGCATACATTAGAAAATGACATCACTTGCCATTTGGGTAAATAACCCAGCTATACGAGGATGCATAAATATATATTAGTCATCAATACCTAGAACACAGCATTAATATTCGCATTTGAATCATAAGAAAAGCGATTCCGTTACCCAGGTCACATGCACCGAAGTTGAGTCCATAATTAAAAACCTGCGACCACGCAAGGCTCCCGGCCCCGACGGCATCACCAACAAGGTGATGAAACTCCTACCCATGTCCATTTTACACCTACTGGTAGTAATCTACAACGCGGCCATATCCAAAGGCACCTTCCCGAACACCTGGAAGGAAGCCGACGTCATAGGGATTCTCAAGCCCTCAAAACATCCAACCGATCCATCAGCCTATCGACCCATAAGCCTACTCAAAGTCTTGGGTAAGGTATATGAAAGGCTCATCCTCGCCCGCCTCAAGGACTTCATGCTGTCCCGAGGGCTACCAATCAATGAGCAGTTCGGGTTTCGCACCCAACACTCATGCACACATCAAGTGCACCGCATCACGGAGCACATCCTCAGTAAATTTCTTCAGGGCTACCAAACTGGGGCACTTTTCCTCGACGTGGCGAAAGCTTTCGACAAGGTCTGGCACAACGGGCTCATATACAAACTATATGAGCTCGGTGTGCTAGATCGACTCGTACTTATCATACGAGACTTTCTCCGAAATCGAACCTTTCGTTACCGCGTCGAGGGAGGATCGAGGTTAACCCTACCAAAAGTGCAGCCATGTACTTCTCTCGGCGCAACAAAACGCCGCATCTCCCAACTATAGAGTTATTTGATCGTCCAATCCCCTGGGAACAGACAGTCAAATACTTAGGCGTTACTTTAGATGAAAGACTCACCTTCGGTCCGCATGTCAACCGCGTACGGAATCGAGCAGCGTTCGTCCTAGGTCGTTTGCACCCGTTACTCAATAAAAATAGCAAAATGTCCCTGCGTAATAAAATTACACTATACAAAGCGTGCATCCGACCCATAATGACATACGCAAGCCCCGTCTTTGCGCATGCTTCCCGCGTCACATTCACCGACTTCAGGTAATACAAAATCGTTTCATGCGCAAGGCCACCGGTGCACCGTGGTTCTTGCGTAATGAAAATCTACACATAGATCTTGAGCTGCCGACCATAGCTCAGTACCTGAAGCAGGCTTCCCGCCGATATTTCGACTCTGCCGTCACACACTCTAACCCCTTGATTGTAAGTGCCGCCACTTACAATCCCATCGCGAATCACAGATTCACCCACGTCCGAAGGAGACCGAGGCACGCTCTCGATGACCCGACGACGTGACTACCAGGGCCCAAGCCCTTCATAAAACACAACACACGTACATTGCACCCTCACATCGCCCCGCCGACGGCGGGGCGTCTAAATAAGGATATTCGCGATACCGCCATGTCACTGGTCGGTTCTCTCCAGTCCATACAGATAGAAGCGTCGCTGGAGTTTCTTGCGCCACTTCTTCTCCAGCGCCCACGAATTCCGAAGTGGTGGTACAGGTAGCTAATAATCATAGCGAATTTAAAGAATCCTCTGTCAGAAGCAACTGACCGAGCCGAGGTTCGGCCCTCTCAGGCACCCTCGAGTCAGACGCTCTCGCGAAACAAGGTAACGGTCAAGCCGAGGCTCCCTCTCGGGAGCCCTTGTGCTGGTTACCTATATATAGAGGTCTCGACTGAGTGCCATTAGCGCTCGGTCACCAGGTTGAGAACCCAGTGAAACTGTATAAGCCCTCGTGCTAACAGCGGCCATCAGCCTGAAAAAAAAGCAAGTGATTCCGGCCTTTTACCCATGAAAGACTAAGACGGAATGCTACGTCACCATTAATAAGGACTGCGGTTACTTTCTTTCACCAGATGAAGAAGGTAATACGTTTAGTATGTGCTAAGTATTTACATTTGGTATGTGGTATTTATGATAGTTAATAATATTTGACATACTCTTGCAAACCCCGTTGGAGATGTTTGACAATGTTCTTGCTGTGGTCTGTTTCTTCCAGCATGCTCTGATGTCTCTCCAGAGCCGTGCGCAGCGTCTTCGTAGTCTTGTGCACAGACATGGATAATATACTCGAGCTGTCTTCCACTGTAGAAAGAAGTTTACTTTTATCGAATCTTAACAAATCGTTCTTTACATATTTCTAAGTGAACCTACGTTTTACACCAACTATATGAAAGAGTGAGGGACAGTAATTACAATTACTTATTTTTAATAATTTATTCTTTTTTGCATTAACCTTAACAAAGTTAAAGGTTTACTAGGGCTTAATGTCCAAGGCATTCGCTATCAGTCAATCCAAAGTGTGGTGAGATAGGTGTAGAAATAAACTAATTAATAAAAAAAAAGATTAATAATGACTAATATAAAATATACAATAAAACTCTAACTGATCCAATATTTTCTTTTCTTTCTGTTACTGCAATTAATATATCCTACTATTATTACAACGTTACTACCAATAGCTATAAAAGAACTAATAAAATTTTATGACTGACTCCAAACGTACGTTCGTTCATATATTCAAGTTACCGATAAATTCTTACTTTCACGACAATTAAATATATACCGCCGCGTTTTGTTGAGTCGTGAGTAATGAGTAAGAACACGACACAAAGATACCAAAATAAAACAAATTTATAATAATAACTGTACGTGTACGATCGATAATAATGATGCACGTTGTACTTACACCTAAGAAAGCTTGCGAGAAGTCGATGGATGCGTGGGTCAGAGTAGTGTTATGTGGCCGATCTAAGGAGGAGACCTATCTTAAAAAGTCGAGTATAGATTATATGTCGATGGTGATCATACAAAAATTGTTTATGAAAAGAGATTAATTGCAGAGTAGAGCACAAGACGTAAATCTTTCGGCCAACAAGATATTGTGATTAATAGAAACGACTGATTTCTAAACGATTAAAAACTGAATTAAAAAAAAACTAATATTAACATTTTATATCGTCTGTTTTCGTTTAATTGCCAAATTTGCGTCAAGAGACTGCAAAGTCGATGATAATACGATGATATTGTTACAATTTATCTCAGAAAATATTTTTCTTGTGTCATTTAGAAAAAAGCTATGTTATGTTGAGTTGTTTTCATATAAAAAATAGATAAATTTAAGAGTAGAGAAATTCATATCATTAATGTTGTTGTGGAACAAGTGAGGAAGGTGTGTAAAAATTGTTTAACATATAAAACCGTATTCTCTGCCACTATTTATAGTCTATGAATGATGTTTTTTTTATTACATCAGGGGTGCCGAACGAGTACAGAATACACCTAATAGCAAGTGATTCTCAAATAGAGTTCTCGACTAAGCGTTATAAGCGCTCGGTCACCAGGTTGAGAACCCAGTGAAACTGTATAAGCCCTCGTGCTAACAGCGGCCATCAGCCTGAAAAAAAAGCAAGTGATTCCGGCCGTTTACCCATGAAAGACTAAGACGGAATGCTACGTCACCATTAATAAGGACTGCGGTTACTTTCTTTCACCAGATGAAGAAAGTAATACGTTTAGTATGTGCTAAGTATTTACATTTGGTATGTGGTATTTATGATAGTTAATAATATTTGACATACTCTTGCAAACCCCGTTGGAGATGTTTGACAATGTTCTTGCTGTGGTCTGTTTCTTCCAGCATGCTCTGATGTCTCTCCAGAGCCGTGCGCAGCGTCTTCGTAGTCTTGTGCACAGACATGGATAATATACTCGAGCTGTCTTCCACTGTAGAAAGAAGTTTACTTTTATCGAATCTTAACAAATCGTTCTTTACATATTTCGTAAGTGAACCTACGTTTTACACCAACTATATGAAAGAGTGAGGGACAGTAATTACAATTACTTATTTTTAATAATTTATTCTTTTTTGCATTAACCTTAACAATGTTAAAGGTTTACTAGGGCTTAATGTCTAGAAATAAACTAATTAATAAAAAAAAAGATTAATAATGACTAATATAAAATATACAAATAAAGAATAATAATAAAATATACATATGTATATAGATACTAAATACGTAATACAGATATACAAAATATATATGCATACAAGACAATAGCGGTACCAATAAATATCATACGTGAATGATGAAATTATCTAATTTGGTATTTTGTTGTACCGATGCTAAACTATCTTACGTTTATAATTATGTATTAAACAAAATCAATGGTGCCGATAACGACTGTCGAATTCGGTTTGCCACGGCTCTTTAAAATGAAATAAAATAATAAATTTAAATAAAATATAAAAAAATACTTACAATCTTTGAAAGATTCTTCTAGAACTTTGGTGACATGCCGGAGCAAGAGGCGGTGGGATCGCTCCAGTATCGGCAAATACGAGGCGGAGAAGTTCTCGGAGAAGTTAGTACGGATCACGTCCTGTACACAATGTTCCGTAGCAGCCACTATGTGCTCCTTTAGAACCTGAAGAAATAACCTTTTTTATAGAATTTGAAAACGAGCAAGCAGCTCACCTGGTGGTTAGTAAGTAACCACTCATGGACATCCGCGACACCAGAGAAGTCGCACATAGACTGCAGGCTATATTTAAGGCCGGCAGCGCATCTAAGTGTGTTCTAAAAGAGAAGTTCTTGAAATAAAACCTACAATCAATTCTAAGTGTGATGGAAAAGCAAGGAATTTTGAAAGGAACAGATTCATCTTAACTATTAAGAAATTAACTGTGGTAGACACGCTGTAAGTTATTTCCGGGTGCAGCATGAATGGAGAAGGACCTCGCCCTCACAGAATACAGACGCGAAGTAGCAGAATAACGCTGCCGTGTTTCGTTTAGTTAGCGTAATGATACATACACGAGGTTGTTTGAAGCGAATTATTCCATCTTAATATAAAAGAAAAAATCCGATTTCTTTCTTTCACCAGGCGAAATACGACTAAACAATTTTTTTCTCTGGTTTTCCAAAAACATGGTTTTATCCCGTTCAAACTAACCTCTTCGTGGTACAATGTAGGAGTATTTTGTATGTACACTTACGTCACCCTGTAGAAACTCGGTCAGAGCATCTATGATCTCCTCTTCAAGGCATTGCGTATGCTTCAATTCTATCGCGTCCAGCAAACTCTTCGCTCGTGCGTTATCTTTGTCCTCGGTATTAGTAGGAACCTCATTAAGCTTTGATCGAATGAGCTCCTTCAAACTGACACAGATATATGAATGTTCTTGTAAATTAATAGTTTATATTTATTTATACTATATTTTTTATCTTTAACGAAAGAAAAGTTGAAAAGGCGGACTTAATGCCTATCGGTATTCTCTACCAGTCAGCCCAAGGAGTGATAATGTGATAGGAAATCATAAATAACTAATGCAATTGAAATAATATATATAATACACCAACAATATATAAAGAACAAATTAATATACAGTTATACACGCACACTTACTCTTACATAAGTAAATATTTTATTTATGTATTCTATTGACCAACCAGGAGGAGATGGCAAAAAAAAGATATCCCTAAAATATTATACCATATTATAATATATAACCTTCTGTACACGGATAAATTAATACAAAATACATAGATATAATATATAAATATATCTTTAACGGTGGCCAATAACGATAAGGTAGTAGATTAAATTAAACCAACAATAGAGTCATTCATCAAATGCTCACGAACTAACTTTTTTAGCCTGAACAGTAAACGAGTTAGCAAGAAATATATATGTATATAAAGTCCCACCGCTGGGCATAATCCTCCTCACTACAGTGTATTGGAGCTCGCCACGCGGCTCCGCTGAGAACACATGTTTTCAAGTTACTTTTTATTTATTTATTTCTTTAATATGTAAGTAACCTCACGTTATTTTTCCTTCACTGTCGACGTGGTAAGTAAATCAGCACATAAAATTGGAATTTTTAAGTCCCACATAGATTAGCAGCATGACAGTGAACATAGGGACCATCTCACTCCTCAGGGGTGATAACGCATCTGCATTATGATACCTTATCAAGGAGGAATGTGGTTATCATAAGCCGCCGGATTCTCTGACCATCAGGTGAGCTGTGTTTGTCACTCGCAGTACAATAATTTTTTTTAATGATTTAATCTTACGTGACATCTCCAATTCGAATAATGTCCGCTAAATTGGTTTTGATAGCAAGAGAAGTATCGTAGTACAAAGAATTTGATATATCCTTTTTTATTTCAGTCAAGAGCTTTTGCTGTTCTTGCAGTAAATCTGGAAAGTATAGAAAATATTATAGTTTTAATTCAAAACAACCGGACACAAAAATTTAATTATTGCACAATTATTTTGTAATTATTTGAACCACTGTAGGTGTAGCCTGGAAACAATGGCTTTAGCGGGGAAGAACCACATTGTCACTTTTTGTGGCTACCAACAACTAAAATAATACCTGCTCTCATTCGTCGTCTCAGATCGTCATCATCATTATCACAGCCTGCCTATAGACCACTGCTGAAGGGACTCCAGGTTCAGGCCTCCCCCATAGATTACGATCCTGATCCATCCACATTCAGCAAACTTGCATAAGTGGTCACGCCATCCACTAGTCGTTCTACACTACGACTGCCACTCCGAGATTGCCACTCGAGAACCTTTCTTCCCATCAGCTATCGGTTCTACCGAGGTCTGATCATTGCCACTACAGTTTGCTTATCATTTGAGCTATGTCGGTCACCCTCGTTCTAATGCGGATGTCGTGTCGTATGTTTAGTAACAGCAAATTTAAGACACCAACGGTACTTGGTTTCCCTTAGTCTTAACGCATCTATAGATTTCTTATGGAGGTTATACGTAGGTGTTATGTCCCCGAGGAATTGCCATCAAATGAATTGCGTGCCATTTTATCACTTTGATGTCATAAAAAAAATCATTACAATTTAATATTAATCTAATAGTAATGTCCTCCGGGCTGATTTCGACTGTGGCGATATCTTCTGCTTGTGATTAGATGACATCGACTTCGCAGATATAACTATACGTGCATTCAGAGGCTTTTTTTGAGGATTCGTTGTCCGCTTCTCAATTCCCAATAATACGTGTGCAATAACAATGAAGGAAAATTCGAATGCAGTGTCGGTACAAACACAATAAACCCAGACCAGAAAACTAACAATTTGTAATTCACGAATGTTATTCCTCAGTTGGGAATTGAACCCTAAACACAGCAGCCAGATACTCTTACCACGCCGGAAAATAATATCAACGTGAACCGGCGGGAAACGCGACCCTGCAGAGAACTACACTGATGATGTTCTTCTCGTAGACTTTGATCACAACAATATCTTCAGGGTTAATAGGTGATTCGGAGTATGGGGGTACCCTGATGTCTCCTTCCCTTTAAGGATATTAGGTTTAGGGTACGGTCAGTGAAACTTAATGTTGTTTCATGGACTTGTCCACCATTCGTCTATTCGTAGTGAACCATCTGCTAACACGTGACTTTTAATTTTGGAGGTTGCCTTTCCCAAAAATATTATGGTTT
The DNA here is from genome assembly GCA_029286865.1 of Teinopalpus imperialis. Taxonomy (NCBI): domain Eukaryota; kingdom Metazoa; phylum Arthropoda; class Insecta; order Lepidoptera; family Papilionidae; genus Teinopalpus; species Teinopalpus imperialis. The sequence goes on from JAGSMU010000028.1 coordinate 1,569,630, forward strand.
ATACATTAAAAACAATGGCCCTATATTTTTTAATTATAAAAAAATAAGGCAGACCTTTACCAGAAGAGCATATGAATTAGGGAAACTACAGAAATTTAGTAATTACTTTCAATTTTCAGAAAAAAAAAAAATATACGTAAATCACAAATAAGGAAATGAAACTCGGTGTTGTAGGATGTTTTGTTCTGAGGATGTTGTTAGGGTGACTACACTAAACCTATTTTTCAAATCGAAAACAATCGATACCTTTATAAGACTGGTGATAAATGGGTAAATACTTCACTTGATGTTAGGTGATAAATGATGAATATTCATGGGTCCCAGTCATGAATATTCATAACACCAGAGGTATGCAGGTGCGTTGCCAACCTTTGATAAAGAAGTGGGCTCTTCTTTAAAGGCCTGCAATTATGTACATCTACATTTCATTGCCCACTATTAGTCCACAGCTGAACCATAGGCCTTCCCCACAGACTGCCATAGAGTATGATCCTGTCTTCCTGTGCTACCTGCATCAACCGACTTCCCGCAAACTTGCGTAGGTCGTCGCTCAATCCAGTGGAGGTCGTCCTACGCTGTGATAACCAATACGATGTTGCCACTTGGAAACCTTTCTTCCCGTCAATTATATTATTAATATCATATTTCGTAATATAGCATGGAGAACTTTAAAAACATAAACTCCTTAACACACGAAACGACATGCACGCATAATCCTTTTTATTTATTTTTGTGTTTCTGAACCGTGTATCTGACGTACATACCCAGTCCGGCCATAAATTCTGTTACAAATGAAAATGCATTTTTTTGAATGAAGTAATGTAATATTATTAAAATTAATACCTACATATTTATTAGTCTCAGCAAAAAATAAAAAAATCTATTCAAAAGGCTTTGGCTTTTATACAGGCCTTTAATCTGTTTGGCCACGAATCTATGGATTTAAGAGACTCAATGTCACCGTATCGCTTAGAGCAGGCCATGTCCTCCAAAAAGTGACCATAATTTGAAGTCTAAAGGGTTGAGGTCTGGGCTAGATGAGGGCCAGACTTCAGCCTTTATAAAGTCCGGAACGTTGGTTTCAAGCCAGGCTTGGGTAGTTCGTGCCTTGTGACCAGGTGCAGAGTCCTGCTGGAAAATCCACGGTATATTTTTAAAAAGTGTATTGCTGAGAGGTTTCACAACATGATCCAAGACTGTATCTTGATACACTTTGGCTGAAGTTTTCACTCCTTTTTCACAAAAATGTAGTTTTGTGACTCCTTAATAAGACACGCCCCGCCAAACCATCACTGACGCAGGATGATAACTTGAGCAGCTTCTTTAGAACTGTGAGTGTACGCTTTATCATTATAATACGCGACAGAGCCCTAGCAGGAATCTTCATTTCTCGCGATAAGATTTTTTTGCTTCCTAATGGGGTTTCGACGAATTCTGGCTTTAACAGCATTAACAGCCTTTGTAGTTCTAACAGCACGCGGCCGCCCCGATCTTTTCTGGTCTTCGACAGAGGAAGTGTTATTGTATCTGTTGATAGTACGAAATACGAAAATACGGCTGATACCACGCTTTTGAAGTGTCTGGAATATGACCGACGGCTCCATACCTACTTTGTGCAAGGCGATCACTGCAATCCTATTTTCTTTAACACCCCATTCCATATTGTAATTTGATAATGGACACGAAAAAATATGTGAAATGGCGCAAAATCGAAAGAAGTTTTTAAAATAATATACGTGTTCCAAATTCAAAATAATTAAAAAGTTGAAAAAAGGAAAAGTTTTTATGTAACAGTATTTACGGCCAGACCTAGTTATATAATATTTTTCAAGTTTAAAGCTGTAAACAATGGAGAAATCTTATCATTAGTTTACAGTAGTACATTTTAAATATATATACGTATATGTACATAGTTTACAGCTATAAATTTGAAAAATATTACCACAAATTTTAAAACATTATGGTAGAATACCAAAAATAAAAAATATTAAACTAACTTAATTCATACAAATTGATGTTTTCAATACAAAATGTGGTATTTTATTAATTGTCGTTCACTTACCGCTTAGTTTCTCAATTTTCGTTTCCAGCTTAAAAACAGATTCCACGTCCTGCGTGGGGCCTGGAGGAGAACAGGTCATCTTATCATAAATTAGCTGTTCAAGTTCCTCGTTCGAGGATACCTCCCAATAAACTTCGATGTTAGAATCATTGCTTTCACATAACTCTTTATATTGAATAAGACGTTCTTGGAAAACTTTTAGTCCGTTGCTTACGTTTTCGAAGTTATCTAAAGAGTTTAAGGATTTTGAACGTGTCAAATTATTTGCTCTTTGTACTTTTAATCGATCCATAGTGGTGTTAATTGTGCACGAGAACAAAACTGCGACATCAACTGCACGCACCGCAATGTTTCGTGTTTTTTATCCTACCCTCAAATGACTTAAGTCTCAAGATATACATAACAGCTAAATAAAGTTTAATTTTACAGTGACAATTGTGAAGAATGATTTTTGTTCTGACAGTCTATCTTATGCAACGCCGTAAGACGGCTTATTTCTATATATATATATATAGAAATATATTTTATATATTTCTATATATATATATATATATATATTTGATGGCAGTTAACGCATAACAACAGTGTTTACAATATTTTGCCAAAAAACAAAAATGCTATTAATGTTTTTATTTTTTTTTTTTAATAAAAGTTAGAAACGTGGCTTACACCGTTTTTTTTTGGTACTAACTAAAACTCAGCGGCTCCAGACTCAGCCGACCTCGTCGCCATTTAGTAGTTTATAATTTTATTTTTTTTTTTGTGCCTAAGAAGTACTAATGTTATGGTTTCTGTACATAATATCTCAATAAACTGCACAGCTTAGAAAATGTTGGCAATAACATTATGACACATTAGTATCCATAATAGATGAAACCCTCTTATCAAGATAAAATATACCTAACAGATGTTGGCACACTTGAATCGGGAGACTTGAGTAATTATAAAAGAACTCATAGAAGAAAGAACTTCCCGAATTTGTCTCCGGGTAAACTTATTTTTTTATAAAAATTAAAATCTTGTACTATGTATTACGAATTAAAAAAAAATTGTTCTGGTCCAGTCGTTCTCAAGTGATGAGCGTTTACTCACGAACAGCATTGAATTTTTATTTATTAAGATGAAGATATCAGCAATCAAATGCTTGTATGTATTCAGCTTATAAATACAAGTGAGATAAAGTTTATTTTTACCTTCTAATTTCTGGTTGAGTCACATTATGACCCAGGACACTCAGATTCATCTTCGATAAGGAATCGTGAAGCCCCGTCACTAGTAACAAGGATCTAATAACATTAGCATTACAAATTGAGGGGAAACGAACTTACTCAGCGGGCCTCCCGCTCGCGAGTATAATTAGATAAAGCTGTAGAAGTCTCTGGACTAACAGCAAAACTCATACACAAAAAAAAAGAAAAAAAAGAGAGGAAACGAAATAAAAATAACAAAGTCAATATAATACACACATTTATTACAGATATGCCTAAACAGTAACATTTCCGACGAGAAACAACGTTTTTAACCGCTTACACTAGACAACTATGTGTATATACTTATATTAACATGCAAATTGCAATAAACAATAACTACCCATTTCGAAGGCAAATTGACAGCCATATTAAATCTCCGATGGATTTTAATTGTCTGCCATATAATACTTTTCTTATCAATCTTCTTGAAAAAGATTGAAGAGGATGAAATAAGTCATGCTACCTTCGAAGTGACACCGCACTAAAAATAAGTGTTACCTACATTAGGTTTTTGCTTACGTCACCGGGACATTTATTCTGGATAATTAATATGATTACATAGGTTATACAACATTATATCGTGAATAAAACAATAGACAAATTTATTTAATGTAAGAGTACATTGAAATACTATTTGCTGTCATTAATAATTTGGCCTTTACAGGAAACCATAAAATATTGGTTCATAAAAATATGATTTTATTTATTATTTTCAATTAATCATGACAGTTTCTTATTCCAACAATTGCCTGTGGTTACCGAATACAAAAAATATATATATAAATCAAATGTTTAAATAGACAACATAGACCACAATTGAATGAAACTCATATAAAAAGATAATTGGGATTAATAATGATAATTAAATGTGACAATAAAACAATTTAATTCAAGAAGCACGCAAAAGCACACACCAATCGGTCAAACACACTGAGTTGCCAGCCGTTAAAATTGAAGATAAAAAAAACTGGCAATATTTACACTAAATAAGAAAAAATCATTTATACATTGGCGTGTGTGAGCAAATATTAAACCTAGAAATAACATTACCTAGAGACTAGGGTCTTTTATACACAATAATACTTATACCATCAGGCCCTTCTATGTTATATAAAAATATCTCGCTATATATTGTAACAGTGATATTGTATTGTGGATACAAATTTAGTTGGCTATAACTTGAGAATCGATATATGAAGTAAATAAAAGATTTTTTTTAATATATTTATTTCTTATATTATTGATAAGCATTAATTCTAAAACAAAATGCAAGTCGACATGATGGTTTTAAAATATAAATAAATTAACGATTAGAGATTTGATTTGCAAAAATAAACATAAAATCGTACAGATTTACACAATTTTGAATTTGTACATTAGTGTATGTGATTTTTTTTTTAATTTGATAGGTTAGCCAGAAGACACTTATGGTATAGATATATCGAAAAAGAAACAAGTTGAGACCCATTTTCAGTACAATTTGGAATGCATTATAATCTAAAGTTCCCTAAACACAATAAATACATATCATTGAAAAAGCCCGTATTTAATGTGTGTTTTATACTATTTAATAAAGACATTGGGGAATGATACAATATTTTTTATATTACACACAGGATTGAGATAAATTTATATTTTAATCATCTAGATGATTTAAAATTCAATTTCAGAAATATAATAAAATGGCAACACAGATACATAAAATGATATGCCAGAAAAATATGTTTTCAGTATATACAAAAAAAAACAAGTCTAGGAACAGACTTTTCTCATTATCTCTCCAAAATAATTTTAAACTAACCAATAAATACGATAAACTATTGTTAATTAGACATTCATAATTTCAACATCTTGTCTAGAATTTAAAGTAATGTATAATTAAGTATAATTCAAAATAATTATCACATTACTAATAAATAGTACAGCTAACTTAGGAGGAAGCACTCGTATCTCCTTTCTTAATAGTGCGGTGACTAACTGATTTAATATAATGTATTTTCTCAACGGGACACCAGTAATATTTGTGTACAGCAGCAAAAAAGCTGTACATTAACAGAACAAATTAGTTTATATGTTTAGGAGAATTTACGAGATCACCGGGTAGATGGCGGTATAATAAAGAACAAGGCAAATTTGTCCTTTTAAAAATTCTCATTTAAGTATGAACCAGGTTTATCCAACTTTATTTAATTCGCTACCTACTTTTAGTGACATAACATTGTGTATACACAATACGTATAAAGGATTGTTGTAAAGCAATAAACACTAAGATTAGCCTTTCTAACATAATTACAACCATAAATAACTGTAACAAATAGATATGTCGAACAAACGGCGAAGTGAAAACACATTCAAACATGAGCTACCTACGTTCATATATCATAAAATATATACCAAAAACATGCCAACAATATCATGATTTTTGACTAAGTGAAGACATATGAATTTATACGCTATTATAAGTGAAATACGGTCCAAATTGCGTTGTTGGCCTCCATTGTTAATATGTAGTTTTCAGTAACAATCTTACTTCAATATCTACCATAACATCTATACTATGCGTTTCCCTATAATTAATTATTTATTTATATAATTGCATATAATATTTATGTTACGTAATTAGAAAAAAAAAATATCGTATAATATTTACTATCTACGACCAAAGTCAATATAACACTTTATATTATTGCAAAACTATTTAATGGAGAACACTAGTTTTTTCTCGCTGGCTACATTATATCAGAATATACAAATTTTGTGATATTATTCGTAAAATATTTCAAAATATAAGTTTTTTAAAGTTATTTTCAACAAATATATAAAGGAGAACATACTTTAAATATGAGGAACGTCTTCCTACCACAAGTTAATCAAGTACAGACAGTATTTGACAATGTCAAATTGTGTGTGTACAGAACTTTGTAATTTTGATTGAAAATAAAAAATACAATAAATTCAAAATATTGGAGTTGGCAGATACATAACAATTATTTATGAATTATATTTAAACTGACATAATATTTTCAATTTATTTTTTATACTGCCAGATTTCATAGCACTTATTTTTAAGTATAATTTTACGCATAAAAAAACGTGGGCAAGCTTAAAATAAGTATTTATATTAGAAATATTAAACCAAGGGTAAAATTGTTCATCAAAAAATGTACACGAATGGCTGAAATTTTATTGCGTATATATATCGCCTGCAATCTATATATGACAATTGACTATTTTTGTATATAAACAATTCAACGGAACTTTGTAAGTGTAGTTTGTAAGGGGCTTACGGGACAGTATTCGATTAGAATTATATGTTCTTTTTTGTATCATTATAGTGTGAGAGGGACGGGTGGAGCAGATGGATATAATAGTAAATGAGACTAAGTGGGGATAGGGATGAGAAGGGTGAGTATTACCATGGTCTGCGTGGTCATTTGGGAAGCGGCAGGCCGGTGAAGGCGACGGGCTGTTCGTTGGCGACCAGGTTGGCACGCGGCGCCGTCGTCGGTTGGCCCATACCCGCCTCCAGGGTCGCCGCTGACGTCCTCATCTCCTCCGCTGACGCTCTACATTTTGAAAAAATACATATTACACTCGTGTTCTTTTTGGTCAGCAAAGCTAGCAAGAAGATTATTGGACAAGAAAAAGTCGACAAAGTACAAATGGGTGATACAATAAAAACAGAATCTCCTCTTTGTTGTTCCTAAAAATTCTTCCTGAGATCTGAATATAGGGGGGTGATACAAGTTTGCATTCATAAAATATGTAATGGCTGGTTGAAGTTGAAAAAGCTTAAGTTACGATTAGAATAAAAAAATGCAATTATAATTGTCTTTTGAGGTGACCAAGGGTGATTTTATGTTTATTAAGTTCTAATTAATAATGATAAAGTTTTAAATAGCTTTAAGCTAACATGCTTTTACGATTCTAAGGATGTCTCATTAGAGCACACATTTCATACCTCCTCAACAAAGATTCAAAATGAACATGCTTCGTGTCACCTGCAATACGAATACGTTACGATATAAATTCCACTGCTAGGCATAGGCACCACTGCAGATTGGCAAACTTCACATGTCATTGAAATTTGTATTTTAATTTATGTTACATTGCAGTTGGAAACCACATATAGAGAAAATTGACAATAAAACAGATCGGTTTGTCTATGTATTAAGGAGGATTAGGCAAAGAGTTAACTTATATTTCTGCATTGTACGATTAATAGCCTACCGTGCTAACAGTTCATCAATTCTTAGATACTGCATAATTATATGGGGTCATTCAGTATTGGCAGATAGTCTTTAAAGCTCAGACAAAATGTATCAAAGCAATATATGTAGCAAACATCCTAGATAGTTGCAAACCAGTTGTTAAAGAAACATAAAATCTTACCGTTACCCTGCCTTTAAGAAATATGTATTGTAGTAAAAAAAAAAACACCAATTATTTGAAAAATTTAGCCACAGTGCCTAAATAAAAAATATATAGCCGATCTAGACATAAAAATAAACTGCGCTTACCTCAGATAAATGAAATGAATGAAATAATAAAGTAAGTAATTGACACCCAATATTGTGATGCTATAATTATGTTAATACAATATTAAATTTGTTTAAAATGTAAATTCATTGTAATATTTGCACACCATACGAGGCAGAATATGTTCGTTCATTTAATGATCTACTGTAACTCCATTTGTACCATATTCTGGCAAATCAATTATTTGATTGATTGATTTGATTTAATAGAAATGCAGATATCCTCACCATGTTTTACATTTATTTTACTAAGTATGTTATGCTTACACCGTGTAAAAAAACCCTATATCAAAAGCAATTATTAAATGGGAAATAATGTTACCACGCGTGTCGTCTGATGCTGCGATGGACTATAGTCTGATTTTTAATTCGACGGAATTATGACAGCTGTCACTCTTTAACAATTCAGATAGTATAAACCTTTTCTGCTTTAAATTTTTAAATATAAAATATAGTAATTAGACTTTGTTCTGTACATTCAATGCACACTAACTAGAATGTGAAAAATTTTATCTCTAAATGGAAAAAGAGTAAAACAACATATTTCCTAAATAAAAATATTTTTTTTTGTTGCAAATATGCATGCACATAGTAGCCAGAGAAGCTGACTTTGACTGTTTCACCGGATTGAGAGGTGGCATAGCTCTTAGGTCGCTCAGCCTGAACCTCTATTCTATACTATATGGGACTAAAAGTAATATAATAAAAAATAAAAACGACAGACAAAATGACACGGCGTAATTTTTTTTTTTAGGTTTGTCATCTTGTTATTTTGGCTCTTACAAGAAGCGATGATTTTACAAATAAGAAGTTTTCCCTAAAAACGTTTGCAACCTATGGGTTATTGGACAGGGATTCCTGTAATAGAAAAATAATTTCCATAATAATTATAGTAACTTCTATAATATGATAATAAAAAAATTTATTACCATTTTAGAATTATCACAATTTTTTGAAGTCTTAGTTTTTCTAATTGAAACGTTAAATTCAAGAAAGGTTAATTTTTTATTGGCATTTAAGCCAAAGCTTTCCGTTTTTAGTGGGAATGTTTCAATAATGGCAACACTTCTGAAATTTTAAAATTCCGTCGAATAAAAAAATCAGACTATAGCATATTAATAACCAGGCAGTTGGCATGCAATTAGGCTTGCTAAATAATAATAATAATAAAATTGCAATTATTTCAATTCAATTCATCAGTGACTCGAGGGTGCTACTAGCGGCAGTGTGGCCATATCAATGTATGCGGTAAACAACTGAGATAACAAATTTATATAAATAATAATAATATTTATTTAAAACCGTATCCATATTATATTTTAAAACCAGTAACAACTTTAGTAAGAACTTGATGTCACTTTTTTTTTAAATAATGCTAGAATTGCTTGAACAGTCGGAATGTTAGAAATGTTAATTATTTCTAACATTCCTGTTAACCACTCCATCTAAGCTTAAATGCTTGTGATGGCTAGCACTTTGGATAGGATGCAATACTCTTCTTATAGGATAGAATTGAAGCTACGCTGCTGAATATCTCACTTAGTATACGTAGGGTTCAAGAAATGGAGATTATATTGGGACACTTGTATTTACATTAAGACTATTTTTTTTTATTACATTGAGAGTAACAAACTCACACAGTTCACCTGATGGCAAGTGATTCTTGCGGCCATTGATATCTCTACATATATCCTTGACAAGAAATCATAATGCAGATGCGTTGTCACCCTTGAGGACTGAGATGGAATGCCTCGTCACCAGTAATAAAGATCTCCGGAACCCTACGCTCACCGGAAAAAAACACAACGGCATTATGCTGATATTCTATGCTGGTATTGTGAGGGCGTGATTCTACCCCGGTCGAGTTGACCCATTCATTCTGCAGCTAGAAACAAATTCACTCATTGGTGTGAAAGAATTTTTGTAGTCAAACATTGTGTCTAAAGCTGAAACTAGTGATTGACATATTTTTTTAATTTATTTTACAAGTGGACGATGCTGTAATTAAACAATTATGCATTCTCTCAAACAGATGCTGTAAATATGTAAACATCAGGTAAGTTTTACTTTATTTGTAATCCGCTTAGAGGATATGAAATATTAATTAACGACCAACCAACCAATCAACTTTTAAAAGGGACGGGCTTTTTATTCGATGCTCATAAATTTCAATATCTTTGTATATTAAGATCTTTTTTTTTCTCTTCGTCCTTTGAACAATATAAAATAAAATAAAAATAAATGAATAAAATTGTCGTGGAATTTTAATCAATTTACAAATGTTAGGTGAATTGAATGATTTGGATTTAGTGGAGTCTTGAAAGAAGCAGGTTTTCGGTTTTGTGTTTCGGTATTTTTTTATACGAGATCGATCATATAGAAGTTAGGATTATTGTCGTAGAAAAAGCGGTCACCATGGTATATATGTGTATATGTAAAAAAGAAGATCATTTTCATATTGAAGACTAAAATGCCGGTTGCCAGTAACTAACATACAGTGTGCTAAAGCAAGCTAGTTCATTTTCATCCATGCACTAAACAAGCGTGGCTAGCATTAGACTTTGTGGGCGTTTGCCTTTAGTTAGGGCGCCAGACGTCGGGGTCCTCCATGAGGGTGACGTTATGGTCACCGGAGGCCGCAAGAGGAGCGCCCGGGGGCGTACCGCCCGCCATGGCCGCCATGTCGTCGCGAGACCCTCTGCCCATGCGCACCGTACACACGCAAACATATTAGCACCCTTAGGGTTTTTTGTACACTGCTCCGATCCGGTATAATATTCATCGGTCCAGAATAATGATCTTTAATTGATTACTCGCCAACGAGAAACACTAACGTACAAAATTAATGAGCTTTACTACGAGATTTCCTCGCATTTCCGTTGTCAACGTGCGTCATACCTGACGGACCGCAGCAGTGTACAAGTGCCCTTACCTGTTATTATTCACATAGCAACGACGGTTATATAAGTTGTTTTACCAATTAATATTAAAGCATTATATTATAGGACATTAACAACAATTGTATTAGTATAATAAAAAAAATGCGTTGGATAAAATTAATACAGATTTTACCGCGTTAATTTTAACTTTTTTATCCAGACGTTTCGAGTGCTGTAAAGCACACGTGACCACGGGCGGGACTGTCTGATTGTCAAGATAAAAAAAGTTAAAATGTATATAAATACTTTTGTTCAATGCATTGGTGTCATTATAAGAAAACTTTTTATTATAATAATATATTTATTCGATGCGCATATTATAAGGACAATGTTTTTTACTATTCTACAATGTATAGATTAGATAACACTATTATATTATTAGTCAATTAAAAGGCAAAGGTTTATTAAAATATCACATTATTACGTATTATTTTATCATATTATTAATAGTAAGTTAATAAGTAACACGTAATTTAGCGCTTTAGCTACGTCAATTACACAGACTTCAATTTTCACAACTGTATTAACTTTACCACTCATATGTATATATATACAATGCATATGTATATTAAATACATAATACATGTATGTATATATATAATACATGTATGTATATATTAAATACATAATACATAAACATGTTTTATGTATTTAATATATGTATGCATTATTCTTTACTTGTTTTATTTATTTTTAGTTTTTTTCTTTTTATTCATTAGTTTATTGCTTTACCCATCATACACATATCTCACCACACCTTATGTCGACTGGTAGAGAATGCCTTTGGCATTAGGTCCGCCCTTTGTGAACCTTTAAATTTGTTAAGATTAATGCAATAAATAAATATAGGGATAGTACTCACTTCCTGCCCAGCGCCATCATACCGTAGATGATGCCCGTACCAAATATCATGCCACTGCCGAACAAAGTGCTGAGGCTCAGGAAACACATGAAGAACGGCGGCAGTGCTAGACTGAAACGGAAGAAGAAATTTTTACAAACGAGTCACGAGCGTGTGTGTACGCGTCTTTATTTTGTCTTCTTTTTCGATGTACAGACCGAAGTTATGCGAACTGGCTGGATGACAAAATGGTCGTTTAGTATTGTCTTGAATTATTTAGAGAAGAATAAAAAAGTTATATATACCTTATTATTCTAATATGATCAGATTTAGATTGGGAACTATATTTTTAATATTGTAGTATAATCTAGAGTAGATGTTTATACAGTAACACTTGCTTGGTGGTCCTCAAAATCAAATTATGCATTATAAACGAATAATTATGATTTTTAATATTGGTATTAACATACAGTATATATTTGACTGCCTTATGATTTGAGTCTTTTTAAGGGTGATCACACTATCACCTTTAAACCCAGACGGTACGCGGGCGTTAAAGAACACTTCTGCTGGATATTATTTATATGCAGAATGAATGGGTCAACACGACCTGGGTAGGATCACGCCCTCACAGAATACCAGCGTGAAATAGCAGCATAATGCTTCTGTGTTGCTGATGAGTGTAGGGATCCGGAGACCTTTATTACAGGTAACGAGGCATTCCATCTCAGTCCTCAAGGGTGACAACGCATCTTCATTATGATTATTTGTCAAGGATGAATGTAGATATCATGAACCGTTGGTATCACTTACCATAAGGTGAAATGTGTTCGAATTTGTTACTATCTTACGTAATTAAAAAAACCATGTTTACTATACTCTATCCCAAGGCAAGCACTGTAAAGGTGCACCACGCTATTGTTTATTTTAAATTAACTACATGTATAAGCAAGACGCCGCAAGCTAAATGTCATAATTCATAGCACGCGAGCAAACCGAGTTCGATCGCGATGCCGACATCAATGAAATTGTTAGTTGCATTGTTAAATGCTGATTTACCACGTGCTGCGAGAGAAGGAACACATCGTGAGGAAACCGATATCACTGAAAACTAAAAAAATATTTCGAAGATATGCGCGAAGGTGCCCAATCAGCACTGGAGCCGCGTGGTGGGACTGCACTCTAACACCCGCCCTAGAGAGGAGACTTAAATCCAGGAGTAGGATTTATGAACACGCAATTTTTTTTTATATGCGCACGCACGTCTTTATCTCGCAACGCACCAGCGTCTCCTCTGATTTTACGAATGTTCATGGGCGCCGGCGATCACTTACCACGAGGTGAGCTGCTTGCTCATGCCACCTAATATAAGCCCAACCTGATCCTGATCCTGAGTCACCCACATCCATCGCCTTTCAGTTAAGTTGAATAGGTCATCGCTTCAGCTAGTGTCGGGTCCACTTATACTGCGACTGCCAGTCCGAGGTTGCCACTCAAGAACCTTTCTTCCCTGTCCCGTTACCTACAAGCTATATGGCCAACCATTGCGACTCTGGACGAACACCACTTGAAACTGCAACACATCTTCTCGTCCTAAATGCCTCAACGATAAACCAAAAGTCTTTAACTAGCGATGACTTACGGTATAAAGACGGGCCTTCACTACTGGCTGTATGAGAAAGCCCAGAGTCACTCAGCGAGTTCTGGAACGGGCTATGCTCAGCGTGATAGAATACGTAAGACAACGTATAGACACCCGCAGGTAGAACGAAGTTTACCGACATAGCTCAAAGGATTAGCAAGCTGTATGGCAATAGTCACCTATTCAACAAAGGTTACAAATTAAATGATTTTTTTTTACTCACCCAACGTAGAAGACCGCTTTATTCCAGTACGGTCTCGACTCCACCTTGTCGGAGAGCGTCTGCACGTAGTCTATGAAGAAACAACAGCAGGGCGCCTCGCACACGATGACGATGAAACCGGCGAGCATCTGCCAGATGCCCGCGATCAGGCATGGCACGTTCAGTGTGAACAGGCCCAGGCAGTTGAACACGCCCAGGAGGATTGCGACTGTAATCAAAGTGAAGGTAGATGATTTTACTTTAAGACTTGTAAAGATATATTGTTTTTTATAACTTTCTCTATTTACCTCAACATAGAGATATAGATAGGATAGAGTTTGAATACCTTGTTAACCTTAAATGAGCCCCGAAAATCTACACTCATTGTAAGAAACACAGCAGCATTACGTGTACGTTTACCACGGTGTTCCAGACGACCCATTCATGTCACCACTAGAAGCTTCTGCAGCGTGGTTCTACCACTGTAAGGCTTGCTAGGAGTGAAAGTATTTTCTTCCCCGAGACGGGACATCCGGCACTGGTGGGCGCGCGAATATGTGCGAGAACATTCCCTTAGCCTTTGCCGAATGCGGCGAAGATCAAACATGAGATTTTATTCGGTGCGTTTCCGATATAATCTGTCCTTGTCCTCCACGAGAGTGGGCATGCATAAAGCATATCCCTACGTATAATACAAATGACGTAGTTATAAATATGTTTACGCACGCATGGACTTAGCGGGGAGGATGCCGCTATAACACGATTAAGATACAACAGATGCGTAGAATATTCATTAGATATATGTAGATTTTGTATAATGATGGCGTCAATAGCATAATGGTTTAGGGTACGGTCTGCGAAACAACATCGTAGGATCGAATTCACCATTCGACACTATTTGCCATCTCCTAGCACGTGAAATTTAAGTTGCGAGTGCCGTTTGGTAACATTATTTCATTAAAAGGAATAAAAAATATGCCTTTCCATAAAATATTGTGTTGTGTAATATGTAAGTTAAAAACAATGGTCATCTATTATTAAATAAAAAAAATTACATTAGACCTTAGTCCGTAATTAGTAATGTTTATATCAAAAACTGTTTGAAGATAAAATACATGTATACTAGTCATATTTATATATCAACTACGTAGGACAAGTTACAGTGCCGTAAAAACATGCAAACGCAGACACATTCACTTGTAATCGCTTTCTCTAATCCGATTGAAGGCGTATTTTATTTATTACATTGAGAGTAACAAACGAGCGCACAGTTCACCTGATGGCAAGTGATTCCTGCGGCCCGTGACATCTACATTCATACTTGACGAGGAATCATAATGCAGATGCGTTGTCACCCTCGAGGACTGAGATGGAACGCTTCGTCACAAGTAATAAAGATCTCCGGATCCCTACTGCTATTTCCAGCTGGTATTCTGTGCGGGCGTGTTTCGTCCCCGTTCGAGCTGATCCATTCATTCTACAGCTAGAAACAAACTGCAGCATAGCTCTACCACTGTTAAAATTGTGTTTATTATGAGACTAACCTTTACATACGAGAACCTAGTTCATCCGATGGTAAGTGATTACCGCTGTTACCTGACTCCTGAACAATGATTCAAGCTACTCCAGTGGTGGCATTCCAGAGGACTAAGATGGATCTTTATCCGAAACCGAGTTCTCCGGATCTCTACACTACGGCATACCAGATAGCAGCGTTATGCTACTAGTACACCCTGGTACACTCGCCTTTTATTGTCATCCTCAATAATGAATCATAATGAATGACTCGTGATCAATTATAATCGTCTTCCGATTGCACACAGCGTTATGGTGAGTGTAGGGTTCAGGTATTCTGTGAGGTGTTCTCAATTTACATAACATAATAAATGGGATTTTTTTTGTCACCAAATAGCCTTGGACAGGCTCGACAAAAAGACATAATGTTATCTTATGTACTAATGTCAAACTAATGTTACACCTTATCGATACAACACCGTAATTCGCGTTCATTATAAATATATAATTAACAAAAAGTATTTATTTTGCTTTTTTTTTTTTTAATTTTGTTTGTACATTTTTTTATCATAGATTAGGTAGCAAACGAGCAAGCAGCTCACCGGATGGTAAGTTATATCCGCAACACCAGGGGAGTCGCAAATGTGTTGCCGGCCTATAAGAAAGGTGTAGACTCTTTTCTTGAAGGCCCCTAAGTAGTATCTGTTCGGAAACACCGCTGGCGACAGCTGATCCCACAGAGTGGTTGTGCGTGGAAGGATATTTCGCATAAAGCGCACAGTGTTGCACTACCACGCGGTGACCAGAGAAAGAGGCAGGTCTTTGCCGGTGGTAAATAAATAGTAGCATAATGCTGATATATTTCCTGAATGAAGTTGCGAGGATCGAAGTCGGAGACAGATACCTACGGATCAAATTCAACGACGGCGATATCTTCTGTTTATTACCAGGTGACATAAAATGCTTAGAATATAGTATAGTTCTGTAAACCTTCGCGTTAACAAAGTTACTAACTTGCCGTTCCCATCCCTATTCCAGAGTAATGCATGTGAAATAAGATCGAACGGCTGGATGCAGTATTAGGAGACCCTAGCCATTGGAATGCTTTGAAAATATTGTTTCTCAGCCGGGGAACGAACTCAGGACCTATGACAAGTCTTGGTCTTCAAGGTTGACGACACAACCGCACAAATGTGATCTCAAATCCTCCCATCGCCCGAGTGTCTGCTTATTTTTCCTAGGTAGGAAGTGGCTCCGAAGGGAGGTGCAAATATTTCCCAGTAAGTACTGTTTTTTGCACGTCCGATGGATTGATAACCAATAAATAAACAAATAAATGTTTTGTTTTGAAAATTATAAAAATATATTTCCCGTGTCAACTATCCGATTGAACTCAATGTGGTTTTAAGGACTATTGGGGGTTTACAAAACTATACTGGAATGTCCCGGAATTGAATACAGCCCTCACGTGAAGAAAGGTCGTATGAGAACACCTTCGTCCGGTATAGGCGTCGCCCGCCGCGTATACCTCAGCTGATAGCCGCGAAATATTCTATTGCTATCGCGACTCGAACATTAATTACACTAACTTGTCTTAATCTTATATAAAAAAAAAATTACGGGCTGACACTACTAATGACTATCCGGAATGGTCAGATTTGTCTCATCAACCTGCTTAAACTCTAATTCGAAAATATTAGTAACATAAAATTTCCTCTTATTGAGTTTCCTCATTTTAAATTTAGAAATTAAAATATCTTTAATTTAACTCTTGACTATATAGATTTAGGCATGTAGAATAGATGGCGCATTTCGCAGGTGAATTTCCAGTGAAAGGACCTCCTTATAGAAAGGCTCGTAGCGGTGTACCTGCCGCCAACTATGTTTTATATATACCGGACGACCTACACCGAAATAATAATATTAGGTAACTTTATTCCCGCCGTTTTAAGATAGATGGCTGCAATGGTCTGGCTGGTTGAAATACGTAGATTTAAGCTTTCACTGAGTGAGTTAGAACATATGTTATCGTATCGACATCGCCGTATTAGTGAAGGTTTACATTTTTCAATTATTCTCGATTCTAAATGTCAAATTCGAGCCAAATTCTCGTCAACTGCGGAATTTTCTGCTTCAATTAGAACAAAACTGCAGACAACTAAAGCATTTCGGCTGCTCTAAGTGAAAGAACGTGTCGAGACTGATTTCAACGTTTTAAGTGGCGATTTCAATGTCGAAGTCAAACACGGTGGGAGAGAAAATAAATTCTAAGACGACGAATTGAAAGCACGAACCAAGTGAAACCAAAAACTATCACAGGGGATCGTTACCGAACGCAATTGATGCGTTTGAGTCGTGCACTGAAGGAGAAACGGCCACAATACCAAGAGAGGACCGACAAAATCCTCCAGCATGACAATACTGGGCTGCACGTCGCGAAGCCGGTCAAAACATACTTGGAAACACTGAATTGGGAGGTCTTGCCTTATGCTCTGATGAAGCCCCTTCTGATTACCATTTGTGTCATGCGATGGTACACGGAATCGCGGATCAGCATTTTCGCTCGTCGAAAAATGGATCAAATCAGGCATCGCTTCGGCAGACGTTTCTGTTTTTCGAGATGGGATTCGAAAATTGCCGGAAAGATGGGCAAAAGTTAAGCGTTAAAAAGTTAGTGACGGAAAAAAAAGAGCAAAGTTTTACATATATTAATAATACAAAAAGCGCTAAGATTCCTCTAATTTATCCCCGTCTTTATCTTACAGTTGCATAAAATATGCTGCACAAGACATATCCCCTGGGCCAGCAGGAATCTATTACGAAACTTACCGATGCTATTACCCCCGCCATTATTTTTATATATTGCCATATGATATTGCAAAAACGATTTAATAATTAAAATCAATACAACATTAAATACACAAAGCGACGGCCCAACTAGCGAATATTAAATACCATTCATTTCTAGCCTCTTTGGATCACGAAAAAAAATCAATAGTCTATTTCCGGACTCTGTCCAAACTAGGCCAACTTTAACGAGTTAAATTAAGCAACTGGCCTATTGTAAAATGTAATAACCTGAAATAACTGTTTAACTTGAAAAAGTGGAAAGTTTAATGATTCACGATTGTTGCATGATACATATCAAAAAAAAAAAGTTAGTGATTGTTTTGTTATACAACGCGAGATATGTTTTTTTTTTACGAATAGCCCACAGAATTCACTTGATGGTAAGTTATAATTGCGGGGGCCATAAATTCTATATCCTCAAGATCCGGAAAGATTCAAGATGAACATGCATTGTCTAACAACCAATAAATGGATCTCCGGATCTACTTTCTAATTGCAAGATGAACGAGTTGACTATACAGGGGTCAGACATCCTCACGGTAATCTAGCGTGAGTTCAGCATAACTTTGTGTTTCGTATGGTAACGTGTAGGGCTTCCGGTAACCTGATTACAGGTTCATTCGTTCAATCTCAGTCCTCAGGGGTTACAACGCATCTTGAATCTTTACTGAGTACGTATGTATACGTCATTGGTCGTAGTTTAACTTACATTAGGTTAAATGTGTATTTGTTTGTAATCTCTAATAATACAAAAAAATCCAATGTTGTAATGCCCTTTGAATTGTTTTTTATCTGTCTTTCCCTAAGGTTGTTAAATATGATCTTTTTTCAAACCATTCTTGTTACTCTCAGTTGGACAAGCTGTGCAGTGCCTTTCTTAAAGTATGGAATCCATCGTATTGGAAAGGCATACTTAAGTTTTAATAAAGACAATATATTTTCAAAACATTGTGTGCATAGTCCACATGCTTCTCCAAAACGGAGGCCTATACATCTATATATATATATATATATATATATATATATATATATATGTTACATAAAAACTTTCCTTTTTTTCAACTTTTTAATTATTTTGAATTTGGAACACGTATATTATTTTCTTCTTTCTATTTTGTGCCATTTCACATATTTTTTCGTGTTCATTATCAAATTACAATATGGAATGGGGTGTTAAGGAAAATAGAATTGCAGTGATCGCCTTGCACAAAGTGGGTATGGAGCCGTCGGTCACATTCCAGACACTTCAAAAGCTTGGTATCAGCCGTATGTTCGTATATCGTACTATCAACAGATACAATAACATTTCCTCTGTCAAAGACCAGAAAAGATCGGGGCGGCCGCATGCTGTTAGAACTACAAAGGCTGTTAAAGCCAGAATTCATCGAAATCCCATTAGGAAGCAAAAAATCTTATCGCGAGAAATGAAGATTCCCGCTAGGACTCTGTCGCGTATTATAAAACAAGACCTGAAGCTCGGTGCTTATCGTCGATATACAGGACATGCCCTAAAACAATCTTTACAATTAAAGAGAGTGGATCGATCAAAACGCCTTCTGTCGCGATACGCAGGTGAAAGACACAGAAATATCCTCTTTACCAATGCAAAAGTTTTCACGATTGAAGAACACTACAATAAGCAAAATGATAAAGTGTACGCTCACAGTTCTAAAGAAGCTGCTCAAGTGGTCGGAAAGGTACAACGTGGTCATCATATTGCGTCAGTGATGGTTTGGCGGGGCGTGTCTTATCAAGGAGTCACAAAACTAAATTTTTGTGAAAAAAGAAGTGAAAACTTCACCCAAAGTGTATCAAGATTCAGTGTTACAACATGTTTTGAAACCTCTCAGCAATACACTTTTTTAAAATATACCATGGACTTTCCAGCAGGACTCTGCCCCTGGTCACAAGGCACTAACTACCTGACTTGAAACCAACGTTCCGGACTTTATAAGAGCTGAAGTCTGGCCCGCATCTACCCAGACCTCAACCCTTTAGACGTCAAATTATGGTCACTTTTTGCGGACATGGCCTGCTGTAAACGACACGGTAACGTTGTCTCTTAAAAAATATTTGGAGCAAGCAGTGGCAAAATTTCCCTTGAAAACATTGCGTTAATTCATAGATTCGTGGCCAAACAGATTAAAGGCCTGTATAGGGCTGCTTATGCCACGGTGCTTTGACCTACTTATTTGAACAGCTACATTATTTGGAAAAAACGAGATAAGCCTTCTACACTTTAACGAAATTGCCGTAACCACTACGTTTGGCAAGCAGACTCGCATATTTGGGGCAACACCGCCGTCACCGATCAACTCGAATCAAATCTAAAGAAGCTTCCTATTAGGTCTGTATCACCGCTTGGGAAGGCAGCTTCTAGCGAGAATAACCGCAAATAGAAGCTTTATAAAATATGTAAAAATTACAAATTAAGATATATGTATACATACAGTGTGTTTACAAATGTCCATATATGTGTATATTTGTGCATAACAAATTGTTGGTTTTTGGGTCTGGAAGTGTTTTATGTACACTTCGTGATACTGCATATCGATGTTTTGCATATGCTTAAAATCGGACTAGGTAAACTACGTTTGCGCAAAAGCTTATGGCACTATTATATATTGTGCGCAGATAATATACAGTAATAATCGGAAGATAACACAACGAATTGTCAATGAAAATCAAATGATGTATTATCAATTTATATATTAATAAAAAAAAATAAAAAAATATGACAGTTTCTAGCTATTAAGGCAATGAGGTGTTCATTGTCGTAAGTAAACAGTACAATTTCTTAAATTGTGTACACGAATTTGTCCCCAACAAAAGATGCTTATCAGGCCACTTAAACAAATTTGGAATGGGTATTGTTTAATTAACATGCATCACTAAAATGGGCAAATGTTGCCGTTGTTTAATGCTTTTTTTATAAGAATAATATTAAAGTACTTACAATGTTCTCATTTTAAATATCAAATTTGCTTATAAATATTTTTTTACTGTATCGGTGGTGACAAAAGTGTACACAATTCACCTGATGTTAAGTGACTCCTGTGGTCCATGATTATAGCATTCATCCTCAACGAGGAATCATAATAGGCATACTGAAGCTAGACATAAGTACAATGAGGCTCTACTCCTATTAATGTATCTAATATATTAATCAATATTTTTTTCACACATAGAAACAAAATTTAAGCGTCTTTTTCTCATATTCATCGCTAACACTGTAAAACAACAAGTTATTTATAGAAATTCTAATGGCCAAAGTATACAATTGGACATTTTATTTCAACCCAAACCACATACAAAACACTAGATAGGATATATCTATAAAATGAATACCACAATAAGAAGAATGTTCTTTTGGTACTATTATTAATGAATTCATACAAGGATCACTGAAAACAATGGTGATAGAATCTCAATGTTTTCTGGAAAATAATCTTTTATAGAAGTTTAATACTTCTATAATAAGAAGATGTAAATTTATATCTAAACCCTTAGTTGCCAAAGTGGTCCGCGGACCCCTGGGGATGTCCGAGGACAAAAAATCGGGGTTCACAAAAATGTATTTGCTTTTGATAGTTAAGAACTAAAATGTTGGCTTGACTTCACCTATCAATGTAGGCAGATAATATTTTAAGAAGCTCAGCTACTGTTACATGTACAAAACCAGTAAAACTTGCATCAATCAATCAATTACTTAATTAACCAATCAATTCTCACTTTTTTCTTCGAAAACTATAATTGATAGGTGGTTGGAACTCAGCCGTGATGCAAATTTCCATAGCAAGATCTAATCTTCACATCTTTTGTCGAGTTTTCGGAATATGGTAGAAATGTAGCTACAGGGGGTCCACTGGAACCAGATACATTTTGAAAGTGGTCTATGAGAACCAAGTCTGGGAACTTCTGAATCTTAAGTAACAAAGAAAGTAACACCAAGACTATTTTACAATTGGTATATAAATATAGCTGGGGGATGGTTCATATGCATTGTAATCAACACAGGACAAATGGGCCACAAATACCTAACATCAACGGTTAGTGTGTAAAAATATTAGATATGATTAAAACAAGCTGAAGGCTGAACTAAGCAGTTAATACATACTACATGAATTGAGACTTGAAGTTGTCATGGACTATACGGTATTACACTTTATGTTCTGGAAAAATGGGTAAATGTGATAGTAGCTCAAGTGCTGGTAAGTGGTCACCAACCCTCATGTAAATCCGCAACACTTCAACTGTTTCCTAACTTATGTTAGTTTGGAAATAACAAAGGTAACAGCTGAGTTCACAAAGTAAGTGGGACTGATAAAAACTACATACAGATTGCATAGTGAAATTTTAAATTTTGCACATTCAATACTATAATTTTTTTCCTTAAACATTTAACAGATCTGATTAAGACAATACTGTAAAAATATAAAAAGGAAATGTATACAATATTTTCTTTTTGATTAGATTATATAATAGTATTCCTATGTATTACTAGCCTAAGTATAACAAATTAGAGTCTATATAAAAATATCTATTGTTTTTCTTATTCATTTTATGTATAGAGCATTAAATTATGAGAATGCCTATAAAATTTACATAATGAATTAGCTTACTTGCCAATTAATACTAAAACAAGGTTGGTCTACTTGTATGTATTTTTAGGTAGAAATGGAACTGATAAAATGACAGAAATTTAGACTATGCAGACTGATTTATGGATTTAGTTTAGTTAACATTTATTTTTAGTAGAGTAGTAGAGAATTTGACAAAATAAAACCAAAGCAAATAATGATTTTATTATTGAATACAATTATTTTGTTGTTATTTAACTTACTATTTGTTTGCAAAAGTTTAAACTTATGATTATTCATTAAATAAAATGGGTTAAATTAAATATGATAATTTTAAATAATGACATTAATTTTATACATATGTATTTTTTATTATATTGGACATATTGTTGATAGAAATGTTTTGATACCACCCACTTTGATAAGATAAAGCAACGTCGACAATTTTACTACCAATTTAAAAATAGTTGAAAATGTAATTGACTGTAAGAAACGGAAAACAATAAAAGTATACATACTCAAACTGCCAACTGTGCCCAGGCCTCGTCCAGCGTAACGCATCCACCAGGGGACATCGTCTTTCTGAGCATTCTCGCCGCCTGGCCGCGACATCAGCATTGTAATCTTGTCCGCAAACGACTATAATTTTAACGAACATTATTACTATTACTGAATCTAAATTAATCGCTTAGGAATAAAATAATTACAATGAAATCTTACCATTTTCGAAAAAATCAATTCACTGCTTTGCACTGTCAGTCAGCTGTCAGACAAGACTAGACAAGATATGTTCTGTTCACAGGTTATTAAAAACATTCACTAAAATATGAAGAAGGATTGATTTTTAAAACGCATTTCAATTGAATTAAAATTAATAAAAAGTAAGTTTAGTTTTTTTTTAATATTTTTAATAAATCAAATTACTATATAAATTATTTAAAATATTAAAATTCTGAGCAATTATGCGTTTTTATTATGCTATTACAATACAAATCTCGTAATACATAAACAATGCAAATATATAAAATAATAATATTAATTTAAATAAATTATTCCGACGTAAACATTTATTCATAACTATAAAATTTACTTAAAGCTCACTATTTATATAAATATCTATATGTATTTTCACTTTACATCAACTTAACGCATTTTCCAAATGTCGGTCGGCTTCAGTCATATTCGCGTTTGTAGTTTTTCTAAAATTATAACAATTTTTCTATAACTATCGTTCAGTAAAATTTACTGAGTATTTTGTAATACATGTTCATAATATAGGAATAGGGTAGACATGCAACCGACGACAATGCTTCCGAAGTTAACAGAAGCAACTCAAACTATGTAAGTGGGTTTCTATAAGATTTTAGCCATTTACTTTTTCAGCCTCTGTAATAATTTAGATTGTTTTTAGCTCTTTCGGAAATATTGGAAATGAAAGTTTAAAATTACTTAAACATAATTTCAACACACATTTTATGTTATAACGTGGCGAAAATTGTCATAACATTTCGATACCCTGTGAGATTTCATTGCTTGAATATATTGTCTTGTAGCAATGAAATATGGTTAAAATGGTTTCCCCTATATATAAAGCAATTATATAAATTTAATCTTTTGGTCATAAATTCTGCCAATAAATAAAATCATCATCATCTTCACAGCCTATCCTTCGTTCCTAGTTCGCTTCATAAGTTCACTGCTTAAAGTACGACTCACCCATATATTGCCCACAAAGCAAGATCCTGTGTTGATCGACTTCTAGTAAACTTGTTTAGGTTGGCACTATTTAGTGAGAGCTGACCTACACTGCATAGACCAGTCTATTACTATTTCAGCCATGTAAGAAACTATCTTTCCCACCGGTTATTAATTGTGCAAACTGTATGGCCAGCCCATCACTACTTCAGCTTGCTAATCTTTTGAGCTATATTGGGCACCCTCCTACTACAGAAGTCTTATGTTCCAGTTTCATTCAAATCGTTATCTTATAGTCATCTAAAATAATAAATATCACTCAACTATATATAGGTTTTAAAATAACTATCAAAATTTTTTTTTTTTTAATGTAATATCAAATCAAACATTTCATTATATTAATGTGTAATTTATAAACCCATCCGTCATATTTGTATTTTGCTTCCTTACTAATAAAATATTCCAACATAACATTGTGTTAAAATATATCTCTTCAACTTTGTACGCCTAGAAAGAAGTCCTATCCCAAGCATAATTGACATCCTAGGATTCTGTTTTTTTTAATTGTTTGTTTTTATTATTTTAAAATGATTTTTAAAAAAAAAATTCTTCTGGTAATATGATTTGAAAGTATTCCAAGTATTTTTGAACTTGATGGAAATCCATTTTTTTCCATTAATTACACTAGTTATCAAGTTCAAACTATGTTTATCCTAAATATTAGAATATTTTTAGATCTATTTGCCAAATTACTTTACCCAATACTCAATAATTATTTTATATTATATTAATCATTCTCAATTATATGATCATAGATCTTTTTCGGAGGGGGATGGAGTGTGCAGCTCTGAGGTTTTTGCATCAGATGTAATTGTCACCACCAATGCCGGTAGCCACAATCATGGAAGTTCTAAAGTAAAACTTAAAAATCTGGTTGACTACAATTGGGAGCCCAAGTTTTACCCTGGGCAGTTGCTAGCGGTGCATATCAGTGGAAAATATTTAGCTTATTCTATTAAAGGTTGGTTTTAGTTTTTTAACTTAATTACTTTTCATAGGGTGTCCCATCTTCATTTTTAAGACAGACAGTGTATTTGCATCTTTTCATTTTCTCTTGATGACTCTTTAATGTGAGTGGATAAAGGTTTCTTTGTGTAGATCAGACCTGTTACCTTTGATTAATTTATTGTGTAATATATATATTTTAAACAATAATAAGTAATATTTACACTGCAGGCTAAACATTTAAGACCACCTTAATTAAAGTAAAACAAAGTACAACTCCAATAAAATATTAAATGTTTAATTAACCTGTTTAATCATCTAATAGATACATTGATTGACAAACAATATACTTAAAAAGCGTAAAGAAATATATTAACAGTCCATGCAAAATAAGGCTATAGTTAGCTAAACTGATTTTTCATCAAAAATTCCTCTTTATACATTTTATGACTATTTTCACAAGTCTCACGGCATACAGGCAATACATTTGTTAATGGTGTCTTGTGATATATTGTTCCAAGTTTGGCATAAAGCATTCCACATTTCTTCTGGCAAGGATGGGCCACAATTACGGACGTTCCTATCAAGCTCTTGCCACAAAAGTTCAATGGGATTGAGATCCGGGCTCTCTGGAGGCAAATCATGTTTTTTAACAACCCTTGTGCTTCTTTCTCTTCTAAATATACTTTACATAATTTTGAGCTATGTGTTGGATCATTATCTTGTTTGGACTACACAATCTAATATTTTTTCTTAGGCACTGCGTCAAACGTAAATTCTGCGTTTTGAACCGAATAGTTCAAACTTAGATTCATAGGTCCAAAGCACTTTTTTAAAATCTACTTCAGTCCAATCTCGATGGGCAAGAGCCTACTACATCCGTTTTTTCTTGTTTTGCGGCCTTAGCACAGGTTTTCAAACGGCAACACGATCATACGACCGTTTTACTGTAGTCAATGATAAAGGTTTAACTCGGGTTTTGTTTACTTCAGCGCGGATTTCTGGTGCTGTTAAGCGTCTATTTCGCTTGCTGGTAACAACAATGAAATTATCTTCAGTAGACGTGGTAGCTCTCGAACTTCCCGGTGGACGATATTGAAAACTGCTTGTCTCCCTGTATCGAGTTATTGTGCCTTGAACACAAGTCTTCGACAACTTCAGTTGGGAAGCAATCTCACGATCGGTTTTGCTTTCATTATGTAAAACAACGATGGCAGAACACACGTCACTGCTAATTTCTCGAGATTTTCCCATTTTATGAGGTCTTCACTGTAGAAACCACAAGTTTAGACTAATTGAGATTAGTCTAAACTTTTGATAAGCGAAGTAATTAGTAATGAGGACATTATAAAAATATTACTAAGACTACCACCTGGCTCTAGCGCAGCGTTTGTCGGTGTTTGAAAACAATAGATGTTTATTGTCCAATAACTTGAAAGTAAATAAAAAAATGACTTCTTTAAATATTCAATATTAACAATGGAATATGGAGATTTGCATTTCTTTTATTTATCCTATGGGATTTTATCACATGATGGATAATTATGTTGTGTATCTGCGGTCTTAAACTTTTGGCTGGCAGGGTATAATGTATATTAAGTATGTTTGATATATTGTTAACATCTTAAAGTCAATGTTTCAATCTCAAGGGTTGACTGGTAGAGAATGCCAAAAGGTATTAAGACCACCCATTATATGTTTTTTTTATATAATATGTTCACAATTGAAGATTAAATAAATAAATTTTGGTAAACAGTAACAGCAGTAGTCTAATTATGTTGGTAACATTATATACACATTATTGTCATGTCTTGTATGTAAATTGTTATACATAAAACTATAAATTTAGAGTAATTTCAATTAAGTTAAATTTTCTGGAGGAAATTGTTTTGCAGTAACAATTTAGAAACAAGTCTTAAGATACCCTGTTACAAAAAAAAAATCCTGTTGCAGCACCAAACCCCTCTAATCCTGGCACTTGGAATGGCATGGTGCGAGTGGTTTACAGTCCAGAACCTGGTACTGATAGGCGCACTCTTATAAAAGGGATGAAGGGAGAGGTAAAACACAAAATTATATTAATATTGTTTTTTAAGTTTGGTAGCATTGAATTCTTAATAATAATTTCTACTATAACTATTATTAGTAGTTATTATAATAATTCATGCCTGTGTGTTATTGCACCTCATATTGATGATTTCACATCAAAACTGCTATGCTATGGTATGCAACTCCTGCTTAAGCAACAAGATTAATGCGGAGAGATGAGCAGGAAGGCGTAAAGGGTATTGCATTCCAGCAAGACCCAAACTTAACTGAGCTATACACAAATATGGCTGAATACCGATGTATCACCAATAGCCTTAGCCCCTTAAGATAACTGTCCACCTAATTGAATACCAATATTAATTGAAATAGTGATCCTTAACTTATATGAGCATTTTATTGAACTGCTTATGACATGAAATTCCTTAAAGTTTTATGTAAAAATAAAAGCCAAATGAAGTTTAGATATATATAGGAATTTATAATATAATATATAGATAAGAATTTAATTAAAAAGAATTTACTGGTTTCCTGTTGCAGGTTCAAGATCTAGCTTTTGCCCATATCCAAGGTCAAGTTATTTTAGCAAGCATTGATGAACAGGGCAATTTCTATGTTCATGAAATAGCAGTCATTGAAGGCGGACTACAGTATGTGTCGTTTATTATTATTATTATTCTCTTTTTAGAAATTTCAGCATAGTCCACTGTTATACATAGGCCTCCCCCATGGTCTACTGTAGAGTATGACAATGAGCCACCTGCATTCATCGAATTCCTGCAGACTTGCATAGGTTATTACTTTATCTAGTGAGGTACCATCCTATGCTGCAATGGCCAATATAAGATTGCCACTTGAGAATCTGTCTTCCCCCTTAGGTAAAGATTTTACAAGCTATATAGCCGGCCAATTGCCACTACAGCTTATTTTTATTATTATTCCATTTTAACTATTTAGTATAGGTTTAGAAACAGCAATGGCAGATGTTGGTATTATGGTTTATTTCAATTTGCTATAAATTGAAACACAGTCCCTGTTGCAGTTTTCTGTAGCGTCAAGTGGTCATACTGTTATAAACAAACAGCATTATTACTGTGTTCCTGATTGTGAAAGTAACCTTTATAAAAGTGATGAGAAGTGACACAGTGTTATGGCCTATGAAATTTAAATATGGGATAATGAAACTGATGTTGAAATAACAAATACAAAACAGAATTATTTGCACTATTTGTAATCTAAAACCTAGAGTATTGCTAAAGGAAAAATTTAAACAAATAGGCATATTAACGGCCATCGCACTATATATTTATGATAAAATATGTTTATAAAATAATTTGCTGATACATACTTGAGACACCTATCTTTCAATAAGTAGGTACAGAAATTGTTCTTGGGCAGTAGCATATGCATATTTAATCAAATTCAACAAATAATAATTGATTTCCCATTAAACAGATTTAAAATTTTGGTTAAAAACCAATTAATCAATTAATCCTACTACTCTTTGTCCGAATATTTGTCTTAAAAATACTCTTGGATTTTAAACTTTGAACTGGACAACTCAACATTTTATAAATAATTATTTTTAAAAAAGAAGAAAAGAGCAACTAGTTGAGTATTTTGCCCTTTCCTTTATCCAGCAACTGCCTTTCAAAGTGGTGGTCCTATTAGCTGTCTTAACTATTCAAAAGTATTTTGTATGAACATGCTTGAATTAAGCTTCTCTTGATTTGATTTGATTTGATTGATGAAGAATTCAATCTTAATTTTAGAGGTCATAATGCACCTGCATTATGATTCCTTATCAAGGATGAATATCCTTTAAGGGGTGTATATCTTGTATTCTATTTTAATTTTGATTTAAAGTTTTAACATATTCTTTTTTTTTGCACTCATAAGAAACAAGGTGGTTAAACCTTAGCTCTAAAATTAAATCTCGACACTCAATTACAGATTGAGTCTCATGGTAGAAGTTCGTGACGACACAGGGGTAGGTGGCTCAACACATCGGGTGGTGTGGTGCCCATATATACCTGATGATGAAGACGATACGCCCGATGATGAAGTGGCTAGGCTGCTGCTCACCACACATGGCAATGTCGGTGAGTGACTATTTTGGTAACACATTTGTTAACCTTAGATGTTACAATATGTATTTTGTTCTACAACCGCATGGTTAGAGTAACGGGCTTCTTCAAGAAGGTCCTGTTTCGATTTGATTCTTCAAGGAGGAATAAGATTTGTACATCTGAAATTATTGGTTTTCAAGTCTGGATGTACTGTGTGTTTCCCATGTTTTAGGCAGAGCATCTGCTGGACCTTCCTCCCAATTCTTATTGTACAAGCATTATTAATAGGGAAGAGAACTATGAGTGAGTGCAACAGACAAATGAAACACATAAATACTAGATTTTTTTTAACTTGAGGACACATACATCCTCGATAAGGATTTATAATGTAGGTTCGTTGTCATTTCTGAGGACTCAATACAGCAGCGTTATTATATATTCTGTGAGGCCGTGGTCCTTCCTCGGTTGAGCCGACATATTCCTGCTGCAGCTGGGAGAAAACTAATTTCGTGATTCCGTTATTTCATGCTTTAGCTCGTATGTGGAACATACGCACGGTGGCGGCGGGCGCGGTGGGGATCGACTGGGTGAGCACGAGCGCGGCGCTGGCGGGTGGCGGCGCGTGCGCAGCCGGCGAGCACGCCGCGCCCGTGCTGGCCGCCGCCTTCTCGCCGGACGGCACCGCCCTCGCCACCGCCGCTGCCGACGGATACGTCATGTTCTTTCAGGTGACTAATACATATTATAGACTAAAAGTACTAAAGTGACTTTGTCAATATATACATTATTCGCTATATAAGTGTCGGTGCGTACATATTAGGTGTGGGCCGCACGGTGTACGCCACCGCCTACTTTATTGTGTAGGACCATCTTGTAGGCGCACTCCCCTAAACACGTCTGCCATTTAGCCTAAAATAATATAAATGGATATTGATGTTTAATATAAATATAATTATGTACATAAATAAATGCCTGAGTCGGTTAAAGAGTTACCACTGCATAAATTCATTATTTCGCTAAAAATGTTGTTACTGAAAACAAAATTTATACTGTTAACCAAGTTCCTAAGCTATGGATAACTTTTCTCTTGAATACTTCCCTTACAAAAAGTCGTTACGCATTGTTGGAGAGCTAAGAAAACACTTATGTTTTTATAATAATCTGCAAGTTTGACCCCTATCACCCCCTAACGGGAATACGCCGAATTGCCAATAACCCTGTATGTTATAATTATTTGCACCCTCATTAAATTGCCATGTTCCAGGTGTACATGCACAACGACTGCAACCCGCGCTGTCTGCACAAGTGGCAGCCGCACGGCGGGAAGCCGCTGAGTTGTCTCTTCTTCCTTGACAACCACAAGACTTATCATACGGAGTAAGTTACTTTTCATTTCCCTCTCTTGGCCTTGGATGTTTGTTGTTGGTTTCTAGCATGCAGAATGGAATGGACTGGCACAGCTCATAGGACCACGACCTCACGGAATACCAGCATTGCACTGCTGTGTTTGTCTGGTGAGTGTAGGGATCCGGAGACCTTAATTACTGGTGACATCTCAGTCCTCAAAGGACAACGTATCTACATTATGATTCCTTGTCAAGGATAAATGTAGATGTCATGGGTAACAGGAATCTCTTACCATCAGGTGAACTGTGTGCTTCTTTTTTATGCTCAATGTAGTAAAAAAAAACTAAGAATTGCCTAAGGCTGTTACATTATTTACATTTTAGCATAGACCATGTAGAAAAAACCCTATATCCATTGCTTACCACCCACCCAAACATTATGGACACATGTTGATGGTTTTAGACATTCGTTGTTGGTGTTGGTTGTTGGTCCCACTATGGCAACACGGTAATTAAATTAATTTATAATTAAGTTTAGTCTTTTATTTTTAAAAAGTCCAAAGGACACTCCCCAAACTTGATTACCTTGTTCTTTTTTCTCACCTAATATTGTAAATAAATGTATAACAATAATTTATTTGCCATTAAACAAGTTATTAATTAGGATTGTATAGATTTCAAATGATGCAATGGTCTCTTTGTATAGCCATCTACACATAGCATGCATGCACATAGTAAGTCAAAAATAATACATTATATAAAAAAATATATCAAATATATCAGAATCCTTTAAAGTTATTACAATATTATTTGTTAATTACATATACAATGATAATTTTCAAATAATTTTGTAAAAAAAAAAACATTATTTTTGCTTTTATTAATTAAAAATTTTATGTATGTGAAAAGAAATATATGCAATTAGTTACCACTATTTTATATTCATAAATGTTTTTTCGTTCGCAGTGTGTTGCATCTTTTTGTAGGGGAAGTATAATTATAGGTGTGGGGGTAATCACTTCTCCCCATCATCTCTTGTTTTCTGGCCAAGACGGTTGGGCAGTGTAGCAATAATCGTTGACTTTGGCGAAATGCCGACCATTTTCTTTCCAATTTGCTATTTGTTTATCTTACTAGATCTATATTTTGTTTTTTTTTTAATTCCAATTTAGGGCGCCATCTCTATTTAATAATGTTACTGGTATTTATTTAATTTGAGAACTGTACTAAAATTGTATGTATTTTGGGGTTGCAGTGTACAATTTTGGAAGTTTGCCGTAACAGGCGCGGATAACAACACTCTAATCAAGATCTGGTCATGTAAATCCTGGAACTGCCTGCAAAGCATCACTTTCTCACCGGCCGTGGGCACTGAGACCTCGCAACTTGGCCTTAAAGCCATGTTGGACAGCAGCGCTAATTACCTCCTGCTATCCGACTTCAAAGCCAGGAGTCTTTACGTGCTGAACATGGCAAGGGATGCTGATGATTCACTGGCATATTGCAAGAGCATATCGGAGTTCCTGTTGCCATATCCTGTGCTCAGTTTTTGTATTGTTGATGCAGGTGAGTGTTTTTAGCTTCATATTAAAAAGAGAATTAACCGTCTATTATATGATAAGGTTGAAGGTTTAAGATATATTTTGCTCAACAGTTCCGTACTGTCAACAGTATAGACCCTGTTAATGTGTGTAGACTCTGCTTAGAGAATAGAAATCAATAATAAACTATAATTTCAGAAGAGGAGCAAGTGAAATGTGAATCTAGCTGCGATAACCCATACCACAGGAACGGGTCCAGCGGCGACGCCGGCCATTCACTTGAAGACTTCGATCTGGATCATGACGTAAATATATTTTTTTATCATGTGATATTTAAAACATTCATGTGTAACATACATACTTATGAAGAGAGTTAAAAAAATAATATATTCTCTTATAGTATTCAGTATGTTAAAGCAATCATAAACACTAGTAGAACTACGCAGATTGTATCTGGTTGCGGCATGAATTGGTTGTGCCGGAGGAGGACAACGCCCTCACTGAATGCCAGTTTAAAATAGCATAATGCTGCTGTGTTTCGGTGTTCTGGTGAGTGAAGGGGTCCGGAGACCATTATTACTTGTGACTAAATAATTTCATATAAGTCCTCAAGGGGGACAACATCTGCATTATGACTCCTTATCCAATCAATGATCGATGTGGGGTCATGGATTACAGAAATCATTTACCATCAGGTGAACTGTGTGCTCGTTGGTTACCCTTAGGACAAAATGTACCTAAAAAAAAACAGAACTAGAATAAGAGTGCAACATTTCTATATGCAATGAAACTCCACAAGGCAAAAACTATGTACTAGAGATATATTTGATGTATTGCTTGATGGTGAAGCACCGTGCATGTCTAAAAAATATGTAAAAAAATATATTTCTAAACAGGAGGAATTTTGTTCGGAAGAGGGATTTATATATATGTAGGCTGATGAGAACTGCTGTTGCCGTCAATCAACTCACTTGATGGCAAGTGATCACCGTCATTCATGGACACATCCGCAACACCAGAGGAGTCGCAGATGCGTTGCCGGTCCTTAAGGAAAGCGTAGGCTCTTTTCTTGAAGGTTTCTAAGTCGCACCGGTCCGGAAACAGTAGCATGATGCAGATAGAGTAGTTGTGCGTGGCGGGAAATTCCACGTGAAGCGCACACAGTGGTAGATAGACAACCATCGAGATGATGAGGATGAAATTTTGAATTTAGTTGCGATGTTGGAACTCAACAGCTGGTATATTAATCCGAACAACTCCTCAGAATATTATACTTTTGTGAACATGTTTACAGGACGAGGGTGCAACGGAATGCGGTGGCGGCGGTCGTAGGGTGTGCCTGCGACTTTACATCGTGCAGCCTAAGGGTCTGCAGGAAGGTGAACTGGTCTACACCCCCCCGCAAGATGAGCTGCAAAGTATCGGTGGGTAGCAATTTGATGTTTTCTGATATATGGGAAAATAATAATAATAAATATTATTCATAATTATATATTAATCTATAAACATATACGACTCTAATGCTTTCTTATATTTACGCACAGTAATTCATATATCAGGGGATAGAGCCGTGACAGCTCAGTGTATAAGAGCTCGCTTTTAACTACACGAGACGCGAGCAAACCGAGTTTGATCCCCAGTGCCGTCACCAATGAAATTGTTAAATGTAATTATAAATGGTTAAGTGGTGAAGTAAAACATAGTGGAGAAACTTACATGTCTGAGATATATAAAAAATATTTTTCAAGACTTGTGTAGTCCTTCAATCCGTAGTGTAGCCTCATGCCGGACTATGCTCCGTGCTCCAGTCATCGAAATTTAGTTTTATGAAATAGTCGACTGTGTAAACAAATGAATGTCTTTTTCTTCAACTTCAGATGATCTAAGTCTAGAAGATGCTGTACTTGAGATTTCACCAACTTCTTTACCGTCCAGCATTCTGCAACAGCAGACTCAGCAGCTCAAGAACCTTCTCATGAGGAGTCAGGTAACTTTGGATGATTATTCAATATTAAACTATTTGAGTAACCTTATAGTGTAAAATACATTTTCATATTTATTTTTTATATCACTGGCATATTATGTCCAGTATTTTGTCATACTGATGGTTTCATTGTGGTTTGAGAAAGTACACCATACTAAGACCTAAGGTATTAACATCCAAACATACATCTGGACCTCGCTAACGAGGCGACCGATATGCTTGGTGGTATACCGACCAAAATTATCCTTATCGTGTCTGCAATTGGGTTCATCCCAACCATTCTGAATTATTCGAGAATATGTAAAAGTTATATAGTATAAGTAAAGTTATAAATAATAACAAAATTATATCCCCATATAAATATATTTGTCACAGACACAGCCGGGCAGTTTGATTGGTCAGCGCGCAGAGTCCCCGCCCACCATCCCACCTCAGTTGAATCTGATGACGCCGGACGCCTTCAGGTGAGACAATATGCAGACAACTTTGCTTGACCAGCAATTGTTTACTATTGACCATGCTTTATAGCAGAGGTCCCCAAACTTCTCCACACGCACACATCTGCACACAATTATATTTTTTTCATTGGTTTGTTTACCTTTTAATTGATTAGATTAATTATACATACATACATCAAAGCTTGCCCTCATGTGTGGCTTTGTTACTACTCAATGTAAATTAAAAAAAAAAGCATTCTTTTCAAAAGAGGAAACATTGTATTTAACAATGCTAGAGCCGCGCTGTTTCTGGCTTCGTCATACTGTATTGCGTTTGGTGAGTGTGGAGATTCGGAGACCCTACGACTGGTGACAAGGTTAAGGGCGAAAACGCATTATGATTCCTTCGATTTCGAAGCTTGTCACCCTATTTTTTTTTTTTTTTTTTCAGTTCGCCCGGGAAACGCGACGAAGAAGATCCCCCATTGTCAGTCACACCGGATGTGGCAAATAAAACACGAATCTCTACTAGTGGTAAGTATTGAATAATTATAAAACCTGTTTTAATTTAAATTGCATACATAGTTTATTTATTTATTTACTTTTTATTGCATTAACCTGAACAAAATTAAAGGTTCACAAAGGACTTAACGTCAAAAGCATTCTCTACCAGTCAACTCAAGGTAGATTGATGGTGTGAAAAAATAAACTTATTTTGCTTTGTTTAATATAGTATTCATTGAAATGTTATTATAATATATGTATGTATTGGGATCGCATGGCGCTTTGCTTACTTATTTGGCTCTTTCGAGACATAGAAATTGGTTGAGAAACTAAACACACTCATGACATGATACAAATCACATTCAAGCTACAATGACACACTGTTATTGAAAAGCCTATCGTAAACGTATAAATACTCACCTATATTTTCAACTATCAATATATTTATAGATAATATAATAAATTATTTGTTTACAGGATCCGACGAGGTGGCGATTGTCACGGGAGATGTAAAACCTCCTTCGGGCGGGTCCAGTCCCAGCCGCGAGGTGCAACAGATAATGTCGCATAACGACCAACCCTTCTACAAGGATGATATAGTATGTCATATTAACGAGAATAAGCTTAAGTTATTCGCACTAATATGTTTTCTTACATGTACCATTTCGTAGGAAGAAAGAAAGAAATATGCATACTTACAGACTCCTGCTTCCAACAGAATGTTGGTTTCTTTTGCAAGATTTGTCGACAAGAGGCTAAGCTTTTTCTAGATATTTTTTAGATTTAGGTAATACTTATTTATTTCAAATGGTCCCGTGTTTCTTGTAGTGTTTAATAATCGTTATTCGGGTCAGTTGTGCCAGTTAGTGGCACTCGTGTTTAATTTATGGTATGCGGACAAAACGAGTTCATAATCATTATATTTTTTGCTGGAATATGGGTTGTACACAGGTGTTCTTAACAGCACGTTCTGCCGCAATGGCACGCAAATGTTTACTTTATATCTAAGCAACATTATCATTTTTAAAGAATGTCATTATATTAAAAAAAATCATGGCAACTGTCAATATTCAATGTCAAGTAACAGATAAATATAAAAAAAATATATAAACTCGTTAAAAAAATATAGAAATGTCAAATCCATAATATTTGTTTAAAAATTCAAATTCCTAATAAATTGAATATTTTTTAGATTCGATCGATAACTTTAACACCGCTATACACAATTTTTAATGCTGATTTACCACGTGCTTGGCGGTGACGGAAAATGGCAATAAGAAATCTATACGTCTAAGATATAAGTAAAATTAAAAAAAAAAATCGAAGAAGCGATAGAGCAACGGAGTCTGAGATATAACGAATGGGCCGGCCTTGGATTTTTTTTTTAAATTTCTTAAAAACGGCTTGAAAATATGGCTGTTCATTGCTTACTATGTTTACTGGGTACTAGTTCTTCCTGCACTACTATACTGGAACTTGTTACTGCAACTGGAAGTGCATTTGCCGCCTACACGCCTTCTATTATCTCTGCGTGCTGAACGCTGATTGGATGGCGGAGACGGACCTCCGCTGGGAACGGTGGCACAACTGGCGGGGGATATACGCCTACGCAGGGAACGCTCGACGACACTTCCAACTGTCCGCTTCGAGGCTATTCATGTTGAGTATAGATGTAGATGCCATGGGCCGCAGTAACCGCTGTTTGGTATCAATAGGTGAACTGTATTTGTTACCCCCAATATTTTTAAAAAAATGTTTATAAATATAACGGGTAAATACGCAGGAGGAGGCCGAGTGCAACCAATCCCCGGTGTGCTCGCAGTCCGGGCCGGAGACCGCCGGCAGCGAGACCCTGTTCCCGGCGCCAGAAATGTACACCACGCACGAGAAACCCACGCCGCCCGCCAAGCTAACCCACAGCAGTAAGTACCTCCACACAAAAAAAAATTAAGAAAGTATTAATAGTCGTAGAGCCACGCTCGACTGGGAAAGGACCACCCCCTTACAGAATGCTAAAAAATAGCACTATGCTGCTATTGCTATCGCTGCTGTGTTTCGTTTGATAGGTGTAGGAATCCGGAGACACATTACTGGTGACGAGGCATGGCATCTTAGTCATGATTACTTATTCAGCAGCATACTATATATTAATGAACAGAGCAGATAAATTAAGAAAAAAAGCTCTTGGCCATTGTTGTTGATTATAAAATACGATACGATATCGTAGTTTAATGGTTCAGAGTACGGTTTGTGATAATTAATGTAGGTTTCGAGTTCGTTCGAAATTTTCTGCCAGCTGTCTCCAGCGGTATAACCGTTGCGACTTAGGGACCATCAGGAAAACAGCCAACACATTGTTTAAAGGCCGGCAGCGCGCCTGCGACTCCTCGGGTGTTGTGGATGTGATCAGGCGACCTGCCTGCTCGTTTGCCACCTATTCTATATAAATATACATAAGCTAGATTTACATGCATTTTATATATTATCAGCAAAACTAAAT
Source organism: Teinopalpus imperialis (assembly GCA_029286865.1). Classification (NCBI taxonomy): domain Eukaryota; kingdom Metazoa; phylum Arthropoda; class Insecta; order Lepidoptera; family Papilionidae; genus Teinopalpus; species Teinopalpus imperialis. Next base: position 1,607,176 of record JAGSMU010000028.1, read on the forward strand.
TTTGTATCCCATTCGCAGACAGTGACACCTCCTGGCCTCAGATATCGCTCGCTCAAATCACGGAGGCGAATCACCGTAAGGCCTCCAGCGACAAGACTAGCAGCCAGAGCCTCAACGCTCCACTGAGCGCACCGATGAACGCCCCGCTCGGCGCCTCATTGAGCGCACCGCTCAGTACTCAACTCAACACGGCGCCTAGTGGCCCGCTCAGCGGGCAGCTTAACGCGGCGCTCAGTGGCCCGCTCAGTGGACAGCTCAACACGGCGCTCAGTGGACAGCTCAACACGGCGCTCAGTGCACAGCTCAACACGGTGCTTAGTTGCCCGCTTGGTGGCTCGCTCAGTGAACAGCTCAACACAGTGCTTACTGGCCCACTTGGTGAACAGCTCAACACGGCGGTTGGTGGCTCGCTCAGTGGGCAGCTACATACGGCACTCGGTTGCCCGCTCAACACGACGCTTGGTGGTCCGCTCAGTAAACCGGTCAACACGACGCTTGGTGGTCCGCTGAGTAAACCGCTCAACACGACGCTTGGTGGTCCGCTTAGTAAACCGCTCAACACGACGCTCAGTGGACAACTCAGTTCAACAATCAATACACCACACAGTGCACAATTAAATGCGCCAATCAATCCCTCAGTCAGCGCTCAACCAAATGTGGCACCGGAACGAAATAACATCGAGGAAGCCTCCTATCCTAGATTCGATACGCTGGAACAGAAGATTGATAAGCTCACTGGTAAGATTTTATTTTCTTATTTTAACAATACACTTGATTGTAAGTGATTCCTGCGGCCCATGGTACCTATGGATGGTGGTCCATTCTCGACAAGGAATTATAACGGGACATTAGAAAGCCTTGTCATCAAGTAACAAAGGTCGCTGGATCCCTGCACTCTCTAGGTTCTTCGTAAGTAACGCAACCCCAACCCAACCCAACTGCGCTTCGCTAAAATAACCCGTCCCGGGGACGTGCGTGAAGTTCGCTACCCCCAGAACTCTACTACTAATATATATATTTTTTATATTATACGCGGCAAACCAGCCCACCCGATGGTAAGTGATCACCGCCGCCCGCGAACATCCGCAACACCAGAGGAGTCGCAGATGCGTTGTCGGCATTAAAGGAAGGTTAAGGCTCTTTTCTTGAAAGTCCCCAAGTGGTATCGGTTCATAAACACCGCTGGCGACAGCTGACTCCACAGAGTGGTTGTGCGTGCGCAGGGATTATGCGTGAAGCGCGCAGTGGTGGATTGCCAACCATCGAGATAATGAGTAATCGGCATATATGAATCCTAACAACTCCTCAGAACACTCCCAATGATAAATTCGGACGATCGTTCTGATCTGGTCATCAACGATTCGAGCCGCTCTCCGTTGAATGCGGTCGAAAGGAAGAAGCTGGTACTGAGATGAGAACAGTATTCCATGTGAGGCCGAACTTGCGCTTTGTAAAATTGCAAACAGTGGGCCGACATGAAATACTGTCTCGCTCTATTACGCACGCCCTTACGCGTTGAGGAATATGCCCTCGTGATAGTCGCAAGGTTTGGCTGATGTGAGTTATCATGGTCCGAGGTGATGATGACGAAGTTATGGTGTAGGGTACGCGCACGTACTGCGTCGTGGGTTCGTGTCCGCCATTCGACTATTTTCGTGAACCATCTCCTAGTTCGGGAATGTTCGTAGACAGACTCGCAGGTGTCCGAGGTGTCCAGAGGACCAAGCGTCGGTTCGCTCAGTTGCTTCTGACGGATTTACTGTATTAATAATATCATTACTATTAACGACATTTACCGCCACTTATATTTGAAAAACATAACCGTCTTCTTAGCTCTCCAACAATGCGTAACAACTAGGAACTTATTTCAAAGAAACTGAACAAGAAAATGATCACAAAGGAAGCAGGCGGAAATTCGTATTGGATCTAAACTTAAAATCGCTATTTGAATATCTTAATATTGATAAATAACCGGTGTTTAATCTTTATTATAAATCAGAAGAAAAAATTAGATTTAAATTAATACTTTTTTTTTAATAAATTTTGAATGTTGCATTTTTGACTTATTTTGAAAAAACCTAAAAATGGTTAACATATAGTCACCCTATCACCTCCTAACGGGAATACGTCGAATTACCAATAACCCTATATATATATATATATATATATATATATATATATATATATATATATATATATATATATATATATATTCGAGTTCGAATAAAATGTGATCATATAAAGTTTGTTTACTTTCTCAGAGCTGGTGATTCAACAAGGGCGGGAGGTCCGCGGGCTGCGAGCAGAAGTGCGGGCGCCGCGCGAGCTGTTGGAAGAAGCCCTACGCGAGCACTCGCAGCGGACGACTGCAGCCATTGAAACCGCTCTGGCCGACGGGTCAGTTGAATTGGACTTTTTTTAAATTTAATATAAAAGTAAGCAATTTTAAGTAATGTTATCGTGTTACCTTTATAACTATCTCGTGTCTCCACTTACAAACAGAAGCTAGCACGACTAACGTCGGATTTCCACCAACCATGTTCCATATTCATCGCTTATGGCAGGACTACGGGAACACTCTTACACACATCTATGGCTTCGCCACCTGGCCTCGTATCGGCAGGCCCGCCTCGTACCTTACACAGCTAAACATCTAAATCCCGACGGACACTCAAGCGGACCAATCTTTTTATCATATTAAATAATACCTAGAGTTCATTATAAAATCATGAAACTAATGCAGATGGGAGCGCATCTCCCGCGTGGGCGAGGCGGCCAGTAGCCGAGCAGCCGCCGCCGCCGGAGTGGGCGCCGCACGAGCCCTGGAACCTCTGGCTACCGCGCTGCAACACGAGCTCGCCACCAAACTGTCCGCCACTGACCGCTTGCTGCGCGACAACATCGAGAAGTTGGCTACCAGCAAGGTGAGAGGGTACAAACTGCGACCTGCCCACCATATGGTCATTAAGTACTGGAACAGATATCAACACTTGTAATAAAAGTTGAACAGTGGTTGAACCACTTTGTAGCTTGTTTCTAGCCGTAGCATCAACAAGTCGACTCGATACAGAGACCCAATTATAGGTAACGAGGCATTCCATCTCAGTCCTCGGGGGAGCGTAGGTATATAGAGTATATTTGTTTTTCCATTTGTGTGGTCGATTGTCGACCCTTATATTATTTAAAAAAAAATTATAGCTACACCTGAAAATAGTGATGTTATGATATATATACTATACCTTCCCCTTGATACCAAAACAGCTTGTTTTTTTATTACATTGAGAGTAACAAACTCACACACAGTTCACCTGATGGTAAGTGATTCCTGCGGCCCATGACATCTACACTCATGCTTGACGAGGAATTACAATGCAAATGCGTTGTCACCCTTGAGGACTGAGATGGAATGCCTCATCACCTGCAATAAAGGTGTCCGGATACCTGCACTGAAACCTAAACAGAAAGTCTTAAACTTCGAATCCGTCATATATTGACCGACTATATACGACGTAGGGGCCATCAAGAAGTATTAAGTATTTCACATCGCGACAGAATTCAAAATTTCATTCTCATTACATTACATCTAGGCTGGTAGAATCAGCTGTCACCAGCGGTATTTCTGAACCTTCCGACTTAGGTATCTTTAAGATAAGCTCCTACATCTTTCTCACAGCAATGGTCGGCAACGAACTTGCAACTCCTTCCGTGTTGCGGTTTGTTGGCGACGGTGATCACTTACAATCCGGTGAACCGCCGCTGGCCCCGCTCTTCTATGTGTATGTGTTTCTTCATCAGACTGTAATGGAGCGACTGAGCACCGCCGTAGCGTCTTCGCTGTCGGAAATGGTGCGCGAGTCGTTCCGCGAGGCGCTGTTCGAGAGCGTAGTGCCGGTCATGGAGAAGGCGCACGCGCAGATCTTCAGACAGATCAACCAGGCATTCCAGAATGGGACTAAAGAGTGTGAGTTGCTTTACTATATGTTAATATTTTATATGTAATTTATATCTCGTGGATTACGTAAACGAATTGTCGCCGTCGTTATTTGACTACTTTTTCTTTTTTTTTTATTACTTTGAGTGCAACGTCTGTCCTCGGTGGCTGACAAAATAATTACATCCTCCTAAGTATCTTTAACTGTGTTCAAATAAAATGTCGCTATTACAATTATATATCTGTATCGAGTTAATTTCAATCTGTTATAAGAGCGCTTCCCATTCATATATGTACCTCATCACGATGCGGTGCACGTGGCCTCAGGGGGATTCCCTTCAAAATTCGCGTGGCGCTCAACGTGTTAATGTAATTATTTTTACCTCCGGCGAAGGATGACACCCTCACAAGACCAGCATAAATAAGCCGTAGGGATATCGAGACTTATTGCTGGTGACACGTGAGGTACTCACAGCTCAGTGCTCAGGGATGACAACGCATCTATATGAGATCATGATGACTAATTTGGGTGAAATCGACCCCGAGAATCATCTTCTATATTAGTCCCCCTGAATCCCATAAAAAAACATACGCGCTACTAATATTAAATTTTGGTGTTACCCTATCAAAAAACATCAACATTGCCATTAAATTATCACTATTATTAATCATTGCTCAAACAATTCTAGCATTTATAAAAACTATTCCTAATATTCCCAAACCTTCGTATACAGTCGCAGCAAAGACTGAAGCAGCGGCCCGCGCTGCGGCGGAAAGGGGCGGGGCCGCCGGGGCCGACGCCCTGCGGACCGCACTCGAGCGACACGCGGAGGCCCTGGCTGCGGCCACCGCCCAGCCCGCACTCACCACGACCTTACGTGATGTCGCACACAGGTATACCCCCTTTTTTTTATAACAAGACCTTTTTTATGCCTAAGCCGCGTAACAGCTATAGATTAGCTGTAGCACAAAAAGTCAACGGATCATGGAAACGAAGCATCTGCCACTCCTTTAGTGTTGCTTCAATCACTTACCACTTGGTGATCTGGTGTCCATCTCATTCAGGGTTGACTAAATATGTGCATCAGGGTCTTGCCGGATGTAGGTCTGTGTGGCCACAGTCGCCGCTTGCCAGGTGAAGAGTGTGCTCGTTCGGCACCCTTAGTTACCTGCTTGTACCGTTTTAATGGTATAAAATATCAGACGAATCCAGTTGTACTAACTAAATGCAACGTGCTTTAAGCTACTTAGGGTAACAATTAACCGCACTTTTGATTTACATGATCACAACACCATTAAACACCTAGATCCATCTTCTAGAGCACATGTTTCCAGACTTTTTTTCTCATAGACCACTTTCAAAATTTAACTGGTTCTGTTGGATCCCCTGCAGCTACACTTCTACCTTAATCCAAAAGTCCACAAAAAATGTGGAATATACAAGTTTTTGCAAGTAAAAATGTCGCTGAGCTTCTTAAAATATTATCTGCCAACGTTGATATGTCTTGTTATTATTGATGAAGTCAAGCTAACAGTTCAGTTCTTCACTATCGAAAGCAAATACATTTTCGTGGACCCCCGCTTACCCCGAATGTGAACCCCAATTATTTTGTCGCGCCAAGGTAGACCCCCCGTTGGATATTATTACTTGTTAGTATTATAAATTGTCTAGTACTTTGTATCAATAGGAAAAAAACTAGTGGATAGGATTTTTTAAGTAACTTGGGTATGCGGGTCTGAGGTATCAGTTCATTACGAAAAATAGTCTTGCCAAAAATAGTTTGGGAATCCCTGTTCTAAAGGAAACTGTCCTTAACTTATTTTTACTAATTCCAATGGAGAAAAACGTGCACAAGGTTCACCTGATGTTGTGATGGCTGACATACCAACACCGACGTCCTCAAGAAAGATTGTAGGTGCATAGATGTTGTCACCGCTGAGGACTGAGTTGAAGTCTCTCGTTGCCAGTTCTCATCGGACTAGACACACGAGCATCATGCTGCTATTTCTGGCTTCTAAATTCATGCTGCAGCTACAAACTAAAAAATGTTTGTATCTGTGTGTGTGTAAGAGATGACGTGTGATAGTTTGGATGTTTTGTTTGCTCGTATATTAGGACATTAACAGCAACATGTTTTATCTCTTTCTGTTCATAGCATGCTGGAGAGGGAGAAGACATTTTTGATTGTATTGTTTGCTCGTATGAGACATTAATAGCAACATGTTTTGTCTCTTTCCGTTCATAGCGTGCTAGAGTGGGAGATATCGTGGTGGCACATGACGGCACTGCGAAACATTTTTGGTTGTACTGTTTGCTCGTACATTAATAGCAACATGTTTTGTCTCTTTCCGTTCATAGCGTGCTAGAGTGGGAGATATCGTGGTGGCACATGACGGCACTGCGAAACATTTTTGCTTGTACTGTTTGCTCATATGAGACATTAATAGCAACATGTTTTGTCTCTTTCCGATGATAGCGTGCTAGAGAAGGAGATGACGTGGTGGCGCGAGCAGGCGCGCAACGTGGCCTTGCAGATGTCCCGCGCGCAGTCGCCCGCGACGCCCGCCTCGCACCACGCCATGGACCGACAGGTATGCACTCCCTCTCACATATTGATTGTAATGCAAGTTATCAAGAGTCGATTCAATTCGTCATTGAATGTTTGCGACGCTGGTCTTATCTTTTCGTGATTATATAATGGGGCATTGACCCCTCGATTTATATTTTAACATGGACTTCTCCTCCATAGGGAATTAGTAACGTACATTATTTGGTAGAGTACACCCTACATGAATAGATTGTATACTTGTGAGATTCTAGTGAAATTTAAAGAAATAGGTATTTTAACTGCCATATGGGCATACCAATGGCTACCTCACAATGTATTTACGATAACATATTGTATACGTAAGTATTTAGAAAAATCTTCCACAAAAGCTGATGTGCGTGCTATCGATATTAGAAATCGTTCTTGGGTACGATTGATACGCATATTTAACAAAATTCGATATAATATATATACAAATAACAATCAATTTGACCATAATTTTGGAAAAGGGGTAATATATTTTTTAAAAAAAATATCCACTTTACCACTCGCAACTTAGCTTAAATGCTTATTTGCAGATGCTTCACGACTATAGGCGAACAGCGGATTCGAATTCACGACTATTAAGTTTGCCAGACGATATTCAAAGCCATAGGTCTACTGATGTTTATAGAAACATGTCTGACAAATTCCAAATCAAACAATAAATATTCAACTTAATTTCCTTAAAGAAATTTTTGTTAACTCTGTTATTACATTTGCAAGTATGTTCGATGTTTGTTATAAGTTAAACGGGAGATTGAAGACGGTTTATGATTCACAGACCGTACCGACCATTAGGGTATTGACGCATCCCCTAACGTTTCTTGCAGAGGTGTCACCGTAGCGCGTCAAGGAACTGCGTTCAAGAGTCGATGCCATTTTTACTCAGAGTACTGTGATGTTTATTAAAATTATTGTTTTAGTATGAAATATAGGTAAATCATTTGCAACTTCACTAGCTCTGCATTTATATTATAATTAATTTATAAGTATTCATTAAATTAAATAACTGTTATATTTAATTACTTCTTATAAATTGTAATTTTAAAATAGTAATAAGTATTGTGACATATTGAAACGTCAGAATTACTTTCCAATCATTTGTAATCGGTTAACTCATTAGCTTTTGTATTAGAATACGAGATAGCACATATTTTTGAAAATTGTAGCATGTCTTAATTACTAGGTAGTAAAGTAAGATCCATATATATGTAAATCTCACTGTTGGGCATAAGCTCTGTAGAGAGTGTGGTCCACCACGTGGCTACGGATTGGCAGACTTCATATGCCTTCCATTTTTGTTTTCTTATTTCTCCTGCAAGTTTCCTCACGATGTTTTGTTTCCTGCACCGTCGAGCACTTCGAAAATCAGCACTTGAAATTGCAAATAATTATTATCAACGAACTCGTTGTCTTTCTGTTATATTTAAATTCACCATACATTTTTTACTTTTGTGATATATTTGAACCATTATTTAAGTTAATTATTTCTCATTTAAAAATATTAAGTAAATTTAAAAAAAAAGTTTAATTTGAAGATTTACCGACCTTTTTTCTCCTTATATAACTGTTCCTAGAAAATAAATATTTTTTGTTCGACTTTATTTTTTTACTTTTTTATTTAATCTTTCATCGTCGATAAATCCTATGGATTTATATTATTTCGATTTTGGATTTCTTATCTTTCGTTATTTAATGCTATACGGTATTTAAATACGTTTTAAAGTCTAAGGGACTTTATAGTTTGTTTGATGATTTGTTAATGATATTTAGTAGTAATTTTTAAGTAACTGGATTGATATTTATCTTAAATGCTCGCAATTGATGGCGGGCATAGATAACAAACATTCAATTCAAGCCCCGTCCCCCACTTCAGATGCAAGTCGCTCAGATCCAATCGCTGATGTCGGGTGGCGATGTGAACGGTGCGTTCCAACTGGCGCTGTCGGCGTCGGACTTGACATTGGTGGTGGCAGCTTGCGGTGCTGCGGAGCCGGGCCGCGTGTTCGGCCCGCCGTGCCGGCTGAAGCAGCACGTGCTCCTGTCCCTCGTGCAGCAACTGGCTGCTGATATGCAGCGTGACACGCAGCTCAAGCACAGGTCGGTGTTGCATGTAAAATACCACATGATGTTGTTGTTTTATTTTTCTTATTTTATTAAAAAGAAAGAAGGACAAACGTGAATTCAGTTCAACTGCTACCTGATACCCAGGTAAGTGGTTTCTACGACCCACCACACGCAAACCTTGATAAGAAATCATAATGTAAATCCGTTGTCAATCTTTAGGACTAAGATTAAATGCTTCGTCACCAGTAATAAGTATCTCCGGATCCCTTCACTCATCAGATAAAACTCGGAATCGTTATAAAGCTATTGTAAAAAAAAATCGATTAATTTTATCATAACTTTGTCTATCTGTTTTGTTTCTTCTATTTTCTGTATGAGCGTAACTGTGGTCCCTTAGACGCATTTCACAGTGGTAGAACTACACTGCAGTTAGTTTCTAGATGCAGAATGAATGGGTCAGCACGATCGGGGCATGACCGGCGTGGTCATGCCCCGCTCACAGACTGCTAGCGTAAAATAGAAGCGTAATGTTGTCGTGTTTCGTCTGGTGAGTGCAGGTATCCGGAGATCTTTGAGATCCGGTGACGAGGCATTCCATCTCATTCCTCAAGGGTGACAACACATCTGCATATGATTCCTTGTCAAAGACGAATGTAGATGTCATGGGGTGCAGGAACTTACCATCAGGTGAACTGTGTGTGAGTTTGTTACTCGCAATGATATATAAAAAAAAAGAAATTCACGCTACCTCTAGTTACAAGGCGCTGGATCTCCCGCGTTATTTAAAAGAAAATACCATAACAACTATTTCCATCTGTTCCCAGGTACCTTGAGGAAGCAATAATGAATCTTGACACAAGCAATCCAGTGACACGGGAACACTTGCCCGTTGTTGTGCGGGAGTTACAAAAGCAGATCATGGCCTTCCTGGCATCAAACCCGGGACACGCTCTGACCAGGCAGTTCCGAATGCTCCTCATGGCCGCCGATTCGCTGGTGAAGAGCGCAGTTTGACATCGCTGCCGTGTGTGCATTAGCTATTGGACTATGTAACCGTGATATGTGCGAAAGTGATTGTGCTCTCATATGTGCTACTTACTGATTATGACGGCGCGTACCGACGCAATACCATCACATAGCGACGTGTGTCCGTCGTTTGCGAATCGATTTTTGTACATAATTTACAAGATATGTATGATTAATGGGCGGACGGGCCACGGGCCAAAATAACCATAGAATATATTTTAATTGGAAAAGAATGTACGTTTTACATACGTACATTCATATACTTTTATTATCTCACTATATACCTGTTCCATTTTCTGTCACGCATGCAGCAACATATGCACTGTAAATCTATATATATATATATATATGTGTGTAGCTGATCTCAAGACAAACATGCGGCTCGTGAGACCGATATATATTAAGATTTTTCATCATTACTCTTGGCGCAGTTATATCTACATGATAACATTACAAAAATGCGCATTCGTAAATTCGTCGGTTAATGGCATACTGCCTGTGTTGATCTTGCTGATATAAAGCGCCCCGCATGCCCCTCGCCTCCCCGCTCAATGATCTGAATAAGCAGATTCGCATCGATGTCGGACGTCCCTATTTGAAGTGTGATTTTTTTCTTCATGATTGCTTGCTACGTCAGTGTTACCAGCAAGTAATTTGTGGATAGTGTGGTTACATAAAAAATGTGTAACTACATTAAAACGATACATGTTTATGGTAATCATTTATAAGTACATACTGTAATTGGATCACTGTGTATTTATTTATAAGAAAATAAGTTTTAGTTTCTTGTCCAGTATCAGGCATGATAATTTCTTCTGTGTTCGTATAGGTTATGTTTTATAGTGGGTGTTGTCTAAACTGATTTGATAATTATATCCTCCTGACCTAATTCGGTCACGGTGATATCTTGTTTCTTACCAGTAGACTTCAACTGCGTAGGATATATTATAGTGCAGTAAGAGTTAGGGAAAACACAGAGATACTGACTGACATTCTCTTTCCTAGTACGGTGTAATGTTTCAAGTGACAAAGAGACAGGACATGACAGACACACAACACACGCAATCCAAAAACACCCTTTATTCCTCGGCTGGGAATCGAATCCAGGAAGCGCGACGCAGCGCCTGGTACTCTGACCACTGGTCCACGCGGCTCTAATATATTGAGAATATATTCCATGTTGTAATTTTTTTAAACAAATTCTTACCATCGAGAAATTTGTGATTCCAAAGTGAACTTTGGCTTCATATTTTTTTTATCTGTTGCTCTGACGAATAGTTGATAATTATATATTCAAGCATGTCCACGGTGCCTCTGCATAGACTCGTGTAGCAATAGCGATATTTTTACTTTCTGTGAATTATATAATTCTTGTAATTGTTTATGATTAATTTGACGCTGTAGTAAAACTGTATATCTTCAAAACATTACCAAAAAAAAAAAATCCGACCCCATGATCATTGACATTTTCACCTTTCCCTACGGTGACTAATTGACTTAATGAATGCTATTTTTAATTTTTTTTTATTTATTTTGTGATTAAAACGAAAAGAAAGGAGTGATACTTTTTCTTTTTTATTGCTAAGGAATCTATCATTTATTAACATATACACAGATATATTAACAATATATCTGTATATATATTTTTACAAATTCCACATCAATTTCAATTATAAAAATAAAATACTCAATAAATATTATGAAATTGTTAAATTAAATGTAAGTGGATTGAATGGATCGACTCTGATACCTTTATCTTTTGAAGTTATTCTTCATTTGTTGCTTTATTAAAAGAAAACGATTGATACAGGGTGACACTAAAATGTACACGTTGAATCCGTCGTTAAATCCATACCCACATCACTCACAAGTTCTTCGAAGCGGCCAAGTATGATAGTGCGTAGCGTAAATTAAAGGTTGAATTCAATTTAATCTATTTTCATACATGTCTCAATTCAAATAATTTCAAGTGTTGATTTATCAGGTGCTTTGCAGTGAAGAAGCATCTACTGAGGAAACCGCGTTGTAGACTATGTTGTGGACTTGATCTAACATCCTCGTTAGAGAGAAACAGTGGGATTTATATGTATAAAGGTTTCTTTACCTTTTTTTATACGATTCATATTTATTTCATATTAATTATATATGTGCTTATTAATTATATATAGTAATAATTGATACTGAATATTGTAAAAATTATTCAATATTTGTGAATATTCAACCGTACTATCTCCACTACAGACCTTCCGTTTAATCGAGTCATTTTATTGATGTTTTTAAAATAATAATAAAAATTACGATGTATATAATTTTGTATGCCATAATAACGTTAAGTTAAAAACTTCACCACTCAAGTGTATACGCGCCGTCATTGCGTATTATATGTGTGGGAGAAAAGAAAAAAGTGTGAATGCTTTGACAAGATATCAGTAATTGCGGCTGATTTTATTATATAATTCAATTTATATAAAAATAGTATTTAAAAGGTTAAAAATTTGTAGTTGGTGTTACAGGCTGATACTATGTTGGATAATCTAAGCTGTATATTAATTAATAACTAGTGTGTAAACGCTTATCTATTTAATTACATAAAGAAGTCTTACCTACTACGAGTGTAATCAGATTTTTATTTCTATATCATCATGTCACAACCTGGCTGACCCGTTTGTTATTAAAGGTGATGGCAAACTGTTCTAATAAGACCTGTATATAAAAGTTTCGCTTATTAAAGGAATTTATTTTAATGTAGTAGATATTTTAAAATTATATTTTATTTATTATTATTAGTTTGCTTTGTTTAAAATTATTAATCTATAACAATAATTATTATAAAAAATATATATATTATAATTTTACAGTGACGCCAGCAAGGCAAAGCTTTTGGGTTACATATAAATGGTTGAGAAGTAACGTTCTGTGTGATCTTTTTTTTACTGTGTCGATGGTAACAAACTAGCGCACAGTTCACTCGATGGTAAGTGATTCCTGCGCGTCGTGACATCCACATTCAGATGCGGTGCCACTGCGGACATGCTGGTATTGTGTGAAGACGTGCTCCTGTCCCATTCATGCTGCGGCCAGATACAACCCTACAAGTGTTAAAAAAATTCTGGTCTCTAAGGTTCGGCCAGCTGTAGATGGCGGCGTAATGGCTTGTGGTGGAGAAAATCATCGGCAAGCTGCGCAATCGGTACCTAACAGCAAGATTTTGATACGGTTTGCTAAACTTCAGAACATTATTTGTGTCTTTATTTACTCTGTATTATATAGGCTGTGAGGCACAAGTGAACTAAGATGATAGAAAACTGCAAATCAACATTCCAATCAGGTTCTGCCATAAAAGCGTTGTTGGTCCGCGATGAACTCCTCAACTACTGAACCGATTTTAATGTGGCAAAAGCGAGGTTTGCCTCATGCCCACATTATAATTTGGCTTGAAGTTAAAATCCGCCCAGAAGAAATTTATCAAATAATTTCTGCTAAAATTCCGGACCCATCAGTTGATCAAGAATTGTTTGATCCACGGACGGTGCGGGAGCTTATAATATGACATCACCATGCATGGAAAATGTAAGAAGCATTTCCCAAAGCAGTGTACGAATGATACCATCACGGATATTGACGGTTATCCAATGTATCGCCGCAGAAATGTCAAATTCTACAAATCAAGTAGAAAATGACAATCAATGGTATCACCATACTCACCATTACTTTCAAAAACGTATAAGGCTCATATGGATGTCGAACTTTGCAGTTCCGTATCATAAATCAATTAAGTACATTTGTAAATATGTTAATAAAGGCAGTGATTTGTGGCCGTATTTGAGGTACAAAACATAAACAATAATGACGAAATAGCACAATACCAGATGGGTAGATATATCAGCAGCAACGAAGCTATTTGGCATAGCTGTAGTGTTTATTATTCTCGTTACTGCCCGACCTCTACGCCCCGAATGGAAAACTCCTATTGGCGTAGTGACCGTCGCTCAACCGGTTGAGCAGCCCCCTCCATCCGGACGTCCGGTTAGCGAAAGCGGCCTCGACCTAGTGTGTCGCTTCGCCGCCGTCTTCAACGGTGCCTATGTTTCAGCCCTTGCAAAAGCCCTAAGGGATTCCAATGGCAAGCCCGAAATCAGGATTGCCGGTTCGCGATCACCTAGTCGACGTGCTACTAGTGCAAAAGACATTCCTCAAACCGCACACTCGCAATCCCAACATTGCGAATTATAACATCATTAGAAATGGTAGAACTTCCGCCGCTAATGGCGGAACTCTTATTTACTATAAAAAGTCCTTGCACTGCGTGCCCGTCGATATGCCAACCCTAACCTTCCTAGAAGCCTCGGTCTATCCGCTAGCTATGACTGGCCACGCCCCCATCACAATCGCGTTCGTCCACCTGCCTTGCAGACGTGACGCACAAGTATTACGAAGAGACTTCGTGGCGCTCCTTTCCCTTGGAAACTCAGTCATTTTGGCAGGAGCTTTCAATAGCAAGCACACTCGGTGGAATGCAAAATCAACCCCCGGGGGCTGGCTTTAGACTCGCTAAGCGACGCACTCGACTTCGACGTCATAGCGCCTACTACGCCTACCCATTTTCCATACATATTGGGTCACGCACCGGATGTGCTTGATATTGCCATCTGTAAGAACATCAACCTCGCCTTCCAAGGCATAGAGGTAATCCATGAGCTCGCTTCCGATCATCGCCCCGTTCTTCTTCGGTTAGGGCCCTCCGCCTCAACCTCACCCTCCACCAAAACCATCGTAGACTGGGACCGACTCACGAACGACGAGAGGGAAGCCACATCACCACACCTAGATGCTATTCCTAGGAACATATCTTCAGTCAAAGTCTGCCAAACGACCTAATGAGGCGCAACAATGCGGTGACTCGTGCCCTCGACTTATATCCAACTGAAAGTAACCGGCTGGTGGTACGTACCCTTCAGCGTGAAGTCCGATCACCCATATCCCAGTATAAGAACGATGCGGTGACAATAACGGTGGTGATAATCACCTATCCAACATCAAACCTTCCCATCTCACCTACTGGCGACTTCCCAAATCCCTAAAAGAGGGCACCGTCCAAAAAATGCCTCCCTTAGCGCGTCCCAATAAACCGCCCGCCTTCTTAGAGAAAAAAGAGAAAGCCGATTGTCTGGCTGACAATCTTTAGCTCCAATGCTCACCGAGAACCCTACCTTGTAATGGTTGACAGCGAGGTCTACCGGAGGAGTAAGGAACCACCTCGCGATTCCGTTACTCAAGTTCGCCGTGGCGAAAGCTTTCGACAAGGTCTGGCACAACGGGCTCATATACAAACTATATGACTTCGGTGTGCCGACTGTGTGTGATCGACTCTTACCTATCATACGAGATTTCCGAAATCGAACCTTTCATACCGCGTCGAGAGAACGCGTTCCGAGGTTCACCCCATTTGTGCCGGAGTACCACAAGGCTCCGTCCTAGGTCCTATTTTATACACACTCTACACCAACGACATATCGCGTTGTAGAGCTAGCCCTTTTCGGCGATGACGCGGCCTCTACGTGTCTGGATTCAAACCAGACGCTATTTGTAAACGCCTCCAATCTGCAGCCAACACCTTAGGGAAATCGTTTCGGAAATGGAGGATTGAGGTTAACCCAACCAAAAGTGCAGCCATCTACTTCTCTCGGCGCAACAAAACGCCGCATCTTCGAGTTATTTGATCGTGCAATCCCCTGGAAAATATCAACCGCGTACAGAATCGAGCAGTGTTCGTTCTACGTCGTTTGCACCCGTTACTCAATAAAAAGAGCAAAATGTCCCTGCGTAATAAAGTAACACTATACAAAGCGTACATCCGACCCATAATGAGATACGCAAGACCCGTCTTTGCGCATGCCTCTCCGCGTCACATTTATCGACTTCAGGTAATACAAAATCGTTTCATGCGCATGGCTACCGGTGCGCCGTGGTTCGTGCGTAACGAAAATCTACACATAGATCTAGTGCTGCCGACCATAACTCAGTACCTGAAGCAGGCTTCCCGCCGATTTTTCGACTCCGCCGTCACACCCTAAACCCTTGATTGTAAGTGCCGCCACTTACAATCCCATCGCGAATAACAGATTCACCTGCGTCCGAAGGAGACAGAGGCACGCCCTCGACGACGCATCCACCCTTTATAAAACACAGCACACGTACATTCCACCCTCATATCGCCCCCGCCGACGGCGAGGGCATCGCAAACGAGGTTATTCGCGATACCGCCATGTCACTGGCCTGTTCGCTCCAGTCCATACAGATTGCGTTGCTGGAGTTTCTTGTGCCATTTCTTCTCCAGCGCCCACGCATTCGGAAGTGGTAGTACAGGTAGTTAATAACTCTAACTAACTTTGTCAGAAGCAACTGACCGAGCCGAGGTTCGGCCCTCTCGGGCACCCTTGAGTCAGACGCTCTCGCGAAACAGGGTAACGGACCGAGCCAAGACTCCCTCTCGGGAGCCTTGTGCTGGTTACCCATATATAGAGGTCTCGACTGAGTGTCACCTCTCAAATTTCCAGAAAAAAAAAATCACTAGTCGCCAACAATTTGTGACGGAAAAATATGTCGTTTTTTTTATTTTTCTAAAAATAAGGCAGTGTGGAAATTAGAATAATAATATATTGTCTTGTCTTGTTCAATTTTAAACACTTGACATCACTGGCATACAAGCCATGGCTTCATTACATTAATGATACACTCGGTTTATTTTTTAAATATAAAGTAACTTCATGATTTAATTCATAAAACAACTTTAATGTTTAACTTTTTATTAAATCGATATTCATTAAAAATAAATTCTTATATCTATGTTACTATATTGAATATTACGATGACGATTGTAAGCATTCGATCGAAGCTTTGCTATCTTTTTGCTTGTCTATCCCACAAAACCTTACTTTATTTTCAGTTTCAGACCGACCATCATACGAACAAGACCTGGCTGTATGGACTAAATTCCTATGCCTTTCCCATTAGGGATAAATTAATATCATCATCATCATCTTACTTTATTTTCATGATATTAATAGATGTCTACAAACCCTACTACAAATGCTGATTCCTGCAACCAATGAGATTCACAAACATTCTTGATAAGGAAACATAATGCAAGTGCATTGTCATCCTCCAGGATTAAGATTGCCTTATTATCAGATCTCCTGTTTCCTTTTGCTACTATCAAATAATAGTACTAGTGCTAGTGTAGTTACTTCAAAAGTTAAGTTAAAAAGAAAATAATATAGTATATATATAAAATATTTAAATTATAAAATAATATACACATATATACGTATATATATATATATATACAGTGAAATTATTGGAAATTCGACATATTCCCGTTAGGAAGTGATAGCGGTGACTATTTGCGATAATTTATGCATTATGCAAATGTGAACCAATTTTGAGTGATGTTTTTTAACTGTTTTCAAAATAAGATATATGCAACATCAAAAATTTATTTTAAAAAAGTCTCACTCTTTCTTCTGAATTTATTTCAAAGAAACTGAAAAAAAATTGATCTCAAAGGAAGCAGACAGGAATAAGTTCAAAAGAAAAAATAGATTTAAATACTTTTTTAAAAAATTGTTGATGTTGCATTTATGACTTATTTTGTAAAAACCTAAAAAACATGATAACTCAAAAATGGTTCATTTTTGCATGATGCTTAAGAGGGTTACCTCTATCACTTGCTAACGGGGAATACGTCGAATTACCAATAATAATTATATATATTTAAAATAAAATAAACTCTTGAGTGAGACTGTTCCTTCATATTGCTTGGAGTGCAAAATATAAATTTGACAAGTTTATAATAGTTTAATTCTCTTACATTCCAATTATGATACATAAGAAATTTATGTGTAGCACAATTTTTACATCAAAATACATTTGAGTCAGAAAATACAACCAACATGTACATTCTTTCATCCAATCTCTTACAACAGAAACTCAAGAATTACTTTTCATAAAGTTTTTTACTTAGTTGCAACTTAGATGCACAATTTGGAATCAAAAATATGATTCTAATATTACATATATAGATTGATATCAAAAGACATCAATGTTTTACATTGTAAGAGTATAAAATTAAAGTATTAATTTACGATCTGAAATTTTTATCTAAGTATTCTATACTGTTGATTAGATATAAAATTGTATATACATCAGCACTTATATATGCTATAATTTCTTTGTTCAATAAATAAGACCTTTATACAATAAGTTATGTTTTTAAGAGGAATGAATTTTAATGTTGTTTTATATAATTAAATAAACAAAATAAAGGAATCACTTGATTTGTGTAAATAAACTATTAATTAAAATGTTATTATTATTTTATAGTGAAGGGGTCACAACTTTTAATTACCTTTTTGGCTTTTTCATGGGTTGTGACATAAAAATGATGGAGAAACAATGAGTATATATATAATATATATTATAATAGAGTATTAGTATATTTTATTGCATCCTTGTGTATATTAGTTATTATATATACCTTCTATCTCAGTGCGAACAGCTCAAATTTTGATTTTGGTTGTAGCTACTAAAATTGAACAACATATCAGTCTGAACTACTAGTTACACTACTGTTTTTGAGTATACAAGGAATAATAAAACCTAGAGGCAGAATTCTATTCTGTGGTAGAAACATACCATAGTTAGTTACAGCACTAATAGGTTGGTTCAACCAGGGAAGAACCATGTCTTCACAGGCTATCAGCATAAAATAATATCTAAGTGCTACTGTGTTTCATATGCTAAGGTTTATAATTACTGGTGAAAAGGCATTCACAATTGGTCTTCAGGGATATATACATCTGCTTGATTCCTTATTTAAGATGAATGTAGACGTCATTACACAAGTGAATTGCGTGGTATCAAATAATTATTAAAATGATAAAACACTAGTGGAGGTAACAAGTTGAAAATTACATGAAGTTTTAAGAATAAAACATTTTTTTTTGTTTTGTAATTTTTAAAATGGTATTAAACTAAAATGGTCATAATGCAATATTATATTGTTGGTCTCCACACCCTGAAGTGCTTAATTAAAAGAGTATAAACCTAATTTTTAGTTTATTACACAAAATTAAAGTCTTTAAAATAATATTTTCTAAGCTTTCTGTTTATAAATAGCTCCTGTGATTGTGCCGTGTCGCTGTACTAAGCATAATTTATTATCCGTCTCCAAAGTGACCGTGGGCGGTTTTAAATTCGGCTGTATTTTACATGCTTGCTCTGAAATAGCCACGATTATTCCAGCGGAATCTACATGGGCCGTTCCTTTTGCAGCAAGACAAAGCCCTTGATGGTCTGCGACTAAACAACCATTTACGTTAGGCGTCGCCATTATTTCTTCCACCACTTTATCCAAATCTTTTTCCATGTTTATATTTATGGTTGTAGAACTTAGAAACCACCCGTTTATATGGCAAAACCACTTTATAAAACTGTTGTTTTGACTAAGATGATTCGTTGGGAACAAAGCTGTCAATGTCAGCAAAAAGTATATTTCTAGCTACATGGTTATGTGTTTTTAGCCAAAAAAAATCACTCGATGACATAATTTTAAATATTGTTTTAATTTATGAGTCAAATTTATCACCAAAGCTTTAGTTAGTAGACAATGTTTAGGGGCATCTACATATTTTTGATTCTATTACAACGAAAAGAAATGGCGACTATAATGCCATCTATATGCTTAAGTAAGAACTAATGCACTTGAGCTCTTTGTAGGGCTTTTCATATAAATTATTTTTAACATTAAAACTCAAGTGGGTGATTTACAAATATATCACTATTTTTTTATTATTACTATTATTTTATATTTTCGCAAATAATCTTGTTACTAGAAATACAAAAATAACGTGATGATAACAAAGATTCTAAATCGAACAGAAAATTCTCATCTTCGATTACTATTGTTTATTGAAATTAAATAAATTTATAGAGGATAATTCATAAAGAATAATGAATTATATAATGATGAATTCATAATAATATATAGGTATTAAATATACTTGGGCTAGTATTAACGTTTCAAACCAACTATACGAATCCAAAGAAGGAAATCCAAAAAAAGCGATTGCATTAACACGTAAAGAATTGCTTGAGGAATATTTGTGTATAATTATTAATTCTATCGTGCCTGACATATATGATAGTGCTACTGACTTTAGAAGATATTTAAATTATCGTTATCGCATCGTATACGATGTGACTTAATTTACTTGCTTGTTAATATTTACCACAGCGCCATCTTTACTTTTAAAGTGGTAACAGTCAGTTCGTTATAGACCGACAAAATTAAAAATATCTTTAAATATATTAAAGCAATCGGAATACAATTCATCTTAAATTTACGCCATCATTTTAATACCCATATTTTTATATATACTAAGTTTGGTCTGATCTGATCTGCGTTTGTGGTCTGTTTACGAAGGGCCGCGTAACAAGTTGAATTGTTATTACTGGTATTATACCTACATCTTATGACAAAATAAACAATTTTTTATATTTTAGTGCGTTATAGACTTTTAAGTTCTTTTTTAATTTCAAATTATTTCATGTACGATCGAAACAAATCGTGAAGCTTGAAATCGTGATTTTATCAAAGTTGTGTACATATTTTGTGATTTTCGCAAACATTCAAGTTCTAAGTTGCTTAATAACGTTTCATGCGTGTATGGTAAGGATCAGGTACTTTTTGTTTTTCTTTTAGTCAGTGTTCTGTCAGCGATTAAGTGGTTTGTGTTCTAAGTAATTACTAAAAATGACTATGGAAGAGAGTGTTATTTACATATTTCTGTGCACTTTAATACTTTTACTTGTGTTAGAATTAATTAAATATTGTAAAAGAAAAAATCGAGAAAAGAAGACACAGGAGCAAATAAGCGTTTGGTTAGATATTTTTTACTATTTCTAAAAGGTCGGTTTATATTAATCATTAGATTTTCGGTTTGTTACTTTTATTTTATTAAAAAAAAATGCACTACGGCTTTTACATTACTAATGACTGACACCGACTGCGTAACTATGTGCTCAAGGAGTAACTAAGTCAGGGTTTCTGGATTCATGTTTCAGTCGAGTCCTATATTCGTATAACGTTGCTTTTAGGATTATAGTTTGTGTGTGTCAAAATCCTGGGTTGGTGACACTAAACACGTACCTTGAAGAATTTGAACTGAAGAAAACCACGTGTGACAGGATCGGAGTATAGGACTCCGCATCATGTGCTTTTCTTCAGTTTAGGTGATGCGATGTGGAAGTTCCCTTGTTTTCGCGAACGGTCACAACACTATAATATCCCCGGCGCAGTTGAAGTCATCTAACCAGAAGATGTAATCATGTTGAAGATCGACCAAAATGTTTTATTGTACTAAGAGAAAAACATGCACATTTTTCACATGATGGTAAGTGATTCCTGCGGCCCATGACATCCCCATTAGTTCTAGATTAGTCGTGATGCAGATATATTGTCACTCCTGAGTACTAAAATGGAATGCCTCATCACCAATATTAAGGGTCTCCGGATCCCTATACCTACGAGTCAAAGCTGCTGTTTTACGCTGGTATTCTGTGAGGGCTGGGTCCCTGGTCGAACCGACCCATTCATGCCCCTCTAGAAACAAATTGCAATATAAATACACACAAATAGTCTATCACATAAATAGTCATTCATTATCATAATTTTCAAATAAATATGCAAACGCTATTAATAAGCTAGTTTCAAAAATCAACTATAGATTAGGTAATAAATAGAAATGCATTTTTACATATTATTTAATTAGAAATTTGCCTTCTTTAAGTCAAAATATTTACATTATATAATTTTGAATTGAATCACATGAACTGTGTTTATTTGTCACCACCAATGCAATAAAAAAACAGACCAAAATCATAACGTAGATTAGCTCTATAGACTAATACGGCTCCAAGTACTAATGTCTCCTGTTTTAACACCCACCAATACAGTAGCACTAAGTATATAATGGTTGTATTCGATTAAAACGTGGTCCTGCCTTGAATGAGCCTATTTGACCTACAGCTAAGAATAAAGCTACGGCGCGAATACCGCGTAATAAAAATAAAACTCAGAGCAGTTAGTGAAGAGAATTATTTTGAAGGTCACGCGACTTTAGAAATACAAACTATATTTACTTTGTTATCTGCAGAAGGTTCGATTACAAACGCAATCAGAATGCACCATTATCGAAACCAACTATTTATGTAGTAAATTCTCACCGGCTCTCTGATTCGTGACGTAAATATTCTCACCTGCTCTTTGAGTTGTGACGTAAATATTCTCACCTCTCTGAGTCGTGACGTAAATATTCTCACCGACTCTCTGAATTGTGATGTAAATATTCTCACCTGCTCTCTGAGTTTTGACGTAAATATTCTCACCTGCTCTCTGAGTTGTGACGTAAATATTCTCACTTGCTCCCTGAGTCATGACGTAAATATTCTCACCTGCTCTCTGAATCGTGATGTAAATATTCTCACGTGCTCTCTGAATCGTGACGTAAATATTCTCACCGACTCTGAATCGTGATGTAAATATTCTCACCGACTCTGAATCGTGATGTAAATATTCTCACCTGCTCTGAATCGTGATGTAAATATTCTCACCTCTCTGAGTCGTGACGTAAATATTCTCACCGACTCTGAATCGTGATGTAAATATTCTCACCTGGTCTCTGAATTGTGACGTAAATATTCTCACCAGCTCTTTGAGTTGTGACGTAAATATTCTCACCTCTCTGAGTCGTGACGTAAATATTCTCACCGGCTCTCTGAATCGTGACATATTCTCACCTGCTCTCTGAATCGTGATGTAAATATTCTCACCTGCTCTCTGAGTTGTGACGTAAATATTCTCACCTGCTCTCTGAGTCGTGACGTAAATATTCTCACCTGCTCTCTGAGTCATGACGTAACTATTCTCACCGGCTATCCCAGTTGTGATGGTGCTCTCTGAGTCTGGAAGTATAATAACAACGATAGTTGACAAATCAATTTATATCGCCTGATAATTGATTTGGTTTGCAAGTATTTCAACATTTCTTATCTGTATATTGTGTATATTATATTAAATATAATTTATTTATATTATTTATATTCATAAGTTTCGTTTACAAATATTCTAAGCTAGCTTATGAATAATAAATTGCTGGCTACAATACGCCTCCACGTGCTGGGTTGACTCTAAAAGAATTTTTACGGTATGTGCTATTAATTTTTGAGGTCTTTTCCTGTTTTTGAAGGTTGCGAAATATAAATAATTCAATTAAAAAAAACCTCACCAATGAACACTTAACAACACTCTGTCGCAAATGTCATGACTATCATTTAACACCATAGCCAATTTTAAAACTATTATTTTTTTAATAAAATATATTTGTATAAAAGTTACAAAATTAAAGTCCCCATACCTAAGGTATACGGTCTCTCGTACATAATCAATTTTGATTTCCTGCTTAAAGTGCTATGTGAGAAGTGTCTTATAATTTTGCTGTCAAATTTGGAAGCCTCAATACGTAACCCTTACATTTTAAAAAGCATGCACTGCGATCCTTAGACGGCATCAATCACTCTCAAACACTATTATATAATATATTTTACAGCTACTTTTTTCTTACTAGCATACGTTGTATATTACAACATTCTGATCGGCTTGATTAAAAGGAGTTGCGAAGAGATGTTGCATCTCTATGCATTCTTTATCGAATTTACTATGGGGAGTGTTCTGAGGGGTTTTTCAAAATTTCATCCTCATCATCTCGATGATTGGCAATCCACCAATGTGCGCTCTTAGAAACCTTTAGGAAAAGATCCTACACCTTTCTTAAAGGGTGGCAGCGCATCGGCACCCCTCTGGTGTTGCGGATGTTCATGGGCGTCGGTCATCACTTACCATCGGGTGGGCTGCTCGTTTGCCACATATTCGATAAAAAAAAACACATACGTTACACACACGTACACTGATATATCGTTTGAAATAAACTTTAACTCAAACGCCACTCATATTTTAAGTATAATACGAGTTCATTAATTGCTTAACTTTACTTTTATCGAGGTGAATGAAATAATTATCCAAATGCTAAATTTAAATAAAGAAAAAAAAACTGAATTATAAATTTTTATTTATTTTATTTTATTATTTAACAAAATCCACAGCTCTTAAATATATTACAATTCATTCTTATGAGTAAATCTACATAGACCATGTAGAAAAGCCATATCCAGTAATGTACGTCGGCTCTCAAGGCTTCTGTAATTATAGTAATTTACAAACCTATGTTGAATTTTCTCCAAATTGATTGTGTGTCACGTAATGTGGCTTCCAAATAGTGTAATAATATCCAAGCATGCTTCTGACATATGAAAGATAAAGCAATTTTATACAGTTAATATCAGAGAACAAAGGACCCAAAATGGAACTCTGAAGGACACCTGATGATGTTTCAACAAAATTAGAACGGAAACTTCCCACAACCACCGCTTGAGATCGTTTCGACAGATATGATTCCATCCACCTTAAGAGAATACCTCGAATACCGAGTTCATAAAGTTTACTTAACAGAATGATATGATCTACACGATCAAAAGCTTTTTCAAGATCAGTGTAGACGACATCTACCTGAAAACCACCATCTCTGTTTAGCGGTAACATAATCAGTAAATGAGGCTAAATTTGTTACTGTAGGGCGCCCATTCATTAAGCCGTGTTGTTCTGAGGGTATTGAAGATGATATGATAGGATATATGAACAACTCTTTCTAATAATTTACTTAAAACAGTAAGTATCGATAGGGCCCGTTAGTTTCAGTTAAGGTCTTGAGCCCTTTTTTATATACAGGAACAATATCAACTTTCTTCCAAGTATTTGGAAATAGCCATCGTGAAGACACCTGTTAAAAAGCACCGCTATCGGAATAGACAATGATTTTACATATTTCACAATTTTTTTTTTTTTCCGGCTGAAGGCCACTGTTAGCCCGAGGGCTTTTACAGTTTCACCGGGTTGAGAGGTGACCGAGTGCTAATGGCACTCAGTCGAGACCTCTATATATAGGTAACCAGCACAAGGGCTCCCGAGAGGGACAGCGTCTGAGTCGAGGGTGCCCGAGAGGGCCGAATCTCGGCTCGGTCAGTTGCTTCTGACAGAGGATTCTTTAAATTCGCTATGATTATTAGCTATCTGTACCACCACTTCGGAATGCGTGGGCGCTGAAGAAGAAGTGGCGCAAGAAACTCCAGCGACGCTTCTATCTGTATGGACTGGAGAGAACCGACCAGTGACATGGCGGTATCGCGAATATCCTTGTTTGCGACGCCCTCGCCGTCGGCGGGGGCGATGTGAGGGTGCAATGTACGTGTGTTGTGTTTTATGAAGGGCTTGGGCCCTGGTGGTCACGTCGTCGGGGTCATCGAGGGCGTGCCTCGGTGTCCTTCGGACGCGGGTGAATCTGTGATTCGCGATGGGATTGTAAGTGGCGGCACTTACAATCAAGGGGCTAGAGTGTGTGACGGCAGATTCGAAATATCGGCGGGAAGCCTGCTTCAGGTACTGAGCTATGGTCGGCAGCTCAAGATCTATGTGTAGATTTTCATTACGCAAGAACCACGGTGCACCGGTGGCCTTGCCCATGAAACAATTTTGTATTATCTGAAGTCGGTGAATGTGACGCGGGGAAGCATGCGCAAAGACGGGGCTTGCGTATGTCATTATGGGTCGGATGCACGCTTTGTATAGTGTAATTTTATTACGCAGGGACATTTTGCTATTTTTATTGAGTAACGGGTGCAAACGACCTAGGACGAACGCTGCTCGATTCCGTACGCGGTTGACATGCGGACCGAAGGTGAGTCTTTCATCTAATGTGACGCCTAAGTATTTGACTGTCTGTTCCCAGGGGATTGGACGATCAAATAACTCTATAGTTGGGAGATGCGGCATTTTGTTGCGCCGAGAGAAGTACATGGCTGCACTTTTGGTGGGGTTAACCTCGATCCTCCATTTCCGAAACCATTTCCCTAAGGTGTTGGCTGCAGATTGGAGGCGTCTACAAATAGCGTCTGGTTTGAACCCAGACACATAGAGGCCGGTGTCATCGGCGAAAAGGGCTAGCTCTACACCGCGAGTGCGCGGTATGTCGTTGGTGTAGAGTGTGTATAAAATAGGACCTAGGACGGATGTACATAAGGAAAAAAAATACAAATGTGTGTAAATCAATAGACTATTTCAGACAATGCAAGTAAGGAGCAATAATAAGTAATAAAACAGTATTTATATAGACACGATTAGCTTCGTGACCCATTCCCAAATCCTTAGCGTTCACCTGTTCTTAACGGCGCGTTGTTTCAAGCGGACAACAACGGCGTGCTCATGTCGCGCCGAGGTTGCACCCGGTAAGCGAACTCAATATCAGTCGGCTGGATAGGAGTTCCAATATGCTGCGAAAGTTTTAAAACTATACCTATTGTATCCTCCGTCTTATTTTCCGGAATGCCCGTAACCTCCATATTCTGCATTCTCGCCCACTGCTGTTGTCACGAGTTCTCTTCCTCTAATGCCCTAATCCTTACAGCTTGCACGTTAAGACCTTCTTTAAGACTTTTATTTTCATCCCTAATACATTTTAGTTCAGAGGAGGTAGTTTCAAGTAGCTTTTTTAGTTCCGCGAGTTCTTTATGTAACCCAGAGCACTGGTTCTTTATAATAAAGAGTTGTTCAGACACACCTTTTAGCTCGACTGAATGACCGCCCTTATCTTTAGCCTTTCAGCCTCCAAAACCATCTTCAGCTTATCTTCTGTTATGTAGTCAAATGTAATTTTGGGTTTTTCATTCTATCAAAAGCAATATCAAGTTTAAACTAAAAATGTCAAATATAGTATAAGGTTTCAAAATTCCAAACGCGCGAATAAAAATACCTCAAGCATTCTATCAAAATTACCTTCAATCATCTGCAATGAGCAAAAATAAAAAAAAATATGGTGCAGCCAACATCCGAGAGGGCATTGACCGTTTAGAGGTCGCGATATAAATCACCCGCTGACGTAGGCATATTTAGTAAGTTATTTTATATTGAATTCAAAAGTATATCCATCTTAAACGCTGGTTGAAAATGACCCTATGCGTTGCTATTGAGAGCTAAGTGAGAAGACCAGAATATTTTTTTTATAGTATAGGCGAAAAACGAGCATGGAGCCCAGCTGATTGTAAGTGATCACCGCCGCCCATGAACATCAACAACACCAGAGGATTCGCAAATGCGTTGCCGGCCTTTAAGGAAGGTGTAGGCTCTTTTCTTGAAGGTCCCTAAGTCGTATCGGTTCGGAAACAACGCTGGCGATAACTGTTTCTACAGAGAAGTTGTGCGTGGCAGGAAATTTCGCGTGAAGCGCACAGTGGTGGAGTGACAACCATCGAAATGATGAGGATGGAATTTAGAATTCTGTCGTGATGTACGATGTTTAAACTCAGCGGCTGGAATTAATCCGAACAACTCCTCAGAATGGGGGATCTGGGGAATGCCCATGGTAAATTCGGTAAAAAATGCAACATCCCTTCGCAACGCCAGTGTGTCAAGCCGATCGAAAAGTACCTGGTCATCAAAATTCGAGCCGCTCTCCGTTGAATGCGCTCAGAGGGAAGAAGCTGGGGTGCCCCGGCCCAGAGATGAGAACATGTGAGGCCGAACATTCGCTTTGTAAAGTTCCAAACAGTGGGTCGACATGAAACACTGTCTTGCTCTCTTAAGCACACCTTAGTTTTAGAGGCCAATTTGGCCTCACCCTCAAGTGACCGCGAAACTGAATGCCGCTCGATATGTCAACGCCAAGGGTTCCGATACCAGCTGAGGTAGCAACGGGAGTGTTAACAAAATAAGGAGACGCGACAAAGGGAATCAATCGTTTTAGCGTTTAAGCGCAAACTTGTGTCTTCGTGGGGTTAAATTGGACTAGATTTTGTCGGCCCCAATCTATTCTTTTTATCAACGACACAAGTTCAAACATAAGTTTTTCCGGCATTCATTGACGTTTTTTCGAGAAATATAGGTATATGGAAAATGGAGGCCGAGTTATAGACAGATTTTTTTTTATTTTCTAAGGGCACATGTGACATTCGGGCACACAGTTATCATGAAGTAAGTGAAAACTTCAAGAGAAGAGCGAACGGGCATTTGCTTAACTAGTACGCTTTACCATTAATCTATTATACATACATCACCACTTGAGATTCTCTCTCTTGAGATCTCACACACGAGGTGAGATTGTGGACAAACCAGTGCTTATAATCCATTAAAAAAAAATCCCTTCGGCCCGTAGTATCTATACATTACAACAAAGAATCAAGAACTACAAGCGTTGTTATACCTGAGGACTGAGATGGAATACCCCATGACTAGTAATTGGGATCCCTACACCATACGAAACACGGCATCGTTAATCTGCTTTTCACTCTTGGATTCTATGAGGAAGTGTTCCGTTCGAGGTATTGTGTAATAACAAAAAAAAACACGTATTCTTATGGTATTTGGCAACAGCACTGGCGTAATTGGCTCTACCGTCCTTTCTCCTCACTGTGTAAAAGTGCTGTGTCATTTAGCGCAAGCGTGATAGACTTATAATTTTATCAATCATTTTTATTTATTGAATTAATTATTGTATTAAAATGTATGGAAGACATTTCATAATACCGTTATGTTCTCTAGGTTGAATTTGATTATTGCAATATCTTTTGGAATAACCAAAAGATCCAAAAGACAACTGCATGAGATACGCCTCTAACGATATGGGACAATGGGCGGAATTAATGCCGTTTGGAATTCTCTACCAGTCAAACCAACAGATAAACATTGAGTGTAGTCAACAACGAAACACTTAGAGATATTAACGTTATATATAACATACTTAATGTACATTACCTTTACGATACGATTGGCTTTATTAAAAACATTTAGTGTAGTCAACAACGAAACACTTAGAGATATTAACGTTATATATAACATACTTAATGTACATTACCTTTACGATACGATTGGCTTTATTAAAAACATTTAGTGTAGTCAACAACGAAACACTTAGAGATATTAACGTTATATATAACATACTTAATGTACATCACCTTTGCGATACGATTGGCTTTATTAAAAACATTTAGTGTAGTCAACAACGAAACACTTAGAGATATTAACGTTATATATAACATACTTAATGTACATCACCTTTGCGATACGATTGGCTTTATTAAAAACATTTAGTGTAGTCAACAACGAAACACTTAGAGATATTAACGTTATATATAACATACTTAATGTACATTACCTTTACGATACGATTGGCTTTATTAAAAACATTGAGTGTATTCAACAACAGAAACACTTAGAGATATTAACGTTATATATAACATACTTAATGTACATTACCTTTACGATACGATTGGCTTTATTAAAAACATTGAGTGTAGTCAACAACGAAACACTTAGAGATATTAACGTTATATATAACATACTTAATGTACATTACCTTTACGATACGATTGGCTTTATTAAAAACATTGAGTGTAGTCAACAACGAAACACTTAGAGATATTAACGTTATATATAACATACTTAATGTACATTACCATTACGATACGATTGTCTTTATTAAAAACATTGAGTGTAGTCAACAACGAAACACTTAGAGATATTAACGTTATATATAACATACTTAATGTACATCACCTTTGCGATACGATTGGCTTTATTAAAAACATTTAGTGTAGTCGACAACGAAACACTTACAGAAATTAACGTTCTATATAACATACTTAATGTACATTACCTTTACGATACGATTGGCTTTATTAAAAACATTGAGTGTATTCAACAACGAAACACTTAGAGATATTAACGTTATATATAACATACTTAATGTACATTACCTTTACGATACGATTGGCTTTATTAAATAAAAACAAGAATGTTAGCAATGCTATTAATTTATCATTAATATTCCTGTTAACCACTTCAACTAAGGTAACTGCTAGGAGATGATTCACGACTAGGCTATTGACGTCTTCATTACATCACATCATAGTGCCGTTAATGTTTTTGCAAATGTATGTATGCATTAGTTGTCACCTCCCCTTACCTTTTCTTTTTGTAGAATAAGTGGCAAACGAGCAAGCAGTTCCCCTGAGTGTTAGGTTGCGCAATTGCTTACAAAATTACATTATATCTGCGCAGTTGATGTCATATGTTAATAATTGGACAGATAACGCCGCGGTCGAAGTCGGCCAGGAGGACATAATCGTATGTCAATATATTCCTGTATTCTCGAAAATATTTCCAAATCGTATAGAATGTAAAATGAAAACGAAATACACTTCTTAGATACTGTCGAATTATAATTATTTTTATTTCTTAGATTTACACGAATACTGAGCATTGATTATTTTTTTTCTTACGTATTTTATCCCTTTTGTTTTTAATAGAGTTAGCTATGACATCGGAATGTCACATACCCCTCCCCTCCAAGTGCTAAGCATTCGAAACATCGGAAAAAGTTAAGTTAAAAGTTAAAATTAAGGCGGTGAAATTGGTAAATTAATAAATTTAGTATTATTCAGTAACAATTATAACTTAATATTATAATAACGTGAAATATGGAATTTATTAAGTTATATTGTTGTTAATAATTCATAAACACTGGAAAATTTGAAATAAAAAAGGTTAAAATTAAACTCGATGAAATCCATAAAAAAATCACTTAAGATGATGATGAAACTACTATTGACCTTCGACTTGTCACACGATATGTAAAAGCGGGTTGAACAATTGTGCCACTTCTAGTTCACAACGCTTTACATCTTTCACTTTTGTCCATGAAATTGTTTTGACACTTGCGTAAAGTACCCTTTCTAGTTAAGCGTGTGGCGGTTCTGTCTCCCATACTTCATTTGTTTCTTACCATTTACTATCAGTTCAGTCTAAATCGACCTTGAGTCTAGTTTACGTCATATTTTTATAAATTACAACCTTTGTCCACGATTTCATATATGCACACATTTAAAATACGGGCGTGTGACGCTAGTAATAACTTGAAATATTTTACTTGTCAACGATTTTAAATTAAACGAACACTATAATAAAACTTAATCTTATTTCAATAAATCATTGAAAGTCTTATTAGGCTGGCAATATACTGCGACTTCTCTGGCGTTCCGAATGCCCATTGGCGGCGGTGATCACTAACCATCTGGTGAACTGTTTGTTTTAATAATATATATATATATATATATATACCCTGCAGGCCAAAAGTTTAATACCGCACATAAACAACATAATTATCCATCTTTGCAATAAAATCTTATGTTATTGGACAATAAACATCTATTGTTTTCAAACACCGACAAACGCTGCGCTAGAGCAAGGTGGTAGAGTCGTAATAATATTTTTATAATGTCCTCATTACTAATTACTTTGCTTTTGGTACGTATTGGTCAATAATAAAACACGTGTTTCTGACATATTATTACCCGAGTTTATTTGGGTTTGTTGGAGACATAAAATGGGAAAAGAGATTCGAGAAATTTGCAGTGAAGTGCGTTCTGCCATCGTTGTTTTACATAATGAAGGCAAATCCGAAAGTGAGATTGCTTCACAACTGAAGTTATCGAAGACTTGTGTTCATGGCACAAGAACTCGATACAGGGAGACAGACAGTTTTCAAGATCGTCCACGCTATCACGTCTACTGAAGATAATTTCATTGTTGTTACCAGCAAGCGAAATAGACGTTTAACAGCACCAGAAATCTGCGTTGAAGTAAACAAAACCCGAGTTAAACCTTTGTCATTGACTACAGTAAAACGGCGACTGAGAGATGCGAAGTTGTATGTCGCGTTGCCGTTCGAAAACCTCTGCTAAGGCCGTAAAACAAGAAAAAACGGATGCAGTAGGCTCTTGCCCATCGAGATTGGACTGAAGAAGATTTTAAAAAAGTGCTTTGGACCGATGAATCCAAATTTGAACTATTCGGTTCAAAACGTAGAATTAACGTTCGACGCAGTGGCCAATAAAGATGATGGCAGATTGTGTAATCTCAACAATCAAGCATGGTGGTGGCTCAATTATGGTCTGGGGTTGCTTCTCTAGCCAACTGGCGATTCGGTTGAAGTTGGAGGAATTTTAAAAAAGGTACAGTACAAAAACATTTTAGAACAAAATGCCGTTACTTCCGGGTTGTGATTAATTGGAGATGGATTCATTTGCCAACAAGATAATGATCCAAAGCATAGCTCAAAATTATGTAGAGTATATTTAGAAGAGAAAGAGGCACAAGGGGTGTTAAAAACATGGTTTGGCCTCCTCAGAGCCTGGATCTCAATCCCATTGAACTTATGTGGGAAGAGCTTGATAGGAACGTCCGTAATCGTGGCCCATCTTCGTGAGAAGAAATATGGAATGCTTTATGCGAAATTTGGAACAATATATCACAAGATCCCATTAACAAATTGATTGCCCGTATGCTGTGATTTGTGAATAAAGTCATAAAATGTAAAGGAGGATTTTTTTATGGAAAATCAGTTTAGTTAAATATAGTCTTTTTTTGCGTTTTTTTTTTTTTTTTTTCGGGCTGAAGGCCACTGTTAGCCCGAGGGCTTTTACAGTTTCACCGGGTTGAGAGGTGACCGAGCGCTAATGGCACTCAGTCGAGACCTCTATATATAGGTAACCAGCACAAGGGCTCCCGAGAGGGAGAGCGTCTGACTCGAGGGTGCCCGAGAGGGCCGAACCTCGGCTCGGTCAGTTGCTTCTGACAGAGGATTCTTTAAATTCGCTATGATTTTTAGCTATCTGTACCACCACTTCGGAATGCGTGGGCGCTGGAGAAGAAGTGGCGCAAGAAACTCCAGCGACGCTTCTATCTGTATGGACTGGAGAGAACCGACCAGTGACATGGCGGTATCGCGAATATCCTTGTTTGTGACGCCCTCGCCGTCGGCGGGGGCGATGTGAGGGTGCAATGTACGTGTGTTGTGTTTTATGAAGGGCTTGGGCCCTGGTAGTCACGTCGTCGGGGTCATCGAGAGCGTGCCTCGGTCTCCTTCGGACGCGGGTGACTCTGTGATTCGCGATGGGATTGTAAGTGGCGGCACTTACAATCAAGGGGTTAGAGTGTGTGACGGCAGAGTCGAAATATCGGCGGGAAGCCTGCTTCAGGTACTGAGCTATGGTCGGCAGCTCAAGATCTATGTGTAGATTTTCATTACGCAAGAACCACGGTGCACCGGTGGCCTTGCGCATGAAACGATTTTGTATTACCTGAAGTCGGTGAATGTGACGCGGGAAGCATGCGCAAAGACGGGCTTGCGTATGTCATTATGGGTCGGATGCACGCTTTGTATAGTGTAATTTTATTACGCAGGGACATTTTGCTATTTTTATTGAGTAACGGGTGCAAACGACCTAGGACGAACGCTGCTCGATTCCGTACGCGGTTGACATGCGGACCGAAGGTGAGTCTTTCATCTAAAGTAACGCCTAAGTATTTGACTGTCTGTTCCCAGGGATTGGACGATCAAATAACTCTATAGTTGGGAGATGCGGCGTTTTGTTGCGCCGAGAGAAGTACATGGCTGCACTTTTTGGTAGGGTTAACCTCGATCCTCCATTTCCGAAACCATTTCCTAAGGTGTTGGCTGCAGATTGGAGGCGTCTACAAATAGCGTCTGGTTTGAACCCAGACACATAGAGGCCGGTGTCATCGGCGAAAAGGGCTAGCTCTACACCGCGAGTGCGCGGTATGTCGTTGGTGTAGAGTGTGTACAAAATAGGACCTAGGACGGAGCCTTGTGGTACTCCGGCACAAATAGGGTGAACCTCGGAGCGCGTTCCTTCGACGCGGTAACGAAAGGTTCGATTTCGGAGAAAGTCTCGTATGATAAGTACGAGTCGATCTGGCACACCGAGCTCATATAGTTTGTATATGAGCCCGTTGTGCCAGACCTTGTCGAAAGCTTTCGCCACGTCGAGGAAAAAGTGCCCCAGTTTGGTAGCCCTGAAGAAATTTACTGAGGATGTGCTCCGTGATGCGGTGCACTTGATGTGCATGAGTGTTGGGTGCGAAACCTGAACTGCTCATTGATTGGTAGCTCTCGGGACAGCATGAAGTCCTTGAGGCGGGCGAGGATGAGCCTTTCATATACCTTACCCAAGACTTTGAGTAGGCTTATGGGTCGATAGGCTGATGGATCGGTTGGATGTTTTGAGGGCTTGAGAATCCCTATGACGTCGGCTTCCTTCCAGGTGTTCGGGAAGGTGCCTTTGGATATAGCCGCGTTGTAGATTATTACCAGTAGGTGTAAAATGGACATGGGTAGGAGTTTCATCACCTTGTTGGTGATGCCGTCGGGGCCGGAGCCTTGCGTGGTCGCAGGTTTTAATTATGGACTCAACTTCGGTGCATGTGACTTGGGTAACGGAATCGCGAGGTGGTTCACGCCTCCTCCGATCGACCTCGCTCTCAACCATTGCAAGGTGAGCGGCGTCGATCGGTAGTGTGCTCGGTGAGCATTGGAGCTCCAGATTGTCAGCCAGACATTCGGCTTTCTCTTCGTTTAAGAAGGCGGGTGGTTTTTATTTTGCGTGGACTCATAATATTTCTTTACGCTTTTAAAGTAAGTTTAGAATTTGTCAATAAATGTTCTATTAGATGATAATGAAACAGGTTAATTAAACATTTAATATTTTATTGGAAATTTACTTTATTTTCCTACTTTAATTAAGGTGGTCTTAAACTGTTGGCCTGCAGTGTATATATATGCAAACCGAGGAAGGTTTGCACTTTCACTTTACCTATAGTTAAAAGTATTCAAAAGATTTCGAGATTAGCATATCCAGAAGGACAAATGCATTGCAGGCCAACATTATTTTATATTCTTTATCTATATCTGTTCTATCATCTTCCACGGCTCTTAATATAGTAATATACTAACCTCGTAATATATATATATATATATATATATATATATTGTGTTAAACAACATGAAAATAGCGAGAGTATAGTGTAATTTATGGAAAGATGTAAAGAGATGATCTACTGATGACTGTCCCGACCTCATTTAGTAATGTGTCCTGGTGACACTAATATGATCTCTATAGATAATGTGATGCTTAGTATATATTTACGTGTTTCATTTTAAACTACTATCATTAAAGATCTCTTCTTTCTGTTGCAGCTCCTGTTAGAAAAGTAAATCTGACATTATATACGAGTAATGGTGGAGATGCAGAAGCAGAAATGGCGGGAAATTATGCTCTTAACGCCTTCGGTCGAAAGAAAATGAATAATTAATAAGTTGATAAAAAAACATAAACAAGACTTTTTTGATGTATTTCAAGTTATATTTATGGTTTATTGAAATAACTAAATTTTACAAGTACGTAAAGTAATATTGAATATTAATAATTATATTTTACGTTTTACGTTTAAGATGTTTTTTTTATAGAATTAGTGGTAAACGGGTAAGCGGCTCATCTGACGGTTAGTGATTACCGCCGCCCATGGACGTCCGCAAGCAGTGCACCACAGGAGTGGCATATGCCCTGCCCGCCTTTACGAAAGGTGTAGGCTCTTTTCTTGATGGTCCTTATGTGGTATCGCCGCTGGCGACAGTTGATTACAGAAAGTTGATGTGCGTAGTTTCGCTTAAAGCGCGTAGTGGTGAATTGCCAACCATCGAGATGATTAGGATGAAATATTAGTTGTTTTTTTATTTTTTTAAGTTGTTTTAATAATATCTTTTTTTAGTGGCAATCGAGCAAAGTAGCCCGGGGGAGCCGGGCAAGGACCACGTCTTCACTGAATGCCAGCGTGAAAATCAGCATAACGCCACTGTGTTACTATATTTAGTATGGAGAGTGTAGTAAGGATCGGAAGACTCAATTATAGGTAACGAGGCATTTCATCACAGTCCTCTGGAACAATGCATGGGCATCTTGGAACCTTGTTAACGATCTATGTAGATATCATAGGCTGCCATCACTCCCCATCAATTGCCTGTGTACCAACTGTATTTATTTTATAGAACAGCTGGTAAACGAGCAAGCAGCTCACTGATGGTAAGTGATCATCCAGAAACCTGCAGTACGACATCCGCAACGCCAGAGTAGTCACAGATGCGCTTTTTTTTGTGTATGTGTATTGGCTGGTTCAGAGGCCTCCCACACTAACTTGCGACCGCAGCCTGCTGCAATCCGACCCCGAAGTGGAGGAAGAACGTCAACGACAACAGAGGTCGCCAATAATACGTATCCGAGGGCCCCTCATAAGGAAGTACGGAACCTCGACTCTGATCGCTATCTAAAGGGAAGCAGATGCGGTGCCGGCCTCTGTTTGTTATCCCCGATAAAATGAAAAAAGAAATTGACTTTCCACACTACGATATCTTCTTTTTTTTTTTTTTTTCTTTTCGCTGATGCGCCATTCCTGGTGGCTTTGCTACTACACTGGCTGAGAGGTGAGGACGCTTATGGCTCTCAGTCGAGACTCCTATATATGGGTAACCAGGGCGCAAGGGCTCCCTGAGAGGGAGCCTCGGCTTGGACTGTTATCTGTTTCGTTGTCTGACTCGAGGGTGCCCAAGAGGGCTGAACCTCGGCTCGGTCAGTTGCTTCTGACAGAGGATTATCTTAATTAATATCACTATTATTATTAACTACCTGTACCACCACTTCAGAATGCGTTGGCGCTGGAGAAGAAGTGGCGCAAGAAACTCCAGCAACGCTTCTATCTGTATGGACTGGAGAGAACCGGCCAGTGACATGGCGGTATCGCGAATAACTTTGTTTGCGACGCCCTCGCCGTCGGGCGATATGAGGGTGCAATGTTTGTGTGTTGTGTTTTATGAAGGGCTTGGGCCCTGGTGGTTGCGTCGTCAGGGTCGTCGAGGGCGTGCCTCGGTCTCCTACGGACGCGGGTATGTCTGTGATTCGCGATGGGATTGTAAGTGGCGGCACTTACAATCAAAGGGTTTCGGTGTGTGACGGCAGAGTCGAAATATCGGCGAGAAGCCTGCTTCAGGTACTGAGCTATGGTCGGCAGCTCAAGATCTATGTGTAGATTTTCGTTACGCAAGAACCACGGCGCACCGGTGGCCTTGCGCATGAAACGATTTTGTATTACCTGAAGTCGGTGAATGTGACGCGGGGAGGCATGCGCAAAGACGGGCTTGCGTATGTCATTATGGGTCGGATGCACGCTTTGTAAAGTGTAATTTTATTACGCAGGGACATTTTGCTATTTTTATTAAGTAACGGGTGCAAACGACCTAGGACGAACGCTGCTCGATTCCGTACGCGGTTGACATGCGGACCGAAGGTGAGTCTTTCATCTAATGTGACGCCTAAGTATTTGACTGTCTTTCCCAGGATTGGACGATCAAATAACTCTATAGTTTGGAGATGCGGCGTTTTGTTGCGCCGAGAGAAGTAAATGGCTGCACTTTTGGTGGGTTAACCTCGATCCTCCATTTCCGAAACCATTTCCTAAGGTATTGGCTGCAGATTGAGGCGTTTACAAATAGCGTCTGGTTTAAATCCAGACACGTAGAGGCCGGTGTCATCGGCGAAAGGGCTAGCTCTACACCGCGAGTGCGCGGTATGTCGTTGGTGTAGAGTGTGTATAAAGTAGGACCTAGGACAGAGCCTTGTGGTACTCCGGCACAAATGGGGTGAACTCGGAGCGCGTTCCCTCGACGCGGTAACGAAAGGTTCGATTTCGGAGAAAATCTCGTATGATAAGTACGAGTCGATCTGGCACACCGAGCTCATATAGTTTGTATATGAGCCCGTTGTGCCAGACCTTGTCGAAAGCTTTCGCCACGTCGAGAAAAAGTGCCCCAGTTTGGTAGCCCTGAAGAAATTTACTGAGGATGTGCTCCGTGATGCGGTGCACTTGATGTGTGCATGAGTGTTGGGTGCGAAACCCGAACTGCTCATTGATTGGCAGCCCTCGGGACAGCATGAAGTCCTTTGAGGCGGGTGAGGATGAGCCTTTCATATACCTTACCCAAGACTTTGAGTAGGCTTATGGGTCGATAGGCTGATGGATCGGTTGGATGTTTTGAGGGCTTGAGAATCCCTATGACATCGGCTTCCTTCCAGGTGTTCGGGAAGGTGCCTTTGGATATAGCCGCGTTGTAGATTATCACCAGTAGGTGTAAAATGGACATGGGTAGGAGTTTCATCACCTTGTTGGTGATACCGTCGGGGCCGGAGCCTTGCGTGGTCGCAGGTTTTAATTATGGACTCAACTTCGGTGCATGTAACTTGGAGTGACGGAATCGCGAGGTGGTTCCTTACTCCTCCAGTCGACCTCGCTGTTAACCATTTCAAGGTTAGCGGCGTCGATCGGTAGGGTGCTCGGTGAGCATTGAGCTCGAGATTGTCAGCCAGACATTCGGCTTTCGTCTAAGAAGGCGGGTGGTTTATTAGGACGCGCTAAGGGAGGCATTGTTTGGGCGGTGCCCCTTTAGGATTTGGGAAGTCGCCAGTAGGCGAGATGGGAAGGTTCGATGTTGGAGAGGTGATTATCCCACCGATCGTTCCTATACTGGGCTATGCGTGATCGGACTTCACGCTGAAGGGTACGTAGCACCAGCCGGTTACTTTCAGTGGGATATAAGTCGTGGGCACGAGTCGCCGCATTCTTGCGCCTCATTAGGTCCTTTATGTCGTTTGGCAGGGTCCATCGGTGGTCTTCCACCGAGGAACCTGCCTCGAACAATCCACGATTACGGTCTGGATGTGCCTAGTGAGGGCATGAACTGCGAGGTTCGTGTCGTTGACTGAAGATATGTTCCTAGGAATAGCATCTAGGTGCGGTGATGTGGCTTCCCTCAGGGCGTTCCTGAGTCGGTGCCAGTCTACAATGGTTTTGGTGGAGGGTGAGGTTGGGGCGGAGGGCCCTAACCGAAGAAGAACGGGGCGATGATCGGAAGCGAGCTCATGGATTACCTCTATGCCTTGGAAGGCGAGATTGATGTTCTTACAGATGGCAATATCAAGCACGTCCGGTGCGTGACCCAATATGTATGGAAAATGGGTAGGCGTAGTAGGCGCTACGACGTCGAAGTCGAGTGCGTCGCTTAGCGAGTCTAAAGCCAACCCCCGGGGTTGATTTTAGTTGCATTCCACCGAGTGTGCTTGCTATTGAAATCTCCTGCCAAAATGACTGAGTTTCCAAGGAAAGGAGCGCCACGAAGTCGCTTCGTAATACTTGTGCGTCACGTCTGCAAGGCAGGTAGACGGACGCGATTGTGATGGGGGCGTGGCCGGTCATGGCTAGCTGACAGACCGAGGCTTCTAGGAAGGTTAGGGTTGGCGTATCGACGGGCACGCAGTGCAAGGACTTTATAGTAGATGAGAGTTCCGCCATTAGCGGCGGAAGTTCTATCATTCCTAATGATGTTATAATTCGCGATGTTGGGATTGCGAGTGTGCGGTTTGAGGAATGTCTCTTGCACTAGGAGCACGTCGACTTGGTGATCGCGAACAAAATTGAAGATTTCGTCGCGTTGATTATTAATACCGTTAATTAAATGCGACGTTAAGGGAACGCGGTTTTACTCTGCCGTTATAAAGGCCCTCTATGCTTGAAAATTGACGATGGCTGACACTACATGTTGGTAGCGCATTGTGGCAGCAATCCTGATTTCGGGCTTGCCATTAGAGTCCCTTAGGGCTTTTGCAAGGGCTGAGACGTCGGCGCCGTTGAAAACGGCGGCGAAGCGACACACAAGGTCGAGGTCGCTTTCGTTAACCGGCCGTCCGGCTGATGGAGGGGGCTGCTCAACCGGTTGAGCGACGGTCACTACGCCAGTAGTAGGTTTCCATGCGGGACGTAGAGGACGAACAGGAGCGAGAATAGGCGCGGAGCGGCGATCGGTGTAGCTACCTTAGGTGCGACTTTAAGTGCCGGGCGTTTCGGCTTGGGAGCCTTTGGGCAGCCAAGGTAATTGGCTGTGTGTCCCTCTGAGTTGCACAGGACACACGCGGGGGGCCCGAAAGCAGCCAAAAGGGCCTTGTCCTTGGGTCTCGGACAGTCGGTGGTGCCATGGTCACCCAGGCACTTTACGCATCTGGGTTTCCCGAAGCAGTTGCGAGCAGAGTGGCCATATAACTGGCATTTTGTGGCACTGGCCCGGAGGGCCATTTTTATGAGGGCGCTCTATTGTGAGCCCAGAAAGGTGGCAGCACGTTTTCAGGTTAAATACCTGCTTCCCTGCCTCGGACCTTTCGAGGGCCACAATTACCATGTTGAATGGCTTTTTGTTATGCCCACTGTACATCCTATGCACGGATAGGACGGGTAAATTCTGAGCCTGGAGGTCCTCTTTGATGAGGTCTGCGGGGATTTCCCGCGGAAGGTTTTAATAACCACTCTAAGTTGGCGCTCTTCTGCCAGGGTGTAGGTGTGAAAAGAATACACCTTTGTCTTGTAAGTAGCGGGTGACCGCTCTATGGTCATCCGTGGTTTCTAGCTGCAGTTTAATGCCTACAGCGGTGGGGATCGCTTGATATTTGTAGCGATTGGAAAGGGCCGATACGACAATCGGCCATTTATCTTGTGCCTGTATGAAGACAGGCGGCGGGCGTTCGATGGCTGTGAGACAGCCGAAGTTTGGGGAGCCAGTAGTGGCGCGCTGAGGAGCGGCGGGGCTTGCTGTGGGGCAGCTGTGAGGGGCCCTGGGGCAGGGCCGACGTAGATGGCTGGGGAGAGGAGGCCTTCATTTCGTTTTTCGCCTTAGGAGGCGGCGTCGGGGCGGGTGAAGCCCGCTTTTTCTTTTTCAACCAGCGTGAAATCGCTGGTGTCTTCGGCTTGGGGATACTCAGTGGACGCTGCGTTATCCAGCTCCATTTCGGAGACTGCGGATGAAGTGCAGGATATGGAGGAGGCCCTTGAGGAGGGTCTATCCGGGAGCGGTCTTTCTTTGATTATGTCCTGGAAGACATCGGGGTATTTATTTTTAGTATGCTGATGAAGTGCAGCAACGACTCTGAGGAAGAGTCCTCCATTGTGCACCCGTTCACTTTAATTTTTCCTACTTTATTTGTGGGAAGTGTGGCCACCGGTGGGATGCCGGGGTGAATAGCCTACTTCCCTCCCTGCCGGGTATAGGCAGGAGGATGTGTGCCTAGTTGTGTAGCCCTAGTGCGTCCAAGTGCCAGTTTTATTGTGCACTTGGGTGTGTGCTTAGAGCTAACTAAAACTACGCGTGGGACTATTATAAGTCCAGCGGGTTGGTCAACCTTGGCTAGGGCACTACCCAAGGCCAAGTTTTGCGTCGACTCCTTCCGGTTTCGCGTTTCCCAGAAGGGGAACCACGGGCGTACGGGGCTAGCCCTACACTAGCTAAGTTAACACCGCAAGGTATCCACTAGTGTAACCACCCAGGTGGCTTTGCAATAATCTTTCTCGGAAACTAATTTCCGATTACAATAGCACCCGCAATAAAATTGCTCGGTGTATTGTTCTCGGAACAATGGGTGCGCAGGTGGCTCGCTCGGGGGCAGGTAGCTCGGGACGATCGTGGCGGGGAGCCGGGCG
Organism: Teinopalpus imperialis; assembly: GCA_029286865.1. Lineage (NCBI taxonomy): Eukaryota > Metazoa > Arthropoda > Insecta > Lepidoptera > Papilionidae > Teinopalpus > Teinopalpus imperialis. The sequence continues at coordinate 1,648,439 of JAGSMU010000028.1, forward strand.
ACCGTTCTCGGCGACTGCTGAGCGTCGAATGACGATATCTTCATTAACAGTAACAGGGTCATTGGTTTCTTTCAGCATACGAAACTCAGTAGCGATAATCTGCCATTTTACTTACACAATTTACTCCGGTATTCTGTGAAAGCGTTATCTTTGCGCGCTAGGTCGAATTATTAATGCTGCATCTGGATTCAAGTTGCAACGTTTTTCTACAATGAAAACCAGTTTCTTGTCCACGCAACATCGTCCAATTGAATGTGAATGTTAATTCGATGCAATGACGCAAATATAAAAATAATCAAAAGTTATTAATATCTACGAACATTTGGAACCTTCGTGAGCCGTGGCAGCTCAGTTTAAGGGTTCGCTTTTAATGTCAAGGTACGCGAACCAAACCGAGTTCGAATCCCGGTGTCGGCAACAATGGGTTATTACAATTTCTCATTTATGAGCTCGGTGGTGATGGAAAACATATTGAGATCTCGTTTAAAAAATAGATGAAAAGGTATAATTTCAAGACATGTGAAGTCCGCCATTCCGTATATAGTGGTCTTTGCCGAGCTGTGGGATTTACATAAGCTATTACTTTACGAAAGTTTCAGGCTGAACGGAACACCAAATGCACCAAATCTTAAAACGCATTACCAATCATATCGCTTATTGTATGTTATTAACATATATATGACCTCGTGGTCAAGTCATGCGTTCGATTTCCAAACTAGGAACAATATTTGTGCACCACAGAGTGAAGCTGATCGGGATTTACAGGTTATCTAGATCTATCTAGATCTTTTCGAAATTCAAAGGTTATTGTTGCGTCTGGTGGAAGAAATAAATCGGCCTCAAGTACCTGACCTTATTAGTAACGATTCTACAATGACAACGAGGTATTCCCTCTGTCCTCGGGGGCGACTATGGATAGATTATGATTTACTTATTGTGAATGTATTTGGGCGTCACACAATATCCCATCTTTTATCAGGTGAAGTGTGTTCGTTTACCTAATATCATAATAAAGGTGTGTTTTATCGAAATCTTCATCACATCCTATCATCCACTGCTTAACGTAGGCCTCCTCCAAAGATTACTACAAAGTGCTACACTGCGAATGCCAATCCAAGGCTTCCCATCCAAGAACCATTCTTTGCCTTCGGTTCTACGTGTTATGTGGCCAGCTCATTGCCACTTCGGCTTATTTGAACTTTGTCGATAAACCTCGTTCTACTCTGTATGTTGCGTCTATAACTTAGCTTTGTGTTTAATTACTCGAAAACAGAACCAGCACGTAATAATAATATAAAAGCTGCGATTAAAAATTACTGCCTTAGTTGTCTTTGATAAAATCACAAGTTCAGAATTGAAATAAAAAGAACGTAAGCGTAATTTAAAGTTAAGTGTTTTATATAATTAATAAGTGAGTTGAGTTTCAAAATTGTAATCAATTTTTACGTCGTCGTTTTATATAACCTCGCGTGGTCGCGAAATAGCACGTAGTTTGTGTGTCACGTTCATAATTAATAATTATATTAAAATTTATTACACACCAAACACATTTGTACATAAATTACATAATAAACAATATTAAATGTACGGGAAACTATAATCGAAGTTTTAATGTAGTTACATAAACAATTTAGTAAACTACATTAAAATCTTATATTATATTGTACTAAATAATACAAGAATGTTATGAATTCGGACTAGCAATCAATACCGTTGTACATATTTGCATTTTCAAAACTTATCTTCGGCTGGTAATCAATTTAAATGACTGTAAGTACGATTACTGCTTCACGAGTGTCTCAAAATGTTTATTTTTTACGAAAATATGGTTGTAAAATTTTTGGTTGTTAATTTATCTGTTGATAATCTGTGTTTATTTATTTGTTATTATACACAAAAAGATTTTTGGATGTGCAAAATAAACCTGCGGCATTAGAATAATTGAAGTATAATAGGGAAATATTTAGTAAAAGAAATTTTCAAGATTATACTATATTATTACTATATTAATGGATGAAGTGTTAAATTAAATAAAGGCACTTAACATGAATGTTGGTTTATTATAGAATTTTTGCGTATGGACAAAAATGTAATTATGAACTCTTAAATCTATTAATTTAAAAATTATGTCTTTCGAGCCTACAAGAATGAATAAAGCGAGTAATGACTTAGATTCAGATCAGAGAACAGGTATTACCAAATTAAATTTTATCAACAAATGATATAGTGATAAAAAGAATTACAGGATTTTAATAAAAAAAATAGTTTTATTGTTTATCGGAGCGAACATTAAGCGCCTAATACGTTAATTTCGTGAATTGTTAAATAAATATCTATTATAAGAAAAACGTCAGGCGTACAAATATATTCGTAAATTTTGAATATTCTTTTATAATCTATATATAGCTTTATCTGATTATATAGTATATTTATGTATATAATTTATATATATGTAAAGTTAAGTTTTAAAATTGAAATAAGTGTGTATTGTACAATTTGTAGGTTATTCGCATTTGAGTGATTACGCAATTTGACATTCGCTTGTTCATAGTCCAGTCGAGCCAATACCAGCAAAGCAGTTCGCTTCGCGCGGTCATGTTATGACGATGGTTTTTTAGCTCTTGTAGCGTAAATTTTCATGTGTTTATTTTAAAAGTACAAATTATCTATAGATTATATAGACGCATTTGTATTTTAACGAGGTGCATTTAAAAGCCATGTTCTTAGTGATAATATTAGCTGTAATTGGTGTTATAGCGGTTACTTTATTTCTGATTGATTCGTTATGGAGTTTCCTGGAACTGGTGACTTCTTATTTGATGCCTTACTTCCTCCCCACCGAGGTGCAGCCGTTGACGAAGAAGTTTGGATCTTGGGCTGGTAAGATTAATGTTATTTGATGGATTTTCGCGTTCAGATTAGGCAATGTTTACGTGTTTAGTTGGTTGGTGCGTTCGGCCTTTGGAACAGCTTTTAAATAGTAAGTAGCCTTTGGCTCTATTGCCTATAAAGAACACGTTGATTACCTCTATTTATTGGTATACATAAAAATAAAATATCATCGCTTGGAATTAGCATAAGAATCATGTCTGTGGTTTTGTTTAATTCACACTTTATCGATACACAATGTACCTATTAGAATTTTTATTATTCTATTTATGATATGAAGTTGTTATTTATTTAAGAAAAATATGTCTATTGTCAATTTAAAGATTCGTGTGCGTCATATATTAAATGGAACCAATCCTTGGACACCTTGGATACTGGACTGGTACGTACTCATGTCGTCTTCATTTGCATCGTGATATTTTTACCTGACTGCCACGGAAGATGTTTTTCGCGCGTATCTCGTATTTATGTACATATGTTTGTAATTTTTATTACCTCGTGTTTTCAAACGTGGTTGGATGAATTTCGTCAATTTAGGTGTCATTATATTAATTAGCTTTAAAAACCCAATTTCCAACCCATTAGGTATTTGAAAAAAAAAACCAAATGACGGATTTTTGGCGCGAAATAAGGGGACCAAAGAAAATAGACGGAACGGGAATTGCAAACTATAAACCGAAAGAAAATTAATGGGTTACGCTTGCCACTAAACTTAATTCGAGTAATTTAAGTTTTAGGTAACTTAGGGTTTCGGCTCATAATATAGTCAGTTAAACCGAAGTGGAGTTTACTTTGTTTATAGTTTATTTTAATTTTGTGTTTATTTTTAATCTTGTTTTGATCCATTTAGTGTATTACTTTTAAATTATATTTTTTGCAGTCGTATATCGTTATAGGGTGAACTGTGTATTCGTTTGTCATGTTTCGTAAAAGTTAGAGGATGTAATGTATAGTAATTAATAGTGGTCGAGCGACGCTGAAGTCTAATTCTGGCTGCAGCATAAATGGGTCGCCTCGACCGGGGAGGACCAGGCTATCACCGAATGCTAACATGAAAAAAAGCATGACGCCGTTATTTCGTGTGATGTATTCAATCCCAGTCCCCTAGGCCTGGGGGCACCTTGAATCTTTGTCGAAGAGATGTAGATGTCATGGGCCACAGGTATCACTTACCATCGGGTGACCTGTTCTCATTTGTTATCTTTTTAATATTATATGAAAAATATAAAATTATATGTATAATTTTACTATTTTGTAAATAGCGGCGAGTTCCTAGGTGAAAAAGAAAGTTTGAAATGGTTTCGCAAAATAACATGTCAAAAATTTTATTTTTGCAACTTTAATAACTGTCAAAATGCTTTAATAAGGATGAGATAGAGAATTAAATTTTCATATCATCCTCATCTTTGACGTCACGTCAATATTAGATTATTTTTATTTTAGAAAATAAAGTTTAATATTTTCCTTTATATCAATCGGTTCTCTTACATTTAATACCACAATCCAATACACTTATATTATTTTGTTCAACTCATACTGTCTATTGCTGGGCAAAGGCCCTCGATATCATCCTTCCACAGTAATATATTTAATGTATTGTTTTTTTTTGGTGCCTAGTAGGTGGTAGACCGAGTGGCACGCAATTAGTTACAATTGAAAATCAACTAAATATACTTTCTTATATGACTGAAATTGGCATAGCGAAATAAAATCACTCCGAAGGTTAAAAACAATATAATTTCAATTTGCTACACAAATTTCAGACGTATTTGAAAATAAATTAAGTTGAAATTGCATTATTAATATGTTAGGTCGCTTTTACCATTGGTCTGTGTTGATCCTAACACGATATAGGGTAAAACCAAATCTTTATTTAGAAAGGACACCTGTTGGCATGTGTATAGTGTGAATCTTACGCTCAGGCGTGTTTGAGATATTCCAGTTAACATATAAGTTTAAGTTGAGATTGGAGTTATGTTAAGCTTAAACTGGTTTATATTGTTGTACTATAGCCTGTACGCCAAATAATAATAAAAAAAAACACTATAATGGTTTGGTGAGGCAGAAAGCCTTCATAAGTTGAGTAGGCACTAGAGATATCCTACTAGTGTGAGGACCACTTTTAGATAAATTGTAATCTTCTACAAGTGGTAGGCAGTGTTATAAATATATATGTATATATATACAATTACACTTAGTGCTGGCATGTGTTATAAATATATACATATATACAATAACACTGGTGACTCACAAGGATACAGCTGATCACTATGTTTTTCATTTCACCTTCGCGAGGTTTGTTAAGTTGCTTAGCACGTTAGAAGAAATCAATAAAATTGTATGAAGCGTTAGCAGCCCATGAATGTATGTACTTCTTACAACTGAATATATCGAAATTTTGCAGACTTGTTAAACGTTCGCACTCGGCGTAATTTTTATAATAAACCTACCAACAACTGCCGACAATTTTTTTACAAACGGCACCTCTACGACAGTTTTAAATGGCCACGAGCGCCTTTTAATAGGGTTGAAAATGTTGCTATTAATAAAAATGTATGTATTTAATTGAAATTATTTCTTAATTGGTTGACGGCATTGTTTCAATCATTTTTATGACGCGGTCATGCGGTATGCGCAAACATAAAGTATATTCCATTCCGCACTTTGGACTGTTGCCGTGACCATCATATGCACGAGCAATTTAAGCTTAGTTGGATCGGTTAACCCGAATGTTATTTATGTTAATTGAACTGCTAGCATTGTTTTAAAGAAACAGTCTGTCTGTTTGTTAGACTTTAGCGAAATCTTTTGCTTGTTACCAACGCAATCCACATAATCAAAAAGATAAGTGCCTCGTCGACTCCTTCCCTAAATTCAATGCAAAGCACGTGCATTAACATCGAAGGATGTTTCAAATGCAGTGGCACATATAGGAGAAACATATATATATATATATAAACACATATATTTTAAACATTTATCTTGACCTAAAAACCCAACAGTTTGTAGAAGGGGAGCGTTGGTCCCCACCAATTACTCAATGAATCACGCAATAAAATTGAGCAATGTATTAAGTATCTACAAAGGTGATTTGATTTCACCTTTGAACTGAAATGTCTTTTATGCCACACTTATGTCTTGAGCAAGATTATTACTAGATGATTTTAACATTACAAATTGTCAGTTATTTTAAATCCAGAAGTTGATCTAATCAATGCCTGTGTGTTATTACGTTTGAAATTGCAAAGTTATTACTGGTGTGTAGTAATAACTGAATAACATTTGTAGAGGAGGGTAATACCAGCATACCGCTGCTGTATTTCGTATGGTTAGTGGACAAATACTGGTGACGAGGCAACGTCCTTGAAGGTCGGTAGCAGCACAGCTGCGTCTCTGGTGTTGCGAATGTACATACATGGGCGGCCGTGATCACTTACCATACGTTGAGCTCCTTGCATTACTACTCCTATCTTTGTTGAGGAGGAGTGTTTTTATATATCTATTGAATCTTTGTTGAGGAGGAGTGTTTTTATATATCTATTGAATCTTTGTTGAGGAGGAGTGTTTTTATATATCTATTGAATCTTTGTTGAGGAGGAGTGTTTTTAAATATCTATTGAATCTTTGTTGAGGAGGAGTGTGTTTATATATCTATTGAATCTTTTTTGAGGAGGAGTGTTTTTATATATCTATTGAATCTTTGTTGAGGAGGAGTGTTTTTATATATCTATTGAATCTTTGTTGAGGAGTGTTTTTATATACCTATTGAATCTTTGTTGAGGAGGAGTGTTTTTATATATCTATTGAATCTTTGTTGAGGAGGAGTGTTTTTATATATCTATTGAATCTTTGTTGAGGAGGAGTGTTTTTATATATCTATTGAATCTTTGTTGAGGAGGAGTGTTTTTATATATCTATTGAATCTTTGTTGAGGAGTGTTTTTATATATCTATTGAATTTTTGTTGAGGAGGAGTGTTTTTATATATCTATTGAATCTTTGTTGAGGAGGAGTGTTTTTAATTTATAGGTCACGAAGGGATAATATTTGTTGTATGCGGACGAGATTTCGTTCGATTTGCTTTGTCGACAGACGGTGTCCTAAACGTTGTGAGATTGGCTGTTCCTTTTAATCTAAAATCAATATATATTTAATTTTAAGATGGCGCGAAAGTACCTTCTTTCTTTTATCTCTTACATTGAGAGTAACAAACGAGCACACAGTTCACCTGATGGGAAGTGAATCCTGCAATCCATGACATCTACATTCATCCTTGACAACGAATCATAATGCAGATGCGTTGTCACCTTTGAGGACTGAGACGGAGTGCCTCATCACCAGTAATAAATGTCTCCGGATCCCTACACTCGCCAGAAGTTATTCCTATTTTACGCTGGTATTCTGTGAGGGCGTGGTCCCAACCCGGTCGAACTGGCCCATTCATTCTACAGCTAGAAACAAACTGCAGTGTAGTCTGTTAGTATGTTACATATTTTGGATAGGTCTTATAACATTTTTATGCACATGGCAGGTTTATTTTTGCAGATATATTACATTAAACAAACAACAAATACAACAAAGATAGAAATTAAAACTAAAGGCATTCTTTACCAGTAAACTCAAGATGTCCTAATAGTGCCCACACCTACTACAATGGTAGGCACTATACTAATTAAAAAAAAGACAAATTATATATAATTAAATTGTAAACAGAGTTTTTGACTGTGTATTTGTAAAAAGTAATTTTACATAATGATTGAAACGCACAACAGTTTTACATAAGCCCATCCACTATGGAATGGGCTACCTATAGTATATATGTATGTAACACTCGTAGAGCCACTCTACAGTTTGAACTGTTTGTAAAATTAATGGGTCACCCCGATTAGGAGAGGACCACGCAAACAAACAATACCAGTGTAAAATTGCAGCATAACGCCGCTGTGTTTTGTCTGGTGAAGTTAGCCATCCGGAGACGCTTGACCTTCAAGTGAAGTGTGTGATCATATGCACCTTCAATACAATAACAAAACCAATTTGGATGTGGTTTTCATGGATGTGTCAAGCAAGATAATATACTATACAACAAGATAATATACTAACTTGCCTATATTCATTGTTTACATCTCTAGACAAATAAAAAAAAATGTTGCTTGTTTAACGACCTGTTATAAGAATAGAACAGTAAAGAGGCAAAGAGTTTATTCAAATTTATGGTTTAATCTTAGCTGATTTAGTTTAGAAGTCTTATAAATATTATAAATTTATATTACTAAAAAAGAAAAAAAAATAATTTAACATGCCCACAGATATGAAATCGTAGGCACAGATAATAGAATACATACGAGTGCATATAAATACATAAAGTTACGGTAGCTACCAATTCCATAGTGGATGGACTTATCTTGCTCGACAACGCTCGTGGCCGTAAGTTAAGGAAATTTAAAAAGTTCCATTCACCTGAACCATCTCCTGGCACAAGCACTATAAGCTTAGTGTTAATGCTAGTAGCAACTATGTAATGCTAATAACACAGGTAATATTTTTTTAAAGTTATGCTTCGACGTTTACCTACTTTGCCTTCCGCCTGTCGAGCACGACTATACACGGCACGGCTATATCCACTTTAGAGCCTTTTTATTTTAACATTAATTTGCGCTCAAGGTTGTTAATGCACCTTTAAAGTATTTTTATAATATCAACTGCACTTTATAGCAAGCAAAAGTATGTATATATTATTAAATACACAGAAACAGCTAATTCTGGTTTGAATATACGTGATTGACAATCGCTTTGTACGCCAGTGGGCGTTTAGCTCTTGCGTTCAATAGACCGCGTCCATCGTGATTATTGATACTATTAATTATTATATTAATATTAAATAGTAATAATAAATATATAAATGTTTTTTACGGCGCCATGTTTTTTCTGATAATTTTGGCGACAATCGGCGCTTTGTCCGTAGTCTTTTTTATGATTGATGCATTATGGAGCTCTTTAGAATTGATCTCGTCGCATCTCATGCCATATTTTCTGCCAATGGAAGTGCAAACTTTGAAAAAAAAGTATGGATCTTGGGCTGGTGAGTAAAAATATTATTAACAATTTAACTTTACATAACTTGTGTGCATTCATTTTAAACATTATCTGAATGATCAAATTATAACATTGGTAGAGATATCTGCCGGTTGTTTCTAGTTGGTATTGGGGATCTGGAGTCCCTTGTCACTGGTGACGAGAAATTCCATTATAGTCCTCGCGCGTGACAACCATCTACATTATGGCGCTTCGTCGAGACTTCTATTAGTGGGTAACCAGCACAAGGGCTCCCGAGAGGTAGCCTCGGCTTCAACCTTTACCTTATTTCGCGTGAGCGTCTGACTCGAGGGTGCCCAAGAGGGCCGAACCTCGGCTCGGTTAGTTGCTTCTGACATTAAAGACCGGCGCATATAGGTAGGCCCGTCATACCGACATACATCCTCGATAAGGAATCATAAGTTTAGTGACCTAAGATGGAATGCATCGTTAACATTAATGCAGGTAAAACAGAAACTGCTGTATTTGGTCTGATAAAATGTACCGGAGACCGTAATGATAACGAGGGTACCAATTTTACACCATAGAGGTGACGCGTCTCTAAACCGAGCATAGCCCTCTCCATAGCTCGAGTGATTATGATAAAATAAATAATTTACAAAAAATAAAGGTATAAAAATATTCGAACGTGTGAATGTGACTTTATAATGCTAATAAAAATCACTGACGGTACCTAGTTTCGTAAACAAATGTCACTCAAATCCTATATCTGTTCACATGTTTATTGAATTGAACAGATTTATCGAAACATTACTGAGGCATTATCTAGGATGAACGCAGTTGAGTTACGCAAGTTTGTAGGAAGTTTGTTGTGTTTACGGGATAATGATAATGTTTGATCATTGATTCGTTATTCTTAAACATTTGCTTCGACTTCGTAACGTCTTATCTAATCACTAGCTGTGCCCGTGACTTCGTTCGCGTAGACTTCAGGTTGCTTGGTATGTCTCATGTTCATGTCATGCTCATGCTCATGTCAAAGTTCTAAAAAAGCAAGCAGTAGAACTTTTAAACAGGAACAATTCCGTCCTGCGTGATTTTAACTAACTTTAACCGTTCACACAGCACACGCAACGGAAGCTCTCAAAAGGAATAACTTTTCCCGTTTTTGCAAACATTTTTCATTGATGCTCTGCTCCTATTGGGATAGCGTGATGTTCTGTAGTCTATAGTCTTCCTCGATAAATGGACTATCCAACACAAAAAGAATTTTCCAACTCGAACCTGCCGTTCCTGTGATTAGCGCGTTCAAGCAAACAAACTCTTCAGCTTTATAATATAAGTATAGAGAGCGCCCCAATTTAACATTCGAATCAAACACCTCAGTTTAACATTCGAATCAAACACCTCAGTTTAACATTCGAATCAAACACCTCAGTTTAACATTCGAATCAAACACCTCAGTTTAACATTCGAATCAAACACCTCATTTTAACATTCGAATGAAACACCTCAGTTTAACATTCGAATCAAACACCTCAGTTTAACATTCGAATGAAACACCTCAGTTTAACATTCGAATCAAACACCTCAGTTTAACATTCGAATCAAACACCTCAGTTTAACATTCGAATCAAACACCTCAGTTTAACATTCGAATCAAACACCTTAGTTTAACATTCGAATCAAACACCTCATTTTAACATTCGAATCAAACACCTCAGTTTAACATTCGAATCAAACACCTCAGTTTAACATTCGAATCAAACACCTCAGTTTAACATTCGAATGAAACACCTCAGTTTAACATTCGAATCAAACACCTCAGTTTAACATTCGAATCAAACACCTCAGTTAAACATTCGAATCAAACACCTCAGTTTAACATTCGAATCAAACACCTCAGTTTAACATTCGAGATCAAACACCTCGGTTTAACATTCGAGATCAAACACCTCAGTTTAACATTCGAATCAAACACCTCAGTTTAACATTCGAATCAAACACCTCAGTTTAACATTCGAATCAAACACCTCAGTTTAACATTCGAATCAAACACCTCAGTTTAACATTCGAATCAAACACCTCAGTTTAACATTCGAATCAAACACCTCAGTTTAACATTCGAATCAAACACCTCAGTTTAACATTCGAATCAAACACCTCAGTTTAACATTCGAATCAAACACCTCAGTTTAACATTCGAATCAAACACCTCAGTTTAACATTCGAATCAAACACCTCAGTTTTTTACTTGAGATCGAAGCTATCGAATTTAGAAATAACTAAAATTGGTTAAATGGCTGGGCGTCCTTTTTTGTTTGTAGAACAGAATAATGTTTTCGTAGCACAAAAATTCTTTAATCTATCCTGTTTCCCAGTAAAGTCATCGATTATTTATATATACGAATTGATGTCTTTACCGTCGACGTACATTTTAGAAGTAAGCCTATTTATCAAAGCTTGAATCAATGAACTAAATAAAAGAAACGCCGAAAGGTTTAATTACATGTTTGATTTTAGTATGGCGATACATGTATTTTTTTTATTGTGTGTTTGTGTGTCGAAGGGTTTATAAACAGATTGAGAGTATACCTTATATAAGCGACGCTATAGGAAGAACCAAGTGTGACGTCATGTGCCGTCGTCGCGTTATGTCACCGCCGTTGTTTGGGCCTTCGCTTCCTTTACTTTTGTAATGACTTTCATTTGTATTGTTTGAATTTCTTAATTGAATTGAGGGTGACAATCTAGCACACATTTCCTCTGATGGTAAGTGATTCCTGTGGCCCGTCACATACACATTCATCCTCGATTAGAAATCATAATGCACGTGCATTATCTCCCCTGAGGAAAGAGATGGAATGCCTCGTCACCAGTAATAAGGGTCACCGGAGACCTACTATCACTGCTGCGGAGTCGCAGGTGTGTTGCTGATCTTTCAGAAAGGTACGGTCGCTTCTTGAAGGTCAATAACTCGTATCCATCCATCCGTCCTCAATACAGATTCAAGATGCACATGCGTTCGTAGGACTGAGATGGAATGTCCCGTTACACTGTAACTGTCTCCAGATGCTGTGTGAAGGTGTGGTCCTTGTTCCCATTCCACCATATCCCATTCTCGATGCAGATAGCCACTGGGAGAATATTAAAATTAAATTAACCCGGAGTCGTTCCATCATGAGATGTGAGTGTTACGGGCCACAGGGACCATCACGCGAACTGACACATCATCGCGCCCACTACAATAATGTGAAACAAAAATGCTTGGTTATTGACAGAGTCCCGGAGTCAGGTATTCCAACCATTGAACCGTTCAATCTACGCTCACGATAAACGTAACAATAGGAAATGGTCACGGTAGTTTCGTTATCAATTCCCCTTGACCTTGTCCGACGATAGTCACGCTAGAAGTGAAACGACTGTACCAACACTGCTGCGTGAAAGTTTCTCGACATTGCCAACGTCTGGTAGTTTTGCCGCAGACCCGTTCTAAATACGTTCAAGCTGTCAAAGCTAGTTGTTGAATGGCGGCGAAGTGTAACCATTCTGTCACCGAATTTCCGAAACTTTCTCGTCAGGCAATTTCTCGTCAAGCAAAACGATGATCGTGGACAATGCTATGCTTGTAATGAGGTTTTACTTTAATCACCTATAAACCTAGTTGTGGTAATCCGAAGGTACTGACAGATATTTTTTTTAATTTCTCAATACCTACTTACGCCTGTCAGCTGACGCCCACGTTTTTTTTATTACATTCAGAGTAACAAACTCACACACAGTTCACCTGTTGGCAAGTGATTCTTGCGGCCCACGACATCTACATTCATCCTTGACAAGGAATATACTGCAGATGTGTTGTCACCCTTGAGGACTGAGATGGAATGCCTCGTCACCAGTTATAAAGGTCTCCGGATCCCTGCACTCATAAGACGAAATACAGCAGCGTTATGCTTCTATTTTACGCTGGTATTGTGTGAGGGCATGTTCCTTCTCCGGTCGAGCTGACCCATTTATTCTGCAGCTAGAAACAAACTGCAGAGTAGCTCTACCACTATTAAACGTCATCAAAAATATTGAATGGAGGTGGCACGGTTGTACGTGCCAACAAATATATCGAGTCATTGTCTTTGAATATTTAGTGTTTGAATGCTGAATCGATATGGCTTAGTATTATGTAGAGTTCTAGAGCCACGCTACAGATAGCTTCTAGCTTCAACATTAATGAGTCGGCTCAGGGGTTTCAACGCATGTTGAATCCTTGCTGAGGGTGACCATCAGTTGAATTAACACATTACAATAGCCTAATGGTTTAACGTGCCCCGTGAAACTTACGAGTCGTAGGTTCAAATCCACCATTCGTCTATTGTCGTGAACCATCTCCTAGCACAAGCATTTTCATCTTAGTTGGTCCACACCAACCGGAATATTAGTAATGATATTAGCATTGCAATTAAAAAAAAATGTGTTCGTTTGACATCCCTATTAAAAAAAATAGTTATTGTCAAGGAATCTTTTTTTTAGCAGTGCAAAATCCATCCTGCAGTTTGTTTCTAGCCGCGATACGGATGGGTTGACTTGATTTAGGAATGACCACGTCCTCACCGAATACCAACGTAAAATAGAATCATGTCGCTGCTGTGTTTCGTTCTAATGGTAAATAGGCATTCCATCTCAGCCCTCATCTCATGTGCATCTTGGATGATTGCAGATGTCTAGGACTGCATTCATCACGTGAATTGTGTGCTCGTTTCACATGCACTATTTACTTTATATTATTTACATACATATTTATTTTATAACATTTCCCTAATGTTATAAAATAAATGTTGGCAACACAACCAATTCTGGCAGTTTACTGATACCTAAGCTTTCCGTGTGTTAATTAAAAAGTTGAATTAAATTCACAACCTAATCGCACGATTGCTCCATGTCATAATGAATATTTAAAACATACGATTATAGCAAACAATTAATTTTTGTTTATATATGAATTCTTGGCAATGCTTAAAAAAATTAGCATTACTAATATTCCGGTTATCAACTCCAACTAACATACGACCTTAAGTTTCGCAGACCGTATCGTAAACAACTAGTCTATTGACGCTTTAACTTAAGTTTGACAAATCTAGAATCTAGAATAATTACATTAAAGGGCAACGCAACATTATTATTGTATCTGAAGTGACCTGTTCGCAGGTGATTGCTAAAATGTAAACTGTAAATGTTTTTATTAATATGTTCCTATATTATACAGCGACCTTGATATCTTTCGCATCAATCAATATGCACTAAGTTGGTACACAATATCGATATGTGTTTATAAGTTGTGCAAAAAGCTGGATTTATGCCATAAAAAGATCTTTTTTTCTTCGGGCCGATGGCCGCTGTTAGCCCGAGGGCTTTTACAGTTTCACCGGGTTGAGAGGTGACCGAGCGCTTGTGGCGCTCAGTCGAGACCTCTATTAGTGGATAACCAGCACATGGCCTTAAGATCTTTGAGTTAAGTGGAGAATATATTGTGGGTGCAAAAAAAGATATTTTTTTTAATTTTAAAAGTGTGTAAATGTAAAAAATTATATATTAATAGAACAATTTAAGCTCCAGATAACCTCGGATTATTGTAATTTGTTCGATTACTTAATGTCATAATAATACATATCATGAAAAGAGAACATAAAAGGTATATAGTTATAAAAGAAGATGCAATTAGTTATTGCTCCAGAATTGTTCAATGTTAAATCAATAAAGAAATATATTAATTGATGTAATTTAAATTAGAACAAAATACATTACTTCAATAACATTTAAATTACAAAAAAAGCAAAACCCTTTTTTTTTCGAAATAAGGGGCAATAAAGGAGTACACATTACCATTTGCAACTGTCCTCGCAACTAGGTGAAGCCTATAAGGCGCTCAGTTTCTGTCATTCACCAGCCGAAACACAGCAGCGTTATGATTCTACGCCACACTGGTATTCTGTAAAAGGGTGATCTATGTCCCTGGACCAAAGAACGAAAAGTGTAAACCTCCCGACAACTTAGGTGGTCGCTTGGCGAGCGGCCAATAATATATAAGTTAGACGTCAGTGTAGTTCGGAAACTGTAATATCGCGATTCAGGCGGCTCGATCACTTTTTAGTTTTATTCGTAAATATTTAATGAAAATTCGTCATTGTCGACTAGACAAGCCCACACCGCGACGATACGATGTATTCCGTCTCTGCGGCTATTTCAAATAGGTAAAAATTAAGTATAAAATAAATAAATAATAAAAATAAAATAAATAAATGAAGTATGTTAATTGCATCGACAAAGGAAACTGAACGACCTTGTCTGATATGTGAAAGTCATGGCGTCATTTTTTGTAAGATTAAAGTCATGTTTCCCAATATCGAAGCTTTATAAGTTACGTATTTTGTGCATAGTACAGACCGGGTCTCATAAGGTAACCGACAAAGGATCGGCAAGCTGAAGTTGCAATGTGTCGACCGTATAGATAGTAAAACCTCATCTCTGACGTGTCTTTACAGCCTAAGAATAAACAAATCCTGGAGGAAGCGAGCAGTCCGTAAGCAGCAGCATTGCAAACTAATATTTCTTACTCCGATCTCTCTCTCAAGTGTGGCAATTCAAATAACAGTGGGAAATCTTATATTTATTCAATTGCAAAGCTCGGGTGGCAATCATATTTAACAGAAGTAGGAAAGTTCTATTATAATATTTTGTCTTAGTTAACAACTACATATAGTATTGATATCTTAGGTAATAAGTGTTTTATAGTATATTATGTAATCATTGATTACTTTAGATGGAGATACAGTTACTGCTAACGAGGTATTCCATCTCACTCCTCAGAGGTGATAATGCATGAGTATCTTCAATCTTTGGATAGATGCAGATGTTTATGGGATATGTATATTAATTAAATAATTTTTTTTTATCAAAATTCATGAATATGAGATCCATTGAGGATTTATAATGATATATATGACGATCGCGTTTTGGGCAATCAGTTCGGCATTAGATTCATAATTGGTGGAGGTTAAAGGGTACGAATAAAACAAATGACTTCTATAATAACATGAGTGAGTGCGTCTTATGTCTTTATCTCGCAAATTCTATCTTTAAAATACACTACAGAAATTATGATGATTTCTTTAAAATTGGATTTTCCTGACAATCATTGAAAACGTGGCGATCCTAATCGTGGTTGTAACAATTCGGGGCGTACTATTTGGTGACAGTGTTGCAATAGGTAGAAATGTGTCGCCTTACGACATCAGAGACTGCGATGACGCGGCCCACCGGGTAATTGACCTTGTTGAAATGTTTTCGCTGACAGTGATTAAAATAGAAACTATTTATGACTATTACTAACTATTAATTAATTATATATCACCGTAAAATAGTAACTATCGCTGCTGTGAAAGAAACTGGGGACCTTATTACTGCTTACGAGGTGATTTGGTGGTTGAAACACACATAATTCTTTAATTATCCATAGGTTTTAATCGACTATAAGGACACCGTTTACACTGTTCGTTGTTTATGGTTGCAATATGAGTGGATCGATTACAAATCATCAGTGAATTAGTAGTATGGTCAGCATAAAGATCCAGGAACCCACTCAGCAGGTATAGAAGCAGGCTTAGTTCTGAATTAGTCTGAGTTATTGAGGATGGATGAATATATAAGTATAGACAGTTTTAACAATGGTAGAACTAAGTTTAAGCTACAAAATGTTTCGTTATAATACAGAGTTCGAGAAATGAAAAAAAACCCACATTAAATAAGTAGATTTATTTATAACTACTTGGAAGTCGTTGCGCTCTCAATAAACATTGTCTTTTTTTTATTACGTTGAGAGTAACAAATGAGCACACGTTGATGGCAAGTGATTCCTGCGGACCATGACACCTACATTCACCCTTGAGGACTGAGATGGAATGTCTCGTCACGTCATATAAGGATCTCCGGATGCCTACACTCACCAGACGAAACACAGCAGCATAACGCTGCATTATGTTGCTATTTTACGCCGGTATTCTGTTGGCGCCTGATCCTTCCCTGTTCGAGCCGATCCATTCATTTTGCAGCTAGTAACAAATTGCATCGTAGCTCTGTCACTGTAAAAATACATCTATTACCGATTCTCCAACGGATCATCAAAGAGCTTTTCAATATCACACCTGTTGCGAAATTTCACTTTCACACGCTTCCGTTTTTAATCCTCTTTCATCCGCTTTAAAACAGACTTTCATCGTCATCTTGATGGTTGGACACCTTACTAGGACAGCAGCTGGGATCAACTTCCCTTTTAAGTTGCAATTGGACCTTTATAACTGGTTATGTGGCATTGTATCTAAGTCCATAGTCCTAAGTCCTTATGGGCCGCAGGAATCTCTTACTATCAGGTTAACTGTGTGCACGTTTGTCAACCTAGATATAATGAAAAAATTGGGTGTTCAATAAAAGACCGTAGGCAGCAGATGTTTGATGGGAGATGGACACCTAGGTTATTATTGTCTAGCTCGTTTGCCTTGGTGTATATTTGTAACTGGTTTATATATATATATAAAATATAAACCAGTTACACAGATCATCCGGTTAGATTAAAAGCTAAATATTTCTCACATTAATGTTAATGTTCATATTTTTCAAAGAAGTCACAAAAAAACTTAATTAATTAAAAAAAGTATGTACATTATGAATGCCATGTTACATTATTAAAACAATAATTTTATAATCGAGCGGATCGTGGAAGATAACTCTTTGCAATTTCATTCAATTTGCAATGTAAGAAAAAAGACGTATATCTTATGATATTACTGACAAATTAAATTATTTTTTAATTAAGATTAGAGAGGACAAACAAGCGTGTTGATCAACTGTATTTTTTTTTAAATAGCACAAACCAGGAATCGTAGACGCTTGTCTACGATCCCAACTTATCTTAAGAGGTGTTTATACGTTAATGGTAGAGCGATTCCCAGCAGACTCACGTTACCGAAAGGTATCGTAACAATGTTTGGAATCAAATTTATATAGAATTTTATTGTATCTGTGACATGCTAAAGAAATAATTTTATAATGCGTCGTGTATCGATGAAATTTGTTAATTGAAAAAAAAGTGATGATTTAACACGTGCTCAGTGGTGGCAAGCCTTCCGTGAGGAAACTTGCATTTCTTAAATATTAAAGAAAAAAATTCGAAGACACATGAAGCCGCGTGGCAGACTATGCTCCAATACCCTCTCAAGATAGGCTGGCTTACGCTCTGGAGATTTGAATAGATTATAATATAAATATTTCAAACACACTTGTGAGTCCGTCATTCTAATGCGCGCTTTAGCGGCCAGCTTTTAGGCCTATGCCCGGCGATGGGTTACTGTGTTACTTTCACTTTTAGATAGATTGTATGAAGAACCTTCAAAGCTACTAACAGATTTCATGTGTGAATTCATTCTGCGATGCCCACAGTTGCATAAGAGAAACCCACGAATAAGGTGAACCTCACCTGTAACCTTGGCATGACAAATATTATTTGCATCATCGTTAATAGATAACTTTACTTGCCCGAAGCGAAATTAAATGCTTAATGTGTTTTTAGTTCCAAGTCATAATTATTATTTTTCTTCAAACAAAAACGCACACCAATATCAAAAAAACACATCTTGTTTACACATTATAATCAAAAAAGAAACTGTATACCCAAGTTAATGCTCAGTGCCTTTACCCTCATTAAAGGAAATAATGTTTAAAATGTACTCAATTGGCATTAAATAAATAAATTTTTCGCCGATGACACCAGCCTCTACGTGTCTGGATTTAAACCAGACGCCATATGTAAACGTCTCCAATCCGCAGCCAACACCTTAGGGAAATGGTTTCGGGAATGGAAGATCGAGGCTGACCCCACCAAAAGTGCTGTCATGTCCCAAACATGGAGCCATTTGGTCATCCAATCCCCTGGGAAGAGACAGTCAAATATTTAGGCGTCGTACATGACAAAAGACTTGCCTTCGATCCGCATATCAACCGCGTACGGAATCGAGCAGCGTTCATAGTTCTAGGTTGTTTGCGCCCGTTATTTGATAAAAGTAGAAAAATTTCCCTGCGTAATAAATTTACACTATACAAAGAGTTCAACTGACCCATAATGACATTCGCAAGTCCCCAACTTTGCGCATGCCTCCCCGCGTCTCATTCACCGACTTGAGGTAATTCAAAATCGGTGGTTCTTGCGTAATGAAAATCTACACATATGTCTTGAGCTGCCAACCATAGCTCAGTACCTGAAGCAGGCTTCCCGCATTCCGACAGTACAGTTAGTCAATAATTGTGCTGGTTATCCACTAATAGAGGTTTCGGCTGAGCACTAAAGCCCTCGGTCACTTCTCAACCCAGTTAAACTGTAAAAGTCGTCGGTCTAACAGCGACTATTAGCCCGAAAAAAATTAAATTGAATTGTATATAACATTAGGGGTGACATATGAACACACATATGAACAGGTATGCTGCTATTTCTCGCTGTGACTGATTTGTGTAAACACACCAGTAGAATATTGACGCTCTAAACGTCATCAACAGATCGACATTAGATTCGAATGGCTTTACCCACTTTATATTCTGCCTACACCCCCAGGGACACAGGCATGATTATATAAGTAATACATTTGATATATTATATCAGTGAGTATTAATAAGATAGATCCAATGTTACCATCATCACTCCGCGGTCAGTCGACCGTCAACGGTGACCACATCGACCATCGAGTATCAAGGTCTTATTGCGGTGTTTATCAAGTCGAGTCTTCTTTCAAGATTTTATTTGTTAGCGGCAACTACGAATTCTGCGTCAAATCAGTCAGCCGTGATAGTTCTATACGCTCGTTTCAAATTCACGGTAAGCCAGCGAACCGAGATATTTTATTTATTTTTTTATATCATTGAGAGTAACAAAAGAGCACAGTTCACCTGATGGTAAGTGATTCCTGCGGCCCATGACATCTGCATTCACCCTTGACAAGGAATCATAATGCAGATGCGTTGTCACCATTGAGGACTGAGATGGAATGCCTCCGCACCAGTAATAAAGGTCTCCGGATCTCTGCACTCACCAGACGAAACACAGCAGCATTATGTTGCTATCTTACGCTTTATTCTGTGAGGGCGTGGTCCTGCCCCGGTCTAGCCGACCCAATCATTCTGCAGCTAGAAACAAACTGCAGTGTAAGCTCTACCACTGTTAGACTGCAAGTCGATTGTCGGTTCGATTGATTTTTTTTAAACATCTTAATTTTTCAACAGGAACAATTTCTGTTTATATCTTAAATTTAGCATGTATCAATGAATTCCGCCACTGAGTTACAGTCATGAAAATCACACTGAATTAAGTGAACACGAATATTGTATTAATTAATAAATATACTATAGTAGAATCCCACTAATATCGGCATTTCAATAGACCAATAATCACGTCACACCTCCAATATTCCGGCACCCTCCGCCCGCGCCTTCCTCACGAAATACGTGAGCGATACAAGAAGTAAGTCATGTAGAAATCTTGGAGCCAGCAACTACTACTGTAAAAGTAAAACCAGACACAGCATTTAATTGTTTCAACACCTGCATTACATGGACTGAAGACAACGGCGTATCTGCTAAAGATATTATAATTCTTCGAAACATGCGAGGGAGAGTTTTTTAAACAAGTTGCACAAAAACCGACCAAAATTAGGGATTATTTTAAAACTATGTAATTAGTTAATTTTGAGATATGTTACAGTTATAAAAAAAAACCGTGTAGAAAATGAACATAAATACATTATATTCCTCTCCATGAAATGCTTTATTTTATTTATTATGATTTTTTCTATGCAATCCAGTAATCCAAACATGCACATTCCGGCAACCTCAGGTTTTTAACAGTGCCGGATTAGTGAGATTATACTGTATTATTAATAGAATATATTATTTAGAATATAATATATATATGAGATATAATATTAAAAAGAAGTAACAGTAACCACAAAGTATTTTTTGTGTCTGTGTATTGTAGTTGGTCCAGAGACCTCTACAGCTGTCAAGTGTATGGCTCATTGTGTTATTGAGGTGTTTTTGAAGTCGAGTCTTAATTCCATCGTCTTCGTCATTATCGACAAACTGGAAAAACAAATATTTGTTTTTCTAGTTTGTCCACTATAAATGAATTCGGCCAGTGTCAAATCAGCCAAGGGAATCACACTGAATTAAGTAAAAGAGTAATATTACATTACATTTAAAAAGTAATAGTGAGCGCAACATCCGCCAAGTGTATGAACGATAACACCTTGAGCTTATTGCGATGTTTATCAAGTCGATTCGAGTCTCAGTTCCGTCGTCTTTTTAACGTCTTTAAACAGGAAAATCTACTTTTTAAATGTTTTTTGTATCGGTAAATTCACTGTATATTTTTTTATAAGTAAACGCACAGTATGTTTTTTAATTTGTTATTATAATTCTTATTTTAAAAAGAGCAACAAAGTTGGGTTTCTTGCCGTTTCATCTCGCTGTCTTACGAAGAGACATATTAGTCTACTTGAACAAAGCTTCTTTTGGTTTGATTTGATTTGGTATGTTAATTTTATTTATGCAGTACGAGTACGTGGGTCGAAACCTAAAATTAATAACTTTCAAAAAAAATAGTATCACAGTGATACAAAACAACAGGTTGTATTGTATCATTATGATAGCGATACAATATCAGTTCAAATTAACACGTTGAGCGCGCCGCGAATTTTTAAAGAAATCTGCGTGCCACTTGCGCTGAGTATTGCGGTATACGCATCCCTAGTATAACACTGTTAATTCGTACCGTGTTATACAAAACTTTCTTATTTAATTATTTAAACTAAGATATATGTAGAATAATATAAATGAGATTACTATTTAAATCAAAGCAATGTGTACCGTGTTATATCGAAATTAAGGCTTAAGGTGTAAAATGTTATGATAGCTGCAGTTTTGTAAATATAAATGAAAAAGTAAGTTAACATAAACGTTTATTCAAAAAAAAAAAATTTTTGGAGTAATAAAAATAAAAAATAATATAATATAAATTAAATATAATATTTATAATTATTATGCAATAAATAGAAACAGCTATAATAAGCTGTTCACAAAAATTAATTTTCATAATCACTACAACTACTTTTTTTTTTTCTCAGTTGGTTGAAACTCACTATTATATATATATATATAGGGTACGGTCTGCGATATTTAAGGTCGTAGGTTCAAATCCATTATTAGACTATTGTCGTGGACCATCTCCAAGCACAAGCATTCGCAGCTTAGTTGGAGTGGTTTACCGGAATATTCCTAGATCAATATTCCACAATAAAAAAAAGAAGAAGGCTCTTGCGTTTTTGTGTATGTTCTGCTTTTTCACTTTTCACTATTTATTTTCCAAAATTTTATAAACAAAGCAAGTGATTACTTTAACAACAATAAAAATTTTATAAACAAAGCAAGTGAATACTTTAACAACAATAAAAATTTTATAAACAAAGCAAGTGAATACTTTAACAACGATAAAAATTTTATAAACAAAGCAAGTGAATACTTTAACAACAATAAAAATTTTATAAACAAAGCAAGTGAATACTTTAACAACAATAAAAATTTTATAAACAAAGCAAGTGAATACTTTAACAACAATAAAAATTTTATAAACAAAGCAAGTGAATACTTTAACAACGATAAAAATTTTATAAACAAAGCAAGTGAATACTTTAACAACAATAAAAATTTACAAAATATATTGCACGCATACTGTCGGTATTTCCCAAAAAGGAAATCACAGATTTCTATGTATCAATAAAATTGGGGATTCTCTTTAGTGAAAAGAAAAAACCAGCAGAATACATTTTCGATTATTTGAAATCATGTTTCAATAATCTCAAGTTTTGTACCGTGTAATATCGAAACCGCATTTTACAAGTGCCGTGTTTTGCGAGGGATTCCTGTGGTATATGTATGAGAGCGTGTTACTAACAGATTGAAACCAACTCGATAAAGATATTTGTCATTGTATTTTAACGTAGTTTGGAGTTAAATGCTTATAAACATTATATGAACACGTTATACGTATAGTCTGAATGTCATGTTTTTCGTTTGGGTCCTTAGATATGATTTCATTATTGTATTCTCGACAAAGGAATAGAAACATTATAGAATAATTAGGGTAATGCAAACCTGATTATTGGGATTCAGATAGATCTGAAACTGTGACCTTTTAGATCAGATTATAAACTATAACAGATCATATATATGAAATTCAAAATTGAGATTAAAATGTCTTAATATATTTTTGTTTTTTTTTATTACTTGAGAGTAACAAACGAGCACACAGTTCACCTGATGGCAAGTGATTCCTGCGGACCTTGACATCTGCATTCATCCTTGACAAGGAATCATAATGCGGATGCGTTGTCACTTGTCCTTGAGGACTGTGATGGAATGCCTCGTCACCGGTAATGAAGGTCTCCGGATCCCTGCACTCACCAGACGAAACACAGCAGTATTATGCTGCTATTTCAAGATGGGGACGCACACCGCGTGGTCTAGTGATTAGAGTACCCAATTGCAGCGTCGCGGGTCCCGGGTTCTATTCCAAACAGGACAACAATATATGTATCTCAAATTGTTGGTTTACGACTCTGAGTGTGTTGTATGTATGTCCCGTGTCCCTGACACTGCATTTGAACTTTTCTCCGATCTTATTGTATATGCATTACATCGCAATAGGGAAGGGTACGACGAGTTTTTATAGAAATGGTAGGAAACAAGCAAGCAGCTCACGTAAGTGGCAGTGATGACCGCCGCCCAGGAACATCCGCAACACCAGAGTAGTCGCAAATGCGTTGCCGGCCTTTAAGGAAGGTGAAGGCTCTTCTCTTGAAGGTCCCTAAGTCGTTTCGGAACCACCGCCGGCGACAGAGTGACGTCGCGTAAGGCACTATCAAATAATCTGCGCTGTGTGTTGATGTCGTCTGTCAATAACCAGAAGATACCGCCGTGGTCGATATCGACCTGGATCTCATCATCACCATTATTCCTGTTCAAGGTTAGATGAAGCTGTGCCTCACCTGTTAACCCATTAAGTACTCTTTCAACACACAAACAAAAGATTTATTAATGATCGATGTTCTCTTTCAGCTGTGACCGGCAGCACCGACGGCGTCGGCAAAGAGTACGCCAAGGAACTGGCACAGCGTGGCATCAATATCGTCCTAATCAGCAGGAATGAGGAGAAACTGAAGAACGTAGCGCGAGAGATAGGTATATATGTTTCATATAGTGTTTTCGTCTTAATAAAAATGATTGAGTTGTCAATATATACACATAGAGGACGCGGAACGAACTGAAGCTTTTAACTCAGTTCACACTAGCGCAAGCTTCAAAGTTATTAATGTTAACTTATGTCATGTTAAAGTTAAAGCTTATTATTACTATTGGGATATTTATTTTTATCGCCGCCTGGTCGATCAATATATAATATAATAAATAAATAAAATAAATATAATAAAATAAAAATATAATAACTAAATATATAAAACAAATATATACAATACAATAATATAATAAAGACCAACCGGACGGGAATCTTATTATTATTAATTATAATATACAAATCAAGTTAATATGTATAAAAAATAGTATTGTAAAACTTTTAATCTCACTAGGCCATATAAGTCCGCCATTTATTATATACGAAGTCATATTAAACGTTATGAAGCGTCAATAGCTTATAGGTTTAGAGTACGGTCTGCAAAACTTAAGCTCGTAGGTCCCGAACCACTGTTCTACTATTGTCGTGAATTATCTCCTAGCAAAAGCATTCTAGCATCAGCTTAGTTGGCGTGGTTAGCCGGAATATTAGTTATTAGTACTAGTTATTAGTATTGTTAATATTCTAAAAAAAAATTCTGACCCTGTCGAGGTTGAATGTTTCTAACTTGTTTGTTGTAAAGTTGTGCAGCGTAGCTGTGCCACTGAAAATTAACCATCAATGTCAAAAATATTATACGAAACGGCATCAAACGGTGGATCGAAACTATATAATAATTTTTGTAACTTAGATCTGATTTAGATTCCATCTTCGATTGAAAATATCTCACTCAAAGGTAAAACAGGCTGAAAACGAAACTTTGTTTTTTTTTTGTTTTATGTTTACTATCATATACACAATAAAACCCGTAAGAATAAAAATATAATAACTAAATATATAAAACAAATATATACAATACAATAATATAATAAAATAAAGAAATATAATAAAGACCAACCGGACGGGAATCTTATTATTATTAATTATAATATACAAATCAAGTTAATATGTATAAAAATAGTATTGTAAAACTTTTAATCTCACTAGGCCATATAAGTCCGTCATTTATTAAATACGAAGTCATATTAAACGTTATGAAGCGTCAATAGCCTAATAGTTTAAGGTACGGTCTGCAAAACTTAAGCTCGTAGCTCCCAAACCACTGTTCTACTATTGTCGTGAATTATCTCCTAGCAAAAGCATTCTAGCATCAGCTTAGTTGGCGTGGTTAGCCGGAATATTAGTTATTAGTACTAGTTATTAGTATTGTTAATATTCTAAAAAAAAATTCTGACCCGGTCGAGGTTGAATGTTTCTAACTTGTTTGTTGTAAAGTTGTGCAGCGTAGCTGTGCCACTGAAAATTAACCATCAATGTCAAAAATAATATACGAAACGGCATCAAACGGTGGATCGAAATTACATAATAATTTTTGTAACTTAGATCTGATTTCGATTCCATCTTCGATTGAAAATATCTCACTCAAAGGTAAAACAGGCTGAAAACGAAACTTTATTTTTTTTTGTTTTATGTTTACTATCATATACACAATAAAACCCGTAAGAATAAAATACTATCACAGTTGATTTAAAGATTTCTGCGTCCGCCATTAAGAACCCCTAATTCAGAGCACGATTTTCCCTTATTCTATCGTCGTGACCAAGATAGCAAAGTATTGTGCGATTTATCAATCCTACGTAAAAGTACGAGACCGTAAATAAAATAAAAACTATCTGATACCAATACACATTTACACAGATTGATAATCATAAATCAAACAGTGGTAAAGTTGCAGCTTGCAACGCTTTTTTAGCTGCAGGATCAGCTCGACCAGGGAAGAGGCGCGTCTTCACAGAATACCAGCGTGAAATTGTAGCACAACAGTGCTGTGTTTCGACTGGTGAGTGTAAGGGATCCGGTGACGCAGTCCTCAGGGGTGACGCATCTGAATTGTAAATCCTTCACTTCGATACATGAAAGTTGGTGGCATGGGCCTCAGGAATCACTGACCATGTCACTTTAATTTAAAAAAAAATTATGATCGGAAATATGATTCAATTGGTACAAAGGTTTTGGTTTGCTTATAGAGGAGCAGTCCAATGTGAAGACGAAGATCATCGTGGCTGACTTCAGCAAGGGAGCAGAAGTTTATCGGCACATCGAGGATGAGCTTAAAGACATACCTTTGGGAATTTTAGGTGAATCTTACTTATTTCTCTTTACCTGATTATCTTACTGATGGTTGAAGGTACACGCTCGTAAAACTGATAACAGTGACAGCCTCGTATTGGGCCATCGCAGTGTATGACGACCTATGCAATTCTGGCGGGAAGTCGATGGACGCATAAGAATTAGACCATGATTTAAAATAAAACTATCTGATACCAATACACATTTACACAGATTGACAATCATAAATCAAACAGTGGTAAAGTTGCAGCTTGCAACGCTTTAGCTGCAGGATCAGCTCGACCAGGGAAGAGGCGCGTCTTCACAGAATACCAGCGTGAAATTGTAGCACAACAGTGCTGTGTTTCGACTGGTGAGTGTAAGGGATCCGGTGACGCAGTCCTCAGGGTGACGCATCTGAATTGTAAATCCTTCACTTCGATACATGAAAGTTGGTGGCATGGGCCTCAGGAATCACTGACCATGTCACTTTAATTTAAAAAAATTATGATCGGAAATATGATTCAATTGGTACAAAGGTTTTGGTTTGCTTATAGAGGAGCAGTCCAATGTGAAGACGAAGATCATCGTGGCTGACTTCAGCAAGGGAGCAGAAGTTTATCGGCACATCGAGGATGAGCTTAAAGACATACCTTTGGGAATTTTAGGTGAATCTTACTTATTTCTCTTTACTTGATTATCTTACTGATGGTTGATGGTATACGCTCGTAAAACTGATAACAGTGACAGCCTCGTATTGGGCCATCGCAGTGTATGACGACCTATGCAATTCTGGCGGGAAGTCGATGGACGCATAAGAATTAGACCATGATTTAAAATAAAACTATCTGATACCAATACACATTTACACAGATTGACAATCATAAATCAAACGGTGGATCGAAATTACATAATAATTTTTGTAACTTAGATCTGATTTCGATTCCATCTTCGATTGAAAATATCTCACTCAAAGGTAAAACAGGCTGAAAACGAAACTTTATTTTTTTTTGTTTTATGTTTACTATCATATACACAATAAAACCCGTAAGAATAAAATACTATCACAGTTGATTTAAAGATTTCTGCGTCCGCCATTAAGAACCCCTAATTCAGAGCACGATTTTCCCTTATTCTATCGTCGTGACCAAGATAGCAAAGTATTGTGCGATTTATCAATCCTACGTAAAAGTACGAGACCGTAAATAAAATAAAAACTATCTGATACCAATACACATTTACACAGATTGACAATCATAAATCAAACAGTGGTAAAGTTGCAGCTTGCAACGCTTTAGCTGCAGGATCAGCTCGACCAGGGAAGAGGCGCGTCTTCACAGAATACCAGCGTGAAATTGTAGCACAACAGTGCTGTGTTTCGACTGGTGAGTGTAAGGGATCCGGTGACGCAGTCCTCAGAGGTGACGCATCTGAATTGTAAATCCTTCACTTCGATACATGAAAGTTGGTGGCATGGGCCTCAGGAATCACTGACCATGTCACTTTAATTTAAAAAAAAATTATGATCGAAAATATGATTCAATTGGTACAAAGGTTTTGGTTTGCTTATAGAGGAGCAGTCCAGTGTGAAGACGAAGATCATCGTGGCTGACTTCAGCAAGGGAGCAGAAGTTTATCGGCACATCGAGGATGAGCTTAAAGACATACCTTTGGGAATTTTAGGTGAATCTTACTTATTTCTCTTTACTTGATTATCTTACTGATGGTTGATGGTATACGCTCGTAAAACTGATAACAGTGACAGCCTCGTATTGGGCCATCGCAGTGTATGACGACCTATGCAATTCTGGCGGGAAGTCGATGGACGCATAAGAATTAGACCATGATTTAAAATAAAAAAAACTGTAAAACTCTACCTGTATGTCAGCCGATCTTTTGATTTGATTTTGGGATATTCTAAAATAAATTTGTTAATAAAGCAACTAGTTAAAATAGTTATTCAGATCCCTCGCACGTGGAGATTGATAATGACATCGGTCAAAATCGGCAATATTTTTGTAGTGTATCTTAGGCAAAGTGCAGACGAGGGTACGGGTGCGTTCCGCACGAGATAGCTGAGCACCATAAGTGGATATAAATGGATAAATTTCACATTCTTCCCTCTCTGTTACCAAAATAATAAAAATAAGGCCACGTGGTCGTTAATGGTGGCAACACCTATAAGTTACAAAAAATAATATATTTCACAATTATAAAGACTAACGTAATAAATCAGCACTTAAACTAAAACTATAAAATATAATTTAAGAGCCAATTCAATGTCTAAGCACTTGCCTTAAAGTCACGGCCAAATAACGTCGTTGGAGTTCCTTGCGCCACTTCTTCTCCAGCACCAACGCTTTCCGAAGGGATGTTAAATGTCGTTAATAATAGTCATATCAATTCAGTTAATCTGTTAGAAGCAACTGACCGAGCCGCCGAGGCCATCTCGGACACCCTCGGGTCAGTTGCTTACGTCCTGAGGGTAACGGTCCAAGCCGAGGCTCCATCTCGCGAACCCTTGTGCTGGTTACCCATAAATAAAGGTCTAGGCTGAGTGCCCTAAACGCTCGGGCCACCTTTCAACTCGGACAAGCTGTAAAGGCCTTTGGGCTAACATTGGCCATCAGCGAATGGGATGTTAGCAAACGGAGTAAATGAAATAATAAGTTTTACAGCCAATCTGAATATCCTGAAATAGGTTAATAACTTGCAGTGAATAACGTGGGGGTTCAGTACGACTACCCAACCCCGCTGTGCGAGCTGCCGCCCAGCAAAGCCTGGGAGGTGATCAATGTAAACGTGGGCGCGGTGACTTCCATGACGCGGCTGGTGCTGCCCAGCATGGTGGCGCGCGGTCGTGGGGCCCTGGTCAACGTATCCTCTGGCTCTGAGCTCCAGCCACTGCCGCTTATGGCGGTATATGCAGCATCCAAGGTAAGGACAGGAGGCATTAGGGTGATATTGAACCATGCGTATTATCCGCGCAAATATCAGTTAATATATCAGTTAATATATAAGTTAATATATCAGTTAATATATCAGTTAATATATCAGTTGATATATCAGTTAATATATCAGTTAATATATCAGTTAATATATCAGTTAATATATCAGTTAATATATCAGTTAATATATCAGTTGATATATCAGTTAATATATCAGTTAATATATCAGTTAATATATCAGTTAATATATCAGTTAATATATCAGTTAATATATCAGTTAATATATCAGTTGATATATCAGTTAATAAATCAGTTAATATATCAGTTAATATATCAGTTAATATATCAGTTGATATATCAGTTAATATATCAGTTAATATATGCTCCATCTGCACTGAAATGCCTTTGCATTTGCACAAATGCTTACAGCACTACAATAAATCCTGCTCAGTTGACATTTAGTAATAACACGAAGACATCGCCGCAGTGGAAATCGATATCGAATCGGATTTCATGACACATATAATTTATGTTTTAAATAAGTCACCTATGATAAACTTTAGAACAAAATACATATTATATTTACCGGTAGATAGAGCCTTAAGAAATTGGCACTTGTACACCTTTTAGCAAGGTGTGAATAAAGCTTAGTAAATAAAAATAAAAATACAACGTAAAACGTACGTTGCAGGCGTACGTACGAAGCTTCACGCTCGCCATCCGCGAGGAGTACGCGTCGCGGGGCATATTCGTGCAGCACGTGTCCCCTCTGTTCATCTCCACCAAGATGAACGCGTTCTCCGAGCGACTCCTGCGCAGCGGCGCCCTGGTGCCGGACGCACGGACGTACGCGAGCCACGCGGTCGCCTCCTTGGGCCGCGTGCACAACACCACCGGCTACTGGCTTCATGGAGTTCAGGTGATTATCTCCTGAAGAAGGGCTTAAGTAGCTGGGTACACAAAGTAACTTAAAGGAAAAGTTCCATGGTGCTGTGTGTAACCAGGACCAAATATGGTGACGATATTACATTTAAGATCCCACAGCTGGGCACGCAAAGGAGATTGATACATCTCCATACAGTCTTTGCTTCATGGGTTCTACTAAGGTAAAAGTATCTTTGATAGCTAAAATAGAATAAATGAATAAAAATTAGTATTTTGTATATCTAGAAGCCGAGTTAAAGACAGATAATTAGTGTAAGCTTTTTTTTTATAAACTTTTTTTTTTGGTTCTTGACATCCATCCTGAACAAGTGGAAACCTTGTCGTATCTGAGGAGTACGATGGATTACCTCTTCGCTTGTAATATGGTCTTCCGATTCTTGGACTCACCATACGAAACACAGTAGCGTTATGGTGCTATTTCAGGCTTGTATTCTGTATTCTATTTGGTAACTTGTTAACATCAGGCTCAGACAGACAGAAATACTACTCCCCCTTGACGTATATCTGATTCCCGATCGAGGATATTATATTAGATTAAGTAAGTCACTCCAATTCCATATAAATAGGGAGCTGGGATCACAAGCGAGCACGAAGTTCAGCTGATGGTCAACATACAGATTTGTTGTTGACCCTCAAGTCTGAAGCACTTGTAGTGAAGCATAACTCGTTGTTCTTAATAGATCAATGTTTGGTCCGGTATATTTGGATGGGTGACCGTAGCTTTTTAAATAAGTGGCTGCTGTGTTTCAGGTCCAGGCTAGTTCCTATTCCAAACCTAGGAACAATATTGGTGCATCACTTTTTTTTCCGGTCTCTGTTATATTTCGTATCTATGACATCAGAATCTTACTGCTTTATGTGTTACTTCTTTAGGTGCAAGAAGGAGACGACTAGTGACTGCCTCTTTGTGGGAATGTTAACGCCACTATACTCGTATATATCCTACGCATTTGATGTGATCTTGTATTAATAGAAGATATGGTCGTGGTCGATCATTGTCGTATAGTACTTACTTTATTTTATTTTTCAGTACTTCTTCATAAAAATAAGTCCAGAGTGGTTGAGGATCAAAATAGGTCGTCGCATGAATGAAGACTTCAGGGCGGAGCACCTGCAGACCACCAGAAAGGAAGCGATGAAAGTTCAACACTAGCGCAATTTTTTTTCCTACCGTAAATGCATTTGTAAATACTCTTTAGTTTCAACTACTCTCTTTTGTTGGAAGATTGTGTTGTTTAAAGTATTCTATTTCTTTCTCTCTTCGTTTGTCTCTTTTTATTCGAGTTCGGGTTCGTTATAAAAACAAACGATGTAAAAGCGAGAAGAAAGATGTTCTGCTATTTCGCATAAAAGACGTCACATTTCCTAGCGCTCCATGGCTCATACATAATTACCTGTATACGTTTAAATATTGATTTTTATATTTTCGTCTCGTAATTTTTAAGCCTTAAGCCTAAGATAATGGATTTCTTCAGATTATAATCATACTGAGTCTATTAAGTAGAATTATTGATAAACTAAAAATTCAGTGACATGAAATATAATGTAAATATAGGATTTATAGTGCTTTATGAGGTATGGTGCTTTATTATAATAAATAAACATTGTTATATAAATGTGATCGTTGTTGCTTTTTATTGTGAATAAACTGAACGAGATCTTTTTATTTTACTGATATTCAGTTTTATTTTAATTTTTATACCGTGCAAATTGCTAAGTACTAAAAAGATTTTATTGTCTCTTGGCATAGGTTCACGTCATATTGCCCAGTTTTATTCTGACCTCTAATGATAAGTATTGAAAATGGGAATTGTGATATGGAGAAGCTGAAGAACACCGTATCTTGTGTCAAATAGGAAGGAACAGAGAATCATTGAAACACATAAAGTAAACGGGCAGATATGGGATTTGAAAAATGCACATAACAAAACTTCGTTATATTAATAATGCTATGTGATACACGTGTACATTAAGTACCCGATCAAACAATACAATTACTACATTACAATATTATATATAAAAATAACATGATGATGATATTAATTTATCCCTAATGGAAAAGGCAAAGGACTTTAGTCCATACAGCCAGGTCTTGATCGTATGATGGTTGGTCTGAAACCATAAAAATAACAATTGTTTAAACTTCATTGTATTACGAGTTTAGTGTCAACTTTCAATATAGGAGATGTAACATTGCTGCAAATGTTTTAGAAAAAGTAATAAAACTATTATTATAATTAAACAAAGTGAAAATTTAATCTAATTAAAAAATAAAAATTTATTAAAAAAAATACATACATATCCTAATACATAAAACATTCATACATATATAATATTGATATATAATATATAAACTTTTATATGTATTCAGACAAATCAAACCATTTTTTCGGTAGTCATATTTATTATTATAATTTTTTGGCTATACTATTATTATTTCTGACAAATAACATTCCTTAGTATGGTCACCCTTTTAGAAAGAGATAGAGAACTTTAACGGCATTTTGAGTTTTGGTTATCAATGCGAATTTCTGTAATACGTAGTATATACTATTTGCATGATTGCTATATTATTATATATTTTATTAGTTAGCTCTTTATAAATTATTATTTTTAATGTCACACACATTAAAACCTCATCGTATTGTCAAAAAATATAGTCACTTATTGCAAGATGTTTTAGCAATGACACTCATATGTCGAAATGATAATTAAATAAAACTTATTATTTATTAACATAAGGACTATTCTATCCTGTTTACTTTTATAACAGGCTGGTACGTAGAGTTAAAGTACCTATAGGTATAATTTCAAGTAACAATAAGTCGAGAAGAAATTAACAACTTAAAAATGGCGACGTCTAGTATTAGTTTACCTAGGTCGGGAAGCCAAATCTTTAAGGATATAGAGTATCAACACAGTGTGCCTGAATCTGAGGTAAGTAATACAAATACATAATATATAAATAAATAATAAAAGTAAAACACGACAAATATTCACGTTAAAACTCAATTTAACAGCAGTAACACGCTATAGTTTCTAGCTGAAATATTAATAGGTCGGTTCGATTCCATACCATCTTGAAAAAGCACCTTAACGCTGCTGTGTATCGTATGGTGAGTGTAAGGATCCGGAGACCCAATCACAGGTAACGAGACATTCCATATCAGTCCTCAGGGGTTACAACGCATAAGCATCTTGACATGTTTTGATGATTGATATATATCAGGTATGTGGTAGTTTATATGTAATATATTTTTACTAATTTCTGCGTGGGTGAAAAACTTATTCCCATCCTCGCGAGCAAGAAAAACGCACCGACTAAAACCCCACAATGTTCCATCTTCGCCCCCATACGACATAGTGAGACGAACGCTCTTACAAACATCCACATCCTTCTCCCACTTCCGGCCATTGGTAACCACTTCTCCGAGGAGAACATCCGTTCTTCACCTCTACGGGAAAGGTGCACTAGAATAGGGAGTGCGCTTATCTACTTGGTCCCATCTGAAAGTGGACAACGGACTCCCTCCCCAGGTCAGACACTCGGAGGCCATGAAGGCTAGTACTGAAAAGCGCCATTCGTTCTGGCCCCCTGCTGCGGACCAGATTTATGGCTCCAATGCCGATCACAATTTGGCCGCATAGGATGGCGATACCGGTACTCCTCTTCGCGGCTTTATCGCTGCCACGTTGGCGGTACGATTTCTTGTCGATCGCAGAGGGTAGGAAGAGAGGCGCAATGTAATACCTGCAAAAATTCTTCCCCTCTCCTGTTCGCACTTAACTGCTTCGGTAGGTATCGGACCATTTGAATTTTAAAAGTTTTGTTGTATAAAATATATTGTGTAAATTTATTTAATAAACAGTTTCTGAACAATTATAAATTCTTTTTATTTTTAGATGGATTATTCAATGTGGTACAGTAGGGAACAAATAATTAAAAGCTTCCAGAACTGTCCGGAGGATACTGCGTGGAATGTTTTCATTTGTATCCAAGTCCTAATATCTATTGTGTTCCTATCCACGGATGCCGACATACCGTACTATAAGTTTCTGGACGTCTTCTACAATGTCGCCTACGCCGTTCACGTCTTGGGGATCTTGTATAACCTCTATGTTAATCGAGAAACTACCACCTTAACTTGTAATATGGCAAGTAAGTTTTTGAATTTTTTTTTATATTTGGCACCATAGATAAAAAAAATTTTTGTAAATATTTTTTTATCTATGGCTTGATAAAATTTCTTTGTATTCTTTGAATAGATAAAAAAATATTTAAAGACTACAAAGGGATTTAATTAGAGCCGTGTACAGCGTTCGTTATTTACAAAAAAGATACTAACAGTAATGTTTAGTGCACGACGGTGTAGTGTAATTATCAGATTACCTGACTGCAAAGCTTGTGGCTTCGATCCAAGGCTTGATCGAAGCTGGCTAAAATCATTTTTGAATGTGTCTATGATACTGAATCCAAGCATTCCTCTAATCTCTCATTAACACTGTCCAGGAAATTAAATGGTAAAGTTCATAATTGCTAATAGCGCTTTCTCTGATGAGTATAGCATTGAAAAACACCGTCGAAGAAGAAAAACTATGAACTTTGTTTTGCAGAACATTTCTTCTAATGATTCCCAACTTAATAAATAGTTAAGTCACATCATATCAATAGGGTGGTGAGTGATTTTTAAGACGGAAAGGATGGAGTTTCACCAAGTGTTAATGGCAACTATAAATTATTAATAAGGCTTGGTTTATTTCAGTTAGATTCCTGATCGATGCGCTGTCTTATATCCATTACTTCCTTGGAAATTTTTATCCGTGGGAGAGCAAAATGTTAGCTTATTATCTGCGGTTACACAGGCCCCTCCGATACCTTTGTAAGTTTGTAAATATCCCAAATGTTTGTTGTAAACGATAAAAGAATGATACGCTGTATAAATTGTATCATAGATCCACTGCACCTGCAGTTTGTCTGTAATGCAGGAAATCGACTAGACGGATGAAGAACCACAGATTACAGAAGGCAAAGACGCATTATGTCGGACTTAACACACTGTGTGCTATTCCACTTTCGCCGCATAATGGCCACGGGAACGTTTACTCAAACATCCGAGGCCTCACCAGCAGGGCACGCTTAACGAGAATCATTCTTAGGGGATAAATTCCACCCCAGCTCTTCTCCTCTTAGGCCCCATCTTCACGTGGGCAACAGACACCCCGAACCCGCCAACCGGAGGCCGAGGGGGCCAGGAAGACGAGTATTTAAAAGCAGAACGCGTCTGGGCCCCATGCAGCGGATAAGCTCCATGGTGGGTCCTAGCCGTAGTCCTAAGCAATGATAATATATGCACTTACATGATCAAAATCATATTAATTGTTGACTTCATATGGTAATAACTAAAAATCTATAACAACAAAACAATACAATATATATTTATTTATTACTAAAAAAAGTTTTTTATATACTTATATATTATTTTATATACAATTAATATAAATAAAAAGTGAAGCCTATAACAAGTTTTCGTTAATTATATACTAAATATAAGTTTGACTCTTGAAATAAGAGTGTACTAAATGATTCCACATTCTCTTAAAAATCCAGTGAATAACCGATTGCACAAAATATATTTATATATATACAAAATCTAAATTGAGCTCTCATTTTACAGGGACTTGGAATGATTACAACTTCAAGAGCAGCATACTCGGTACCGCCCTGAAAAACTGTTACATTTTCTTCGTGATCCGTGTCACCTGGGCGCTCGTATGGATGCAGTTCCAAACGGTATGGTCATTTTAGTGGTTATTTGGGCTTAGCACACGTTGTCTATTAAAAAAGTGTGGTTATGGTGAGTATCCTATAACGATAAAATTTTAAAATCACTAACACAACACGCTATGAATGTACGTATGCAACACTATTTTTTAATTACGAAAAAAAACAGCAATGTAGTCGTAAATATTCAGACAGATTATTTGGTTTCTAAACAATAATAAAATTAAATGAAATAAGTTTCCAGAAATTCTACAGAAAATTATGGACATAACCGTTACTACAAACATACAAATGCTACGTATTAATGTGGAAGCATCCACAACTTACTTGGCGGGGGCTTGCAGGTGACTTGTGGTCTGGGGGCTACCCGGGTATTTGCTCACGGGGGTAACAACCCGGTCTTTTCTGTACCGCTCGAGGATGACGAGAGTAGGGTGTATACATAATACTACATACTTACAACAGTAAATACAATCACACCGCAGTATGATGACGCTGATTATTAATGAAATTACGTTCCGGCGTCGAGCGGCCTAAGCGGCAGTGGGGGGGATAGTGCGAGGGAGGGATAGGGGGAGCCGCGACGTAACTTTACTATAAGGTGAATTGTGTGCTCGTTTGTGACCCCCAAATGTTAAGAGTATAACGCTGTTCTTCCATGATAGTAATGAAGTAATGCTAATTTATTTTCCTATAAAATTATCACTAATTATAGCGTTAATTCAATTTTGATCAGGATCATAGCCAGTACATCGAAAACGCTTGGCAGCGAGCTCACGTGGAGCCCATGCGGTTTTCTGTGGAGGAGCTGGCGGGACAAAACGTCAGTCGATTCCTCAGCGCCCTCTATCTAATCAACAAGATATTTATACCGATCGGGTAAGTGACGCATACTTCTGGAAACCACCAGCGTAAAATAGTAGCTTAGTGTTGCTGTGTCCTGACTGTTCAGTGAATGAAACTATACCTTAATACTGTTGATAAGACATTCTATATTAGTCATGAGGCGACTTATGCATTACTCTCTTGCAGTATAATTCTTCACCAGCAATATAATAGATGTAAGTGTCATGCAGTTTTTATAGCCGAACGCACTTGCTTGTTCCGTCGAATTGCTGAGTTGTGTGTGTGTCTTTAGACCCTGTCACTACACCTGTATCGTTTTGCATCCTAATCTTATTGTATAAGATGAACACAAGCAATGAAGAAAAATCAAGAAAATACAAAGCGAATGAAGATTTGTGCAGAAAAGGAATTTGAGAATCTCACTTCTAAATTTCCAATTGAAAGCTCCTCCGTAGATTCCAGTATCCTCCAGTATACTCCTGCTCCTTCTGCTTCAAGAATGACGAATACAAGAGGCCTAGGCCCTTGCCTACCAAGAAATATTTTGTACTGTCATCCATATACGTAATTATTAATGGTACCATAGGGTCATTTCATTATTTAAAGTTTCTAGTGTTTGCTTCTCTTACCTTCTATGTTATTTGATATTGAAAAATTTATTCCAAGGCTTAGACTTTGAATATTTGACTATCGCTTAAGGGATACATAGGACTAGGATAGGTGGAACTCACAGAAATATAACATATCTTGCGCAGTTGATGTCATCTGGTAATAACTATCATAGTACGTGTGATATTAGTTCAAACTTGGTGCCTTTCTCAGACCATCGTCACACCCGCATACGGAAACAGAGAGAATCGTGTCTCTGCTGGTGGATATATCGGGCTGCCTGACGGTGCTTGGCTCAGCGATGGCCTCGCTATCTCTCGTTATCGGCATCTACTTGACGCCTGAGGAGGCCTTCCGGGCGCGGTACCGCTTGATCATGAGGGACATGGTAAGAGCTGATGTGATTAGGGGTCAAGGACCAGGACCTCCTAGATTATATGCCGATTTTGAGAATGGCTTGTTGACAGATGACAGTGTGCTAGATTTTTTATAGAATGAAGTATGCTAAAATAAAAAAAAACATTAAATTTGGAAAACTCTGTTATATAAATATATTTTGCAGTGGTAAATACAGTCTGCAGTTTAATTCTGGTTGCATCATAAATGAGCCGACCAGATCGGGCAAGGGCCACGTCCTCACAGAATATTGGCACGAAATAACAGCATAATGCTGTCATATTTCGTCTGCTGAGTGAAGGTGTTCGGAGACCATCATTACTGGTGACGAGACATTCCATCTCAGTTATCAGATGTGATAACGCATTAGGGCTTAAGAGTGTTATGTTATGAAATTTAATTAAAGTTCATGAATGTATCTCCTCGCTCTATTATTATAACATCTTACCCCCACAGGACTACCTCCCTGTGTTTAGAATAAAGATGGTTTTAGTTCGTAAGCCACGTTCGCTCCCTCTTCCTCTAAGAAATAAAATACGTGGTAGAGCTACACTGCAGTTTGTTACTAAATGCAGATTGAATGGGTCAGCTCGACCGGGGTAGGACCAGGTCCTCACAGAATACTGGCGTGAAATAGCAGCATAACACTGCTGTGTTTCGTCTGGTGAGTGAAGGGATCCGGAGACCTTCATTACTGGTGACGAGGCATTCCATCTCAGCCCTCAAGGTTTACAACGCATCTGCGTTATGCAATAAAAAAAAACATATCTGATAGTAGTGATAAATTAAAGTAGTAGTGATCTATTCGTAAATAATTTCCCTCTTTTTTCTCCTTATTCAGAAAGAGTCCAACGTATCTGATAGCTTGAGTAAGAAGGTGCAGACGTTCTACAAGATGTACTGGCACAAGCAGAAGGCTGTATCCTCGACACAGTTGCTGCCTACGTTCCCACCATGGCTTCTATCCATAGTTTACACAGATATTTACTTTAAAGCCACCCAAAAGGCGAGTCATCAAATGAATTTCTTTATAAGCCTTTTTCTGTGTCTAGGCGAAATACTTAATAGATATCCAGTCTCCTAGGGAAAAGATACATAACCCTGGTGTGGTATTTGTGTTTACTAAAACCCCGGTGGCCATCCTCAGTACTTGGGAGGCGTTCTGGGACTCCTACGGAACGCACTGGTGCCTTTCTCCACTAAGCCTCAGCACATCCCAAGGGACGTCTCACCTCTCCTAGCACCCTCGCCATAATACACATTTCGTGCTGCCATCCTCCCTTGGTCCCGCTATCCCGGACGATCGCTCGCGAATCCGTAGTCCCCTTTTAGTCGCCTTATACGAGGCATAATTCCTGATAAATAATTCATAATCACTTCCACCAGTGATAGACTGCAGTTTATATTTAGCTGCAGAATGAATGAGACAGCTCGACCGGGGTAGGACCACGCCCTCACAGAATACCAGCGTAAAATAGCAGCTTAACGCTGCTGTATTTCGTCTGGTAAGTGCAGGGATCCGGAGACCTTTATTACTGGTGACTAGGCATTCCATCTCAGTCCTCAGGGGTGACAACGCATCTGCATTATGATTCCTTGTCAAGGATGAATGTAGATGTCATGGACCGCAGGAATCACTTGCCATCAAGTGAACTGTGTGTGAGTTTGTTAGTATAAAATAAAATAAAAATATCTGATAAATTGAAGCAAGACATATGCGATAAGTTTTTATTAGTGATATTTGCAACTTGAATAGGGTGGCTTTACCACACCCTCGCAGAATACCAGTGTGAGTTCGTTGGGTGAGTGTAGGGACCCGGGGATCCAAGTGACTGGTAATGAGGAATTCCACCTATTCAGGTGTGATCGCTCATGCCTTCCTAGTTGAGGATGGATGTCAGAAAGACTTCATCCTATATTAAAAAAAAACACTACTTTTGCTCTCAACGTTACCTGTTGTATGAATACAGATAAAAAATTATGCTGTACATTTACATTGTCGTACGTGAAATTTTCAAAAATATTCATCATTTTAATATTATTTTATTCCAGAGCCGCATCCTGTGCGATCTATCCTACAATTTCCTGTGCGAAGTCGCTAAAAAAATGCAGACGCTTCATTATATCCCCGGTGACGTCATCATCAAGAGGACGACCAGAAAATCCTCCATAATTTACATTACCTACGGAGACATAGAAGTATTTTTTATATAATCGTTACTATAAGGATTATAAACGACGAAGTTGTGCAATTTTTTACCCGTGGCCCGAAACACAACCTACTGTTACCCATAAAGTAGTTTTTTTTTTAAATATTAAAGTTGACAACTAGCACACAGTTGGCAAGTAATGACTGCGATCTATCTTAATCTATCTCATCAAAGATTTGCACATGCCTTATCCAGTTTGAGGGCCGACCTGGAAAGCTTCGATACCTCTAATTGGGTCTCCCGATTGCCTACACTGGCCATGCTTTTTTTTTGTATTGAAAGAGACAAAGGAGCACCAATTTATCATCCTCTTTAGCTTTTTTGCAATTTAAACGGTTAAGTATATATCCAATTAGATCAATAGTTACTATATTATTATATTGAAGCGCCAATTGCCTAATGGTTTAGAGTGCGGAACTGAAGGTCGTAGGATCGAATCCACCATTAGGCTATTTTTAGGAAACCATCTCATAGCACAAGCATTTTCAGGTTATTTGGAGTGTTGTTATTTATAAGCTATTGCTAATATTCTTTTTTAAAAAAAATTATATAAAATATAATTAATATAATATATAACATTTAAAGTTTAAGTTTATTAATAAATTTCTGTATGTAAATAATGCATACTGTTTCGAATAAGTTGTGACTTACATCGATCAAAATTATTACACATCGGTCTTTAGAAAGAGACTATATCGGTGAGATTCGGATTTGTAGTGCGTCGTCTCCGTTGCACATTGGCAAGTTGATGTGCGACAGAGACATCGTTCTACAAAACCAACGCTTACCGATCATACCCGATTAACTTTTAAAGACCGATGTGTATTACGTTTAACGGGGCACTATAATTCAGAGCAAAGTATATCTGTCAAATAGCATATTATTTGAGTCAAATATAGTCGTCTTGTAGATGTTGACAGCTGAAGACGACTGCACAGCAATGCTGCGTATGACACGTGGCACTGTACTCAGTCCGTGCGCGGCTTGCGTGCCGGCCGGTTGCGTTCCGGCCTATGTGGAGATCAGGGCTGCCACATTCTGCACGGCCCACGTCCTCAGGGCTGCTGACCTTTGGAGGACTGCTCTCAGATATGGAAAGGATAATGGACAGGCTCAGATCATTCTTGCTTCCTTTTATGTACTCACATTTATTCTTTTTCTTTCATAATATAAATGTATATGTAGAAATTGCAATTCGAATTATAGTCTGTATAGAGATTGGAAGCAGTAACGTTTTTCAATCTGGGCGTTAGTTATTAAAAGGGGTCCCAATCTGTTTAGTAAATAAGACCTGTATACAAGAGATTCAATATTATAGCATGAATTTTGTCGTAGTTTTATATTAAATGTTACCATGTTAAAACAACAGTTAAAATGTTATTAAAAATTTATAGGGAAATGGGATGCAAGCCTTTTTATTGCCTTTTTGGCTTTCGTCGCAACATAGAAATGGTTGAAAAACAATGGTATGAATTGTTCAATTCCCCACGTACTTAGATGGAGTATCGGGAAGTGAGGTGTGTAGTAGGGGGGTGGGGGTCATTATTTAATTTTATTCAGATGATCTTTTAATTTATTATTTAAATTTTAATAGTCATTATTATTTAATATTTTTTTTGTTAATAAATGAACTCTCTAACTCTTGTGCACATATATCAATTATACAAAAAATATTAAAGTAATCAAGTAATGATGATTAATTATTTTCAAAATTAAGTTAAATAGGCGAGATTTAAATGTAACCCATTTTCACAGAAAGAAATTTATATTTGACTTACTATGTTAACTTCTTGGAACTTTGAAAATATTTTAAATCCTCCGCATTTAAAATATTTGTGAAGCCATGCTAATTATAATATAATTAGAATTAGATATATATAAACGGAAAGAGAACTTAACTAATAATTAAATAACTTTTCAGGAACATTTCGAAAGAGTTAAAAGACATTACTACGTAAAAGTACCTGAACGAGCCAAGTAAGATAATTCTAGTTTTCAGTCGTACCAAAATGTAGATGTGATTTATTTATTATATTTGGAAACAAACCTGCACGCTGTTCATCTGATGGTGAATGATCCTTGACATGCCACCCACATACACCACACACATTAAGGAATCATTATGCAGATGCACATAGACTGCATTATTACCAAGCCTCTCTATGTTGAAACGAAAAGCACCTGAAACTTAGCTTAGTAGATTAAAGATATGAGATAGATTTACATATATATCATACAAATTGTGCCAATGGTAGGTCTAAGATATTGCTAATTGCTTGTTCATGCATGAATGGTTCGTCTCAAGCGAAGAAGGGCCCACACAGTACGCGAACGTGGAGAAGCCTAAAACTGATTTGTTTCGTATGGAGAGTGTAGAGATCGAGAGACCCTAATTACAGGTGACCTGGTATTCCATCTTAGTCGTCAGGGATGACCACGCTTTTAGACCTTGAACCTACGCTGAGGATGGATTTAGACGTCAGACGCAGCCATAATTTACGATCAGGTGAACTGTGTACTATGTACCGACTCCAACGGTCCAAGACATCCAAACAAATCCTCGATCAGGTATCATAATGCATATGCGTTGTCATCATAAGGACTAAGATGGATCCTCGTCTGTTCTTTACTCACCAAGGCTAGTATTCGGTGATGGTAGTCCACCGATCGAGCTGACCCATTCCTCAGCTGGTCCATAGCTGTCACAGGATTCCTTATTTTTGTAGATTTA
Organism: Teinopalpus imperialis; assembly: GCA_029286865.1. Taxonomy (NCBI): domain Eukaryota; kingdom Metazoa; phylum Arthropoda; class Insecta; order Lepidoptera; family Papilionidae; genus Teinopalpus; species Teinopalpus imperialis. The sequence goes on from JAGSMU010000028.1 coordinate 1,691,372, forward strand.
AAAGCAGTATACGTGAGTTCAAACACAATCTGATGGCTCTGAAGCAGGCCCACGACGAGAATGGCAACTTATTACTGGCGCGCACCGACATCATGCTGGAGATCGCTGCCTGCTATATTATGAGAAACGTTGGTATTCTTTTAACTAAAAATTGATTGATGTTTTTATTCGAAATTATGGATCTAAGCTCCAACCCAACTCGAATTGTCTGCCGACGGTCAAACGGCTATGTTCTTTCACATCTACGGTTTTACAGAATATATAATGTGTAATTAATACTAATAGAAATCATCGTAGACCTCATCTCACGTAATGTCCCCGTACCGTACGTTGACCGAATGAAGAGCAAGCTCAACAAAAATCTATTTTAAATTGAAAGCCTATAAGTCTACAGATGCCGTCCTTTACGTGGGATCCCATCTCAGTCCCCAAGGATAAGAACGCATTTACATCACGAATCTATTGAGTATGAGTCGTCGTGGGACGTCGTGGGACGCTGTGTTCGTATAAATACGTGTTTGCAGATCGAAGGATGGGGGAGGGGGTATATAGACTGTGGGGGAAGGGAAAGGGGAAACGCGAGGAGCCGCTTACCCTGTCCTCCGAAACCAAAAATCATGGACGGAGAAGAATGCTGGTTTGGGCCGCTCTCCCTACTCTAAGTGACTCGAACTGGGCCGCATACCGCTAATGCTGTTGCACGAATGCCGCTGAAACGTGAAGATGAATTTCAGTGTTGTGATTCGCTAGTCATCCAACCCTAAGCTCAACCTGATCCGCCGCAGGATGCCGGAATTTTAATATTATATTTTATATTACAGATCACAAGTTAATATTTATTCAATCAATCACTCCATCACTTACTCTTTTGCTTTGATCTTAAATAAGACAAAAATACATTACATTGTTTATTGTTTTTAAATACTTTAAAATATCTTGCACGTGTAAAATATTCACTGCTCAAGCCTAAGATAGGCTAGGCTACCTAGAATACCTTATGGTATTAAGTCTGCCTTTTTGTACGATGTTCATTTTACTTGTGTAAATAAAATATAAATAAATGATGATAATTGCACATAAATGCGCCATTTTTTTTCGCCTTATTCAGCGTGCAGACGCTTCCCTGACGGACGAGTCGGACGACATCTGCCTGCGCTCCACCTTCCCCTGCATCCTTCAACCCCGTTCGCCGTTGCAGACCCTCTGGAACTTCTTCGTCTGCTGTCTGATCGTTGCCGTGTGTTTTGTGAGTCATTGTTTACATAATACCGACTCCCAAAAAGGTCAAGATTACGGAGTAAGAACGGAAGATCCACGTAGCATGATGGAGCTAGCATGGGTTGGTTGGTTGGGGAAGGAACACGTCTCCAAATTAAACAAACGGGAAATAGAAGTAAAACGCTGATGTGTTTTGGTTGGGATTCGGAGATCGAGTTCGTGATAACAAAACGCATTCGAGTGGTAGAGCTACACTGCAGTTTGTTTCTAGCTGCAGAATGAATGGGTCAGCTCGACCGAAGTAGGACCACGAATACTGACGTAATAGCGTCCAGCGAGTTTAGAGATCCAGAGACCTTTATCACTGGTGACGAGGCATTCCATCTCAGTCCTCAAGGGTGATAATGCATCTGTATTATGATTCCTTGTGAAGGATTAATGTAGATGTCTGCCGTAGGAATCACTTGTCATCAGGTGAATTGTGTGTGAGTTTGTTACTCTCAAAGTATTAAGTCTCTAAAGAAAACCAGCGGAAATAGAAGAATAACGATCACAGTGACGACGCATACGAGGATGGCAGTGGTGGTACGTGGGTGGCAGACAACCTTTACCATCATGCGAACGGTTGCGAACTCACTCCTAATAAATGAAAAAAAACATTATATGACTTAAACCGGTAGAAGCGATCCGCAGCTATAATCTGGCTATAGCACCAATGAGTCGGCTTGATTGTGAAAGAACTACGTTTGCAGATGTTAACACTGTAAAATCATAGCTTAGTGATATTGTGTTTCGTCTGCTGGGTAAATGAAACCTGGAGACTCTCAGTGCTGACGATATACTGACGCGTCTGCATCATGATCCCTCATCAAGACCTAGGTGGTCTTATAACATAAAAGAATGTCAGAAACTTTTCATGAACAATTTGATATTCGTTTCCACTTTGTCTTCAGCTTTGCGACTTGGTTATTTATCGTTTGGTCTTGGAATAAATTTATTTTGTTGACTTGTGCCCGTATTCCAGACTCACCCGTATTACATCGCCTACAAGAAGGAGGTGCCCATACAGTTCAGATTCTACGACTACGTGGTGACCTTGTTCTACTTGCTAGACCTGTTTATATACCTCTCCACCGGGGCAAACGTTGAAGATGGTGAGTGGAGAATAACCTCATGAAAATGGGAGAAAACCAGTTTCGTTAGATCTCTCCAGAAAGGAGTCAAGGGTTTAGAAAAAAGGTATAATTTTTTTTTCGTGTATTGTTTGACTCTGTTGGTCTTTTGACCGCTGAGGTCCGCTGAGGAGGAAAAAAACAAAAAAAGTTATAAGTTTGTATGGATAAATAGGGAAAAAATTACGCACTAAGGCGATTACTGTATATTTATTAGCAGATGACATGAATTATGTCCAATATACTGTAGTGCCTTTAGAATTCGCCAAACACACAGGATCTCGTCATTCCCATCCCTCGACCAATGTAATGCCATGCCCAATAAGTTCGGAGGAAGTGTAAGACATGAATATTTTTCCTCGACTGGGAAGTGAACCCAGTACCCTAGATGACGCCGGAATACCAGCGTAAAATAGCAGCATAATGCTGCTGTGTTTCGTCTGGTGAGTGTAGGGATCCGGAGACGTTTATAACTTGCGACGAGGCATTCCATCTCAGTCCTCAAGGGTGACAACGCATCTGTATTATGATTCCTTGTCAAGGGTGAATGTAGATATCATGGGCCGCAGGAATCACTTGCCATCAGGTGAACTGTCTGTGTTTGTCTAATATAACAAAAAAAATGATTAAATTAAAATACTTAAAGAGCATTAAGTTTTCGAACGGGGAAGGACCACGCCCTAACAAAATACCAGTCGAAACGCAGATGTCATAGGGATCCAGAGACCCTCAAAAAAACAATACATTTTTCTTTCACAATTCCAGGTGTACCGATCACCCTGCTGCAGACCGCGTCGCAGCAGATCCGCAGCCACTGGTTCGTGCTGGACGTGGTCGCCACCATGCCCGTCTTCGAGTTCGTGCACGACGGTCACTTCGCCGGCATCAACAAATTACTCAGACTCCCCAAGGTCTTATTCTGTTACAATCTTCGGCATATGTAGATGATATGCTGCTCGTATGTTAAGCCTGATGGCCGCGAGGTGTAGTATTAATGAGTACCAAACTGCTGCGTTACGGGTTCTTGGTTCGATTTTCAACCGAGGAACAATATTTGTGTCAAATTTATGGTTTTCTGAATAGGGAAGGGGATGACGAGCGAGTTACACCGTGTTTGCGCAAATTTTGATGGCACTATGTATGTACGCAGTTCATGTCATCCATTTGTTTATATCTGCAGAATGAATGGGTCAGCTCGACCCTTAAAAAACTTTGTATTTTTATTTCACAAATCCACGTGTCACCAGCAGGGATTCGGAGACCTTTATTACTGGTGACTACAGTTCGTACAGTTATCGTTACAGGCCTTCCATCTCAGTCCTGAAGGGTGACAACGCATCTGGGTTATGAGTCGAGGTTGAATGCAGATTTCATGGGTCGCAGGAGTCACGTACCATCAAGTGAACTGTGTGCTCGATTATTACTCTCAATTTAATTCAAGTAATAACCAGAAGATATTGCCGTGGTTGAATTCGACTAGGAGGACAAGATTTCGGTGGTGAAATGCTTATTCCCTTCCTTGTGGATATTCCTCGTATTCGGACGAAATGACATCTTCGGCGTTTTTAATATGAACAGCGAAGGATTTGAATAATTTGCCTACGGCGGTCTTTCCGTCCGAATATTACGTGGGTATATTTAAGGGAAGTGTGAATAGACATTTGTGAGCTGGTGGGCTCTATTATCGATGTCTATATCACCACTTAACATCTGTTGGGATTGTAGACAAGCCGCTGTGATCTATTAAAACAAAACGTACGCCTCATATAATGGGAAGTCGATTGCTAAAACTGGCTTAAGATAGTGCTTCGTAGAATTATTTGGGAGAGGCCTACGTATACAACAGTAGAATGAATTATCAATTCTATCACTTGTCAGGTTGAAATGAAACTGTGATTGTATCTGATAATGTCAAAACAAATGTCTTTTTCGGTTCACCCGGGAGTTAATAGGTTATGTTCTCAGTCATTCTTTTTTTCTATATTTTAGGTTTTCCGTATGCTCAAATCTCTAGAAGACGAATGGGTCTACTATAGCAACTTCTTGCGATTCTTCTCTTACTCTCTTCTGCTAGTCATTGCGTGCTATTTGTTTGCCGCTTTGCAGCAGAGCTTCATGTGCTTCTGGTAAGATCGCTGCTTAGTATTAACTGTGACGTGTGCAAGATTAGATATGTTTTTTCTCCAATGGTAAGTTTCACCTGCATGTGATGTAGCCTAATTAGCAACGAACAAAGCACTAACTACCATCAGATGAGGAAAAATAGTATCCGAATATCATGATTATCCCCAGCCCATACATAGTCCACTTCTGAAAGTAGGCATCTCCCGCAAAATCCACCCCGAGGCATCTGCATCCTTCCGACTTACCGCCGTCCTGCATCGGTTATCATTCCATCTAGTGCTGGGCGAGATTGTTACTCGTAAACTTTTCTTTCTTTTCCCGGTTATCGGTTTCCTATGTCTTGGTTATTATAGTTCTACTGCGGATTTCCGCGTCTAATATTCTATCACACAGAGAAACACAGAACAAAGCCCTCTCTTTAGCTCGATGGATGACTTTGATTTTCCTCATAGGGCCATAAGTGATGGTGGTCTGTCTCATTTCCGTAGACCATCACTGGAAACGCATAGTGATTAAAGATTTTGGTCTTTAAACATTGGAAGTTTTTCAAGCACATGTTAATTATTGTCTTATAATTTATATTAAATTATTGTCAAAATGCTATGTTATTACATTTATAATAATCATCATTATCCACAGTCCGCTGCTGGACACTGGCCTCCCCCATAGCTTCCCACAAACCATGATCCTGAGCCACCTGGGTCCATAGACTTCCCGATAACTTGCACAGGTCATCGCTTCATCTAGTGGGGGTCGACCCTGCGACTCGCTAATTACATTGAGCAATATAATTCCAGCTTCAGCCATTGCACTGTAACAAACTACACACATCCACCGTTTTGGGCTCACGTTCCTCCGGACGAGGATTCGATCAATAACACTCTGACCTTCGGACTATACTGGGCAGTCTCTATGATCACCGTTACAAGTAAGTAAATATATTGACAGCCTTTATATAAAAATCCCACAGCTGGGCCATAAGTCTCTGTGGAAATACCCCCTATATATATATGTACATATATACTAGTCCGCCGCGCGGCCGTTCGGTAGATGGCTGAACTTCACATTTTTAATTTATTTCTAAGACCTGCAGTTTTCCCCACGATGTTTTCCTTCACCGCCGAACACACTACCATGTGTTGGCACGAGTAAGTAAAAGTCTATTCAATTTTATTTATTTTTTAAATAAAAGAATATTAGCAGTGCTATTACCACTACTAATATTCCGGTTACCATGACAACTAAGCTGATAATGCTTGTGCTGGGAGATGGTTCACCGCAATAGTCTAGTGGTGGATTTGATCCTACGACCTTAAGTTTCACAGACCGTACCCTAAACCATTAGGCTATGGACGCATCGCAATTTACAGATTTCTTGTTATTTTCTATATTCTATATTCTCCTAGCCGACGCCGTGGATTTTGTAAGAGACGACTAAGAGATATTGCTTACATGTCTCGCTTTTGGTTGCCTTAGTTCACGGCGGGTGGAGGAATATATATGTACGTCTTTAATATAGCAGACCAGAGGTATGTGATGGTAACAAAACGTCTAGTTTCGCTGCAATGGTATATCGTTGTTAATCTCCACGTCAAATAAGATTTATCCCAAGCGAAGACACACAATATGCTGCCTTACAAGCTGATAGTTTATTAAATGGAATCAAGATGAACTTGTAATGCTGACGCATCATCTCTTCAATCACACTGTCGAGTAATGGAATTGTCGATTTTCTTGTTGCGCCATATCAAACCTTCCAGTGAGCGTGCCCTAAAATTTAATACTACGTACGTACTTTTAACGACATTTTTCTTTTGTTTCACTGACCAACACAACTGGACGACGATATAAGTTATTATAAATTTATGCAAAAAACTTAAATTTATTTATAAAAAAAAATGAACGATAATTAAAAAGATGCTAATGTATCATTCTAAATGAGAGTATTTTAATTGTGCAACTAGTTAGAATCATCCGATGCTGAATTTGAATATTTGCAATTAGTGCATATTATTTGCGTTGTAGAATGTCGTTTACACTTAAAATAGACACGTTTGGAGCACTTGATCGATGCGAATGTTCTCTTCTTTTCCAAAATGCATAAACAACAAGTTCCCCGTTTTGCCAGACTCGTTGAACATTTCTTCCACTATCATTTCGAGTTCTGCTTGAGTTGATTTTTTTTGATAAATTATTACAAAACTTACAAAATATACAAAATATTATCAGTAAAATATTGTATCAAATGATAAAGCACTAATAATAACAAAACCGCAGGATACTTACATGAGAAGGCGCGCGTCATAAAATTTACGATCGACAGTGTTGTCACTAAAATAAACACTATACTAAGTACGCGATCCAAATTCCACCAAACTGCAAATGCACCCTCGACACATGTTTTTCTTGGAATAGTACATCAAATAAACCCTTCTTTGCTAATTTTGTCGTAAATTTTACGTCAGCGCGCCCTTTCGAAGGTTACAACATACCAATCTCAACCTGATATTTGACGATGGTTATCTGTGGATTCTTCCAATGTCTATGGATCGGCCATTATTCTTGAATTTCTTTTTTAATTTTTCAATACCAGGTCACAAGGAGACTGGATCTCCGTCGAACTGGAACAACGTATTCTATTCGATGGTCGTTTTGGAGTTTTGCATTATACTGTATATATTTATGGATGCAGTCTACTCCGCAACCATCATGGTGGCCACTGCTATGAGGTAAAATATAGGCTCCCATATTTTTTTATTCTAATTCGGTTAGAAAGAGATAGAAGAGGCTTGCCAAATATTAACTAGAGTTGAGTATGGTTTTAGATGAACGTGACATTTAATTAAACGGTGATAAACGAGCACACTGTTCACCTGATGGTAACTGCTTATACTTGGTAGACAGACCTTAAAACTTTTGGTTAACTTAATGATATGGTATCTTCTATCTATCATTATTGGGTCTAGGAACACAAACACAGAATTGTTGAGCTTTAAAAGTTCTCTGTGGTGTGTCACGGTATCCTATTTCACTATTCACCTACAAATTCTAGGCTAAACGTGCTATACATATATATTTATTGATTAAGATAGATCTATCAATGTATTTAGTGACAAACGAAAAAGATTTTAATCTAAAATCATTAAAACTCTCAGGTTTAATGAAGTAAGGTGCTAGTAAAACTTGTTTTTTAATAATTTATTATGAGATTATTTACCTGTATTTGTTATTTTTATCAAAGTTATAATATCTATTAAGTTTTCTTTTTAATTTTATTTGATCGCACATATAATATATCTGCAACATGTAACCTGTAAGTTGAATTGTGTGTATCTAGTAAAATAAGTAAACTGTTCATGTAAAATTTAAATTGGTGGTTATATTAAAATGATATATTTACTAATTGCAGAGAAGACTACGACGCTTGCATAGCAGACGTGAAGAACTTCTTGATAAGAATTGATGTGGAGCCAGTGCTTAGGCAGCGCTTCATCACTTACCTACAGCTGGCCTGGTACACTGATAAGGTATGATACTGATTTTAGTTACAATTTAAATTCAACTCAATATATATACGACTGAAATTGGCACAGACCGACCTCACCGATATTTTATTTATTTATTTATTCTTTATGTTCCTTAAATAACAAATTTACAAGGGTCTATTCACAGTGGCATTCTTAGCCAGTCAACCCTGGGAGTTGGAGAGAATATGTTGGAAGGCATAAAAATAAGAAAAGGTTATTTAGATAAAAATATCAAATTATACATATTTTGTTACGTATCTATGTACATATTTTATATAAATAACCGAATATATATATATATATATATATATATATATATATATATATATATATATATATATATATATTACATGTTATTTGCCTTCAAATAATGTTGTCAAAGAAGGGGTATATGAATGTATTTCGCCATAATAATTTCACTCCTTTGAAAAACTTAATCAAATATAATTTAAATCATTACAAAGTTGTATCCTAACTTGCATGTCGTGGGTGTGATCTCAGCGGAAGCAATTTTTTTGTCCAAGCCTCAAATTATCAGATCTATATGTATTATAATTATCCCGTATCCCTGGTACCATAGAAATAATGAAAAAGTTCAGATACTTTTCTAATTTTATAATATTGATGTGACGGTATAATCCTCGAAAAATAGAAAAGCTGGTCTTAGTCAAGACCAGCGCTGGTGGTTCATGGCCAACATGCGCTGAGTCGGGACCGGTTCGTGACAACTAGCATTTAATTTTATTTACTTTTTTTAAATCATGTAATTGTATGCAATATTGAGTTTTTGTTACGAATAATCACTCTCTCTGTCATACCATATTACTGGCAAATGCCTTATTCCACCTTATTATTATTTATTTTTTCATTATATTGAGAGTAACAAACGAGCACACAGTTCACCTGAAGGTAGCTGCATTATGCTGTTATTTCACGCTGGTATTCTGTGAGGGTGAGGTCCTACCCAGGATGTGCTGACCCATTTATTCACAGACAGGTCGTGCTGACACATTTATTCACAGAGCGCACCTGCAGAATGAAATTACACGTCCAAATTTTCCTGTTGATTTTTTTATTACATTGAGAGTATAACAAACGAGCACACAGTTCACCTGATGGTAAGTGATTCCTGCGGCCCATGACATCTACATTCATCTTTGACAAGGAATCATAATGAAGATGCGTTGTCACCCTTGGTGACTGAGATGGAATGCCTCGTCACCAGACAAAACACAGCAATATTATGCTGCTATTTTACGCTGGTGGTCTGTGAGGGCCTGGTCTTACCCTGGTCAAGCTGACCCATTTATTCTGCAGCTAGAAACAAACTGCAGTGTAGCTCTACCACTTCTGAATCTTCCTAAATTACTTAGATTATTTCCAGGGGTACAGAATGACAAAGAAGAAGAGTTCGATCTACTTCGACTTGCCGCCGCATGTGTACCAGGACATTGTGAACAGACAGCGAAGCAAATATATCCTCTGCATACCATTCATGAAGGTATTCCTATGTCCTCATTCAAACTCTTACTCGAGTAAGTAAGTAACCTTTGATGATGATATACTCCTGGTCGATCATGGCGATATGTACTGTCATTAACCATATGACAACAACTGCTTTTTGGGTGCCTTTCGGACTAGCGAAGGTTGGCAGTCAATTTTGAATATTCTTTCCTGTTCTTCGCGATGCGACACTCGCGCTATCATTACACTACCGGATGTTATGTAACTAGTATTTCTTCTACCGACGCGCCTACTTCCGACAACTTTCGTCATTATAATGATTGCAGGATTTCATATCTCTCGTGCCTTACAACGTGTTCAAGATATGCATCTTTTCTTATCTTGATGTACTGTCGTCAGCAGATGACAACAATAACGTAGGATATCTCATAGTGACGTAAGGGTCGATTCACTTTGATGCGAAAAAGGAATAACTCTCTTAAAATTTTACAATATTACGCGCTACTACAGATTTTAAAACAAAAGCTTGGAATTTATATTTCAATTGCAGTAAACAGTTCATAGTATCTAATTGCTAAGAGCAGTAAATGTTCTTAATTCACAACAGAAGACGTATTACTAGTCACTGATCATTGTATCGAATATTACACTCATTGCTGTGGCTACATGGTTCGTTTTTGCCTGTGCCTTTACTCGAGAATTTTCGGTATCTATGATGTTGTCTGGAATTCACTTTGAGTATATTTTCCTTCCTTCTCTATACAAATTTGTTCATAACTTTATAGAGATTGAGGTCAATATGTTCTGTATTTTAGAGCGTTGCTTCGATAAGAATCGAACCAAAACATTTGCAGTAAGATGGAATGCCTTTTCTCCTGTATTAAGATCTTCTGTTCTTTCATTATAAGTTTTCTGTGACGACCTATTATACTGTATGTAATGTGTCTCAATTCGTCACTCGACGATTGTGGCTTCTAGCACAAGCACTTAAAATAAGTTGGAGTGGTTACCGGGAATATTAGTAATGTTATTAACATAGCTAGAGTTCTTTTAAAAATAAATATTTGGCAGTACTTAAACAAGGAAGACTTGAAGACTATATCGACCAAGGCGAACGTGTTCTACACATCGCCGAACGAAATACTCCTGAACACCGGCGACATCAGCAACGAGATGTACGTCATCAAACAGGGGATATGCGAGGTGAGGATCACGGTAGTTTATTAAATCATATCGTATCTATTTGTGAACGATGATTCTGCACAAGATCGATGACTTGTTCAGGTGTTTAGGGTTGGAAAGTTCGGAGGCAGTGTCAGTGACACCAAATAATTGACAAAAACAACTAGTTCTGGGACATGAAGGTTTCCTGACGATGGTTTTCCTCCACTACCAAGCGCATGGTATGCCAGCATTCTCTTAAAATTGCATTTAACCTCAATGCGTTTGTAATTGACGTTTATGGACTATTTCTAGTTCTAATGAATATTAGATTACTGCGCACGAGCATGTCCCTGCGACTCATAGGATACATTGTTAGTATTTGTTTAAGTCGAGGCTCGGCGCCGAAAGAATTACGCGCGCCGTCTAAAAAGTTACGTATGACGCTCTTCATGGAATAGTTTTTTGCCATATCGTACGGCTAAGTTTGTTTTTGTATTTATTTATAAATATGTATCTACTACTGGCTAATAGTAAAATATTTTAGTAAATACAAGAAGATTTAGACCATAAACAAGTGCCGTGGTTCGGTCTTCGGGCATGCTCGAATCAGTTGCTTTCAGGTGCATGGTAACGGTCCAAGCCGAGGCTCTCCCTCGGGAACCCATTTGCTGGTTACCCACTAATAAACTTCTCGGCTGAGTGCCCTAAGCACTCGGCCACCTTTCAATCCCGTGAAGCTGTAAAAGCTCTCGGAAAGCTGTAAAAGCTGTGGCCATCAGCCATAAAAAAAAGAGTACGAATAGAGTTTTGTGCTATATCATTTATTTAATTATAATGTACTCGGTATGTAGTTTTTCTCAGGTTATTACACCCTTATGGTGACGAGTCATTCCATTTTAATCTCCAGGGGTGACAACGCATCGGTATTATGATTTCATTCAATCACTTGCCAATAGGTAAACTGTGTGGTCGCCCTTACTGACCAAAACGATACATTACAGATAATTGATCCGGAAACTAAAGAGGTTGTCAGTGAATTGAGAGTGAGAAACAATTTCGGTGTACTCGAATGTTTATTACGTAAGTACACATAGATATCTTTATACTATATTTCCTAAACTGAAATGAAATGGAACTATTCAAGGATAGCACGAATATACTTTATTAGACACTTAGTCGTGTGAAAACGTTCATCCCTATAGTGATAGATCCACACTGCATCGTGCAATCGTTTCTAGCTAAAATAAAAATGTGTCGTGTCGACTGGAGAAGGGCCACGCCTTCACAGAATACCAACGTGAAATAGCATAATACTTATGTACCCTTACTTTCGAATCCTTACCTTACAATGGTAAGGATTCGAAAACTCATTTACTGTTAACAAGGCAATCACATCGCTCGTGATGAATGATAGGTATTTATGAGCCGCAACCATTACTCAATATCAGGTGAAATGTGTGCTCATTTGTCACCCAAAATAATAAAAAAAGAAATAGCAGGATTTAACAAGACTGCTAGATCACAATCAATGCTTAAAGAGGAGGAAAGATAAAGATAAAAAAAGTTGTTTTTTTTATTATTATTAAAAAATACAGTGATGCTGTGTTTCATCTAGCGAGTGAAATCAGACCTAATTACGACGTCAGTGATGATTTAACAATATCAGTTGTCCGATTTCCGCAGACGTCAGTGCGCAATGCACTTCTCTCCCCGGACATCCATAAGTCGAGTGATCCTGATAGTGACACTCTGATTGTGCTGAAGACGTGTGCTCCAGAGGTGGCATCGGGTCTTACGCCTATTTTCGGTGCTCCTACTTTTAGGACGTCGTCCCAAACTGCAGGAAGACGGCTTTGGTGCACCCGATCCAACTACTGGCCTATTGCTATTACGCCCTGGTTCTCGAAAATAATGAGATCAGGTGTTGATTTAACTATATAAGGGTATGACAAACGAGTGCCCAGTTAATTGAATTAATATGTGGGATGATAACCTACTAAAACCTCTGTCGCCACACTAAAGCACCTCCGGGATCTTCAACGGAATACCCTGATGATTGCCCTGATCCTTGACACGTCTCGAAGTCGACGATTTCCCTACTATCATTTTTGTGCTATGGCAACACTGGTCTACTCTATGTTACCGTCCTCCCGGATTCTCTTTAATGGACAATCAGGACTACAACCCTGATCGACTGCGAACCATAGGTTCCATTTTATTCAACTTATATGGCATACATTAGCCCTATTCTATAAGCCTGGACTACAGATCACCTACCATCAAGTGAACTGTCTGGTGGTACTATATCACTGTCACGACGGTGAGATATGACTATATTCTCGTTTATTTCTATTGTAAGGTATCCCAACCTTCTACACTGTACGGGCTGTGACTCATGTACAAGTGTTCTCCATATCCCGAAAGTATTTACTGAACGCCATCGAGTTACCGCAAATAAAAGATGCCATCGATTTTGCCAGGGCGCAGCCGGTAAGTTCTTTTTTTATAATATCAGGAATATAAACGACAGCCCTATAGTTCCGTGTTATGAGAATAGGGATAAGGTATAAGGAGACTAAAAGCGAATTAGCGAATGGATTAGTAGGCGATTAGGATGGTGCTCTGATAGTCCAGGATAGCGAACACTGGGAGGACGACAACACGGAACGGTCCCGGGTTGCCGTAGCACGGTGAGGTTACTAGTGGAGGCGAAGCCTTCCTATCCTCAGGCCACCGAGGTAGTTTTAATGGGTACAAATCCCACCCTATAATCCAGTTGGGATCAGGAGGTAGGGTAATCCTGAAGATTTCACCTCCGACACCGACAAAAAGGGCCGATAAACGAACACACAGTTCGTCTCATGGTTAGAGTATTGGACTTCAGCCTACGACGTAGACACCCATCCTCAAGAAATATTCAAAATCAGGGAATGACTACGCCCTCACAATACCAGCGTAAAATAGCATCATAACATTGCTGTGTTTCGTCTGTGAGTAAAGAGATTCGGAGATCTTTATAACCGTTGATTTCATTGAGTATTAGAACACTTATTACTTATCGAGGAGGAATGTGGGTGTCATGGGTCGCTGGAAAAACTTACCATCTGGTGAACTGTGTGCTCTTTAATGAACTAAGTATTATAAAAAAAATCCTAATCGTAACAGCTTCTTTAGACTTCGCTTTCACTGTTAAGGAGTACAAACGTCTTCTGGTGCGAAGGCAACCGTCTCTATCCTACCGTCCACCGGACCCCATTCCGAATGTGGAACGTTTCCGCCTGCCAAGGAAGCACGAGCAGGACTACGCTTTCCTTCATCCGTTCAAAACACTCGGCTTTCTGTCCGTGTTAAGGTATGATCTAAAATACAAAATACACACATAAAACTCCAAGAACACGTAGAAAAACATTATAACGCAATATACTTCATTATCACTTGAGCTCCAAGCTCAAGGACCTTTCGTGTCCAGCGGTTATAAGTTCTACAAGATATATGGCCGGCCTATTGCCACTTCAGCTTACTAACTTTAACAGTGTTAGAGCTACACTGCAGTTTGTTTCTAGCTGCAAAATGAATGGGACCACGATCTCACAGACTACCAACGTAAAATAGCAGCATAACGCTGCTGTGTTTCGTTTGGTGAGTGCAGGGATCCGGAGACCTTTATTACTGGCGACGAGGCATTCCATTTCAGTCCTCAAGGGTAACAACTCATCTTCATTATGAATCCTTGTCAAGGATGAATGTAGATGTCATGGGCCGCAGGAATCACTTATCATCAGGTGAACTGTGTGCTCGTTACTCTCAATGTAATAAAAAAACCCTATAAGTATGCCAATCACCTTAGTTCTTCTGCGTATATCCACCGCCGTGTTTATGGAACACTTACCATCGGGTGAAAAGTGTGCTCGTTTGTCAAATTAAGCTTTAAAAAGACATTTATTGCGCGTCAAATTTGTTTCCCTTGCGTACGTTGAGAAATGAAAAGAAACCGTTCTCATTTATATAGACTCCGATAGCCTAACGGCTTAGGGTGTGGTGTGCGTAACTGAATGTTGTAGGTTCAAGTCCGCCATATGACTATAGTCGTGAACCATCACCTAATACAAGCATTTAAACTTAGTTCGAGTGGTTATCTGGAATGTTAGTAATTTTAACAGCACTGCTAGCATTCTTTCAGCAATCTACTAAGCTTATGATTGCATAAGATTAGTAGATTGCATAAGCTTATGATTGCGAAAGGTTAGTAGGTTGCATAAGCTTAAGATTGTATAAGCGTAGTAGTTTGCATAATCCTATGATTGCATAAGCTTATGGTTGCATATGCTTAGTAGATTGCATAAGCTTATTATTGCCAAAGGTTAGTAGATTGCATGAGATTAGTAGATTGCCTAAGCTTATGATTGCCAAAGGTTAGTAGATTGCATAAGCTTAGTATTTGCATGAGCCTATGATTGCATAAGTTTATGATTGCATATGCTTAGTAGATTGCATAAGCTTATGATTGCTAAAGGTTAGTAGATTACGTAATATGTAATGATTGCATAATATTAGTATTGACAAATTTATTTAATTAGCATTGTTTCTTTCTTTAACATAATAAAATTAACAATCATAAATGAACAAAAATTATAGAAATCTTAACATAAACCATTAGTCTATTGGCGGTATTAACTGTTGTAGATACATTTTCCCTCGGTTCACGATACGTCCGGACGGTGAATACCTGATGCGGATGGAGTGGTGTCGGGGATGCTGCGCAGTCCTCTCCGCGATGCTGATCCCGGGATACCCCTACCTAACGATCGAGACGACGCTTCTCTACTTCGTGCTCATACTGCTCGACTGTTCAGCCTACTTGGACATGTTGGCTTGTGTTACATTTTAATTTTATTTAATTTGGAACATCTATAGTGTTCGCTAATAGAATTTCTATTGAGGTTATCCGCCGTCCGTCGTCCCTCAACAAAATGGTGTTTCTATCAAAGCAAGTTGCAAGTGTGTCCTATGGATCGAGTCTTTATTCAGCATTGAACTAATAATTAGCTAAGATCCTGATGATCTTGAATTGCAGAGGCGATGTGTGGAATATACCACTCAGTGCTGTGTTCATAAAAGTCGACTAGGGGATAATCGTAAAGCTTAGCCAATGGCTAAGTCTAACGATGGACTGTTTCCGAGAAACTGTATCTCTGTTTCATCTTAAAGACTACCTAAATATTGAGAAGTACAATGACTACGTCGACTCGACGTGAAAAGACTGCGTCTTGTCAGAATTTGTGTCGTAAGTAAGAGACCCAGATGCTGAATGCAATTCGTATTTAATTTTTTAGTCTTTCTTCTTTTTTATTTGTCAGAAAATATACATACGCATTTGATGACATGTGATATCGCCATGTGACAAATGACGAAGCCAAAAATTACACTCAATGCACAATTTTTTATCTACTTATACTTGATAACATACAATTTATTTTTCCTTTTTTTAAATTAATTTTTAGCTTTATGGTTAAGGGTACGGTCTGCGAAACTTAAATTCATAGGTTCAAATCAGCCATTCATCTATTGTAGTGAACCGTCTCCTAGCACAAGCATTATCAGCTTAGTTGTCATGGTTAACCGGAGTATTAGGAATGGTAATAGCATTGCTAATATTATCTAAATAAATATATATGATGACGTGTATTAATGTAAATAATTATGTATGATAATTATATCACCCTGCATCAGTCCACTGTTGGACACAGGCCTCTCCCACGGCACGCCACTGAGCTCGTTCTTCAGCTGTCCTCCTCCAGGCCCTGCCCGCTGCTCTACAAATATCATCGCACCACTCAGTTACGAGGCGCACTACACTACGTTTCCCGATTCGCTGTTTATATGACACATGTACACTCAATTTCTTAATTTTTATTTTTGTGTTTATGTGCATATGGATGTAAGTATTTATGTGCATATGGATGTAGGTATTTATGGGCCGCAATCGAGACCTACCATCAGGGTAACTGCATGCTTGCTTATCTAAAAAAGTGTACTATTTATTGAAATGTACAGATTGCAACGTATGCTGGTGGGTTATTACAACGAGAGGGGGATCCTGGTGTACCATCCAGCCAGCACTGCCGACCATTATATCAGGGGCGCATTCCTCATCGACCTTTTCGGCTGCCTCCCGTTGGAGAAGCTTGAAACGCTCCTGAAGGAATTATACCGTAAATCAATTATAACATCTCATGTTATTAATATAATCCGTAGGCCAAGTTTAATACTCGTAGTATTAGGGATGAACGAACACATTCTGGAATGTTCCGGAGATTGGTGGGGTATAGGTCGCGGCACATAAGTCTAGCGGTGACCGAAACGTGGAGGAGAATAGCTGCTCATGGGTACTGTCGCGAACGCAATTGTTCATTTCTACAAACTGATTACGACTAAAGTGTTTTGTTGGAACTTTTTTATGTGTAAGCTAGTTCGTTTAAGATCTACTTATATGATAACATCATCATCATCATCTCACTAATATCATAAATGTTTTTTACGACAGTTTAGATGTTTGTATGGTTGAAATTTAGCACGTACATAGATTATAGTCTGGAAAGCGAACAGTATCTACGCGAACGAAGTTGCGGGAGGAAGTCAGTAGTTTTCTTTTATTAATTACAAAAGTATAGAATGTACATTACAGTGTACTACTTTCCACAAAAATAAAAGTGTGACAATTTTTATTTAAAAGTGAATTAGAATTAAATTTCGAAAGCAACTGTACAGCAGGAGCTAGCGGAGTGTTGTGTCGGTGCGCGGGGCAGAGTACGACTGAAAGCCAATAAGCGCTTACGCATGGCCGCCCGCGCCCTCTTCACTCCCCGGGGATACCTTATTTTCGACCTCTGCGCATTAACGGTCAGCGCTAGACTTATTTGCCGCAACTTACTATTATGGTATTAAATTTTATATACTGCCACGTGTTAGGCCTTCCTTTGCTCAAAATACTGTAGGTGCAGGAAAATTAAAAAAAAATTATCTCCGTAACAACGTTATATATCCAAGATATTGAACCATCTCCTAGCACAAGCTGGAATGTTAGCAAATTTTCAGCATTATTTTTTACATATAAATATATGAAATGGATGACTTTTTTCCTTTATTGTCCGATGACAGTAATTTCAGAGTAGGAAAAACATGCGATTGTGAAATGAACTTCGATTTCCTCATTTTAAAATAAAAATAAGTAAAGCTAAACATAATGTGATGTGTGTAGGAGACAAGTATCGCATAGCGGTATCACGCCAGTACCTGATGCTGAACCGGCTCCTGCAGCTGTACCGGCTGCCCGCCGCAGTACAAGGCCTCGAGCGCTACATGCGTAGAGACATCGTGCTAGTGTATGTCCGTTCTTATTTATTACACTTTATATATATATAAATATAAGTAAATTAATATTAGGTTGACAACTACGTATTTTTTCGATGTTTTTTTTAATTTATATTCCGCATGTTATTAAATGTTTTCGGCTCAATGTTTCAAGATTGTTTGAAAGGAAATGTTTTGCTCTACCGGAATGCTATGCGCGGAGTTTCTTATATCGAAGCTGAGTGACTTCTCTCGAGTTATTGAAAGTTATTGTTAAACCCATTCATGCTGCATCCAGATTAAATTTTATTACATTGAAAGTAACATACGAGCACAACGTTCACCTAATGGCAAGTGATTCCTGCGGCCCATGACATCTACATTCATCCTTGACAAGGAATGATGATGCAAATGATGTTGTCACCCTTGAGCACTGAGATGGAATGCGTCGTCTACAGTAATAAATATCTCCGGATCGCTACACTCACAAGACGATATACAGCAGCATTATTCTGCTATTTCACGCTGGTGGGCGTGCTACTACCCCGGTCCAGTTGACCCATTCATTCATTGTAGTTAGTAACAAACTGCAACGTAGCACTACCGCTGTACATATAGCTGATCCCAGCCTGATACATATTTGTCCATATATTACAGTATGAAGGCGACTCCACTATACCTGACTTTACTGAACGTGATGACGTGCTTTCTTCTCTTCTACTCCGTGGACGTGTACGCGACCGTGAACAAGGACACGGCGCAGATCGTGCCGCGCGCTGACCGCGGCGGCTCCTGGGTCAATTTGTTCAAGGATAACTGTTAGACTCCTATGTCTTAGCTACACTGCAGTTTATTTATATCTGCAGAATTAATGGGTCAGTTCGACCAGCGTAGATCTCACAGAATACCAGCATAATGCTGCTGTGTTTCGTCACCTGAAGGATGATCTGGACTAAAGGGGGAACATAGAGCGTTGTCAGTTTCGGCGAATATGATGGCCCGCAGATTCTCTCTTTGTGGCGTCGCAATTAAAATAACTTTGTTCAAAGCGTACTGCGTCGTTGTGATTGGGGGCGCTGTGGTTCAGATATACCCAAAGGGATAGCAAGGCTCTACGTATCCTGTATAATCATGCTTTAAGGGTGTTGTTGCGGGTGTCACGGTTCTTCAGCGATTTTCGCCAAAGCACAAACAAACGCATTCGACGCCGTACAGCGAAAGAAATCAGTCTCACTGTTAGGCAGGCTTCGTGATAGCTTCAACACCACCCTACGCATGGCAGCCGCACGGTCCGACTGCCCGCTAATGTGGGCTCTAGTCAAACGGACCGGACATCGGTCTTTGAGTATTATTACATTTAACCAACATTAGGGAATAAACACTATACAAC
Source organism: Teinopalpus imperialis (assembly GCA_029286865.1). Classification (NCBI taxonomy): domain Eukaryota; kingdom Metazoa; phylum Arthropoda; class Insecta; order Lepidoptera; family Papilionidae; genus Teinopalpus; species Teinopalpus imperialis. The sequence goes on from JAGSMU010000028.1 coordinate 1,710,781, forward strand.
AGAATAAGTAACGTTGTACTTACAACCGAATCTTCGGTCGTTTATAAAGATATAAATAAATAAAATTAATAAATTACGAGCGAGGAGGACCACAGCACTCATAGAACACTAGTGTGAAATAGTTGATATGTTGCTATGTTTGATTTGATGAGGCGTAGGTAACAGGAAACCCTTATTATTGGTGACGACGCTTTCGATCTTAGTTCACAAGAATGACAACGCATTTGCATTCTTCATTTCTTTCATCTGATTCCTTATCAAGGATGAATGGGATTAGAATGGAACACAGGAATCACGAGGTAAACTGTGTACCCATTTGTCGCCGCGAATACAATAAAAAAAGACTTGATAGAGATAGAACCCCCGGAGTGCACCTTTGTCTTTCTTCGAACAAATCTAAGTAAGATATAGGAGAACGCTTTGCTTATGGTCTACTTAGGACCCAATCACGACAGACTAGATAAGGAATCAAAGCAATGTAAAACTTTTACGACTAACCGCGTGGTGAACCAACCCTTATACACACCGCTCTCGCTCTTTACTGTCTGTTCCATATCTTGCAATGAAGAGGAATAAGGGTATATTATATTTTTTCAGAAAATAAAAAACTTTTTTGTTGTTATTTTATGTTATTATTATGAAATGCCGTGGTCGTCTCATTTGATCCATTAATGTTACATCCAGTGTTTATTTTAATAACGCGATATGTTTAAGGGGGGCAACTAAGTTTTTTTTTAATTTTATTCTCCGCATGTTATTAAAATGTTTTTGGCGTAATGTTTAACATTGTTTGATAGGGGATGTTATATATTTTTGTTAGAAATAATTTATGTGGATTTACCTCCTCTCCTCCTTCGATCTCTTTCAAATGCTATGCGTGGCATTTCGTTCAATACTCATGCAGAAATTAGATTAGATTGTTCGATGAATTTTTCGAGTCGAAACCAAAGACTAAAAGTGACCAAAGTAGAAAAGGTGACCATAGAGGTATTTAAAATGTTGTTGAACGGTGAGAAAAAATTGTAAACAACAAAAGAGAATAAATTATAGATTAAATAATGGTAATTATTATAGAAAGGTTTTTTATAAAAAAAAAAAACAGAATTTAGTTCCAAATTTTAGTTTATAGAATCGGCGTTACTTTGGCGTAATATACGATTAGTATTTCATGCGGAATTTATCAACTTATATTTTTTTGTAATAAGGACTAGACTAGAATATAGTCTTTCTAACTTTTAATTTGACCAGTTCGCTTCAACCTGACTGCGAGCACCTGGAACCTGCACCTAGCTTGTTACCACTGGGTCACTTTCGAGACCACCACCACCGGCTACAACTCCATCAACCCCAGCAACTTCGACATTATGAGGATCATGTTCACCGGCATGGCTGTTGGTAAATTAAATCATTGTTCATTGGTATAAATAGAAAATATCTAAAATGTATAGTTGATGAATTGTTTAAGTATATGTAAATCTAGCCTTACCCTTGGCATCCAAGAGCTAGCTTTTAATTCCAATGTATCCAAGAAACTTGACTGCAATAACCGATGCTGGTACCAATAAATTTGTATAGAAAGGTCACGAAGCACGCGCTCTTAAAAAAATAATAACCTACGAGATTGTTGAATGTAACTTTGAAGTTAACTATTAAAAGATTGTGTGGTTAAATTGTCGTTAAAATATGAACGACCACAAAATGGAGGACATCAGCAGTGACCCTGAAGAGTGCAGTAGGACAATGCTGTCGTTCCTGACATAGGCTGTTCTTTTAATCCTATCGTAATAATATATCATGGAAGGCGAAGTCTAATCGACCATGAGAATAACTTCATACGGCGATGGTCTTGTGATGAAGACACAAAATAACTTAGTCTTTGAGTAAGAAGTCTTTAGTTCTGCCATCTAATATCAACTGTTCCCTGAAGCATTCATTAAGTGCCCGCTTTTTTTTACTATACTTCCAGGTGCAATTTTAACCACCTACTTCTCTGTGCGCATCATCAGCTTACGGTCCAACGTCAACAAGCCCTTGGCTGCATTTCAGCAGCACATGAAGGACATGGCTGCGTTTATGCGGAGTGAGAATTTGAGCTCAGATTTACAAAAGTAAAATTTCTTTTAATGCCACGTTAACTAATGAAGCGTAAACCATAAAGTAAATTCAAAATATTTGACATGTACATATTTAAAATTCAACATATATACATATTTCAAATATCAATTATTTTTTTAGGTTTAATTAATTTTCTACGTACTATTTTTTATTTTCATAGTAAAGTATAACATAATAAGTAAGACGGACCTGCAGCTGGCTAACGCTGTCGGGACTGCGGTTGTGTGCGATAGCGTTCTCGTAGTCCCAGCATAGGGCGTCGAGAGGAACACAGTGGGGTTTTAGCCGGTAGGAGTCCGGCATAACCCTTCCGTCATCCCCGCGCTGGAAGGGTATCCATGAGGATTTCCCCACGTAAAAAAAAGGACATTATATTGAAAAACAACAAAGGACAATGTATATTATATGCAAATTTCTGATAGTCAATCGGTGCTGATGGTTCGCGGCAACCTGTGGAATGACAGATCTACGTCACGATTATTACTACTAAAAACCCATCTAAAACTAGTAAAAATGTCCATGGCCGGATCATGTTTCGGACTTAATAGGCTTAAGGTGTAATGTACTTAATATATTTAAGTGCGGAGGAAAGCGCATGGTAGCAGTCATTAGACCACTCGACCTCTAAGCTACCTTGCAGGAACATTTAAACCCACTCTCTCACCCGTGACATTTTATAGAATAAGCTAGGCTGACTTTACCTTAGCATATATACACTACTACTTAAATAAAAGCTCCTAAGAATATAATTTAATGGTCCCTCGAGCCGGATATGTGAAAACGTTGGCTAAACGTTGGCGATTAGGGTAAGATTTCACAGCTTAACAATGTATCGTGTAGCAATTTTTACTTTCTAGGGATGTGCTCGCATATTATGGATACAATTGGGATAAAATGGGCGGCTTGGACTATAGGAACGTGTTGAAGCTCTGTGATCAAATCACACTGCGTACGGACGCCATATTACACATTTACGGATCAACTTTTGCTGTAGTAAGTGAAAAGATTTTAAGGTCTACCAGCGAACTCATGTGTCTTCATCATCAGTTCACTTCTTCTAGGCCAGTATCGGAAATTTTCAACAGGCCCTTAGCCAAAATACACGGAACCTCAGTGACTTCTAGAAACTAGATTTTTTTTTAAGTTTTACCATCTTTGTGTGTTTGTAAATATCATGCGTCGCTGTCCCTGCAGACACACGCCACTCATCACAGACCATCAGACTCCTTATGATTCTGCGTATTTTTTTGGGGTTTAACTAAATTTTAACTAACTATATTTTATTATACTTTTTAACAGTGGTAAAGCTACACTGCAGTTTGTTTCTAACTGCAAAATTAATAGGTCAGCTCGACCGGGGTAGGATCACGCCCTCACAGAATACCGGCATTAAATAGCAGCATAACGCTGCTGTGATTCATCTGGTGAGTGAAGGGATCCGGAGGCCTTTATTACTGGTGACAAGGCAATCCATATCAGTCCTCAAGGGTGACAACGCATCTGCATTATGATTCCTTGTCAATAATGAATGTAGATGTCGTGGGCCGCAGGAATCACTTAACATCAGGTGAACTGTGTGCTCGTTTGCAACTCACAATGTAATAAAAAAAAAACTAGCGCAATATATCCGGCGCAGTTTTCACTGTTGGGTAGTAGAGTAATGTTAGTATCATTGTCCATCGAAGCTATATTTTTAATAAGTGACAATATTGGCAGTGCCCAATCCTGGGTCATTGTGACGTATCACTCCTGCGGATAATCGGGCGTGCGGTGCGTAGCGTTCACTTCCTGAAGCGCACAAACATCATCGAGAAGGATGACGTCATCAAGGACATTTGTTTCGTCGACTCCGGCACCGTGGAACTGATCGACGATGACCAGGAACCTGTAACGCTTTCAAAGGGCAGGTAATCCATGAATAAGAAGTAATGAATGCTATAAATTTATTCAAAATTCATTTACATGTCTCGTCAAGTATGTAACAGGCATCCCGTATTTTTTGTCATTGTATATATATATAGTGTGCCGTTGCTCAACCGGTGATATTAAACTGGTTAAATATTAAAGGGGATAGCAATCTGTTCAATAAATAAGACCTGTATACAAAACATTATTTTATTAAGGACATGAATTTTAATGTAAATTTATTTATTTAAAGTCAAGATATGATAAATGAACTATAGCTTGATTTGTTTAATATGATTTCTGAGCGCATCATGAATGGGTTGGCTCGACCACGTAAGAGCCACGCACTCACAGAAGCCTAGAAATAGCAGCATGACACTGCTGTGTTTTGTGTGTGTAGGGAATTGGGGTTATAAGTAGCGTGCGGTACGAGCAAGCGCACGCATATCATGATGGTCTGCTGAGAATGGATGTAAGTGTATTAGCCATACCGACCACTCTCCATTAGATGAACTGTGTGCTCATTTCATCTAATGGTGAGTGGTCGATTTCATCACCGGTCGGTCACCCTCGGTTTCATTAAAACAATACTGACCACTAGGTTAAGTGCTTCTTTATAAAATGTATCTTCCAGTTAATATATATCTGGTTTGTGATGGAACAGTATATTCGGCGAGCTCGATGGACAAGCGTCGTTCCGATCGCCGGTGTCTTTAATGTCTTTGAGCAATGTCCATCTGCTGCAAATCAACGCAATGGCATTCAGAAATATCATCAGTGATTTTCCTGACGTTGTCCAACTCTTGAAATCTTACCGACCAAAGAATGAGGTTCTTATTTTTTTTTTATAATTATTTCACTGGGTGCCATGAACGAGTTCACCTGATGGCAAGTGTTTCCTGCAACCAATGATACTCACATTCACCGTTAAGAGTCATCACGCAGATGTAAGCAGATGCCGTGCTTCCTTGGTGGTAAGTATACAGGACTTAAAAACCAAAAAAAAATTATACTGCGTTGAAGGAAAATGATGTTATAAAATAAAAATATTTCGACTACGACGAGCACCTTTTATTGTCTCTCTTATAACCTTTTATGGTATAAAGGATGACAAATGAGCACACAGTTCACCTGATGATAAGTGGTTCCTACTGCTTATGGAATCTACATTAATTCTCGATAAGGAATTATAATGCAGATACGTTGTCATCCTTGAGGACTGAGATGAAATGCCTCATCACTAGTAATATAGGTCTCCGGATCCCTGCACTCACCGGGCGGAACACAGCAGCATTATGCTGCTATTTCACGCTGGTATTCTGTGAGGGCAAATCCTACCCCGGTCGAGCTGACCCATTCATTCTGCAGCTAATATATATTTACGTATATAATGTCCCGTGTGGATCGAATGTGTAAGTTTGCGGAATATGAACGGATGTGTAAGGTTGCTCAGAATCCTGTACGAGTCCCGTTTAATGTTGTTTTTAAATAAAAGTACGATGGTAGCGTATAAGCGGGCCCCTACTCTAGAGACGGTGATAGATAGAGGTCACCACGTGATTCCACTGCCGACTGGCGGACTTTACTTCTTCGATTTTTTTTTATGTACGATTTCCTCACGATGTATTCCTTAACCGCCGGGCACGTAATGGTTTTAATTAAATTTGCTTTTTGTTCAGAAATATATTAGAGGCAGCATAAACGAAGAGCTGTCGAAGATAAAGGTCCTATCTCAAACCTCCTCCAGCTCGCCATTACGAAGACGCAACCGTTTCACCAAGTATTGCCACTTGAAGAACCCCTACGTCCAGTTGTACCTGATTATAGTCTCGTTACTCAGCATTTTCCTTGAAACCTACAACGCCGGATTCCAGGACAACAGGAAGGGTTTGATTCTGGCTCTATACGCCTTCGATTTGGCATTCTACTTGAAGTTTCTATTTGTTTTCGTATTCCCCTATATGAATGTGTACGACCATGATTTAAGAAGAGTATCGAAAACTAGTAAGCAGAGGTAAACTGAATACTTTCGCTACATCTCTCTTTTTCACGTTAGACAAACAAGCAAACAGCCCATCTTATGGTAGAGCCCTGTTGCAGTTTGTTTCTAGCTCCGACATCGGTGGATTGGCTCGCCCTGGGTAGGACCACACCCTCACAGAATATCGATACGTAAAATAGCAGCATAAAGCTTTCGTCTAATGATTGCGGGGCAAACTCTTATAACCGTTGACGAGGGATTCCATCTTAGTCTTCAGCGGTGACAACGCATCTGCATTGTGGTTCCTTACGGATGATGAGGTGGGTATCATGGCCCTCAGGAATGACCAAAGGATGAATAGTCTCGTTTGTCAACTTTTTAACAGTGGTAGAGCATCACTGCAGTTGGTTTCTAACTGCATAATGAATAGGTCAGCTCGTCCGGGGCGTGAAAAAGTACCGTGTTTCGTCTGGTGAGTGAAGGGATCCGGATGCCTTTATTACTGGTGACGAGGCATTCCATCTCAGTCCTCAAGGGTGACAAAGCATCTGCGTTATGATTCCTTGTCAAGGATGAATGTAGATGTCATGGACCGCAAGAATCACTTACTATCAGGTGAACTGTGTGCTCGTTTGCAACTCTTGAAGTAATAAAAAAAAAATCTTTAATGCAATAACAAAACCTAATCAGGATGCAAATAAAGCATCTCCATAGATACTATGGAATATCGCCTAGTAATTAGGTTTTCAATAGGTTTTGCTTACCATACGAAACACCACGTTGCGCTTATATTCTGCGTGATATATGCCCAGATTAACGGGCATGATCGGAAACATCTAATTTTACTCTATAGTGTATCTGCATTAGTTTTCTTTTATTCTAGAGGTTGACAGACGAGCACATAGTTCACCTGATGATAAACCGTTTCCTGTGAACCACGACACCCACGTTCATTCTCGATAAGGAATTATGATGCAGATGCGTTGTCACCCCTGGGGAATGACATGACCTCATGGTCAGTAATAAAGATCTATTAGCTAGTTAATCTTCTATCAAATACAAATTTATTGCTTATGGAATATATCGGATTAGAGAAGGACAGGACGAGTGTGGGCCGCTGTGTTTGCGCAAGGTAGAGCTATAAGTTGAGCACTATAAAATAACCTGCACAGTTGAAGTTACCTGCAAACAACAAGACGTAGCATACATTACACCATCACTAAATGTATTTATTTATTTATTTACTCCTTATTGCATTAACCTTAACAAAGTTAAAGGTTCAAAAAGGGCTCTTAAAGCCAAAGGCATTCTATACCAGTCGACTTAATGGTCGACTAAACATTGGTGATTAATCAAAAAACTGCAAGTAAAGAATAATACATATATAGATATTAAATACATAATCCGTGCATAAATACATAATACATATATAAATACAATATACATACAAATATTTGTATACATAGTACATAATAGAATACAATACCATAGCGGTAGCTACCAATGAATTCTATATGTGTATATACCTATCGGACTTCAGGTAACTTAAGTAAGTGGTCACGGACCAAATTTTTAAAACTATCTTTATTACTGACCTTCCTGATGTCGTCGGTTCTGGTCTTAATGCCTATATATATATATATATAGGCATTAAGACCTTTGTATCCCTTTTGTACGGAGACCAATAAAGTTTAAATAAATAAATACCATTTTTTTTTTAATTTTCCAGGTATTCTAAATCTGAGACTAAATTCGACCTTCTGTCCTGTCTTCCTCTGGAACTGCTTAGTTTCTTGAGCCATGAGAGTAGATGGCTGGTATATTCTTTGTTACGACTGAACAGGATTTTTAGAGTCGTAAGTTTCTTTTGATATTGTTTATTTTGGCGTAGAAGGATAGTTCTTTGTAACTCTTTCCGATTTAGATAGTTTTTTATTCAAGGCAAGTGACTTCTGCGCCAAATCAACAATCATATTCGACTAAAATCAAGATATCTATTTTTAAAATAGTGGGGGATACCAAAAGGTTATAGATGTTTTCACGTAGAAGGATAGTTCTTTGTATCTTTTTTCCGATTTAGATATAGTTTATTTTATTTAATACCGATATTTTAAAGTGATTCTTGCGTCCCATGTTATCTACAATCCTCTACGACGAAAATCAAGACATTTATTTTTATTTTTTGCCAACAGAGCACACAGTTCACCTGCTGACTGCAGCCCCATACGTATATCCATTTATGACAATAATTTAACTTTCCGGTGGCTTTCACCCTGCGCAAGTAAAGTTATGACTGCGGCCCATGGCCATCCATATTTTTATTAATAGAATAGGTGGCAAACCAACCAGGTCTGCTGATGGTAAGTGATCACCTCCGCCAGTGGACATTCGCAACACGCGAGGAGTCGCAACTACCGGCCTTTATACAATGATTGAAGTAGCGCATGCGTTGTCTTCCCTGAGGACTGAGATGATTACATGTAATTATCTCACTGAATTCCTACATCACATGAAACATCGCTGTATTGCATGCGGTATTCCGTAAGGGCGTGGTCCTTCACCGATCGACTCGATCCATGCACGGTGCAGCTAGAAACCACCTGGAGTGAGGCTCTGCCATTGTTAAAGCCATTCGTGCCATAACCAGTTGTCAATTGCTGAGAGTGGCTCTGCCGAATTGAATTTTTGATTCATACGTTGTATTTCACTATAAGAGTATATGTACAGATCACGGTGTACAAGGGCATGGGCCGCCACCACGAGCGCCTGTCCATCAATATCACGCTGATGACCATGTACTCCGTGTCGGTCTGGTTCGCGCTGTTCGTCCACGTCACCTCCTGCCTCTGGCACTTCATAGGCTATTTGGAGGACAGGGACAAGCCCAAGTCCTCGTGGAAATATAAAAGTGAGTAATGAATATTTGAAACAACGATTATTCTACTGAAATCGCAGACGACGGTTGATATCATTATAATTATAGTAATATTGGATATTTATTATGATCTCTATCAAAATGAAAATTGATGAACGATCAACAGTGGTCGTAAAAATATATACACGCGTACAACTACGCCGTGGAATCAGCTGTCGCCAGCGGTGTTTCCGTATTGATACGACTTATGGACCTTCAAGAAAAGAGCCTTTCTAAGGCCGGCAGCGCGTCTGCTACTCCTCTGGTATTACGGTTATTCATGGGCGTAGGTGACCACTTACCATCAGGTGCGATGCTTGCATGTCAGCGATCCTATAAAAAAATCACTTGAAAGATCTGATTCAATTGACAATTTCATTGTTGAGTACTGGAAATACAATTTCCACGGCTCTTGCGCTCTTCCAGAACTGGGCGGAAATAAACACATAATAACACCGTTTGCGCAAAACATGGGCGGCGCCTTATAGTCGCGCCAACGTAAAAGAAACAAATTTAACTTTTCACTGTGACACAGCATATTCTTGTTTACACTTAAACACACACACACCCACGAGTTTGATTTATGAGTTAACATTATTTCACCACTTTTATTGTAAATATTTAAAAAAAACACTATCAATGTTTTTATCGTTACTAACATTAATAACTCCAACTAAGGTTAGAAGCATCTACTAGTACTAGGAAATGGTTCAGGACTTAAATGGAATGATACATTTGACCAGATGTCCCAGCCACGATTCGACTCCCAGCCAGGGAAAAATATACGTGTATCACTAATTGTTGATATTAATGGTATATTTATCACAACGTGCCCTTTTAAATGAATACATTACGAGATGAACTTGAATTATTATTTTATTTATATCATTTGTGGCTCTCATTTATTTATGATATACGTTTCTGATTGGGTCATCTAACTCTATATATTACTGATTCAATTTTTTTTCGTCCATTAGATTCTAATACAATCAGCTGTGAAAAATAGACAGATAGATACGAGAATAATACTATAAATGTTCCGTTTTATGATTGAACCTTAAAAGTTACAGTGTCATCATATTCCAGATGACGGCAGTAGCTGGTGCGACAACCTGTACATATGCTCGGTATACTTCATCATCACTACCTTCACTCAGAACGGGTTCGGTGATATTCTGCCGAAGAATAAATCCGAGGTATTAAAGCAGACATTTCATAAACTTACACTGAATAGCATAATAGTAGAGTGACGTTGCAGCTATATATCTATAAAATAAATTAATCGGCTAGACCAGAGGTTCCCAGACTTTTTTTCTCATATACCACTTTCAAAATTTTGCTGGTTCCGGTGGACCCCCTGCAGCTATATTTCTACCATATTCCGAAAACTCGACAAAAAATGTGAAGATTACATCTTGCTATGGAAATTTGCGTTGCGGCTGTGTTCCAACCACGATATCATATTTAAATATTATCTGCCTACAATGATAGGTGAAGTCAAGCCAATATTTTAGTTTTTCACTATCGAATGCTTACGAATTGTGAACCCCCAGTCGAGTCTCCTGTGGACCCTGGACCGCTGTGGGAACTAAGGGGCTAGACCTAAGAAGGACGACGCCTTCACGGAATATTAGCGTACACGCTTGCTTAGCTTGGCTTAATATTTTAAGAAGTTTGTTACTAATTTAACTAATAACCTAATGATCTTTCATTATATTAAAGGTGACAAATGAGCACTCAGTTCACCGACTAGTAAGTGATGACTGCAGACAATAAACTGCTACATGTGTCTGCAACACATTGTGTTTACGCGAAAGCTTACAGCATTAAAATTAATTCTGCTCGTTTGATGTTATTTGGTGATGTCCAGACGATATCGCCTCCATCTAAATAGAGAAGGACGTCATCTCAAATGGAGTAAGAGAGTTAGATTTGGCTTTTTTTCTTATTATTGTTTTCAGCATGCCAAACGAGCTCCCTGTTCCCCTCACATTGACTCCTGCGTCCCATGATAACCGCATTTATTCTCAATAAAGTATCATAATGCAGATGCGTGGAATGCCTCGTCATCGGTTTTAAGGGTCTCCGGACACCTACCCTGCACTCACCACAATATACATACAATGTCTCATTACACCACCCAGCTAAAAAACACAAAAGCAAAATAGACCAGTAAGGGTAAAACAGTAGAGAAAGAAAACAACCTGTAACAGAGCCCAGTAACGTGTGTATGTTCTCTATTTTCTCCCTCTAGATAAGTCGTAAGTTGAGTTTTGCGTCGGAAACGTTTCATGACTTGTTGAGTACTGGAAATACAATTTCCACGGCTCTTGCGCTCTTCCAGAACTGAGCGGAAATAAACACATAATAACACCGTTTGCGCAAAACATGGGCGGCGCCTTATAGTCGCGCCAACGTAAATGAAACAAATTTAACTTTTTACTGTGACACAGCATATTCTTGTTTACACTTAAACACACACACACCCACGAGTTTGATTTATGAGTTAACATTATTTCACCACTTTTATAGTAGATATATTTAAAAAACACTATTAATGTTTCTATCGTTACTAACATTAATAACTCCAACTAAGGTTAGAAGCATCTACTAGTACTAGGAAATGGTTCAGGACTTAAATGGAATGATACATTTGGCCAGATGTCCCAGCCACGATTCGACTCCCAGCCAGGGAAAAATATACGTGTATCACTAATTGTTGATATTAATGGTATATTTATCACAACGTGTCCTTTTAAATGAATACATTACGAGATGCACTTGAATTTTTATTTTATTTATATCATTTGTGGCTCTCGTTTATTTATGATATACGTTTCTGATTGGGTCATCTAACTCTATATATTACTGATTCAATTTTTTTTCGTCCATTAGATTCTAATACAATCAGCTGTGAAAAATAGACAGATAGATACGAGAATAATACGATAAATGTTCCGTTTTATGATTGAACCTTAAAAGTTACAGTGTCATCATATTCCAGATGACGGCAGTGGCTGGTGCGACAACCTGTACATATGCTCGGTATACTTCATCATCACTACCTTCACTCAGAACGGGTTCGGTGATATTCTACCGAAGAATAAATCCGAGGTATTAAAGCAGACATTTCATAAACTTACACTGAATAGCATAATGGTAGAGTGACGTTGCAGCTATATATCTATAAAATAAATTAATCGGCTAGACCAGAGGTTCCCAGACTTTTTTTCTCATAAACCACTTTCAAAATTTTGCTGGTTCCGGTGGACCCCCTGCAGCTATATTTCTACCATATTCCTAAAACTCGACAAAAAATGTGAAGATTACATCTTGCTATGGAAATTTGCGTTGCGGCTGTGTTCCAACCACGATATCATATTTAAATATTATCTGCCTACAATGATAGGTGAAGTCAAGCCAACATTTTAGTTTTTCACTATCGAATGCTTACGAATTGTGAACCCCCAGTCGAGTCTCCTGTGGACCCTGGACCACTGTGGGAACTAAGGGGCTAGACCTAAGAAGGACGACGCCTTCACGGAATATTAGCGTACACTTAGCTTGGCTTAATATTTTAAGAAGTTTGTTACTAATTTAACTTATAACCTAATGATCTTTTATTATATTAAAGGTGACAAATGAGCACACAGTTCACCGACTAGTAAGTGATGACTGCAGACAATAAACTGCTACATGTGTCTGCAACACATTGTGTTTACGCGAAAGCTTACAGCATTAAAATTAATTCTGCTCGTTTGATGTTATTTGGTGATGTCCAGACGATATCGCCTCCATCTAAATAGAGAAGGACGTCATCTCAAATGGAGTAAGAGAGTTAGATTTGGCTTTTTTTCTTATTATTGTTTTCAGCGTGCCAAACGAGCTCCCTGTTCCCCTCACATTGACTCCTGCGTCCCATGATAACCGCATTTATTCTCAATAAAGTATCATAATGCAGATGCGTGGAATGCCTCGTCATCGGTTTTAAGGGTCTCCAGACACCTACCCTGCACACACCACAATATACATACAATGTCTCATTACACCACCCAGCTAAAAAACACAAAAGCGAAATAGACCAGTAAGGGGTAAAACAGTAGAGAAAGAAAACAACCTGTAACAGAGCCCAGTAACGTGTGTATGTTCTCTATTTTCTCCCTCTAGATAAGTCGTAAGTTGAGTTTTGCGTCGGAAACGTTTCATGACTTGTTTTTCTTCCTCCTAGACCTTTTCCTGTTTACTTGTGGTCGGCCTCCGTTGTCCGCATTCTTCATGTAGCACGCTTTCGTGCTATGTCAGATTCTTTGAGTCTATCTCGATCGTCATCAGCCAGATGATTTTTCACGCGGAAGTTTCGTTATTAGCATTTCGTCTTCAGACATGGCCATACCGCCGCAAGCTTATCTGCTACCGTTACATAAAGAACCATCACACTCAAATTCGATCTTAAAATTACGTCGAAACATGTCTCCTTTATTCGATAGCGGTCCAGCATCGTCGTTGTTTATCTACTTGGTGGGCCTTCTGCTTGCTCGTATATTTCAGTCGGGTCTGGATCAATAGTGTGACATATATTTAAAAAAAAACGTCCAAAGAAGTATAAGTTGAGAATAGAAAACCGAAAATAATCTCAAATTTAAATAGATTTGTTTGTTTACCGACGGACGATATAGCAAATACAATCTGTACATGGCACGCCGACGTTTAACTGGCGGAGTGACAAAAACCAATGCATCAGTGACGCAGTAGGAGCTTGTTTATTTGAACAGTTCCATTTGTTATTCTTACATTGACGTTTGGAAACTTGATAAACACGAAAACACTTTCAATGAACTATCCGAAACGGAGGTTGCGTTTGTTTTCAAGAAAAAATGTATTTGTCGAGATGTTTAATACGTTTTAAAGCTTAATGAATTTTTATATTTGCGCGATTACCGCACATTGAATAAAACTAGTTTTACAGAATTTATCGAGTTTATTTTAAATTTGCGTTGATAGATGATGTTCAAAATAAGACATTCGTACCTTGACGTTTGGAAACTTAATAAATTGAAAAACACTTTAAATTAAAAGTTGAATAGTATTTAAACTAGTTTTTGCGGATTTTGTCTCGTTTTTTTCACACTTTCTTATCCCGAAGTTCATGGTCACGGGGAAGACGGAGGTGTTTGATGTCCTGTGTATCATAGTTAACCCGAACTACCGTCAGCTTTTTAATTATTTATTTTTGGCCCAATCTAAGCGGAAGCTCAGTTTCTTGTGGTCTTGGATGTTACATCTTTTTTTTAACGAATATTAGCAATGCTGTTACCATTACTAATATTCCGGTTACCATGACAACTAAGCTGATAATGCTTGTGCTGGGAGATGGTTCACCACAATATTCTAATGGTGGATTTGAACCTACGACCTTAAGTTTCGCAGACCGTACCCTAAACCATTAGGCTATTGACGCTTCATCATTTGATATCTGGTTTAGGATTTAATATATAGATTTAGATATAAATGGATTTACGTGATAGATGCCACTATTGGAACTGTGTGACTCCTGATGGGCAACAGCTGATCAACATCTTGATTCATTATTGAAGATGGATGAAGACGTCGTTGTATAGTCCAACGGATAAATTATTTTATTAAAGTAATATCTTTTACTCAGTTTAACCGAGACTCGTTCAAAAATAAAGATATTATATATTTTAAGGTACTCTTCGTGATTGTCATCCAAATAACCTCGGCGATGGTGTTCCTGATCTACGTTGGCGAGTTCTCCAACATCATCCAGTACCAGTCTTACCGCTCCTTCGACTTCTACTGCAAGTACTTGGAGCTGCAGGTATCTGGACAAATTATCTTTGCTAATTTCAACTACAAACCAATACTGTTACCTAATACAACTTTTCTATGGTATTGAGGGTGACAAAAGAGCACACACGATGTTATTGATTGTGCTATTGATGGTTAGTGTTTCCTGCAGCCCATGGTGCCAACATTCATCCTCGATAACGAATGATAATGCAGATGCGTTGTCTCCCTTCACAACTAAGATGGAATGCCGCGTCGGCTGTAAAAAGAATCCCTTTGACTAATTTTGGAAACACCTTGCTACTTTAACTAGTATCAAATAGATCCTTTGCGTTAACATAACGAGCGAAGTTCAGTTCAGCAAGGCCAAATTGACCTCTAAAAAACTTTGCGTACTTAATAGGTTGTCAGTATTTCGCGTCGACGCACCGTGTGCAGCTTTACAAAGCGCAAGTTTGAACTCACATGGAATACTGTTGTCACCCCTGGGCTGGGGCACCCCAGTACCAGCTCCTTCTATTTCCGACGGAGAGCGATTCGAATCATAAATTATCAGGCACTTGCCTCCTCTATCACCGCCCAGCTTGACTTGCTAGCATGGCGTAGAGATGTTGCATCTCTACGGCATTTTTTATCGAATTTACCATGACGAGTGTTCAGAGGAGTTTTTACGCCGCTGAATTCAAATATCGTAATTTCATCCTCATCATATCGATGATTGGCAATCCACCACTGTGTGCTTTACGAGAAATTTCCTGACACGCAGAACTACTCTGTAGAATCAGCTGTCACCATGGATATTTCCGAAACGATACGACTTAGGGACTTTCAAGGAAAGAGCCTTTACCTTTCTTAAAGGACAGGAGCGAATTCGCGTCCCCTCTGGTGTTGCAGATGTTGTCTAATCACTTACCATCAGGTGAGGTGCTTGCTCGTTAGTCACCTATTCTATAAAAAAAAGTGCTTAGGGTCTCCAGATCCCTTCACTCACCGAATGAAACACAGCAACGTTGTGCTGCTATTTTGTGCTGGTAGCCTGTGTGTTAGTTTCATGGGCATGAGACATATACAACAATACAACCAAACCCGAAAATGATCAATTTTTAATACGCCAATAATGCTCAGCTTGGTCTTGAACTCGGGATTGAATCGACGGCCATTTTATTATCATTATTATTATTATTATTTAATATATTTTATTCATATATTTATATAGGTATATTAAGTATATTAAATATATTTTTAATATTTTGGATTATTTTGTTATTGGCATCTACAGCCAATGTTTCCCTATCTCAAGGGTTGACTGCCTATAAGCATTAAGTCCATTGTACTCCTTTTTTTTTAAATATGGTGTTTACATTTGAAGATTAACTAAGAAATAAAATAATCTAAACACTTCGCGCCACTCAAGCTTCATACAAGTAGAAAAAAAACGCTTTTTCGTGAAAATTAGCTTGTTATTATTATGTGTAAAATTTTCAGTGAATGCATTACTCTTGACATGTAGATTTATCTTCTTGGAAATAAATTATTAGGTCTCGAAATAACTTCTCACGTTTTTTCATTTTTACAACATGACAGGTGTGCATTTTTTACTTTCGACTAAAAGGAAAATTCTATGAGAAAATATTACTTACCTTTGTTTTATAATTTATTGGTATACTAACGGCAATACACTCGACAGAATAAGAAACAAAGTAAGATAAGCATGCTATCTAGATAAACATATGCGCCAATTATACCGATTTAGTAAATTGTACAATAAGGATGTGTGGAAAAAAAAAATTTAAAAGCAAAAGAGTACATGACAAATTCAAAATGGTGTAACATTAAAATAATACTTATTTTGGTTTTTATTGTAAAGTAGTCGATATCATATTAGCTATGTAACGGAAATGTATGGAAGTTCATAGTAAACTACCAACCGTATACAATTGAAAACTGGTATCAATTAACCCTTTACACTCGGAGCTTTTAATATCCCCTACCAAAAACTTCCAACAATTTTATATAATCTACTACTTTAGGACTATATTGCATTAACGCCTTCGTGAAAGATTATAAAATCTTTCTGTTATTAAAATATGTTCACTTTTTTAAAGTTACTTTTAAATAAAGCAATACAAAACAATCGTAGGCAACACCGAGGGCAATGCAAGAAATATGGTTTTCTCTATCGAATCGACGTCACGCTATTGTGCTATCAAACTAATTTAAAAGGGATAGATATATGTTTACTTCATAATGTGCAGGTTGTCGTTGTTTTGAATTAGTTGATAAACACTTTTGTTACTTTTTAATATTTATGTTATTATTTGCATTAAGCATGCAAATCTGTACATGTGTACAGGAGTTTCTGAAGAACAATCGAGTATCCAAAAACTTGGTGGAGCTGGTTAATAATTATTGTCTCCACCTATGGCGGGAGTCGCGAGGGGTTCAGGTGCCACACTTTCTGAAGACTGCGCCCCACTGCCTCAGGTTGAGGCTTATGTCTGCCGCTTACTTGCGTCACTTGACAAATGTACGTATAAATTTAACTTTACATAATTTATTATCTTATTATATAAGTTCTTTTACTATTAATACATATTGTATTCATAGCAAAATAACTTTTACTAATAATTAGAATAAACTTATGTATAGGAGATTTCTAAATATACCCTATATATATGTCAGTACACCACCGCCACGGTATTTCTTTCATCCTCACAGGATACTAGCGTGGAATAACAACATAATGCTGTTTAGGTGTTTGTAGACACGATTACCCCCCTCCGTCCTCAGCGGTGATAACTTGTGTTCACCTTGCACCTTTGTAAAGATCGAAGTAAATTTTATGGGCTGCTGTCGTTACTTACCAACAATAATGTCCTGGTGGCGTTTTGTATTACAGGAATAGTCTTACACGTTCCTGCAATCTCTACGTAGTTGAACCTTACCTGAAAATTAAGGAATAATTATAGGAAGGAGTGTGGGAAACCTTTTCGTGTAGTGAAGAAAAGCAGAAGCCTTAGAGTTGGTGCCGAGGCATTCCTCCTTAGTCCCTGAGGTGATATCTCAATTTCCTCATGATACCTTATCGAGAAAGGATGCAGGTGTAAGTTTTTCGCTACACGTCAACATTCTTCTTTAGGGTACGGTCCGCGAAACAACGTCGTCCATATCGTAGGAAAAACCGAACATTGCGTTCGGTGTTGCCATGCATATGCAAGCAATATGCTTTTCTCTATTAAATCGCCTAACAAGGATAAGATATATAGTTGGAATTTTTTGTTTTTCTTTTATTTTTTTCATTACTTACATTTTTTATCATTCGTTTAACTTATTGCTGTTTATATAGTTTACTCTAGGTAAAAAATTATGCTTATGCATGCAAACTGTCTGAAACATAACGTCGTTGATTCGAATCGTTCATTCAACTATAGTCGTGACCCATGTTCTGGCATAATTCTAAGTTAACATAATTACATTTGCAACATGTAAAGTAAGTTGGAGTGGTTGTTATAATTAATAATTAAAAACAAATTTAAAAAAGAACCTTCCCTATAGATGGTCTAGTGTTTTTGTATATCTCGTGAATACTTCCCACAGAATGATGTCTTCAAAAGCTGTGAGGCAGCCTTTCTTGGACAGCTTGTTGGTTGCCTACGCCTGTACAGGTACAATGAAGGTAAAAAATAAATAAAAATAAAACTATTTAGTTATAATTAAAGTTGGATATACTAACCTCCATCACCTCATATTTGGTTAAAGCTTTTCTTTATTTTATTGGAGGCCCTGAGGCCTAAGATGGAATGCCACATCACTACGTAATGATGGTTTCTACGGATCCCTAAACTCACCATGCGGAACACAGCATTATTATGCTCCTAATTCGCGCTAGTATTCTGTCAGGGCTGTGATGCTTTCCCGGTTAGTAGTCAGAAACAAACTGTAGCGTGGCCCTGCTATTCTTTATGAGCTAATGAAGTACCAACATATCCAATCATAAAGCTTCATCGTTAATAGTTACACCCTGCTTTGAGGATTATATATATATTTCGGATTTGATTTAAGAAGGACGTTTAGTCAAGTGACAAATTCACCGGCTGTCTTTACTTGTTGTTGACAAAGCAAAGCAGTGGTTATGTTTGTATGACTAGGATTTTATTTTAAGGTATGTTCGTTGTGAGGCAGAGTGAGATAACAGACTCGATGTATATAATTCACACTGGACGCGTACTAGAGAGTTGGGAGGAGGACCATCAAACCAAAGTATTTCAGCCAGGAGATTGCTTTGGCGTGGTAATTTTTTTTTTCCCAAAACTTTATTTACAACTTACTTTTTTTGTAATAATCTTAAAGTATTCTTTATTGCTCTCTTTTCTATTTCTCTTTAGTTACAAGGTACAACGCATTATCTACCTTACACCCATTCGTATTGCACTACAACTAAAGGTCAAATTCTCACTTTAAACCTCAATGACTGGGAGAATCTATTGAACCATTTCCCTAGGAGCAAAGAAACTATTTACCGAAATTTAAGCTTTGATGACAATCCTCCTGATCAGAAGAAAAGTGAAAGAAGATCTAAGGATAAAAAATCGCATAAAGTAACAATAGTCAAACCATTGATATCGACACCAACTGAACATGAGTATTCAGAGCCAGGACCATCTATCGCAAAATCTATGGGACCATCACCATTAACTTCTAAAGAAACTAAAAAAAAATCATCTGAATTAACACTGGAACCCTCTTCCGTAGTAACTGACTTAATATCTGATTCCATTGAATTGAGAGAAGGCATTTCGTCTGTTCAGCCAACTTCAGGAAGAGAAGCCCACATGGAAGATACACGTAGAACATCTCCAAAAGATAATGAAAATAGGCAGCGAATACCATCTAATGTGCCACCTACAGAATCGATAAAAACAATGCAAAACTCCAAAGAATCAGGCCTAGATATTGGTCGTGTAAGTAATAGCTTTTATAACGATAGCTTGCTTCAGGTAGAGGATGAAGAAATCACAACTAGTCTTATTGCCAAGATAGATCGAACGAGTGAACCATCAATGCTTGACGTAACTTTGGATGACGAAATTGCTGAAAGAGAGAAGCAACTTGTAAAGGAAATAAATAATAGCGAAGTCGACCTTGGCGGAAATATTTCTAGCCGCGATATGAAAAATGTAGATGAGTATATCCTCGAACGTCAGGAAGAAGAACAGACGTTAATCGCTGTACATCCAGACGCGGCAAAAACGACAACAAGAACTCAACACGCACCAGTTGAACAACCTTCAAGCTCACGCGCTATCAAACATATGTTCCACGTTCGCTATAAAGATGAAACGGGCAAAGAAGATTCTTCAGTTAACATTTCACTCGACGAAATGGATCTATTGTCCCAAGACAAAAAAAATAGTGAAGGTAATAATAAACAAGATAAAGTAGCCGAATCTACAACTACTGACGACGAAAATGTCGAACAAATTAAAAATAAAGAAGATTCAAACAAGTAAGAAGTTATTTTATGAGGTAAGAAGGCATCGGTTATTATTTATGCTTCATTTAACTTAGTTGTTTTAAATAAATATTTTTTCTCTCTGGTATTTGTTTTACACATGTTCTACAAAAATAGATAAGCTTTTTGTAAATCTGTTTAATTTTAACAGTTAAGGGGAAGCTCTAAATATTCATACGACTCGACGACGTACCACATCTGTTACCTACAATGTTGCAATGAGCTTATAATAGATAATTTTAGCTTATTTATTAGAATAGTATGTCGTGAAGGATCTAAATTACCCTATTGTGGTAAAGTACATGGCTACAGATATCCCAATACTGGTATAAGAGGCGTTTCGTATTGAAAAATTTAAACTTTTTTATTTGTACGATAAAATATATTTGTTTAATCAAAGTATTTACCCTCGTTGTCTGAACATTTCTGCCATCTAATAGGAAGATAATTTAAACCTTTGCTATTCGATAGAACTCTGACGATCTAACCCCACAATGTTATAATTTCATACGAAAAAAGTTTCACTCTGAAATCTGATACCACGACGGTTTAATTTTAATTGGTTAAGTGGTGTTAAGTGGCCATTACGTTAAAAACGGCAATTTCATAATTAAAACCCTATTATATAAACCCACTGCTGGGCATAAGCCTCCACTCTAGAGAGGGTATCTACCATTTAATCGAGGGTGACAAACGAGCACACTATTCACTTGATGATAAGTAATTCTTGCGATAAGAAATAATAATCCAGTAGTGTTGTCATCTTTTAAGACTACGGAATGCCTCGTCTCGTAAGGGTTTCCTGTTCCCTTCACTTGAAACATAGTAGTAGTAATGGTGCTGGGTCATACCTTTTTGCCAAAACTTTGTATGTAAGAAAATTACTAATGTGATTTGAGCATTCATTAGATTTGTTATTACAACCTAACTATATACATCACACAAGCAAACCTATCCCAACACACTCCCTTACGCTGAGAGCACTGTCCGTGCCAGTATCTAAACTCTCATTACTATGTCAACATTGGTCATTCTTCATTCACAAGCCTATATTGCAGTCAACAAATTGAAGCGTCAATTTGGCACATTGCCAAGTTGTGACTATTTTTGACGTTACGTACATCGTTTAACTTAAAGCTATTCTATCTTAGTCCTCAAGGGTGGCAACGCATCTGCATTATGATTCCAATTGTCGAGGATGATTCAGATGTCATGGGCCGCAAGTATCACTTATCATCAGGTGAACTGTGTGCTCGTTTTTTAACTCTCGGTGTAATAAATTAAATAATCTATTATTATAATCCTCATAAATATATACTATATAATACCAGGCTTATGATCGCGGCATAAAGCTCCTGTGTTTAGTGTAGTGACGTGTATTGAACTAGAGACCCAGTTACAGGTAACTGGGTAGATATTCCATCTTAGTCCTTATGTTGAAAATGCATGTGCATCTTGAATCTCGATTGAATATGAACATAGACGTCTTGGGCCGCAGTCATCATTTGTCCATCAAAATATTACAAAAATAAAGGTCCACGCGTCTATACAATACGAATACAAAACAACATAAAAAAAACAACATAATGCGGCCGTTTGACCTTATGATTTTGAAACAAAAACATTGTCCCAGGTCCATATATAATAATAATAAAAATAGTTGTGTTTAACAAATTGTTGGTTTCGGGTCTGGGTATATTTATGTTCCTCTAGTTAGTAGCTTCCTACAATCTCATCACATGTATTACATCTGAATAGGGAAAGGGTAGACGAGTGACGAGGCACTCACTCAGTACTGGCACTGTTTGCGCAAATGCTTACGGCACTTTAAAATATACTGCGCAGTTGATGTCATCTAATGTCAGAAATTGTAATTAAAGGTAAGTATGCACTATTACCAGTTCTCTTTTATTTGATTAATGACGTGTTATTCACTCGAAGCACATTTTCACATTAGTTTTTAGTGACATGAATGAGTCAGCTCGACCTGGTAAGGTGTGCGTCTTCAAGGAATACTAGTGTACAACGGCAGCATTAGGTGGCTGTCATTGAAAATTCCATCTCTGTCCTCAAAAGGGACAATGCAACTGCATCGTTGTTGAGAAAAGAGAGAGTAGGCTGTTTTGTAAAAAAAAAATGATTGTTCGAAAAAAAGAAACAAAGCGAGATACTTATAAAACTTTATTACAAACTCTTACACCATTACGTTAATATTCTAAAGAGAGGTGATACGCATCAAGCAACAATACTAAAATAAACCTTTATGTGAAGTTTCAAATTCCATGAAGATGTCTTTCTCATATTTTATTTTATTTTATTATGGGGTCGATACACTCGTTAGTGAAGAGTTTAGTTAAATTGGAATGCCCAGCACTGTATTTGTTCGTGGTTGGATAATGTGACATCGTTGTCTATGTCATGTTCTTGAGCTACGTTCCTTCGGTCTATGGTTCCGGTTCTAACGATAGTTAAATGCTTGGGTATGTAGCGACGTTAACTTATTTTTTTAACTTAAACACTAAAATTACGGTTCTCTTAGATTAAATTCATTTTAGTTTTTTTGACTATCCGCCTGCTTCATTGGTCTCTTGAGTTATCCCGAAGAAATCTGAAACAAACATTGTTTATGATTTTTTTTGGTGTAGGTCGTTTCATGATTGCGGTTTTTAGAGAGACTTTAGAAAGGCTGTAAACGCGACTATACTATCTATATAATTGCGTATCCAGAATCTAGATATAATAATTCGGGATAAGGATAATTCATTTTCGTAGTATAAAAAATAATTATATTAGAATTTGAATTTCTGAAGACATTTCGCAGTCCGTACCCTAAATCATTAGACTATTGATTACAAACTCAAAAAGTTCGTCATTTATACCCCGTTTCGTAAGGTGTGAACTATAGAGTTTAAATAAATAACACATAGATTCTGGAAGAAGAAAACATGGCCTTTCAAACAATCTTAAACTTTAATATTATGCGGATCATAATCGTAACTGACCGAGCCGAAGTTCGGCCCTATCGGGTACCCTCGAGTCAGTTGCTTTCGCACCCAGGGTACCGGTCCAATCGCTCGACCACCTTTCAACCCAGTGAAGCTATAAAAGCCCACGGGCTAACAGTGGCCATTGGCCATAAAAAAGGGGAATGTAAAATTAAAAAAAAGACTGAAAGAACTTAGTAACCAACGTAATAAATGAAAATTTTCATGATCCTGTTCTAAATGTCACTATAACGTGTTATTTACGCTACGTGTTCGGTCCCGAACCGGCTATTTGTGTAAACGAATGACGAACGTCACTCGAATGTGACGTGGGATTCAGCATCCAGATATCTAGAAATAGACATGTAACGTTGCCCGGAATGATATTTCTGTAATTGATGTGGCGTTTATTTCTCTGGAACCGCTCGGATAACGGTCAAGTATTGTTCGGTATGTTACAGTTGCTGCATAGTTTAATTTAGTAATCTGATTGGTAAATGGAGATAATATTGAATGTGTCGAACGAACGCACACGTCAGTTGGTGTGCGTTGTGGTAAGGGATGACTGCACTCACCATTGCAAACAGGAGAGTTATTCTGTTCTTTCGCGTGGCAATCCGTTAGGTGATCAAGCGGCCTTTTTTCTTCAGACTTGTATACGCATCACGTTATATACTAGTGAAGATTGGTTCTAAAATTGATATATCGTTTCTAATTTACCAATTGATTTCAATAAAACAAACACTCGGTGATAGCCCAACATCTATGAAAATCCCATTCAAATGAGTTCAGCGTGAAGATTATCGTGCAAGAATGTACAAACGCACAGATATGTGCTCGATTTTCTTATATGAATAGATTACAACTCGTCTCTTATAAATTCTACAGTATTTTCCTAACCGACCTCACCGTAATTCCACTGATAACTAAATTACTAAAAAAAACAATGGTACTGGTAATGGTACATTTGATGAAATGTTTAGACACAATTAAAAAAAAACTGGGAAAAATAGTTATTTAATATTAAATAATTACTTCATTCTTTTTGATGTAATCGAAAGATACGTAGATAATTTAATACAAGTACAGACTTTATATAGAGCTATATTATGCAGTTTAGATATTTTTAGTATGGAATTCGATTCAATATTCAAAGGGTGACGGTTAGAGAAATCGATTTGGTTATAAAACCAAATCGATTTCTCTAACCTTCACAAAATCGATGGCTATAAACCTTATCTAGAATGAAAGAAAAAATAACAGTTATTTAGTACACACAACAACAAATTAATATTACATCGTGCTAAATTAATCGTTTGTATAACATTGATGTCCAATGAAATGGTGCCATAAAGCATAGCAGATAGTTGGGACGCTTTCCAGCAAGATATGTAACTATGTATGAGAATACACGAGTCTTTAACCGCAACGATATTAAATATAGAAGACGTAGGTTTACATATATTTCTTAATTGCATTCCAGCGATCATTTAAAATTTTAGATCAACTCGGAGGTCGCGTTTGTTATTAAATGATGTTACAATATATCCAATAAACAGGACCTGTATATAAAAGATTCGTTTATTAAAAGAATGAGTTTTGTAGTGTAGTCGTTCAGTTTTAAAAAATGAAATATTACATATTAATACGATATTATAAAAAAAATAGCTTGATTTTTAAAAACAAACCATAATAAGCAATGTCAGAAACAACGATAATTCATAGAATACATTATTATTATTATTATTATTATTATTATTCGTACTATTGGGGAATCCTTTTTATAAAATATTTCGCAACTGTTTAACAAGACACAGATTTAGATTCCGTCCTTGTGTACATTTAGATACTGGAACACCGTGCTACATTTAAATATAAGATTCTGGAATTCAAATCATAAAAGCGATGTAGCAATGTAACACGGATTCGGTATACAGAATAACAATTTCGAACAAGACATATGTGTTGTTTGTAAATAATATTGTAATCTAATCTATCTTTTCTTTTTTTTATTACTCGTACATTGAGAGTAACAAACGAGCACACATTCCACCTGATGGTAAGTGATTCCTGCAGCCATGGGCCGTCTGAATTCATCCTTAACAAGGAATCATAATGCAATGCGTCATCACCTTGAGGACTGAGATAGAATGCCTCGTCACCAGTTATAAAGGTCTCGGGATCCCTGCACTCACCAGACGAATATCATCCGCTGTATATATATATATATATATATATATATATATATATATATAATCAATTATTCAGAAAAGCCAACATATTTTTTCGCACAAGCAATGTGAATTTTAGAAAAAAATTGTTCAATTAAAACATGAAACATTCAATATAAAGAAATAAAAAATAATTAAAAAATTATTTTACAATTGTATGGTATGGTAATTTTAGTTTTTAATTTTAGTATTTATTGTTATTCTTATTTCAACTCTTGATACTATATTTTTACAAATTGTACAAATTTTAATAATTAATTTAATTTCTTAGTATTAGGTCCTTACTTATAAAATTGGCATTTTGTCGAATTGGCCACTTTGAACTCAAATAATCTGGCGTCTGGTTAGGAATTCAAAAGTATTTCAAATTTAGGCTTGTGTATTTGTGTTTCGAATTTATTATTATTGTGCATTTTTGTCATTCGTTTATTTTCTCGCCATTTGTTTTTTCTTTGACATCCTTGTGTTAACAAAATGGAAAACTTGAAATATCGCCTTATTAACGAATATGAGTTCCCCGTGGCAACAGCGCTGCAGAATCAGCTCGAAGGATTAATGGTGTGTATGAGGAAGCTACTGTAAAGAAAGCACGCTACATTTTTGGTGCCAACGTTTTCCTTCCGTAGAATTTGCCCTCCAAAACAAACCCCGCGGACGGCCGGAGATCAAAGTGCAAAATTAAACGTGGTCGTGGAAGCGGATCCGTCAAAAACCACGTCAGAGTTAGCGTCAGGCTTCGGTATGAGTGACAAGATAATTCATTTGAAACAAATTAGAAAAGCAAAAAGCTCAACAAACACGCATTGATTGCTGCGTTTCATTACTCAATCGTCACAATGACGAGGGAACTTCATCGTATCGTTACTCGTGATGAAAAATAGGTACTGCTTAAAATATATTTAGACGAAATTTATTACAAACGCGAGCACAAGTTTCGTATTAACAAATAGTTTTGCAATATCATCACCACTGAATGAAAAAATTCTCGTTTTCAAGTTTATTTTTAAAGATCGACACTTGTCATTACTGTTGAAATTTAAAAAATATTTCATCGAGATTCTAGGCCCTTAACGTCATAAAACAGAGATATTTTTTGACGTAGATAAAAAAATATTCGTCTGAAAATTGATAACTAATTTAAAATATTTTAGTAGACAGTACAAGAAAACCCCAAGACGATTGTTATGACAAGATTTTTTTTTTACAAAGTTTTTAATCTGTAAGTCATTAGAAAATTCAAGTCTAAAATCTTACAAATGGAAATTCTATACTATTATTAATCACAAAAATACTTTATTTAGTAATGCCTATAATAAAATATACTTATATTGTTACTCTAAATAACTTTTTTTTATTGAAGCCTCATCAAGCCCGCATGCGGCCTATGACACAAACATTCATCCAAAATAGGTACTCAACCTTATAATATAGGTGCATATCGTCTATGAGGTCTAATATGAAATGCCTTGTCACCGTAATAAGGGTAACTTTATAAATTTAAAACGTAGAAGTAAAATTTTATATCTATCATTATAAATAAGTCCAAATTTTCCACGCTGCTTCAATAGAAATGTGGACGCCGTTCATCAAGTTATGATTTATAGTTATGGCTTCTTCTTTTGTCATCGGATTGAAATTAGCCTCGGATAATTGATAGGATTGTGCAGACCGGAGCCGTTTAAAAACGTTGCAATCACTTTTCAAAGAGCTCGCCGGACGTTTCACTGATTTTATTGTCTGCTATAATTTTCGCGCCACGACCGGTCGAAGCTCGTGTATTTATATAACGTAATTTACTTGGAACGTATATCTGTTTTAAAATTGTACGTTATTAACGTTATGCACATCAACGTATAACGTTTTCTAATTTATTGCGATCTCACTAAAACGTGAAATATTCTATAAATATTAAGCTTACGATGTAATGGATTCAACGTATTTTTTTTTAAATTGATACTAGCCATTGCTTGTCTACAATCCCACCTGCTGTTAAGTCGTAATGTAGACATTGATGGTAGAACGTACCAGTAAAGCAAATGCCTATTCTCTTGAAGACACCCACATTATACTCGAATGGAAAGAATGGCGCGGGAAAAAAATAATGGCCAATCCTTTGCTGTTCGCATTAAAAATCCCGAAGCAATTAGCTTCATCCGAATGCAAGGAATATCCACAACGGATGGAAACCGTGCGTCTTGTTGTCCGATGGTGTAAAGAGGATGGGAGAATCATGTTACATCGTCTGCACGTACATTGAAGTTGATCGTTATATTTGATTTATAAATCTAGTTTGAGCTTTTATTCTCATAAATAAATCATCATCTATCACAACCGAAGTGCTGAAGTTTTTTTCTAAATGTGCACTGACGAATACGAATAAACGAGGAGACAGTTCACCTGATGATGAATAGGTCTTACAGACCGTGACAACCACAGTCGTCCTCGATAAGGGATTCTGAGGACACAGAAATCCTTGTCACCCTGACCCTACACTCACTACGTTCCACTTAGAAACGAACTGCAGCGTGGCTGACTTAAAGTGAGATATTATTAGATTTACTTGGTGTGATGTGATAATATCATTCCACACCATTTCGACTATCTTCCGGTTACTCATCAGTAGTTCTAACTTGCCATTCCAAATCTGGTGAAACTCTTCTGTTCGTAGAAAACTTCTGACAGTTCAGGGACTTAGAAGAATATCAATGCCTTTGGATAATAATATTTTTTACACTAATAAAGGCTATTATTTGAAACTCTACTCATTCTGATCGGATCTGCCAAATGATTACTAGACAAAGCGGTTCGACGTTGAATAACATTTTTTTTCATAGAGCAGGTGGCAAACCGGTAAGCAGATCACCCGATGGTATGTAATCATCGCCCATGTACATCCCATAGACCAGAGTCGTAGGTGCGTTGACAACCTTTAAGAAATATGTAGGATTTATGCTTGAAGGTCCCTAATTTGTAACTATTCGAAAATACTGCTGGTGACAGCTGATTCCATAGAGCAGTTGTACGAGGCAAAAAAAATGGTTTAAAATGTATATGTATGGATTTTTATCCTACATGGTTGGGATTAGTTATACGTGAAAGTTGTTTCGTTTTTCTATTTTTGTGGTAGAGCTGTATAAGCATGCAGCATGGAGGTCGGATCGACCCATGAAGACTCTCACAGAATATCCTCGTTTCCGTCCGATTTAAAACGCTTTCGGAAAATTGATAGCTGCGTTAATAGCATCTAGAGCGACAAGACTACGGTAGCCTACAGTAATCTAAAATCAAGACTCGTTAAATAGCGCTTATTTATTACATATACATTTACTATTTACGTCCCAAATAAATGAAAGGTTAAATCAAAATATAAAATATTGCACTAATTCGAGTAATAAATTTGACTTTTGAATATGACCTGTGTTAATTCCTGGCATCACCAAATTTGCGATGGCGATGGTAAGGTTAACAGTGGATGACGATAAAGGTGAAGGGTTTACTATTTATTTATATAATCATAGTCGTTTTTAGTAATTTATTTTTTATTGAGAGTGACAAAAGAACACGATGGCACGGCCACGTATAAAGACTTCCGGACGAACATATGGCGAAGCTTGTCCTAGAGATGCCAATGACAAAACGTACACGTTAAAGACCATGTGACTTACGACGGTCGAGTAAGACCTCGAGAGAAACTCACCTCAACAGTAACAATACAAAACTGTGCTACATAGAGAATGAGAACAAAGAACGCAGACCCCATTTAAATGGGAATAGGTCTGGCAGGACGAAAAAGAAGTGACGAACCCGCACAGTTCAGCTGATGGTGATTCCTGCGTCTCGTGTGTCAATGTGGGTGACCGTTGTCACCCAATAAAGTCAGCCCTGAGTATCTCATCACCAGTAACGACGTTCCTATAGTCTTAAAGAAGTTTATTTCACAATATAATTGTACACGAGTAAAGCGTTAGGCGCAATTCAAGAAAACTTTTAATTGATGACTACCTATTAACGTAACCTACTGATAATCTTAATATTAATTATTATACAGTTTTACAGTGGTGAAACAATTAAGCAGCTTGTTTCTAAATGCACAATGAATGGACGAAATGGACCAAAACCTCACAGAATACCAGTGTGAAAAGGCACCATAAGGCTGCTGGTTACCGTATGGTGAGGCAGGGATCCCGAAACCTAATTGGTGACAAGGAATTCCTCCTAACTCATGTGCATCTTGGATTTTTGTTGAGGATAGATATACATAGGCAGTAGCTGCCACTTACCAAAATTTGAATCGTGTGCTTTGTTACCCCCAATATTATAAAAAAAATACCAATAATAATAAACTCTGTTTATAGCTCTCAATTGTGGTCTAGGGTACGGTCTGCGAATCTTAAGGTCGTAGGTTCCAATCCGCCATTCAACTATTTTCGTAAACTATCTTCTAGCACAAGTATTTAAACTTAGTTGCGAGTGGTTAACGGCATTTATATTTTGAAAAATAATTGTATCCAAATTATTATTATATCTAAAATTTCTATAAAGAAATGTATAAAAACTACTTGACAAGTTGAAAGGAGAAAAAAAGCAAAGAGAAAAGAAAGAGAATAAGATTTATGAGACGTATTGTGAAAGAAAGAGTTGCTGATGGAAGTGAAAAATTGTTGATTTGAATTTTAAACTTCATGTTGATGTTGAAATACCATATGGTTTTTTACTTAAAAAATTCAAAACACGCTAATCTCTTTGACCGGTCATCAAATACTGATATGTTTAGTATGTACGATAATGTTAAAAACGTCGCGAATCGTTTTAATAACCACTTGGCAAAGTTACAAATCTCATGTTTTATTCAAAAAATAACATCAGAACGTATATTATAATATAAACGACGAGGTTACAATAAAATGCTAAGTAATTTTAGATGTAAGAATATTATATGCTATCAGAGACAGGCGCCGTCGTGTTCAAATTTAGAATTGATTTCCACACCATTTATATTATCTGTAGCGTTTTGGAAGTTGTATATTTACTCTATGTTTATTCTAGACGACACTGAGAATGAATCAGAATCTAATTATAAATATGTCACTGTCGATTATCCGGTGCAACGTATTGCTATTTCTGATCTAGTAACACGTCCATTCATTTATATTTAAAACTAGCTTACTCGACTGGCGTTGTTCTGTCCAAATTTCAATAAATGTGTTCCTGATGGAAATTATCGATCTTTCGAAACATTAATACAAAAGATCCCATAGAAAAAGTTATTTTATATTTATTCCCGAATTTTACAATTTTCTAGGCAACTCTTCCAATTTTTCTCTCCATAAATCATAATCTAATTCGAACTATTACACACAATTAAAAAGAACAAATCGGTCCAGCCGTCCTCAAGTGATGCGCCTATCAACGAATAACATTTAGTTTTTTAATAATTAGACGGTGCTATTTAATATACGTAAATATATAATACATATAATATTTTACGCATCTATCACTAACATACATTTATATACGTTTAAAAATACTTAAAAGTAAAAATATAACTACAGAAACTACTTAGAACGATTATATATTGAAAAGTAATAAAATTTTTATGATTAGAATGCTTACGTAAAACATTCCCCTATCATTGGGTGTTATGTTATAGATTTAAAAATACTATAGTGATATGGTTCATAAAAGTATTGCTAGCGATAAAATTAAATTAATTATCCAATTTTTTTAGAGCTTTATATTTTAGAGCTTTATAGAACTAGATATAACTGAAATATTAAACAGAGGTGACGTTAAAAGTTTTTACACGGATGCAAAACGTATTTTTGATAAAAGTTTCGTGTTTTCAAGATAACTTGAAATTATACCTAAAACCTTGGTCATAAATACTTTGACCTCAATCATGTCTAAAATAATCCATGATGTTATACGATCCACTATTAAAATTGACGTTTTCGCACGCATTGAAACTCCTTAAGCATCACATTGATACAACACCTCAGAACATCCCCGAGTAGAGCAGCCAGAGGCTGGCCAGGAGAAGCACCAGGATGAGGTAGGTGGCGATGAGGCTTGTCGTCTCGTGGTTCGGCATCTTGAAGCTACCGCCGGCTTGTGCACTTGACAAGTTGCTCCAGAAAACTGAGCTTCACTAAACTGTCGCAGAGCGACGATCGCCTACGCGAGGCCACGCCTCTTTCACACCAAATATCACCCACATTTCTAAATATGAATGTACAATAATAGAATGATCGCTTTGATAGCCGCCTTCTGGAATCGGACAGTTCTGCGATGATGGATCAATGTTGAGGACCTTCACAGATAAAAACAAACCAGTATCACTGATAGACAAACGTAAACAAATTACTGCTGCTATGTTTAAAGTTCAGATCACCTGAACCATGAAGACAGACTATTATTAAACGAAATTTATTGAATAAAGCATTTTTTTCGGGTGTTTTACGGCACTCATGGCCACGGGGGAGTGAGATGTTTGACGTCCTAATGTCATATTAATCCGATCTACCCAAGAGGAGCTCAAAGTATCTTGAGGTCTATTAATCACGGGATCCTAATAAGAGAAATAGTTCTACTAATTGTGCAGTATTCGCATAAATATTATAATAAATCATTATAAATATTAGATTTTTAAAAGTGAAATTTTTGACGTCCTATATCCACATATCAAGCCATGGAAGAACAATACAAGTTCTTTTTAATATTTAAATTGAAAGCACTGAAACTTACACAATCGGGAGTTGTATCCTCACTTAGAAAACCGTGGAATAAAACAGCCACAGAAGGAAGAGTAGGATCACCAGGATCATATAAGTGGCGGCCAGATTGACGGTCTCCGCGTTGATCGGCATGGTTGCAATCTAGCGGAGCAGGCACCAAACTGAACGCTGGAGGACCCTCGCCCGCCTTGGGGCGAACCAACGACGTCACAGGTCTGGGCCAGACTCGATCACAAAAGGATAATCCAGCGATTATAATTTTTTCAACGCATCCGTTATATTTAATCTTCTTGGTTTTATGTCGTATTTAATGTAATTTTTTTTAAAGATTTATCATTAAATAATAGAAGCGGAATAAATCAAATTTTTTGACGACTATACTATATGATAAATAAAGACAATCGGATATTAAGATGAAATTGAAATCGAGTTAATTAAAATTTGTTAAACAAACATTACAAAATAAAACGTACTACACGTAATAGACAAAATATGCGTACCACACACACACACATTGAATACGAAAATACTTATTCCGTATTATTAGATTAACGAATAGTCGTATAAATAACAGAAAACGACGTTATGCGTTAAATATTCATATCAATGTGCTAATAGATTTGTTAACGCCAGATAGATTTTCTATTTTTTTTTTGTAAACGAAACGTATTACTTACGTATTTTAAAAGACTGAATACAACATCCAAAGAGCAACGAGCAGCAACAGGAGTATGCAGTAAGTAGCCGCCAGGCTTTTCCCTTCTGAAGCGTGGCTGACCATTTTGTAGTTACCTCGGTCACTGTGTGAATGCAACTGAGGAGAGATGCAACTCTAATATGTACCAAAGGAACAAAACGACAATATTCTATTTTTCGTTTCGTAGTCGGCGTCGCATTGAGATTAATCGTCTGTCAGTTCAGAAACTCTAGAGCAACGGTCTGTTGTCAGATTTGTTTTCATCATTTTACACAACACGATGGCATTGCCAAATATTCGCAATCGTTGCACCGGTCGTTAAAAAAAACATAGCAATGTTGGATTTTTAATATTTTTGACACGATAAATAAGACACTTTAGTATAAATTCTGTTAAAGTCCGCCTCTGTCGATTCATTTCTGGAGAATGATAAGCGGTGCTATATTCGTATCGCTGGAGTATCGGCCGTGAAGACTTCAGACCACAATGTATACTCTGTACGTACCGAAACGCACTTTACCAGTATCGCACTACGGTGTGATAATTTAAACTCTATCTCCAGTGAAATAGATGTTTCAATCAAAGGTATGGAAAATATCTTTCCCCTAATCTAGGAATTGAGTAATTACTAAACGTCAAAGCAGTGTTTCTAATTATTTTAACGTTTTGGGTCATCGTCATTGTCGTAACCTATCATTAAACCGTTGCAGGACATATCTTATGGACGAGTTATCATGATCTCGGAATTAAGGATTTCGTGGGGTTGGGGTGAGATTACCTTTGTCATAGCTGCCCTAATTACCACCGGGCAAACTCACACACAATTCACCTGATGCTAAGTGATTCCTGCGGCCCATGAAACACCCAAATTCATCCTCAACAAGGAATCATAATGTAAGTGCGTTGTCACTCAGTACTGGTTGTACTGAGATGATATAACCATACAGTAGGAACGCACGGAAATGGTATCAGAATCTCCTTGTGGTTCCGAAACATAAAACAACTGAAGGATGAAAAGGCTTCAAGTTCGCATCAATTAAAATATAACATAGAACGACTTACCACCACCCTTGCGCAAAGCTTTATGAACGGAACTTTTTAAGAGTTCTTTCAAAATCATTCTAAAACAATATCAATAAATGCAAGCCTATCATAACATCTCTTACATGTAAATTATAAAGCCGATCACTAAAATACCTATATGCATCTTTATTTTTATTCTTAACTATTTTTAATAACTCAGTTCAGTAGATAGTTTTAGTTTTATATTCACTCATTTTATTAATATAATTTTTGAAAAATGGTTTTATACACACGGCGTGCTACTGAGAATGAGGTAGTCTGAACATCAGCACTGTGCGACCTTCGTATAGTATACGCTGAGTCTGTACCTTTTGCTACCTTCATTTGTTGCATCTCCTTGTGCGATTAATATTTGCGTTAGACATAACGTCTTTCTTTCTTTTTTAATGGATTTTATATATTGTTTTTCTTTGGTGACAATAAACCTTTATTATTATTATTATTAAACGCTTGGTCATCAGGTCGATGTACATATGTACATTCATTCTCGATAAGGAACTATAATGTAGATGCGTTATAACCCTTGAGGACTGAGATGGAATGCCTCGTCATCAGTGATAAAGGTGTCCGGATCCCTGCACTCGCCAGATGAAACGCAGCAGCATTATGCTATTATTGTATGCTGATATTCTGTGAGGTGATCTCAAGGCGGAACTGCGTGGACTCAACTGCGAATGTATTTTTTAATATAATATTGAGAGTGAAAAACGAGCACCCAGTTTATCTGATGGTAAGTGATGGCTTCGTATCCCGAGATACAGATTCATCCAGTTATTTATGTAAGAGTTGTCATCTCAGAGAACTATGATGGATAGAATACACAACAGTGGTGGAGCTACGTACTACTTTTTCAACAGTGGTAGAACTAATCCCTTTAGATAATGATCCGAGTCGAGGTTTCGTACCTCCTTATAAGGGGCCCTCGGATCGTATTATCGCCCCCCTCTGTTGTCGTCGACGTTCTCCGTCCACACGGGTCGGAGTGCAGCGGTGGTGCAGCAGCAGTCTCCGCGCCAGTTTCATAGCATCGTCGTTGTCTCCCTACTCAGCAGGCCTCCCGCTCGCCAGTCTATTTAGATAAAGCTGTCGAGGTCTCACACAAAAAAAAGGTATAACTATTTTCTCTGTTGTTAATTTTTTTTTCTTTGTTGTTTCTAGCTGCAGAATGGGTCAGGTCGACCGGGGAAGGATCACGCGCTCACAGAGGACATTTCCACTGTATCAGCATAATGCGGCAGTGTTTCGTGTAGGGATCTGGAGACCTTTTTTACTGGTGACTAGGCATTCCGTCTCAGTCCTCAAAGGTGACAACGCATCAGCATTATGATTCCTTGTCAAGTATGAATGTAGAGGTCGTGGGCCGCAGGAATCTCTTGCCATCAGGTGAACTGTCTGTGTTTGTTACTCTCGTTGTAATATAAGAAAAACATTCGCCATACGGAACTATTTTAGTCTTATGAGGACGTGGCCCTTCCCCAATCGAGCTGGCCTATTTATAATGTAGTAACAAATCAGCTGCAATGTGGCTCTACAAATAATTTATATAAAGATGTTTAATATATAGTAATTAATCGTAATAATAATATTTTTATTGCCTCATTTAAGTGTCTGTCATTTTTGGCATCCAATCTTCATTAATTAGTAATTATGACTTTCGATTTCTTTCGAGGCGAGCCAACAAATAACGACCATCCGGTGTTTTCGTGCCAAATAGGAACACACAAGCACACACGTACACATCAAACACAGAACCAACGAGAAAACAAAAACAGATGGGAGTCGATATGTTATAAATAGTTCAATAAATTTCAAAAGAATTTCTCTTTATACAAATCAGTACTACCATTTCATTCGCGTCGGTTCTCGTTGACAGCTGTAATTTGTCTTTACTCTAAATATATTTAAGAGCGTGAAGTATGCGTTTTTTTTTAAATACCTTACTGAACGTCCCTAAACACCCGCGCACGGGTTTATTTTAAACTCTCGTTAGCAGAATTGAAAACATCTAAGATTGATGTAACTATTAAATTGTAACATCACTTGGATAGTCAATAAAATATTATTATATAAATGAATATATACAATATAATAGAGTAAACATTTAGATGTACATAAGCGATGGCTGCGGCCCTTGACACCTACGTTCATCCTCTATAAGAAAACGTAAAGTCGTTGTCACGTCACCATTAATAAGGACATTGTATGACTATCCGCCTCCCTTACACTGGCATCTAAACCTTCCTCTGATCTTATCACATGCGTTATATCCGCATGGGGAAAAGCATGACGAGTCAGGACCTCTATATTTGCGCAAATATTTTCGCCAATGTAATTATCTTACGCACTTGGTGTAATCGTGTTGTTACCAATCATACCACGGTCGAAATCGATCATAAGGATCATCATCATAGACTCCAAGAGTACAAACTAAATGAACTGCGGTACGGAATTCTGTGCTTAGATCTTCACAGATCAACCCTTTAGTCCCGGGTTTCAAAAATAGGAGCCCTAGAGACCTTTAGTACTGGTGACGAGGTATTCCATGTCAGTCCTCAAGGGTGACATGACCATGATAGATGTCATGGGCTGCAGGAATCTCTTACCATCAGGTGAACTGTGTGCTCGTTAGTAACTCTCTATGTAATAAATAAAAATAGTGACTAAAAGGAGATTTCAGGTTCACGGGCGATCAGGGTGGAGGCTCTGATCATCCAGGTAAGCGAACCCGCGGAGGGTCGCAACTCGACGTGATCCCGGCTTACCGTAGCACAGTGAGCTTGCTAGACGAGGGTTGGCCTTGGGCACCGGTGCGTTCTGTAAGAGATACCTAACCCTATCCCCAACCCTAACCTAGTCCCACATAACTCTCTCTTACAGCAGAGTATCTTTTGAAGATCAACACCCCTTAACCAAAAAGATCTTAAGCTGAGGCATTCCGCAGTGACATAAAAATAACAAAGAAGAGTGAGATATTTATAAATCTTTCTCCTTTCATCCTCAACAAACATTCAAGATACTCATGCGTTGTGCTCACTTCTGAGGCCACGACGGAATGACTCGTTGACCTGTAATTATGTCCACTGATTCCTATACTCACAATACTAAATACATCCAGCTTTACGATGCTATTTCACGCTGGTAGCTTGTGTATGTCCTTCTCCGGTCAAGCCGTACTTGCGTCATAGCTTTGAAGCACACAGGCGGTGTGTTATTTTAATTTCCATGGCTTTAAGGTACCAATACAGTGAGATAGTACACATTCCTTCACTTTGGAATCAATCCAAGATTCGTGTGTGTGTGTTCTTCAAATGACTCCAATACATAGATCGAAATTAGCCCGGATTACCCGTTATCAGCTCGCTTGATCACAACTGTTCTAAATGGTTCTATATTGAATGAATTTATCATATTTTTTATTTACTTATGTAAACGCATATACATAAGTGTATATTGTTTTGTTTATATTTATATATGGTTTTTTATTTATTATATTTTAATTGTTAGTGTTGTAATAGGTGTAGGTAGATCTATCCCATTATCGCACCACACCTTGGGTTACCTGGTAGAAAATACCTATAGGCATTACATCCAACCTTTGTATCCTTTATTTGTTAAAGTAAATGCAATACAGAATAAATTAATAAAAATAACATTGGAATGCCTTATTAACAGGGTCTCGAATTTATTTTCTCATAATACGAATCAGAGTAATGCTAAGGTGTTATTGTACGAAGGTACTCTTTAAAGTTCCACCTTACATCGGTCGTGTCGACTAATTAAAGATGCAGCTAGTTTTTATCTGCAGCGTGGCACTACAAAGATTTTTAATTTTTTGACATTTTTTTACAGATCCAGAGGATGTAATGGAACAGTTTTGTAAGAACTATGCTATCTATGGTTTTTAACTCTAATGCCTCCGCATCCGGCACTTTTCAACACTAATGCCTCTGTGGTTATAATTTTACGTCACAACATCTAATTATTATCAATAAACATCAACTGCGCAGGATATATTAAAGTGCTGTAAATGTTTGTTATAACAGTCGCTAGAGGTAAACGCAACAAACTACGAGCCGGTACTAGGAACCGTCGACCCCGTGACGTGCTCGACGACCCCCACTTCATGAGGGAGTCGAGCCCCAGTCCGTCCTCAACGGACCCTGGACCATCACACACCACCGACATCTCGCCGCGTCACCCTCGCATTCGAGCGCGACGCAATCTTCACGCTTCTGCGACACCGCGTACAATAGATACACCCGCGTGTCATGGCGGTTCTCACCACCCACAGCTTCCGACTGACTAGACAACAAATGGCGTCCGTCAGAAGCTAGGTCCGCATACCTAACCTCGGACGGTCAGTAGATATCACCATCCATTCTCCACTCTGGAGAATCTTCCGATAGCTAGGGAACTGGCACTTAGGTGGCACTATCAGATAGGAACGATAACAGAGCAGACCGACACGCCCAGTGTACGATCGCTTTGCGTAAGTAAGAGAACCAAACTCTATAACCAGCACAAGGACCTCTCAGTTCCGTGAGCCCTGTGACCGATGAAGCTGTAAGAGCCGCATAGGCTAACAGCATCAACATCAACAGAATCTAGGTTTCCAACAGCCACTCATTCGGTCACCCATTTTCTGAATATGCGATAGATGCAGTGTCAAGAACATAGTATATTCACAAACTCGCCTTCAGTCGTAAACCAACAATTTATGTTGCACAATTTTTATTTCTCGACTGGATATCAAACCCAGAATCTGTGACGTAGCAGCCAGGTACTCTGACCTCGATCCAATTCAACTATAATAAAACATCGATAATCGAAACATATTATTCAATGACTGACAGAAAGACAGACATTTAGTTACGTACATTCGCGTTTAGCGTATAATTATTTAAAACCTTTTTTGCGGATGGATATAGTTGTCATGAGCCGCAGTGTGCTTGTTTGACATCAATAGTATTACAAAAAAGAAAGAATCCGTACTTTCGTAACTACAGTGGACTAGATTAAGTCGTTGGATAAGCAAGAAAGCTTACAATTTACACCTCAAATAATTACCTTCAGCGATTTTCCTTTTGCATGTTTTGTTCTCTAGTCATTCCATTGATCCACTTCGCGTCGTTAACCTACACAGACACATTAATAAACGCGTTATTTATATTCATTCCATGTTTACTACAAAGGAATTCACAAGGAATCTTTTTGAATTCCTTCATATTATTACAAAGATACGAATCATGATTGAGATATTTTATTAAGCCAAGTTTTTAATTACGAAAAACTAATTTGTACGGGTTCATTGATGGAGTAAGGTTCGAATTACCGCATAATCAGTACGTGGCATTAATGAAACTGACTTTGCGGTATTAACTGTACTTTATACTGTTCTATTATATAACTTCCACCCACGGCTACGTAGCGCTTTTAATATTACTACGCTATGAAACCGGTACAATCACAAAATATCAATGTAAAATTCAGCTTAACCTTGTTTATTCGTGTGGTGAGAGAAAAGATCCGCTGGTATTCTATAAGATTCGTGTGCTCGTGGACCACCAACGATTTCTACAGCTCATGAGTCAGCATCCGAACTTTACGCCGCTATTCGCTCTTGCACTATAATGACCATGGAATAACTACGACGAGTATAAACTATCATGGTTATGTTGATGTCATCAGATATCACGTTTCTGTGGTAGTCATGCTTAAAATCATAACTCATGAATACCACCGGGACATGGCCACGCCTCACAGAATACCAATAATAAAATAGCAGCATAATATCGCTGTGTTTGATCTGGTGAGTGTAGCGACCCAGAGGCACAAATTACTAGTGACGAGGCTATGGAGGACGGTAAAAAAAAGTAATCAAGTTTCGAGAGCGTACTACGGGACGTAAAAAATACAAAACTGTTTAATTGTTTTATATTATAATTTAATAATAAACTACTTTAACTGACCCGTGACCAAAGTGAGTCGCCCACAACGAATGTACAATTCGTTACTTAAAACTAAATTCTATAATATAACCCGAGATCCTGGTACAAACAATTCCTTCCATTTTAATCTGTAAGTGTCAAACGCATTTGCCTTTTCGTTCTTTGTCGAGGAAAGGTTAGTTATTACTTGTTATTACCCTAATTCCAGAAAGTTTTGCAAAATGTAAATGTAATTTCGCTATATCAATGAAACAAATAATTTAATATTACACGACACAGGATATCCTGTTTTAAAAAAGCAATAACTGTCATGTACTTTTAAAGATTTTTTTCTTAAATATTAATAATAATATGAAATTTACTTTTATAATTTACGAGTTGATATAAATTAATTTGAATGAAGAGCATATTACTTATACTTGTTTATATTTAAACCGTCTGGAAATTATTAATAATGCCCAAAAATAAGGAGACAATACGCTAATAACTGTTGAAATTAGTTAGGAAATAGTAGGGATTTTTAGTTATTTTATTCATTCATGTACTACAGATGAGAAACAGTACTACTAAATAGTACTCTTCTTTTTCATCTTTTTATTTCTCTTCTTCTTCTCTTTCTTCCTCTTATTCTTCTTCTTTTTTCCTCTTCTTCTTCTTCTTGTTCTAATGAATTCTAACTACTTACATTGCTAATATGCCTAAAAACCAAAAACTATGTTCTTATGTACCATCAGACTAATATTCTGACAAAGAGTAGTAGGATTTATATATTAGCTGTTTCACTAAAACTTTAAATATTTTTAGCAAATCGTAAACGAAAAATAGGCGTCACAAGTTTGTTTTCGTTTCTTGTGTTGATATCGTGTGCATTAGATTATGTAGAATATTTTTGTAATTTCTTACATATAAACAATGTCGTAATTATATCGTGAGATAATCATTAAAAAGACTATTTCTTTAAATTTCTCCCTTAGTGAAACTCGAATTTAGATTATAAATAGTAAGTATTCGTACTATTTATCGTATTTAATCTAAATTCTAGTTTCGTTATTGCTCATTTTTGATCTTAATAATAATAATTAAAAAACGGGTTGGGACTCCCGGACGGGCAGTTCCGGGCTCTAATGGGTAAGGCGGTGCTCCTCGACACCGCTCGTATAGTCCACAGGTTTTTCTACCTTTCACCCTAACCCTCGAAAGTTTTGTCTCCTCTGTCGAGGATTCCTTCTGGTTAATATATATATATATATATATATATATATATATATATATATATATATATATATATATATATTATATATTGTATTATATATATTTGTTTTATTATATGTTTATAGTAATTTATTGTATTGATTGGCGGAGATAGGAAAATAAAATATCCTCAAATAATAATAATGATGTTAATTTTCCTTTTTGGCACACATAAATAGCAAAATCAGGTACAGTAAAATAACTAAAAACAAACTATTTTAAAGCTATTTAAATAAGCTTTTCTTTCCTAAAAATATTTTAAAAACTATTTTGTATTTGACGAAAATACGTAGTCATTCTCAAAGAAAGATAAAAGACACAAAAATATATAATAATCCGAGATGAAGTTAAATCTATAGACCCGATTGTTTGTGTATTTTGTTTGAAGTATGCATCCCGCTTCTAAAATATGACTCTTAAAAAATCCTACAAATCTAACATCAAACGCCACAACAATACAATACACTGATATCTTGACGGGTTGCGTCATCACTATAATATTTAATATCTTTGCTATTTCGAAGGTCTTTTAATTCGAGATTCCCGAGCAAAGAGTACGAGGTGTCGACAACTTTAAGTACTGATACAATGGGATATATATATAGATAGACAGTTACTATTTCCACCTCTCAATTCCGGTGTATAGAGGATGCTTCAAGTTAGTATCAACTAAAATATGGAACCTACCTTACCACCAACCTTGCGTTAATCTTTATCAACGGAAGTTTTTAAATGTTCTTTCAAAAACATTCTATTATTGAAACAAAATCAATAAACGCAAACCTACCATAACATCTGTTGAATTCATTATATTAAATCCGATCACAAAAATATATGCATCTTTATTTTTATTCTTATCTATTAATAATTACACAGTTCAGTACATAGTTTTAGTGTTATATGCACGCATTTTTTTTATATCAATGTTCCATTATCCATTTTATATTCACGCTCCTTCTGGTGCGACTTCGGGGTAGACTGAATATCAGCACTGTCTGAGCTTCGTACAGTATACGCTGAGTCTGATACCTTTTGCTACCTTCATTTGTTGCATCTCCTTGTGCGATTAATATTTGCATTACATTAGGCATGAGATCTTTCTTTCTTTTTTGTAATGAATTTATGTATACTGTTTTTTCTTGCGGTGGCAATAAACCTTTATTATTATTATCTGTGTACAATCTCGATATTTTCTGCAGCACATTTGTCACCTAGCAAAGTATCAATGGGTCGTCCATATAAATCGTAGAACCGATAACCGGGTAGTAAGGTTCTCGAATGGCAGCCTCGTTTTCGCCATCGTAGTGACACTTGATGATCCCCCACTATATGGAAAATCGACCTGTGCAAGTCTGCGGCAAGTCGGTGGTGGCAGGTGGCATAGGATCGTACTCCATGGCAGCCTACGGGATACACCTATGTTCACCAGTGGACTAGTGATGGCAATAATAAAACGGTTTATAACGTAATACACGTTCGATAATGAACGTTTTCACTATAAACCGTTTTATAGAAATCGCCATCATAAAATATAGATCAAACGTTAATTTTACTAACCTCTTCAAATAGTTTGTTCTCTCTTTTTTTATATATAATAGTTATTTGCTCTCTTTTTTTCTTCTATTCATGAATAGAAATATCTCATCTTATGAAAGTTATAGTGCGTCTTGCAAGTGTTAGTAACTTACTGAGTGTCCTCTCACTCTGTCGAGACCGACACGATGAAAATAAGTAATGTTATTAGTGATAATAACATTGTTAACTTTTCCATTCTAACTAAGCTGAAATTGCTTAAAGATAGTTCACGGCAATAGTTTTTTATATTTTTAACTTTCTAAGCAAGTGCTTGACCACGATCCCACCTGATGTTAGGCGGAAATGCAGCCCTGGATGGTAAGGCGCACTAGCTCAGTAAATGCCTATTCACTCAACTCTTGAAAACACCCACATTGTAATCGGAGGGAAAGACAGACGCGGACAAACTATTGCAGTCCTTTGCTGTACGAATAATGAAAGATGAAGCAAAGCGCTTCGTTCGGGTTTGAGGGATGTTCACAACAAAAGGATGAAATCCAGCAGTGCGTCGTGAAGTCCGAAGGCGGAACGGGGATGGGGGTATTAGATCATATAATTCCTGAGCACACTCTCCAAAATGCATTCTGTAAAACACTGAAAGGCTAGCCACCTTACGCCTGTGGTCAAGACTAAGCAGATTAGTTTCAACTGCGTCACCAATTAGCCTCTTAGCTCGCCTTTCCACCGAGTCCAAAGCTGCGAGATGGCATTTAGCGGCGCCTGCCCAAATGTGACAACAGTATTCTACCCACGACCGGACTTGAGCTTTATAAAAACTGCCCCGTAGAGAAATACCGCAGCACTTTGACCAGGATCCCAAAGATTTTTTGCAGCTATCTTCGCCTTGGACTCGATGAATCGTCCACGGTTAAGGTAAAAAAAAAGATTGAATGTATGATTCAAATCTACAACCTAAAGTTTCGCAGACCGTACCCTAAACCATTAGGCTATTGACACTTCAATTGTACCAATGTTTTGTCGTACGTATTAAGAACTAGGAAGATGCCAAGTCTGAATTCGAGGAAAAGCTGCGACGAAATATTGATGACACGTGGTCGTAAGTTTTGATGATAGGGAAGGATTTTGGAAGAAGGGAATTGGAGAATTAAATTATATAGCTACTCCGCACTATCCTCAGATGCTGAAATTAAAAGATGGAATAGCATAGTCAGGAAGAATGGTGATATCCTTGAACTTATCATTGTATTCTTATTATATTGGGGTTTGTAATTAAGTGCGTAGTATTATTATTCTAGAGCATTGTTTCGCAACCATATATGTACATATATCTACATATATGTACATATATCTACATATATGTATATGTCTCGATCCACGAAAAAGCTACAAAGGCCATACATAATAACATTTTAATTAATCGTTTATTTAAAGTAGCACGTAAGTTTACATGCGTCTTAATACAAAATGTATTATACTAAGAATCTGAGAATATCGGCATAAGTTTTTTTATTCATGTTAATATTAAATTTTAAAAACAACATTAAAATTCATTCATTTAATAAACG
Organism: Teinopalpus imperialis; assembly: GCA_029286865.1. Taxonomy (NCBI): domain Eukaryota; kingdom Metazoa; phylum Arthropoda; class Insecta; order Lepidoptera; family Papilionidae; genus Teinopalpus; species Teinopalpus imperialis. Next base: position 1,755,045 of record JAGSMU010000028.1, read on the forward strand.
ATTTTTTATATACAGGTCTTATTTATTGAATAGATTGAGACCCCCTTTAATAACAAACTCGACCTCCCAGTTGCGACCTCAGGTTGAGAAACGATGTTCCAGAGCTTATAATTTTAATGTAGGTACGGAAGTTACCTGAGCTTTATGTTTAACGACGAGAGCTTGATTTTTAGCTTTGAAGGAAACACTACATAATTAAATACGTAATTAATGATGGTAAACCGAGCCCTTGGGCTGGTTATCCACTAATAGAGGTCTCAACCCGGCGAAACTGTAAATGCCCTCATGCTAACAGCGGTCATCTAGCCGAAATAAAATGAAAAAAAATTAACAGTGGTACGAATTTGTCAGCTTGAAATTCGTAATAAAAAAAAAGTTGAGCAGACAATGACATTTAAAAATCGTGCTTTGTTTTATTAGTTTTTTTTTAAATTCTGTTTCTGTGGCTGGTGTTGTTCCTTATATAGATCCAGGGATATATTTTTGCCGTCGGCAAAGTATTTGGAAATACGCCACTGAATACCGACGGCAATAAACCCGACAACCATCATCAAATCGCACTAAGCGTAATATTTATTAAAATAGTAATGTCATAATCGCTGTGAAATATGGATCTATTAAAAAAGTTGTAAATATTTATGATTACTCATCTACGCGAAAACATTTTCTTATATAGTTAAGTTCAACTGTCGTACCGCCAATTTAGTACTTGCTATTTTTTTTATTACATGGAGAGTTACGAACGAGCACACAGTTCACCTGATTGTAAGTGATTCCTGCGGCCCATGACATCTACATTCATCCTTGAGAAGGAATCATAATGATGCTTTGTTACCCTTGAATTCTGAGATGGAATGCCTCGTCAACAGTAATTAAGGTCTACGGATCCCTTTCTAAGTAGTAATAATTGGGCTAATGCTCGGATTTCGTATATTTTCTTTTATTTCAAAATATCTTTTTATTTCCCATAACGAGCATTGCAATTTATAAAATACTCGCAATTTGTATATTTATACAATACGTCCATGATTTGGTTATCTGCTTGTATATCTACATGTAATAATTTAACCTTTAACACCAAATCCTAACTTTTTTTTCGTTCAATAGATTCCGAAAAAATAAGTTCCGACAGACGGACGGCCGGATACAAGAGTTATCGTACTCCCTTTTTACAGTTTTATACAGGGCAGTTTTTAGAGTACCGAATGTACGGTACTCTAAAAACTGCCCTTTTATAATTACTAATGCATAACACTGCCGATTTTTGTGACTCACCGCTACTATATGATAAAAACTAATATATTATTTTTAAACGGTAAAAATTGTTGGATAAATTATTTTTTTTTAAAATATATCATGTATGTGCAACAGGATAAAAAGAGCGTGATTGTAAGTTTTATGTCAATAATATATTACACCTCTGATTGTTATGTACCTGTGTTATTTCTTACTTAATTGAAAATACGATATACATTATTGTGTAAAATATATAAAGCCTTTCTTCCTGGACATAATTTGAAAGAACAGAAAACGTCTGGCAACCTCCAATCTCGATATCAATCTCAATCACGAATCAATATATCATTTAACCGTTGATCATTTTCTACGTTAGCGTCAATATCTATAATCTAATAATCAACCTAAAGCAATGAATAACACTAAGGTTTCACATAATAATGCTATTTTCCGCCTCCAAACAGAATAAAAATATCTTCATAGTTAAGCGCACAGAGCAAAGACCGTACGTAAGCTGATTTGATTTATTTTAAAATACAAAGTCTGGAGATATATTCCTGGAAAAAATCCAAATTCCAACGGCTCGTAACATTTTTATTCTTTAAACGATGACTGAATGATGAAAACTTGTAGATGAGGATGCTAAGAATTATTAACAGTCCTATAAAGCTTATTTATACATATATTTATTTAGTTTAATTACCAGTTTTCTTTAAACTTTATTGATAAAAACTTCCGAACACAGAACTAATAAACTACCCGAGATATTTTTTTCTATTTCTGTTTATATTGATATTTATTAAATTAACATTTTATTTAACGATAAAATATAGTTATAATCAAACTGTTTGAAATAATCAGCAAAGATTAATAGATACTTAAAAAAAATGCATTTATGCCAGGCGTTGCTTTTGTTTTATACTTCGGATTAGAGAACAAAGAAGTAAGAAATAAGCAAGACATGATATACCTCATATCATCTATTCATATAACAAAGTGACATAATATACTGTATATAATAAGTTATACTTAATAATAAAGTGAATGTTCGTGTATGTCCTAATGCAATCTAATCCTTAAACATTCAGTTTTCTCTCAATACTTTAATTCACCGCAGTGCATACTAGGCATGGAACATTTCACGAATCATTGGTTATTTATCGCATCACAAGTGATAACTCAAATTACTAGACACATCAGTTACATGCATTGATATTGGTCGTTACATCGCGCGAGCGTAATTTTAAATCACTTACAATTCGCAGTATTCCATCGTATTAAAAATATGATAAAACTTGGTTGTTACTTGGCAAAGTTACGCGTGCATTAGAGATAAAACAGTAATATTGCATCAACACCGTTATTTCTAAACTCTGGATTATTTCTCTTTTAGGCTACTGGTCATAGTTTTGTCTCGTTGTGTTATTGTATGTATAATGTCCTATCATAATAATTATCATCATATCACAGACTGTCAACAGTCCATTGTTAATATAATAGATTGGCAATTGTGTACACATCTTTGACACTTCTTTTGTGATCATGAAAAAACATTTAATTTAGAAAACACTTAAATAATCAACAAATGGATGCAAATAAACTGTGCCCCGTAAAGTCACTAAAATAATATAGCATACAGATGGAAAAAATATAACCACGTTGACAATAATCGCCTCATGTAAAATAGAACTGGTCGTTATTTATCATCCATGATAAAACAGTGACAACAAATATTTATAAATATGGAAGTTGAAAAAAGTCTAGAATTATGGATTTCGTGCCCACAATTGAAATTAACTATTTCAGCGATGCCTGCACTAGTGACCAGTGCTTAAAGTAAGGCATGCTCTTTGCCTAGTTGCCCTTATTGATTTAAACCTGGACTTGGAATTCATTTTAAGTAATATTGCTAAATTTAAGTAATTCACAAAATGATAATAGCATCATATTAGATTTCGGTCATCAAAAAATATTTGAGTACTAAAAATAATTATACGAAAAAATTACACTATAAAATCATACCCAGTTTTTTTTATGAATTAATGGTATTACCATATACATAATAAAATTAAGAATGACAAACAAGCACACAGCAAACATAGCCAAAATCTTTCATATAAAAACTTGCTTATTATTACTTTTTACAGTCTATTGTGTGTATTAAATTTATTCTTAAAACTCCAGTTTTCATTTCCAAAGATAAGCAGGAAATTAGCGAATTCTATAAAATTTTTATTATTTTTAATCGCCAACACCTTATGCGTATTTGTCAAAATTTGACGTATTTAATTTCTAACTTTTAGAATTTTGTCAAATCTGTACTATCTGTAGGCGTGATAAATAGTTAAATTAATTCTAAGCCGTGACAAGACAACATAGCCATAAACCGCCTTATCACATGATTATAATGTGAAAATAATCAACGAGCACAGACTTGTTTGATGGGCGATCTCCAAAAGACGATACGAGCTGAAGAAATGGCCACAACGAGCACGGCGGTTACAACGGTCCCTTCACAAATACAAGAGGTAATAGACTAGATATAAACACAACCTTATCTTCTATGTTTGATGTGTTAATACTTTGTCAAATGCTACTTTCTAGTTTAGATAACCGGTATGCGCATTCAGCGTCTGTAGTTTCATACGCTATTAACTCGGATATCACGATGAGTTCTGTGAAAACCTTTGGCGCGAATATTTATAAATTACGTATAAGGGTTTTGAAACCGTTAGAACCAGTTTTAAGACAGAAATATTCTACCAAAACGGGTTTATTAAACGATATAAATGTACTCGATCTTACGCGAATTATCGCCGGCCCGTTTTGTACAATGACTTTGAGTGACTTGGGCGCAAATGTAATAAAAGTGGAGAGCTTAGATGGTGATGAAGCTCGGAAGTGGGGGCCACCTTTTATTAACGGCACTAAAGATTCCTTCTATTTTATGTCAGTGAACAGGAATAAAAAAAGTATTTGCATAGATTTCAAATCAGTTGAAGGTAAGTGTATTTTTATTTTTTTAATTATATCCATTTATCTAAATATATCTGTAGAATATTAGACGGAACATTTTTATAATGGCAAAGTTACTCTTAACTTGGTTCTTCTTTTTAAATTTAGGGCTTGCCTTTTTGATGTAGCAATTTAGTAAAAATGCTTTTTAATATCAACCAGTTGAAACCATAGTAAAAAAAAGTTATTAAGTTAATCATTACATGAAATGCCATTGTATTGAAACAATTACTATTGTTTTGAGATGAACAACAAGGTCTTAATATTTATATTATATATATTGGTTAACTCTGTCCTTCATTGTTTATTTTATAAGTGTAGTCTTTATGTACTTTACTATTCACTGATAGTATGAAATTTTCTTATCCTTTTAAAATAGAGCCATGGTTGCTCAGTGTTAAGCACTCCCTTTTAATTACAAGGTTTACAAGGTCTATAAGCAAGCCAGGTTGGATCCCTTGTGCCAGTGCCAATAAAATTGCTGTTTACAATTTTAAGTACTGATTTTACTCCATGCTTGACGGATAAGGAAAAAATTGTGAGCAATCCTATAAAAATACATGTCTATGAAAAAATAAAGGAAAAAGTATTTCAAAGACCTGAAGTATGCTTTTCCGCATTGGATCTGAATGCTGAAGTATACTCCAATACCTCTAGGAAGGAAGCTTATGCTATGAGTGGGATATATATGTAAAGCCTATTGTTTTGCTTATTATATAATTACACAAATAATTAATACATTTGTTCAATAGAAATACCTTTTAAATGCTTACAGGGTACTGATAAGTTTAGAAACTAAAGGTCTTTGTTTTTAGTTAGAAGAAATTAAAATTTTGTAAGCCATATTGTTGCTACATATCCCACACTCATATAATAATATTCCATTGTATGATTTAGTCATGCAAAACCAATCTGGGATAAGAAACATAATATATAAGATTAATAGTATAAATATCATGTTTCATCTCGTAAACATTATCAAGTATGGTATAGTAAATATTTAAGGACTGTAGTGTGTATTAAAAAATTGCAATATAATCTGCTGAAATGATTTTAAATTATACAAACTTAAAATTACTTTTGACATGCCAAATTGTTATAGGCTTTAGCCTATCTCTGAAAGCATATATCTGCTGAGTGAAGCAAACAAGACACTCGGCAATTACTCTTTTTAATAAATGTTGTTTTACTTTATTTTATTCTCACATAGATTAGCCTTCCTATGTAAGATTTATTCTGAAATATCTGTGAAATAGCAGCTATTATTATAACACTGCTGTGTTTTGTATGCTGTGAGGACCCAGAGGCTACTGGTAGAGAGCCATTTCTCTTATTTCTTTCTCACTCTAGTTATCATATATTTACAGGTAAAAATGTAATGTACGACTTAGCTAGAAAATGTGATGTAATGGTTGAAAACTTTGTACCTGGTAAGCTGGATCAGCTCGAAGTAGGCTATGATATCTTGAGTAAACTAAATCCCAAGCTTATATACTGTGCTATCACTGGCTTTGGTCCAACAGGACCATACGCTAAAAACCTGGGTAAGTTATTATTTTGTAGTGAGATAATTATAATAATAATTATTCATTCTCATCATTAATGTCATGAAAATATTGTTCTTCATGGGCGAAACTGTCTCAAAAACTAAAAATACTAAACATAATCAATCCCGACGCTCCTTTTGCCGTGGGCCGCCGCCGCCCTGGGGCGTTCGTTGATCCGAGCATCAGCTGTTTTTGATTTTGTGTTTCATTGCTGGTTTTTTTTTTTAGTAATGTATTTTTTATGAATCGATCGTTTCATATAGCTGTACATGATGGAGCTTAAATAACGCTAATAAAACGTTTTAAAAATATGATTTTTTTTAATCAGGATCGATTTTTTTTTCCGTCTCATCATCAAAGGTGTCATTACTACTATCGACTATCTTCATTTTTGGAAGCGGTCTCCTAATCCCCAGTATACACTGTTATTTTATTGATAGAATAAGTCACTTCATCTATTCCCATGGAGGCAATATATTAGTAAATATTTGCATTCAGAGCTCTCCCACAAAAATTTGCTATTAGGTAGTAATAGGAAACTAAGCAAAAATTAGTTGAAAGTGGGTCATTTTGGAATAGGGCAGCGAAACCCAAAATTGGCTACAACTGTCTCTACTGACTCTGTATGGTAAACCTACAAAAAGTGGACCTGTGTTAACCCATGGTTGAAACAAACGGGATTGGCTTCGTCGTGAAGATCAAGCACCCTGTTTGGTCATCAATAACTGCGCAATGTCTCTGTGATCTAAAGGGCTGGTGGTGATCATGGAATGGTTAAAGGCATGTGAGTTAAGGTTCATGTAGGAAAACCTTAACACAAATCTGGAAAAGTATCGTCTGATGAAGTCCAGCTCCATAGCGAAGAAGATTACAATAAGTGGTAGATCTAGGAAATTGTCCGTATGGGAGCAAATATTTGCAAAACTGTTCCCACAGTACGGATTTTCTTCCCGTATTAATTTTGTTTCCGTGAGATAAACATGTCTTATGGAAACAAGGCGTGCCTTCAATTGGCATGTCAGTCTAAAAGCAACTTTATAAGTGTCTTATTTAATCTCTTCACTTTATTAAGATCACCAACTCCAAGGAGATTTACGCAGCTTCAGTATAACTCGTATTGGAGAAGGGATAGAGCGGTTCAAAGTCCCCAAATTGAAAATCCAACTGATTATTTAAAGTGATTAGTTAAAGACCAAGAGATGTCATTTCTCTGGACCAGAGAATTTGAGTAAGAATGAGAGGGTCTATACAGCTGTACATACAGACGTTGCAGCCACACGCAAGAGTGAGTAACGACCCAAGAGCACCTATTGTCCAACATTATTCCGGAAATATCCCGTCTGCTTTCAATCATGTTTTCAAGCTACTGGACAAGTCCAGTTATGCCAGTCCAATTTCGACCCCGATGGGCAGCGCTTGGGAAATTATGACATATCTTCATGTCGAATATGTCTCAATGTTTATAATCAGTACGTGTTGCCAGTGGCGACTTATGAAGATTTTCAGTTAGTTGTCTTCGCAACATTCGTATAGGCAATCTTAGTCACGGATCAAGCTATAGAGAAGGCTATGCTCGCCCATACCACGAAGAACCCTTTTTTTATACAATAAGTGGCAAACGAGCTTGCAGCTCACCCGATAGTAAGTGGTCACCGCCGCCCATGAATATCCGCAACACCAGAGGAGTCGCAGTTAAGCTGCCGGCCTTTAAGGAAAGTGTACGCTCTTTTCTTGAAGGTCCCTAAGTCGTATCGGTATTATCGAACCTAAAACGGATGGGGAAAGAAGCATCTCGAGTCGCAATCGCAGTGTAGGTCGACATGATGGAGTTTCTACTTACTCAAGTCTTTATGATGTCTTTTGAGGCCCAAGATCGTGGTTAGTGTCAGTCTGTGGGGCCACCTTTGTTTCGCAGAGGACTAGTGATGGGATGATATATATCAGTATGAGCTTTATCAATTTTCATGAAATAAAAGTTCACTGATCATATTTTCCGCCACACATAGTGATATACAAACGCTAGAAATAATTCTATTACTGTATGTTTTGGACCTCAATAGCTAGGATTGATTGATTGATTTCGATTTTGAGTAATGCTGTTGGCCTTGCGGCCTTCACAGCTTCACCGGTGAAGACTCGCGAGTTGGGAGTGTAGTGGTGTTGCTAGCACGGTATCGGCTGGCTGCAATTCCGCTACACTTTTTACCCCTGTGGACGAGGAACGTCAACGCCGACAGGGGGGCGAATATGATCCAAGGGCCCCTCTTAAGGAGGTGCGAGACCTCGGCTCGGATCATTTTCGGAGGAGGAGGTTTAGTCGGTTTGTGAGCAGCCTATTGTAGGCCGCTAGGTTTAGGACCGTACCCGCCTTTTAATACGAGCACGATGTTTTATTAGTTAGTGCACGCTTGCGCGTGCGGGGGCCTGACCGCATGGTGCGGTCCGATCTGTAAGTTTTTTGACCTTGGCTGACAGTGCGTCGTCAGGCAGGGTCAAGGAGTGTTTAGGGCGTCTTTTTTGCGGGGGCGTCCCTCGCGGGGGAGTAGGCACCTGCTGCTACCACCAGTGGGTTTGGGTGATCCTTTATCATTTCAAAGAACTTGGAAGAAGTATCCTTGAGGTATTGTTGTATGGTTGGTATCTGACAATCGCGGTGGAGATTCGCGTTTCTCACATACCAGGGCGCTCCGGTTGCTTTTCGGAGGAATCTGTTCTGAACAGTCTGTAGTGCCTCTATGCGGACCGGAAGAGCATGGGCGAATGATGGGCTTGCATATGTCAGTATGGGACGTATGCAAGTTTTATAGAGTTGCAGTTTGTGTCTTAAGGGCATTTTGCTGCGGCTATTAGTCAGGTTGAAGAGGCGACCCCTGACATAGGTCCCTTTTCTCCTGACTTTTGTGATGTGTGGTCCTAAGGTCAGACCACGAATAGCTAGGCTAATTCTTTATCTAATTTATTACGGTACTACTTATTATGTCTACGTCATCATCAAAAATAAAGCTTAGTTCTTGTCGCTGGATTAATTTCCAAATTTCTCTACATTCTGTTTTCTCTACGAATTCTCGATACGCCATGATTTCTTCTTTAATTTTACCTTCTATGCTATATATATATATATATATATATATATATATATATATATATATACATATATATATATATATATATATATATATTCTAATTGTTAGAGCTATTATATTAGAACACTAAATTATTCATTGTTTTCAGATATGATGTTATAGCGGCTGCAATGGGTGGTCTGATTAACTCAACTGGTGAGAGAAATGGGAACCCCGTGAAACCCGGTGTTGCCATAACCGACGTAACAACTGGCTTACACGCTTTCGGAGCAATAATGACAGCTTTATACTATAGGAAAAGTACAGGAAAGGGACAAAAGATCGACTGCAATCTATTGTCAACTCAAATATCGAGTATGATTAATATTGCCAATATATATTTGAACTGTGGGATCGAGCCACAGCGTTGGGGCACAGCACATGCGAACATAGTGCCGTATCAAGATTTTAAAACCAAGGATGGTGCAGTAGTAATTGGTACCGGTTCCAACACCCAATTTGCAGATCTCTGCAAAATTATAGGTAAAGAAAATTTGATCAACGATGAAAGATTCAAAGATAACTCTGTGAGAGTCGAAAATAGAGACGAATTGATTAAAATTATTAGCGAAGTTATAGTGACCAAAACAAAAAAGGAATGGGCAATAGCTTTTAAGAATGCTTCCTTTCCCAATGGGCCGATAAATACAATGAAGGATGTGTTTGAGGATGAACATGTAAAGGCTATAGAGTTGGTGAAGGACCTGTCACATCCGGATGCCGGCTCAATTAAAGTTGTCGGACCTCCGACCGTTTACAGCGCTGGGGGTAATCATGCTAGAAGCGGTCCCCCCACTCTTGGACAACATACAAAGGATATACTATCAAACTTCTTAGGGTATCATGACGCTAAAATTAATAGCCTCTTCGAGAACAAGGTTGTACGATAATTTTTCTCATAATATTAGTAAATAATATTCTTTGCCTTGTATCATGGAACAAAGATAAACATTGAAGATAAAAGTGACACACATCAATCTGAAGTGCAAAATAAATATCAAATGGAACGAAACATATTTTTTTTATCTAAACTCTTTATGGTCTTCGCTCCTTACGGTATACAAACAAATTGTTGCAATAGACACTTGATTAATCAATAAAAAAAATACTTAAAAGATTGCATTTTTTATTTATTAAATTTGAAATTGCTATCTATTATTAATTTGTATTCTATTCCATCTTCACCATCATGAATCTCAGTGTGAACCTGGAACATGAGTGGATCGGCTCGATCATCTGTTTGTTTTACCATACGAAAAGTGTGGGGATCTAATTATAGGTAACGAGGCATTCCGCTTAAGTCCTCAGGGGTGACATCTTAGAGTCTTTGTTGAGACTGAATGTAAATGTCATGGGCATAAGGTTAACTGTGTGACGATTGGTTGTGTTCCCGCTGACTTACGCTCCTGGTAAGCACAAACCTTGATGTCTTTTTTCTAGCGTCCTCACACTGATGTCGTGGTTTGCATGACGTCAATGGCGTAAAGTATGTACTTGTTAAGTATATAGTATAAGTATACACACATTCTACTCTGCCGCACTCGAGCGGCGGATAAGGACCGGGGGGATCGTTACCCCCTTGAGTGGATACCCGGGTAAAGGGGACAGCCCCGAGACCCGTTACCTGCTTGCTCTCCATCACGGGCCAGTTTGAGTTTACCTTCCATTATTCTATACCCAAAGCCATTTTTCATTTAACAATAGTGGACCATGTTTAGTTGTTAGTTTTAGTAAAAAAATAAATCTATCCAATGAAAATAATTGGTATGGTTTTTTTTCATTATATGAGTAATACTTACGACAGTCCAATAGGATTGCTGTCAATTCCTGATTATTATTATTATTACATAAATATTAATATACTGTGTTTCGTCTCGTGAGTGAAGTGGTCCGGAGACCTTTATTACTGATGACGAGGCATTCCACCTTTCGGAGGTGTCAACGCATTATGATTACTTATCGTGGATGAATACGGGTGTCATGGGCCGCAGGAATCACCATCGAAGAGCTGTTTGCTCAACTGTTAACCTCAATACAATGAAGAAGAAAAAAGACTGCACTTGTCTTTGTCAGGTGTCAACCGCAAGGGAATTCTAAGGCTATTAAATCCTATAAAGAAGAGGTCAATAAAGTTCTTAAGTCGTAGTGACAAGATTTTGCATTTTTATCGCCTACGATATTGAGATCTCTGTTTTTAGTATATTTTGTATTAGGACGCATGTGATCTTACATTTGAGGGAGGGATCGCTGGAATTGTTACCTATTTACCTTTTCGTGAGGCGCGACATAAAAATGGTTGAAAACAACGGTCCACGGGAAGGCCAGCGAAACTTAAGGTCATAGGCTCGAATCCGCCATTCGACACAAGCCTGTCTTCTCGTCTACAAGCCTATTAACGTTACTTGGCTAACAGGAATCTTAGTAATTTTAGTAGCACGTTCTTTTCTATAAAATATATTTAAAAAAAAAATACGTAATATACCAATATATAATAACATAATTATCACATTTTAGAAAAAAAACTGAAAGGTTTGTAATTTTCTATGAGTTAGAATTTTTCATTATCCGTACGAAAATTATAGCAAATTTTTCATTCGGCAGGCGCCCTTGGAGCCAGTGGCCGTGATCACGCTTCGTCCAAAGCGCACGCAAACACGCAAGAAGGTCGTGTGGACCGAGGACACCGTCGACAATGAAAATATGAACAAAAAGAAATCTAAATGTAAGTTTAGTCGCCGGGTAACAAGGAATCCAAGCTCAGGCTACATGTCGAGCCCTAGTGCTACCCTCTCTAAGCACCTTAGCTCTCTGCCACCTTTAAATTCGGTCAAACATAAATACCCTTGGGCTTAAAGCATCAATCCTCCTGTTATAACTGCACATTTGTTAAGAGTGCAGCTGACTCAATATATTTAGCGTTACTCCTAATCGGTAAGCCAAAGGCTTATAGCAATCCAAACAACACCTTCTTAGTCAGTAAGTTAAGCCCGGTGCTATTTCTAACGGAAGCCAATCCGACTTCATTCACCAACCACGACGCATGAGTGTACATTAATTATGTATTATTATTATCTTATTAATTGTTATATTTCAATTACAATTGAAATCTTCAATAAAATATTATATTTTTTAGCGAACTCTCCGTTGCAACATAAATACGGACTTATTTTTTCTTTACACTTGTCTAGTCAACTGTACAAACGATATGCTGTCGATTTCTACCATGGTGATTTGTACTTGGACGTGTTCAGTGCTCAAATTATATTATAGTACCGTAAGTATTTAAGACAACACGGGGAGAATTTTTTGGCTTTCATCATTCCGATGTACAGCATCAGATATATTTTCAACCGTGCGAAGTCATCGTGTAGCGATATATTCATGGTACGGTGTGCGAAACTGGAGTATGGTAAATTATATCATATCAAATTCAGGTGCACGTTTTGCGCATGTCTAGTCCAAATTAGAAAAAAGAAGCTACTTTTTTTAACTATTCCCATTGGACAGGTTGCTGTATATACGAGAAGCCGCGGAAATTCGACGAATCTGACTCCGAGAGCAGCGACGACGAATGCGAACACTGCTTCGGTCACGTGGAGCACAAACGGCACAAGCATCCAGCATCCGGGCAGACCAGCACGGAATTGCAGGTGAATGAGATAGATATATCGTGATAGCTTTTTTATCGCTTCCTGACACATTTTATTTTAATTATCTCTACATTACGTTGAAAAAATATTCCAGGCAAAGTTTTATCTCAATAACCTAAAATGGAATAGTTTAATGATTATTTTATTAAATTTGGCTCAAATTTACACTTTTAAAAAAAACCTTTATTTATCTTTTTTAATTTCATTTAGAGTAACCAAGCACACAGTTCACTTGAAAGTAAGTGCCTGCAGTCCATGACATCTACATTCATCCTTGACAAGGAATCATAATGCAGATGCGTTGTCAACCTTGAGGACTGAGAAGGAATGCCTCGTCACTAGTAATAAAGGTGTCCGGATCCGCTCCTATTTCAAGCTGGTATTCTGTGAAACTAAACGCAACATTAAACCAAAGGTATAACCTTTTTTTTATACATTTATATAGTAAAGCATTTTGCGTAGTACATAATAAACATTAATTACGTCATTAGATTGTACCATAAAAAACAATGGCGTTATTAATTATGCCCTTGAGCCAGGTAGTTAAGTTAATTAGGTAGAAGTCTAAACATTAAATGTAATTTTTTTATCTTTCTTTTTTGGAATAATATTATATATACTAATTATGAACTTGCTTTGGATGCGTGCACATTTTTAAAAGAGTTTTTTAATTAATATTTCGTGTCACGATATGGGCGCACATGTCTCCTATACATCTACACACAGATTATGTGATAACGCTGGTTGTGTATTGAACTTTCATGAACTAGCTTGTCTATACTGTTTTCTAGGAGGAAACGGAACCGCCTATGGAAGTGTCGCTTCGGCCAAAGGATGATCCCCCCTCTCCGCCAGCTCCGCCCACACCACCTGGCAGTTAGAGTATCCTTCACATACAGTAACTACTATGACTTATTGAGTTATATAAAATAGTGTAACCTTCAAACCTTGTTTAGTTAGGATAAATCTATAATTTCATGGTCATATGACAATATGCTAATTGTTAAATCTAGATAGTTGAAAGATGTATTCAGCTATTTGGAATCTATATAACTAATAAACTTTAATTGCTATCGTAATTAGAAAAATATGCACTGAACCGAAGCGGTCTTTATAATTGAGTTCATAACTTCTACTAGTATATACTTACTAGAATATTCTCCAGCTTTTTAATCCCTGCAGATAAAACAATCTGTCAAAGTTTTTTTGATCAAAATCCAAAACTCATTTCTTCTCCAAAAGCTATCATTACTTCCTAGACTTGGCAGAGAAGATGAAGTGGCTCCCGCTTCCCACCACATGCAAGCATAACATCACGCGATGTTAGATAGTAGGATGGGGGCAGGTGAATTATGGATAGAATTAAATGTCTCCATTTGTTTATACGAGCAATAAAAAAAAGACTTTATCTGTAACGTAACATCAATACCAATTATAACAGATCGGCACAATTAATAATATCATCAATTTTAATATTCAAGGAACTTATTTGGTAACATTTGTTTGGTAATATGCAGATAACATGTTTATAAAATTTTGAAAATACGTTATCTAAATTAATCGATGTTTCGATAGAAACTGACTTTTAAACATTACATGTAAAAGTCCTTGAATCATTTTATAATAATTGCTTATTCATCCGAACACAAATTATATGTTCTTACAAATGGACAGAGACAATGCTTCATAAGTATTCTAAACAATTTGCTTGTTTAAGTACTTAGTAATTAGGTTGTTTGGTCCATTTACACAATGCTTTAATAAGAGTCCAAAACAAAGAACTTTGAGTGAAACCTTCAGCGGATGTGATGATAATAGTGCGTTTACTATATTACTGCAGGGTTGTAAAACGTAGCACAGTAAGTTTTATGGTAACGTATAATGGTGTTTACAAAATCTAAATAAAATACTTTAATTGTATCCCCGTATTATTTACAAATAGATAATAAGAGTTTTAATTATAAAAACATTAACTATATTTATTTTTTTTGATAAACCACTGTAACTAAACTAAAACTAAATTGCATAAAGAGCTCGCTAGCATACCCCAGTATTTTTATCGACAACGAGCGCTTGACGTGCACATCACTACATAAAATATGGTATACAACGCGACCTGTAGTTAGATAACAAACGCACTATAAAGCAATTTCTCAGATTAATACTATTACATATAATAAATATCGATAAAAAAAATTATGTGGTATCGCTATCCATACGATTTACGCACGCATACCTGTCAACTTATTACATGCACGTCTTTAGTGTGTCTGTCAATGTCTCTATTCACGATAGTGATGTAGTTTGGAGTTACACAATTTAATAAAGCGTCATTAGCCTAATGAATGGTACGGTTTGTAATACTTAACGTTGTAGGTTCAAATCCACCATACGCCTACTATCGTGAACCATCTTCTAGCACAAGGAATTATGCTTAGTTCGAGTGATTAACCCATTAGAAATAGCACTGCTAGCATTGTTTTAAAAAATATATATCAATCCACGTGGATAAACTAATACAGTTAAATACATATAAAACTTATATAAGGATCATGATAAATTATATAAAAGTTTTCATAGCTATCTCGTTATTTGAAGTTCATAATGAGACAATGACCAAAACTATCCTATCTTTCTTTTATTTCAGGGTGATGTTGCCATCTGAAAAGAGGATGTTGGCAAAAGACAATAATTTCAACTTTACCAATACGTTTTTTAATTCTTTTGTAATTATAAAGATATATTCATATAATATAAATTTATGTAATTTGTAGTTAATTGTTTAAAGTTAAACGATACAATTTGATATTTAAAAAATGTTTGAAGCATATAAATATCATGAGATGATAAAAGTGACGTAAAAAAATCGATAGAAAAAATTTCTGGATTTCTTCTAAAGCCCTGTATTTGGTATATTTAAGACAGTCTCGGACTTCTTAGCTTAATTGTCCTATTTCCATTGTTCGCGGTGTATCCTCCGCTTTAGTTTTATGTTTTTTTTTTTCATATTTATAATCTAAAATACCACAAAATTGGCAGAGTAAACTAAAAAAGCATGGCGTCATCGATATGTTAATTGGCAGTTAGACTAAAGCCTATTACTATACATAATCTATAATCAAGGCGTTATAATATTGAGTTAAGATAAAAAAAAATTATGTCTTTGCCCCTTTTCAAATTATAACGTATTTCTCATTCGTACTCTTTAAATTTAAGACTAATTTTTTATTAGGATATAAAAATATAATATTTATAGTAAAAAGTTTCAATGTATTGTGGATTCTATGAAGGAGTTGAGATAAAATGTAATGTAGACAGGAATGTAAAAACAGTGTTTGTTTGCCTTGAAATCTTGTGATTTATTATAATAATAATTCTACATTCGTTGAGAAACTATATGTTATTTTTTTCATCACGTTCGTCTTATTGCTAAGATCAACATAATAAAAGTAAAAATAAAACTAATCTCGACGTTTTTAAAAACTCAGGTTAAAATCGGGACGTCAAACACCTAAGTCCTCTCGTAACCATGGCACTTGAAACGTCGGGAATTTAAAAAGTATGAACAAAAAAACACGATGAAATCCGTAAAATTTGTCCATGTATTTGCGTATGTATAAAAAACTTCAAGTTATTGAAAATTATTGGATTAAGGACCTGTAAAAATTAACGAGAAATGCTACAATAACATTTTCTCATTGCAATGAAAAGGACTGGCTACACTAAATTGTATTTATTATTCAAATAAAATTAATTGATGTCTATGAAATAGGCCATAAGATTTTACAACTAAAAAAGAATTTAAAAAATCCAAAAGTATATTATCAGTAGTTTAATTGTCGCTGGCAATTTTTGTGATTTCGGAAATACCGCTGGCGACAGTCCTTTCCACAGAGCAGTTGTGCGTGGCAGGAATGACAAACAGAAATGTTATATAAAGCAGTAAATTGTGTTTAAACTCGGCGGCTGGAATGAATCCGAACTAGAACTACTACTCTGAACTAGAATTGTTAAATACGAACTGAGGTAATGTGATTTTGTGTATTTGTTAAACTATTATATAATTGTTATCGATGATACCGACATGTAATATAGATAAATGAAGTATTCATTTAAATACGAATAATGTTGTTTTATTGTTACACGAATATAAACCACACATCATCATCAAACATCACGGTATAGGACGACCCTTAAGATGCGAGTGACGTCCGGTGCAAGTCTGCGGGAAGTCGATGCAGGTGGTTCAGGATTCTCTGTGGGGCAGTTTTGGGCACTATTTAATTGTAAGGTACAATTAAATATAACAATTGATTAATTGTTAACTGTGATGTTTCAATTAACAATTAATCAATCGTTAATTGTTCCTGCAATTAAACTTTTCACTTCAAATTTAATGATGTGAATAGAAATAATATGAGATGGATCTGGTTGACCGAAGATCTCGCAGTCAGCAGGAAGCCGTTGGTTCCACGCCGCATAAATTGTTCTTTGTGGGAGTTATTAGGAGAGGCTTATGTACAGCAGTGGACGTCTTTTGACTGATATGATTACGAAGGGGATGTTAATGTTTCTCGTTAATAGAAAAAAAAGTCCCGTTATAAGTAATAACATAATATTTTTTATGTATTCATTGTTAGTTTTAATTTTTTCTTACAACAATTAGAAATATTAGTTGCATTATTTCAATTGTATCTTGCAATTAACATGAGTAAATTTGTAATAGTAATTGCAATATGCACCTTACAGATTAATTGCAGTTAAATTATTTGCGATTAAATTAATTGTATTTAAATGATTTGCGAATAAATTAATTGTAATCAAATTAATTGCAATTAAATTTTCAATCATTTATTAAGATGATTAAAATATTCATTGATTGTTGAATACCCAACACTGCTGCGGGCGAGGCCTATATTCAACAGTAGACTAGTGATGAGCTGAATTGATGATGATGATTGTTGACCTTCAAGTATAAATTAGAGGCCTAGTAAATTGCTTTCTATATATAGTATTTGTTAAAATCCTTGTAAATCGAGACATACCAGGTATGGATTTTATCTTGGTAATATATAAACTTTTGTCATACGGAGACGACAGTTACTTGTACCATCGGTTCGTTACATGAAGTTTATTAAAAAAAATGTTACGGTTTCTATGCGTCATCGTTTCAGTCTATCGATAGAAAAGTCCTATTCAGAAGTTATCCTTGTGCAATAAGATCGGAGGAAGGTTCAGACGTAGTGTCAGTGACACGGGACATCGGACAACCGATACCCGGACCCGAAAATCAAGTTTGTGATGCACAAATATCGTTCCTCGACTGGGTATCGAAGCCTAATTTAATAATTGCAAATAAAACAAAAAAGAAATTTTCTTGAATGTTTATTTAACTTTTATATATATACACAAACTAGACATAACCTAAACTCATAAAATTACAGGCGAGTAGTACATTATTAATATATTTATATTATTTTAACAGACAGACAAAGAAAGATCACGTATAGCAATAGTCGACAAGAACGTTTATACATATAAAACATTAATCAAACAAAATTTACAATAAACCTTACGAAGATTATATAAGTATACCTCATTTTTTTTTTTATTTGAATGAAAGTGACAAACGAGCGGACAGGTCATCTGATGGGAAGTGATCACTACGGCACACGATATCTACATTCATCCTCGACAAAGATCTACGATGATACATAGTCACTCCTGAGAACTGAGCTGGAATGCCTCATAACCTGTTTCACCCCCTCACAGCAGCAGCCGGTATTCTGTAAGGGTGTAATCCTTCTGAGATGGAGCTAACACATTCATATTGCAACGTAGCACAACATAATGTCCTCGGACCCAGAGCACAACCGAAACCGTGCATATATAGATTTTATAATTATGTATTTTTCATCGATATTTGTGGAAAATTCCCCGCTCTAGGTCCCTTTCTTGAACACAATCTGACCCTTATACGTTACTATTGGAGCAACAAAAGAACCAGCACCACGCCTTCACAGAATACCGGCGTAAAACAGCAGCATAATGTTGCTGTGTTTCGTCTCGTGAGTGCACAGGGATCCGGAGACCTTTATTACTGGCGACGAGGCATTCCATCTCAGTCCACAAGGGTGACAACGCATCTGCATTATGATTCCTTGTCAAGGATGAATGTAGATGTCATGGGCCGCAGGAGTCACTTGCCATCAGGTGAACTGTGTGCGAGTTTGTTGAATCATCAGCGGTGCCGCGTGGTCCTCTATGCTCTGTTGCCTACTCTAGATATGAGGCAGACCCGGCAGTGGCATTTGGCTGTTACGTTTACCCAGCACCATTCTTCTCCACGCCACGGATTGACTGGTAGAAAATGTCATTGCTTCTCAATATTTTTTATGTACTTTGTAAGTAAATAAATTAAAAAAAATGCAGGACAATATGATAATAATACTGAGCGAGCGATAACGCACGACAGCGTAACAGTAAAAGAGATCGGGGTGATTTAGGATATTTTTTCTCTGCTTGTGCGTCATTTTTCGTCGTACAATGGAGACCAAAAAACAAACCAAATTTAGATTTTGTATGTTCACTACGTTCATGCTGTGGTAAATTATGCCCTTTAGTTTTCGTTCATAACCAGACGAAAGCAATTCCGTAGAATATATTGTGCCGTAAGCACTCGAGCAAAATCAATGACATTGTAATACATACATACATCAAATCCAAACACCAAAACCAACGATTCATTATGCGCATTTTTTGCTGGGTATTGAGATCTATGCCTTACGATATAAAATCTATATATATTTTTTATTTAAACTTTAAACAATAAATCATAATAAAAAAATATATATAAAACCCACTGCTAAGCTTAAGCCTCCTCTCTGGAGATCCTCATAGCCCACTGTGGATTAGCGGAATTCACATGTCTTCGAAATATTTTTCATTATTTCTGAGACATGCAGGTTTCCGCGCGATGATTTCCTTCGCCGTCAAGCGCCACTTATAATTGCGATTGACCGATGTCGGGAATCGAGCTTAAAAGCGATACGTTACACCCACCACGCCTCTCGTATCGTAATAAGCGATGTATTGTTACAATTGCACACAACAAAAGATCTAACATTACAATAATTATACACTTACTGTATTGTAAATAATAAAAGTCACATATAATTGCATCTAATTCGTACATAATTTGTATTTGGGGTAAAAAAAACACAGTGAATACACAGGTGAACTAGCAGTTGGCAAATGACACCCACGTTCATCCTCGATGAGGAATGAATGATAATGAACATCCGTTGTCAGTCCCTGCGGACTATGATGGAATGTTCGGGATCGCTACACTCTAACGAAACACAGCAACGTAATGGTAATATTTTGCGCTGGTATTCTGTGCGAGAGAAGTACAACGAAAAATCAGTTAGGGAGTTTCAACAATAGAAAGGATCTTTCCTTTCGACTTGACAAAGGAGACATTCCATCTCAGTCCTTACTCGGGAAGTATATGCATCCCATTTGAAAATGGATAGATGTATACGACTTGGAGACCTTCAAGAAAAGATCCTCACATAAAGGCCGACAGCGCATCTCTTATAGTGTTAGGGTGTTTGCTGGGCAGCGTTGATCACATAAGATTAGTGTTATTAATAATTCATCATCTTTATCAGTCTATTCATAGTCCACTGCCACATGCCTCCCCTATAGATTGACACCAAAGCATGACCCTTAGTCACTTGCATCCATCTATTTCCAGAAATAATTATGTCCCAGTATTACGGTCACGGCAACCTCTGATTGATATTGGAAGATATCAGGCCAATGAAACCCCACACGAACTGAACACATTATGTTCCTATTTCCTGCTCGAATTCCGTAAGGGTTTTCTCCTTCACCGGTCCATTCACTGTTAACGTATGAGAATGAAATAACTAAACTAAACAAAAAGACCCAAAAAACAATGTGTCTATCAGTCTTATAACGCATATCCTATGGTGCATAGACCTTCTTTATCCATGATAGATGATATTATCATCCTAAAGTTTAAATTCAAAAATGGAAAAATGCTCCCACAACTTTTAAATCTAAAATCACAACATTCAATTATAAGAATATATAATATATATATACTGAAAATTATTAATCGACTAGCGGACCTTGGTTGTTGATCATCTCCGCAATTTCCTGAAAAAAAAAAAAGAAAATTTAAGATTTCAAAACAAATAATCAAAGTTCTTCCAACGGCCGATACGTTGGCGCCAAAATATCAGTTCACATTAAACCGTGGCTAATAAAGATGTTCTAAAAAAAAGAAATGACAGTTCTTCCATCGGGCATCATTACCTTCGCGCCAAAATATCAGTCAATATTAAATTGTGACTAGAGCACAGAATTATATAAATGCGAGGATATAACGTGACGGGGTTACGTCTTTTGCCGCGTAAATCAATTATAATCAAGTGAACTATGTGCTTGTTTGTGCGTATTTTTAAAAAATTTCTATAATCTTGGTTTCCGGGACGGGCAGCTCCAGGCCTAAATCCATAAGACGGTGCTCCTCGACACCGCTCTTAGTCCACAGGATAGTGGACCGTTTGAACCTCCCTGTCGATGGATTCCCATCTGATTGGTCCTTATATGTTTATTTTGTATTTTATTTATTTATTGATCTACATCCAAGCGGGGTTATTTTTTATTTTTTTTAAAAAATACTTTCTAAGCTAGTGCTTGACCACGATCCCACCTGATGTTAAGCGGAAATGCAATAATGAAACAAATCTCCCCATAATCATAATAATTTCTTGACAATCATAAAAATAAAAAACACAATCGTATATCAAATATATGAAATCTCTGACTCCCAGTTTTTTTTTCTTTTTTTTTAAATAAGGTTAATAATTAAAGCTTGAATACCTTTCTTTATGATACAGAAACAATTAAAAAGAAAATAAGTACATAAAACGCTGCATGTGTGTCTATGTGTACGTGTGTGTGAATGTAGCACTGTTGATTCTATATTGGATGTTTATTCATGATATATGTATGACTATATGGCCGATAACGTAGCAAATATACATTTATAATTGTAATTAACAATTTTAATGGTCGGATCAAGTTTTCACAGCACGGATCGACATTAATAAATACCTGTTAAGAGGTTTCTCCTTGTAAGTAACCGCCTTCCGGGGCCTCCTCGTCCGTCCTTCGGTTCTTTCGATACTGCTGTCACTTTCCCTCGTATCACTGTCCCGTTCGGTCGGACGACTGCGGCCATTCGTGTCACGACGACTGTCGTTCGTGTCACGTTTAGATTCCTTCGTATCATGTTGAGTTTCGTGCGTATCGCGTTTGGTTTGGCGCGTGTCGTGATGAGTTTCTCGCGTGTTCGATCGCACGGTTTTGTTAGTTTCGGCTCGTGGTTCCGATGTATCGCGCTGAAGTTCGGGCGTGACGCATCGATTGCGATTATGCGTATCACGGCGATTAACACGCTTCGTGATACCAGACGGTTCGCCCGATCCGCACGGTATGCTTTTCGACTCTCTATAAATATTGAAATATTTTTTACAATTTAATAAATATTTAAAATCATTGATTCGTTGAAAATAATCTCGTTTCGTTTTTGTACTGCAATAAAATTGAACCCGCCTGGGCAAGGTTTGAATGTTAAACGTAATAAACAATTAAAATACTATTATAATGTTATAGTGAAGAGGTCACAAAGATTTTTACTTACCTTTTTGATTATTTGTTGGGTTACGACATAAAAAATATTCGAGAAACAATGATTTACGATATTATATTACTTAAAAATAAAATATTTTTTTTAATGCCTAATAAAAAAAATAGCCCTTCACAACTTCAACGTCAACTTTTTAATTTACTTTTTAATATAGAGGTGATATTATAATATAATATATAGTAGTAGTAAATATAATATAGTCCATAGACAAATTAAAATTGTGTTTTTTTTTTTAATTACTAAATACTTACGATACTATGACACGGGCATCAGTGGCGCCGTTAGGACTGGGGGCGTCGAAACGCATCATTCTTTTCGGCGATACTTCTTTGGTTTTTGACCTGCGAGATTCATTCACTTCAGACTGTACTGAAGATTCATCGACGTCCATTATATTAGAGAGATCTTCATTTTTAGATGGTGGGGTAGCAATCGATTCGCTCGATCGATTTTGCGTAGACAGCGGAGATGATTGGGGCGTCTGTGAGGTACTAGGCGATTTCTCTCGCATCGCCCTCTTGGGTGGCGAGACGCCGCTCGTACGGTCCTCGCATTCTTCAAGCCTCATCTTTGCAACGAGCACTTTGAGAACGCGTCCATTGTTACTGGAATGACAGATAAAATATCTGTAAAGAACAAACACCACAGTCCAAAGTAACAAGGCAACACATTGCAATATACAATAGGACTGACGGCGATGTGCTCCTGGTGGATGCGACCATGGCGATATCTTCCGGTTATAACTAGACGACGTCAATTATGAAGTTATGCAGGATATATTATTGTGTCGTGTACGCCGCTCTATACAAACGATATTTTTCTGTTATTTATTTAATTTTCTTGCAAAGTTTAAGGTATAACAATATCCGTGTATCAAGTCGAGGGCCTGGTGATCTGTCAGACAGGGATACCTAGTGCGGACACCAGTCCTCACAAAGGAATATTTCATATCATTTTCGGTACCATTGTGAAAGATACCAGTATAAAAATAAATAAATAAATATATATCTTAAGCGATATTACGCGGAAATTTGATTTTAATTAGATTGCATCGAATGGGAAAGGACGCCACGGCTTCAAAGAATACCAACGTAAAATACAATCATATCGCAGCTATATTTCGTATGCTGAGTGTAAGAATAAAGATTCTATCCATGGTCCTTGGTTCAGGATGGATGTAGATGTCTTGGGCCGCAGTCATTACTTATCATCAGGTGAACTGTTTGCTCGCTTGTCATCTCTAATATTATAAAAAGTATACATATATCTTTAGTATTATTTATTTTCAGTTTATTGTATGGATTGGATTTGTTGTGTGGTTTTGTTTTATATGTTAAGTTAGTATTTGAGTTGTTAGTTAGTTGTTAACAGGGCTAGATAGCCACACTTTTTCTAGTTGCAAGTTACTAGATGTCACATGAACGAGTCTATTCAACCGGAGATGGACGACGTCGTCACTGAATACCAGCATCTGGGGACACAGTTTCGGTTAACGAGACATTCTATTTCAGTCCCCAGTATGCATTTACGTCTTGAATCTTCGTTAAGGACGTGAAGAGACCTTCAAGTAAAGATCTTACACCTTTCTTAGAGGTCGGCAACGCATCTGCGTCTCCTTTGATGTTGCGGATGTTAATGGCCGGCAATGATCATATACCGCCGTCAAAACATGTACGTACGTACCATCCATCAAGTGAACTGTGGGGCTCGTTTGTCATCCCAAAAAAAAACAGCGTCCACGATAGAGGTGAATGTTTTGACTGACCTGCTTTTGCACGCTCCGGGGCGTGGCGAGTAGGGCGCGACGGAGGGCGTGCGGGGCGTGGGCGCGCGAGGCGACGATGTGCGCTTGCGCCGACGGACCGTCGGCGTGAACGCGCCACCGACTATCTGTGGCACCGGGCTCTGCATCTAGGACGAGATTTAATATAAAAAAAAAATAGATTTATATAAATAAAGTGCTAGTGCTTTTATTGTATCAGGTTGGAAAACGTACTACCCTGCATCGTCAGTGATGCCACCCCTTGCCTGCAGTATGTGTATTGCTGTTTGACTAATGGTCTCTCTACAGCTTTACCGAAATAGACTCGCGATCAGAATGCCGGCAGAATGACATCTGCAGAAATCGGACATCTGACATGGAGTTCTCACACCGCTCGATAGCCGGCGGAGAATTCCCTCTGTCGTCAAGTCGAGTTGGACGCAAAAAGAGTGCCAAAGAAATCGGTTTTCTCCTTTGCGTTATGGGCCAGCGTGTAATCACCTTTGTGCAGAAATGGAAAAGACTGACTTGGCGAGACTTTGGACAGCTTTGTCGAGAAACCAAAATGCAGGGGTTCCGCTCTTCAGAGACAAATTAGACTCTCACCAATTTTGTCAATGTGAACAGACTTTGCTTCTGCAATATCTCTTTTGACGATCCTGGAGGCAGAATTTTACTTTTTTTTAAACAAGACGGTTTTTGCATCCCGTGACACCGATGCAACTGCCAAGACCTGGTAACTCTTCTGCTTATAGCGATGCTGGTTAATGGCAACCTTGTTCAATTTGAGGGTAGTTGGATAATATAGCAGTTTCGTTACCCCATCGGGTTGTGTTGATATTAAAAAGCTAACACATGTTGTAAGTGTGTAGTTGTGTACACGTGACAAAAGCAGTTCCCGATTGCAATATGGACCTACCACATTTCCTGAAGAGTGTCAAGTAAATATGTTACCTCGCTTTGTATCCTCTGGGCGGCGGCGGCGAGCGGCGTTGTGCGCGCGCCCCCGTTCAACCCAGTAGTGGAGTCCGGCTCGAGGTTAACACAATTTGTTACTCTCGACTGCTGATTTAATTCAAAATCAATTAGGTTTTTAAGCCAAGTTCAATAACAGCCAGTAGTTTTTTTTTATTAATGGTAACACATAGTTAACTTGTTTTTATTAATGGTAACACATAGTTAACTTGTTTTTATTAATGGTAACACATAGTTAACTTGTTTTTATTAATGGTAACACATAGTTAATTTGTTTTTATAGAATAGGTGGCAAACGAGCAAGCAGCTCACCTGACGGTTAACGATTCCTCCTGCTCAAGACACACACATTCTCATCGATAAAGCAGATGCTTTACCTTTATACTACGATGGAATGCTTCGTAATAGGAGTCCATTATAATACATGAGAACGACAATAGGACTCTGACCACCTGATGACAAAATATGTCATCATGCGGCCCATGACATCTACATCCATTCTCAATAAAGATTCGACTGAGATGGAATGTACATGTAATTGGGTGTACCCAAAGCCCCACACTGACCATACGAAACATAGCACCGCCAACATTTTACGCTGACATTATGTGAGCTCGTGTCCCCAGTGGAGCCTACCCATTTATGTTGCATCCCAAAACCAGTTACAAAATGGCTTTACCGCTAACTTTTTTTACTAACAAAATCTACCAGTCAGCCCTGGTACTGATGAGTAATGACAGACAAAGAGGAAATATTTTAAAGTCTTACTTCAAGGCACTTTTCTTTTTTTATACATTAGGTGACATGTGATGCTTCTTGCACTACATGACAACCCACATTCATTTTTTTTATTACATTGAGAGTGACAAACGAGCACACAGTTCACCTGATGGCGTGTGCTTCCTGCGGCCAGTGACATCTACATTCATCTTTGACAAGGAATCATAATGCAGATGCGTTGTCACCCTTGAGGACTGAGATGGAATGCCTCGTCACCAGTAATAAAGGTCTACGGATCCCAACACACAACAGACGAAACAGCAGCATTATGCTGCTATTTCACGCTGGTATGCTGTGAGGGCGTGGTGTAAGACCCGGTCGAGCTGACTCATTCATTCAGCAGCGTACCTCTACTACTACAAGGAGTCATAGTGCAGATGCGTTATCTGCCCATGAGGACTAAACTATTCTCCTCTTCTATTCTTATTTCATCAGAAGAAACACAGTAGTGCAACCTACTATAAGCACTCATTCACAATTGCATGCTTTTAATAAACCATTATTTTTTAACAGCTAACTTATAAATGCTACGTCAACTCCTCGTATGTTGCTCATGGACGGCGGGACCACTTGCCACGAGGTGGGCCGCTCGCCACTTATTTTGTAAAGAAAAGGGTGAAGAGGCCTTGGGGCAATTGGAGCTCAACCATCAATCAAAATTTGAGAAAGAAATTCCGGCGGTAGACGTATGCAACTGGCTCAGTGTTATATACGAAATGTGACAATAGCGGACTGGTTTAGTGTACGGTAGACGAAACTTGCGGCGGTTAGTTCGACTTTTGCCCACATCTAGGAGATTTTAGCTGAGAATGGTGAAGTGGAACGATAGAACATTATTTGTATAATTTTGGAAAAAATACAGTCTGGGATGGTATGATGTATAACAAGTTATTCTTATAAAACAATTGTGTAAATACCTGCGTATTTTGTGTATCTAGTAACCAACTCGGCCCTTCCAATGGATTCTCTGCCCTGCTCCTATTATAAAGTAAAATAATTAAATCAGCATTTTGGATTATTATACAGATATCACCACAAAGAAAATAAAAATAAATATCCTCTAATTATTTAGAATCAAAATAATTTTATATTACAAAAAAACACAATATGCAGTCACAGAATAGGGTACTGTCATCAGTTCTAAATACGTCTGCAATAATTCAGTTTGTTGAGACAGAGGCGAAGTCTGAATTAAAATTTCCATTTCATTCATACATACATAACAGGGCAAGCTAATAGAAGGGCGATTATGTACCAAGTAATTAAATTATGTACTAAGTATTCTAAATTATTAGTTTATTTCTCTACATAGTCTCCAGAATGATCTATACACTTTTACCATCTTGTCTCTAGCTTTAGTATTCCTTTAAAAAAAAAAGTACATACATGAATAGCAAGCTAATAGAAGGTATCGCCCTTCTATTAGCTTGCCCTGTATTTATGTATGTACCAAGTTACATTCACCATACATATATACGAGTACATACATAAATACAGGGCAAGCTAATAGAAGGGCGATAATGTGCCAAGTTACATTCACCATACATATATACGAGTACATACATAAATACAGGGCAAGCTAATAGAAGGGCGAAAATGTACCAAGTTACATTCACCATACATATATACGAGTACATACATAAATACAGGGCAAGCTAATAGAAGGGCGAAAATGTGCCAAGTAACATTCACCAAAACATATACGAGTACATACATAAATACAGGGCAAGCTAATAGAAGGGCGATAATGTACCAAGTAACATTCACCATACATATATACGAGTACATACATATATACGAGTACATACATAAATACAGAGACAGAAGCTAATGGGGGCGATAATGTACCAAGTTACATTCACCATACATATACGAGTACATACATATATACAGTACATACACATAAATACAGAGACAGAAGCTAATGAAGGGCGATAATGTGCCAAGTAACATTCACCATACATATATACGAGTACATACATAAATACAGGGCAAGCTAATAGAAGGGCGATAATGTACCAAGTAACATTCACCATACATATATGAGTACATACATATATACAGTGCATACATAAATACAGGACAGAAGCTAATGAAGGGCGAAAATGTACCAAGTTACATTCACCATACATATATACGAGTACATACACATAAATACAGGACAGAAGCTAATGAAGGGCGAAAATGTGCCAAGTAACATTCACCAAAACATATACAGTACATACATAAATACAGAACAGAAGCTAATAGAAGGGCGATAATGTACCAAGTAACATTCACCATACATATATACGAGTACATACATATATACGAGGTACATACATAAATGCAGAGACAGAAGCTAATAGAGGGCGATAATGTACCAAGTAACATTCACCATACATATATGCAGTGCATACATAAATGGGGCAAGCTAATGGGGGCGATAATGTACCAAGTTACATTCACCATACATATATGCAGTACATACACATAAATACAGGACAGAAGCTAATAGAGGGCGATAATGTACCAAGTAACATTCACCATACATATATACGAGTACATACATATATACGAGTACATACATAAATACAGGGCAAGCTAATAGAAGGGCGATAATGTACCAAGTAACATTCACCATACATATATACGAGTACATACATAAATACAGGGCAAGCTAATAGAAGGGCGATAATGTACCAAGTAACATTCACCATACATATATACGAGTACATACATAAATACAGGGCAAGCTAATAGAAGGGCGATAATGTACCAAGTAACATTCACCATACATATATACGAGTACATACATAAATACAGGGCAAGCTAATAGAAGGGCGATAATGTACCAAGTAACATTCACCATACATATATGAGAACATACATAAATACAGGGCAAGCTAATAGAAGGGCGTTATGTACCAAGTTACATTCACCTTAGAGTTGACGGAGAAGTCAGATTTAGATCTTCATCCTCGTCCTCCACTTCCTCGGCAACTGAGTCCAGCCTCCTCCTTATGTGAAAACAAAAAAAATACTCATAATGCAGATGCGTTGACACTAATGAAGATTGAGATGAAATGCCTCATCACTAGTAATAAAGGCCTCCGTATCCCTACACTGACCAGACGAAACACAACAGCATTATGCTGCTATTTTACGTTGGTCTTCTGTGAGGGGGTGGTCCTACCCCGGTCGAGCTGACGCATTCATTCTGCCGCTTAGCTCTGCCACTTTAAATAAAGATAAGTTCCGTATTCTTGAAACTGCATCTGAACCTTCCTCCAATCTTATTGCAAATGCATATAGGTTTTTTTTAGGTTTAAAGATATTTATTCTCAAAAAGACATTTTTACGAAATCACTTACATGAGAATAATATTACACTTATACTAAAACTAGTCGCCGGCATTCGTTGTTTGCTAATTTTTACACAATTTTCTAGAATATATTGTGATAACAAAGATTTAAATATATTACCTAGTCTACTATATTTTTATCGAAACCTTCAAATTAACATATTAGACCAGGGTTCTAAAAAGGTTTCGAAACAATATTTATTATATTTTTTTTAGTATAGGTGGCAAACGAGCATGCAGCTCACTGATGGTAACCGTCGTCCATCACCATCGTCCGTCAGCAAAACTATACGACAATACTATACATAATAAGTAAGGTCCCTAAGTCGTATCGGTACGTAAATACCGCTGGCCACAGCTGTTACTGAGCAGTTGTGCGTGACAGAAAATTAAACGTAAAGCGCACAGTGATGGGTTGGATCCATCGAGATGATGGTGATTAAGACTAAATTTTTTAAACTCAGCGGCCGGAATTAATCCGAACAACTCCTCAGATTACTCAAAAAAAATGAATAGACTCGTATATGACTCACTAATAAAGTTCTAACCGACCTTTCCAATCCGTCTCTTCAATTCATGGATGACAATTTTTAGGCATATTTTTATTTGTAGTGTAAAAAAGTCGAATTTACAAATTTATGAATTTAGCAAATATTAGTCACTAACTTGGCCCAAATGAACCACATGCACACCCATCAGGCATTTTCCTTCACCAGCATTGGAGAGAATAATTTTGTGATTGTCCACAGTATTACAGGAATTACCAGCAAATTTACATGGATTTACAATGTAAGTCCCAGATTTTGTCCGAATTTCTATAAACCACCCAGGCTATCTAAGTTGTACCTTTTTTTTATATAAAATAATAGCACTTAGGGCTAGAAATTATTTTAATACCTATAATTTTCGTGTGTCGTATCGAAGATGGTACGTCTTCCGAGTATACTTGCATAAAATTGTACCTAGCACTGTTTTAGATCTTTCCTGTGATATATCTAGACGACTGGCTAAATGAAGACTATACTGTAATATACTTGTGACCCCCACTAGATGGCATACCGATATGTGCACGTTCCCAGGTCACTATATACCATGGCTCAGGATTGCTGTCCGTGACAACCTGTGGTTGAGATCTATGTTCAATCATGGGATGAGATGATGATGACGATTGTCTTAGCACTCTTCAATACAAAAGATGACATAATTACAGAATCCAAAATCAATATTAGTACTTATCGAATACAGACAAGCTTTTGATCGTGTAAACATATAAATTTGATTGACAAATTATAGTATTGGGCCTTTTTGTGGGCTCTGGTTCCAATCTTTACAGGTCGTAATCAAATTGTCATAAGTAATGTCCAAATGGTACTATCATCATGTCCTAGGTATAAAAATTCAAAAGAGGCATGCTCAAGGGTTCTATATTACTGCCAAAGTTATTTTAAATATACAAGTTATGCGCGTTTTGCGTTTACGGCGTGCAAAAATATAATATATATGTATATTTTCGCACCCCACTGGCCTAATTGACTTCACGTCAATGCCGATATCCGAGATCTTTATGCTATCGTTTTGATGGTAATACGAGTAATTAATTTAAAAAAAAAGCGTAACTATTGTTTCAGGAACTAAACAGCAAGTGCGCAAAATCAAGAACTGTAATCCCATGATAAAAATCAACAATGCCATAATTCCCAATCGGGACTGTACGCAATTGGAATTACCGACGAATAAAATCGTTAACTTCTAACAATAGATTAAATCAAAAAATGCATTAAATTCTTAGTGAAGCTTGTAACAGTCCTAAGAAAGTAAATCAGGTAATACAATTCTAAACTTTAATACTATATAACATAAATGCGATATTGTCTACGTCACTGATGGCGAACCAATAGCGCGACCAAATAATTCTGGCATGACTTTAATTAAGGAATTTAAGTATTGAATAAATTTAATTTTTAATCTTTTAAACGATTTTCATTCAAACAATGTTTAAGTTTGTTTGAATTGTTTATATTTTTAGTAACGTTCAGCATAGCTAGTTTAGCAAAAATTAACAACAAAAAGTGAAAAAAAATAAGTGTAATAGAGAAATTCAAACTTGATGAACTGGGAAATGTGACATGATTAGTACAGGCGTTAGTGTTTTATGTTCAGTACAGTAGTGAGTAGAAAATTTTCCAGTAAAAAGGCATTATGAAATAAATCCTTTTAAAATAATTGTGATGTGTTTTCAAGATGTGCAAAACGCTTGTATCCGATATGTTTTATGGATTAAAATTTGACACCACATATTCCCGCACAAGAATATTAAAACTTGTAAATGTAAAACCACTAAAACATGCTTGATTTATGAATTTATTGAACAGTACAAAAAGCACAGGTAGTGTCAAAGCGCTCACATTTAATTCACAGTAAAAGAGAAGTTTGAATTCAGTTCCTGGTAGCGACATCCAATGTGTGATTTACCAGAAGTATTTTGAAGAAATGTGAAGTCCTTAAACTACGGTGGTGAAAATCACGATAAACTATGCTCTAACATTCTCTCTAGAGAGACCTATGACTGGGATTTTGTATATATAAACAAAAACTCTTACTTTTTTTTCTATATAAATATTTTAAAATAAACTCGCTAAGAACTGTCCAATGTACTTTCACAGAATGAAATACTATAGAACTGGCCAGAATTAAGAGGTTATGTGTTTTACCGGCAGACACTGAGTGCTGGACCTTTTTGCGGAATGAGATAATTTTATTAATAAAATTACAAAATAGTTGGGCATATTTGCACAAGATAATGAATTTTTACAAACATTTTGATAGTAGTAAACATGTAGAAAAGGTACAGTCAGGGTAAAAAAAGGTTTAAACTCGACATTTGCTTGCTCTAGAGCAATTATCAGTCATGCCATCATTTCATTTCAATCAAAACAATATTGCAATTAAAAAGGTTTGATTTTGATATGACACTAGATTATAGATCAAAGTTGTATTATATTGAACCTTGTGACCATATGAAATAAGTATAATTTTATAAGCAGTTGTCCGCTCAATGCTTTAGTTTCAATATGTACTAAGAGTATGACTTGATAAAGGCATGAATTTGAAAACTAACGAAGGTTTTCGTTCCCCCGACTGTACACAGATCAAACATGACTGAAAGTAACTAATATTGGCTTAGGTCCTTTTGCTCTCAAGAACCAACAGTATTTGTTAAATTAAGTGTATTAAAGGCAAATAAAAGACTTTTTTATTACTATAATTATTAATTGTTATAGTCACTAAATAATAAGATGAACAGAAAACATACAACATGATAACATAAAAGAAAAAAGAAAAGACACAACTTACGAGTTTTCATAGTCATCAATATCTGCCAGGTTTTCTGATTCATCCAAAATTCTTTCACTGCTATCTGAAATATATAAGGAAAGCTGTAAATGATATTCATTTAAAAAACAACAAGCACTGGAATAATTGCTTTTTTTATAACAAAATTATAACTATTTCCTGTAATTTTATACTTGCACCAGCAGTCAGTACTTGATGTTTTTATTTATTTTTTTAATATTAGGAATGAGCGCACTATTCACCTCGGGGTAAGTGATGACTGCGTCTATGACATATGAGTTGTCATTTCTGAGTGCTGAGATTGAATGCCTGTAATTGGATCCCTACGCTCACCATATGAAACACAGCAGCATTATCCTGCTATTTCATGCTGGTATTTCTTGCAATCGCAACTAGAAATAAGCTACACATGTTTTGTTATTGCATTGACGGTACCAAGCAAGCACACAGTTCAGCTGATGGTAAGTGATAACACCCACATTCATCCTCGATAAAGAATCATAATGAAGATACGGCGTGACCCCCGAGGACTGAGGTCAATTGCCTTGTCACCCGTAATAAAGTTGTTCAGTTCTATGTGAACTACCATGATTGGATTTCGTGTCTCTAGGAGTGATAATAATTGTCCCCCATCCTAATGCATATTAAATTAAATATATTATTATTAATTTAATATAAATTTTTAATTTTGGATATAGTGTTTGCCATCTTCTAACACAGCCATGGTAAGTCAATGTCTAAGCATTCGCTTTTAATTCATGAATTATATACTATGGTATACAAACACACCAAATTTGAACCAATGAAATTGTTACTTGCAATTCCAAATGGAGATTTACCACTTGCTTGGCGGTGAGAGAAAACATTGTGAGAAAATCTGCATATCTAAGAAATATTTAAGATATGTAAAGTCCACCAATTCGCAATGAAGCCGTGTGACGAATTATACTCCAAAACCTTGTCTAGGGCATTAAACCTAGCAGTAGAATTTTAAATATATAGGTTACTTATTTTGTTACTGGAATAATAGTATAAGTCCTAACCTTCTAAGCCTAGATCCTCCGTGCTATCCTCAACATTGTCTGATGGGGAATTGGTCTCCATATTATTTCTAAGTAATTCCGCTGCATCGATCCTCGTTAATGGTATGTATACATCTGCAATGACAATAAAATCTTACACAAATGAGATCATTAAAAAATTAAATTAACAAATATTTTAGTTAAAACATTTGTTAATATATAAATGCTTCTATATATACATATATTTTTACTAGCATATGGCTTCAGTAAGAATTGGCAGTTTCCTTTTTTATTTGGAGATATTCTAAAAGAATTTTTTGTATAATGTTAGGGATGACATACATATGCAGTGTTGACCTAATGGTAAGTTATGACTGCCGTCCTTTACATCTACTTCTGAGTACTGATATGAAATGCCTTGTTACCTGTAATTGGTTCCACGGATTGCTGCTATAAGCATATGTGATTAGATTAGATTAGAATTCACGAATAAATAGGTGGCAGACTCTTCTAAATTGTGGCATCTTATACATATAGGTCTGTAATATCACCCTCGAAGGAGGGGAGTGTATAAAGTGGTTAGAAGACTGATACTCTGTCGCTCCCTGTCCTATGGTCAGTGGCGGAGACGTAGATCAGGTCCACTGCAGGGGGCTGGGATTGTTAAGCTGTCTTGGTGCCCATGTTCTCTGGTCGGGGGAATCGGGGGTCCACTTCTCATGGGGCCGAGTAAAGATTGAAGTCAGTCGCTCTCGTTTTTCGTCTTATCTGGCGGGTGGGGAGGGGGGATATACTAACCCCGGAGGAGGGGCTACTCGGGCGGCCGGCGCAGTGGATGTATGCAAAATCGTTTCCATAACCACGCCATACGCGATGAAGTTGGAACACCATGAGGGTTTAAGGCGGTGCGAATCCGACATACCCCATCCTTGCCCCGCAGGGGTGGGTATACATAGAGAAGTCTGAGAAGTCTAAGAGTCAACCTAGGCAAAGTCCTGCCTATAATGACTATACAGTAGTTTGAGAGTGTTATTTTGGTTCTATACCTCTTGTTATAATAGAATATCAATGTTTTATATGAATCATGAACGATGACAGAGGAAGAGACAGCAAACAATAAATATTTTCTTAATGGTGAAAATATAGCAGAACGAAGGTGGCCAATATAGCTCAAAATATTAATAAGTTGAAGTGGCGGGCCATATAGAACCAATGACCAATGGGGAATAAAGGATCTTGATAGGCAACCGTGGCCTAACAGTCATGTAGTGGACAACCCCACTAGAAGCGAGCAAACTGGAACACAGCACTGGACGTAAGTGCCTTATTGCCATCTTTGACAGAGGCCTATGCTCAACAATGGATAGGCTGTAATTATGATAATGCAAAATTTCTTCTAAGTCGAACCTGGAGGTTCATTCATAAATCATTCAATCATAATTTTTATATGCTTCAAATGTACCTTGCAACATATGCATGGGCACTGCCCGCTCTGTTGATGCACTGCCATTTTGTTGAGTCTGGATCCTATTTGTAGGACCTGAAATTGATATTAAAATATTTAAAAAGTGCAGATGTACACAACGAAAATTAAAAAAAATATATATATTTTTATTTAAAAGATTTAACAACAATAATGACAGTGAAATCCTATTTGACAGTCACAATCACTGCAATATCTTCAGGTCACAATGTATCTACATTATAATTTCAACTCATAGGCTACAGGTATCAACCGTGTATCAATCGTAAAAAGTCTTACGGACAAGTAAACCAAGTGCTCATTTGAGTTTCTGCCACAAACTACTATGTGGAATCAGCTGTTGCTAGCGGAATTTCCGAACACATAAGACTTAGGGATCTTCAAGACTGGCCGATATCTTTATCCAGCATCGCATCTGGAACTCTCTGGTATTGCATATGTCCATGGGCGATGATAATCACTTACTAGCTGCTTGCTTATTTGCCTCTTATTCTATAAAAAGACAGACACAGACATCCCACTCCCACAGATAGTGAAATTACTGACAATGTAGGCAATCCAAATGACAGCATCAAAATCTATCTATACACATCTTCATATAATCAACTAATAACAATTAGTATTGTAAAGGTTGTTCATTCCCTCCACAGATTAACCAAGTCCAGACCAAACAATATAATTTGATATGATATGAGTATAACTTAATTACACTTACGTGTACTGTTGGTGTTAAACAGAGTCCTGCTGAGTGATACAACAGGCTGAATTGACTGGCCACCTATCAACAGTGGTGGTACTCTATTTACTCTGTCTGGAGTCGGAGTACCACTAAGGTTACTCCAGCGTGGAGAAATGATTTCTAACTCTTGTCTGTCTCTAACATATGCTTTAGCCAGATCCATAGTCCTTGCAATGGCACTTGAGGCTTGTACCATATGGGTAAGTGCCTCCTGACTAGCCGCTTGAAGGGCTGCATCAAGGTGACGGACTTGTGCTGCTCCACCATTTCTAATCCTCTGTAAAAATAAGAGCTTTTTATGTAATAAAATATGAACTGAAAAATACTATATGAAAAGGCTATAGCTCCATATATAATGTTTCTAGTCTTAATAAAAAAAGTAGATAAAATGGTGGGATGACTTTATTTACACAGACTACGGAAAGATGTATGTGTGAGTTTTGGGTTGTAGCAATATGCTAATATTTTTTTTTAATAATTTTACAAATATGCTTTGAATAAATGTTACACATTTTAATCTTTTACAAACCAACAGCAAACAATGACAGACTAGTGAACTATTGTGCAGTAATACACATATACTCTAGTATAAATACATCATTTACAATAAGTCACCATATTGTAATTATCATTGCCACCCAAGCAAATGAACTTTCGGTCGTTTTATTGATATCTTAGTATGGGACAATAATAACAAAAAATATATTATACATTTTCATACAGACAAGGAAAGGAAACGAGTTGAAAAATACTATTTTATTTAATTAAATATGTAAAACCCACACTCAGTTTTAATCTCAGCTCGTTTGTTTCCTTTATAAGTTCCAGTTTTTCATTTTCTCGTTGCGCTGCGGTCATCTTCCAACATTGTACTTGCTTTACCAATTCATTATTTTTCTCTATAAGGTTTTTAACCTCATCCTCAAGATTAGACATAGTACCGCGATGTATGGATATCAGATACCACTAAGTATTTACGAAAATTATTAATAAATGAAATATATAATTCTGTGAAAATACAACTTCGGTCCATTACCGATTTTAAACTGATTGACAGTTTGATTTGACATAACAACAGATCGTAATTAGTATTCCTGCAAAAATTACGACAATAACAGCTTATTGTCAAGTTCTTATAACTTTGGTTAGTTACAATATTCGTTTTTAGTCTACATGCATAAACTTGATCAGTAGTAACACTGTCTCAAAGAAAGTATGTAATTTAAATTATTATAATAGAAAATTTTGGATTCTGTTTTGTATCATATAATATAATCTATTTTAGCCTTTTTATCACTACCTACAGCGCTATGACGTGTAGCTACGCAGTTATAACTGAGATATTACTGACATCGAATTCTACTAGAAAGGTACGATTAGTTGCTATACATAATATATTATACTTTGCTATTACCACTCGAAAGATTTGCCTAGAAATAATAAAGGGTAAGACTATATTTAAAATATCTCGTTTTCAAATGAAACGTTATAATAACAAGTCGTTTTCATTCATTATTCATACTATACTATGTATTTCATTGTAGGTTAAATAAATACTTTATACTTAATAACTATTTCAACTATATTTAAGTCATGTACGGAATTTCTTCCTATAAATCAGCCACTAGTATTCTGATATAAATTAGTTATTAGTAATATAGATCTCGTAAGCAGTATTAATACAACAAATAATAAACCATTTAAGTGTTGATTGTAAATTATTGATGATTATTTTATACATAAATAACAAGTATATTATAAATAATTTATAAGCAGATTTTTAAAACAAGAAAAGTTAAAGTTCTAGTTACATCATCACTATTTTGCTTAAATATGAACTATGATACCAAAGATAAGAAAAAAATATTGTAATAATAATACAACTTGGCTGTATGGAATTGTACTTTGCCTTTGCCAAAGAAAGAAAAACTATCTCTTACTATTTACCAACGTCAAAAACGCATGTGATGAAAACACAACACATTTAGGTTACTTTTATCACAACTTAAATTTTTTAAAATGTCGTTTCGCGGAAGAGGAGGAGGAGGTGGTCGAGGTGGTTTTGGTGGCCGCGGTGGAGGTCGTGGAGGTTTTGGGGGCGGCGGAGGCAGAGGCCGAGGCGGCGGTGGCGGAGGTGGCTACAGGCAACAAGATTTCGGCCCTCCTGAAGCTGTTATACCGCTTGGACACTACGGCTGGACAGTTCAAGACGACTTAGTGTGTAAAGTAGATATTGAAGATGTACCATATTTTAACGCTCCAATCTACTTGGAAAATAAAGAACAGATCGGCAAAATTGACGAAATATTTGGAAACTTGCGTGATTATTACGTGTCAGTAAAACTTGGAGACAACATTAAAGCAAAGAGTTTTAAAGACGGTCAGCAGTTTTTTATTGATCCTGCGAAATTATTGCCTTTGAAGAGGTTCCTACCTCAGCCTCCTGGTGCTAAAAGAGGTCGTGGAGGGCCGCGAGGAGGTCGAGGTGGATTTAATAGAGGTGGCGGAGGGCGCGGGGGTGGTTTTAATAGAGGCGGTGGTGGTCGTGGTGGTGGATTTAATCGTGGCGGAGGTGGTTTCGGCCGTGGTGGTGGCGGTGGAGGCGGCGGCGGCTTTGGACGAGGAGGAGGCGGCGGTGGCAGAGGAGGTGGATTTAGAGGAGGCCGTGGAAGATATTAAATTGTAACTACAATGTGTGGTTGGTTCTGAGACAGTGTTGAGTGAATTTTTGACTTGTAAGGATTTCTTAATATAAGCTGTTATATGTTAACTAATAATTGTTAATGTAGTTTAAATAATGAAACATTTGTACATGTTGACCTTATGAGGTATTATACCAGCTATACTATGTTCATTATTATATCTTGTGTAATATCAAAATTAAAAAATGATAGTTACATTTCTTAAATAATTCCAATTGTGTACATCAATTTTATGTAGACATTAAATGAGAGAAAACTTAAATAGTAATACTTTTATATGTGAAATATAGTTTTGAACCTTATTGGGATAAAAATGGTAAATAAGTGTATAAGAATAAAAAGTGATTAAAAGCTTAGTTTAATTTATTTTAACCTTTTCAATGTTGATAGTCCTTGCACAAGTGAAGAAATTATGAGAATAATTTTTCTATGGCAGTCTTTCCACCCAAGAATAAATGTATGTCTTCTAGAGAAGTATTGCACACTCTGCTTTTCACATGCTCAGCTTTGTGTTGGTTGCTCAAGAGTATTGAGTGCCCAAAACTTGTAAAAAAAGAAAATAAGTAAATAATTAATTGTAATAACAGAAAATAGTAAATCTTACCATGTTGTCATGCACATATTTCATTTCTCTCTGGACCCAAATTAGAAGTACACACAGACAAATTAGATTTTTGACTGGTTTTTTATGTGTTACCTGTAATATTCAATTAAAAATCTTGTAGAGGGTGGGTCAATACGTTTGTTGCCAGTTATATTTTTGGTTTTAAAAGAAATAAAACTATCAACTTCTTAATATATTACTTTACTTTGATATCAATAAAAAAAAACACATTTGTAAGTATATATTGATATAGTTACAGTGGTAGAGCTCCACTTTAGTTTGTTAAGAATGAATGTAATGTTATAGGCCGCAGAAATCACAATGGTGTGTTTGTTTGTTACTCTTAATATTATAACAAAAAAAAATATATGAAAAAATACTTGGTAGAAGTATAACAGTGGTAAACTCATGCTGCAACTTCATTCTGCATAATGAATGCATCAGCTTGACTGGTGAAGACCATGTACCACATTATTACCACGTATCATGTACCACATTTAACAGTGAGTGATGGGATCCAGAGTCAATTTACGATTAAGCGGTGAGATATTAAATCGTAAGCCTCAATTAAGCATCTGCATCTTAAATGTTTGTTGAAAATACATTTTTATGAACTGTCATAATTTTTGCTGATGTGAACATTGAGTTGACCTGCTACTCTTACTTTCATGAAAAGATATTTGATAGGAAGAAAATCTATATTATTAGTGATAGTCAAGCTGCTCCGAGACCCTTGTACTCAATTTAAAGTTGAGTTGGAAATTATTGTCCATACATTGAGTATCTAGATTTTGCAGAGACTGGAATGACATAATGCAATAAAACATTATGGGTACTAGAACATGCAGGAATTGAAGACAATGAAATGGTTGATGACCGGACATGATTCAAACGTGTCAACAATTGTACCAACCCTAACATATGAAACCTTTCATATCAAACTCTTTGGCCAGGAAACATGATGAATATTTTATTTTAACTCAACCAAACAAATCATGTGAATATATATTTATGTATTTAAAACAGATTCTTAGTACCTACCCTAAACCAGATGATTTCTGAAACCTCGCAACAGTAAGTTTCAGAAATCATTTGGTTTATGTTGGTGGTATGATCAACATAGGCAAACATTACTTATGAGAATACAGGTATAAAGATATTTTCATAATGATACATCATAAGGTAACAGGTAAGATAGGATGGATGAAATAAAAGGAACAATATATAATTATTAATATATTAACATAAAAATTTCTTAACCATGCCATTAGCTACATACTTGCAGTATTGTCATACTACTTTCAATTTTATATTAATTAGTATTTCTTATTCTAAATTGTCTAAATCACTTTTACTTTGACTGGGTACATAATTATGTGCTAGTGCTTTGCCTCTGTGGTTGAAGATGTAGAAAGAAGATAGGTTACGCTGTGTTTCCCACTTCACGTTGTTTAATTCTGCCGCAGCTGGTATTTCGCGAAGATTGCCTGCTACATTAAGCACACCCCACATCACAGCAAACAAGCTCACTACAGCCTGGACTACAATCTGTAATTTATACAATTGGAAAATGTAATGCATTTTTTTAATTACGGCCATTCTACACAAAAACTAGATCGTTAATGCGAACTCACATCTAAGGGTAAAGTTGTGAATTCTTGAGAAGTTATCCTCAAATAAGTACGATCTGTGAAAGATATAACAATCAGCTTCATTTTCAACAAATTTATTTACATTCATTATAGGGTTCACCCCTATAATGAATACTTTAGTAAAACTTACGTTGTGCGGCTGAAAAAGCAGAGTGAAATAAGGAAACAAAACCCACTATAACAATTATCTTATTAATTGAAGATGCCATTTTAAGGTTAAGCCGATTTAGTTTTTATTTATTTAAAGAAAATGCACAAATAAATTCAAAGAACAGCTAACTGCATCTCCAAATTATAGTTTAATCTGAAACTTCATTAATAAAATATGACGATGATGATATTAATTTATCCTTAATTATAAGATGATATGGGAAAGGCAAAGGACTTTAGTCCATACAGCCAGGTCTTGTTCGCTTGGTTGGTCTGAAACTCTAAAATATGACGGCGGACAGTGACATCTAATATTTCGTCCATCTAGCACTTAATCAACAGAAAACACGAGACGAGAATGATTGTAAGAATGTTAAAGAATAGGCTCATACTGTCTGGCCCGCATTAGTGGTTTAATAATAGACTAAGTTGATAAATCATAACAAGGGGAACACAAACAGCTGAAAAATAAATTTTTGGTTATGGGTTCCGGTAGGACTTGGAATTGTCCTCAACAACATATTTTCACAGATATTTTCTTTCATTAATAAACGTATTACGTGATACAGCTATACCTTATTTATTTATTTTTTGTGTATTGTATGTTTTTTGTTTTATT
The DNA here is from genome assembly GCA_029286865.1 of Teinopalpus imperialis. Lineage (NCBI taxonomy): Eukaryota > Metazoa > Arthropoda > Insecta > Lepidoptera > Papilionidae > Teinopalpus > Teinopalpus imperialis. The sequence continues at coordinate 1,796,545 of JAGSMU010000028.1, forward strand.
TATGTCATTTGCCAAGTGGACAACGATGAAAATAATATCAGTATAAAATAATTTAAGTTAACAAAGGTAATCGATACCAATATTTATACTAAAACTTCAATTACGTCCAAGATTTCATTTCGGTCTAGCCTCCCTACAGTAATTTAAACTATGTGATGGGCTATTTCGGAATCGCACCAACTAAAGCCATGACGAACCGACTTTGCCCCTTATGGCAGGCTTACGGAAACGCTCGCTCACATATCGGTTCTCCACACTTGCCGCCCATCGGTAGCCCCTTGTCGTGGGATTGCGGCAGCCGATTCGAAAGAGACCGCGCCAATAAGGCTGCTGCGGTGGGGCCGTGGGGAGAGAGGAATGGCGGTGTTGCAATATGCCGCTCTCCTTATCTTTTGTGGCCAAATTATGATCGGTGACGGTATCATACATCTAATCCGTGCTAGAGGCTGGTACGGCTGATGTAGTTCCGTTTGATGTAGTTTGCTTTCCCGGTCTGACGAAGAGAAATGTTCGAGATGGATCTGCCGATTGGCTGCGTGAGTCTGCTAGACTGTTCCCGTAATTCCACCGCGTGCATAGAAGAACTTCGTAGGGTTTTAGTTGGTATAAGTCCGACAAAATTTGTCGTTGCCCCTGTGATCCTTAACCTACTAGAATACAGCTGCTCAATCGTAATAATAGACAATACTATAATAGTTCAGAAAAGACTTCTTCGTCTCGCTTGGCCCTCGGATTATAATTCTTATTATATTAATAGTCTATGATTTTTGTATATTTTTTCTATGCAACCTGTGGTTGTTGATGTAAAATATTTGGCGCTATAATGTTATTTATTTTGTTAGTTGCATGATTTTGTTTTAGGGGAATACATTTATAAATCAATCAAAATGCCTGCATTTTTAAAATATATAGATATGGAAAATTTCAAGTCCTACCGTGGTCATCACCGGGTAGGACCTTTATTATCTTTTACTGCCGTCGTCGGACCGAATGGCTCAGGTAATACAAAATTATTATGCTTTCAATATTATTAATATAATATTTTTTTAATTACTGAAAATTCGAAAGGCTACAGGATCTTATAGTAAATTTTCCAATTTGCTCCATTTTGTAACTATTAAATATTCATAAAATATTTTTGTAACAATAGTGAAGAAAAGGCTGACGGCGAAATGTAATGTTATATATAACTTTATGTATATCTTGCTAAAAATGACTTGAATGCTCACTGTCCTCCACCAGAAGATCGGCTTCAACACTGATAGACTACGGAATTCAGCGGCGCGCTTTCCTATATCCAAAAATTAGTTTTATTTTTCAATATTAGGAACAAGTTATTTCTTAAATAAGATTTGGTTTATGTTTTAGGAAAATCAAATTTCATGGATGCGGTTAGTTTTGTCATGGGAGAAAAAACTTCTCTTCTACGTGTTAAACGCCTCAGTGACTTAATACATGGTGCTTCTATCAATAAGCCTGTGTCAAGGAGGTATTATTTACTATTGACAGCCATATTATAAAACACACAACATGTAATTACTGCCGATTTGTCAAATTGAAATAAGGATATAACAGAACTTATGACCCATCCAGGCAATATTAGGCTAATGGTGTTGTTGTATAGTGGTTAGAGTTACTGCCTTCTGCTTTGCTGGTCCTGGATTTGGTTCCCAGCCAAGTGCATCACAAGTTGTTGGTTTTTTGGTCTGGGTCTGTTGTATGTATGTTCCATGTCCCTGACATTGTGCCTCTTTGCATCCTCTGATCTTATGGCAAATGTTTATACTGTAATAGGGTAGGGGGTGACAAGCGAGTTTATCTGTATATCAATAAATGCTTATGTCACTACAAATTATTGTGCACAGTTGATGTGTATCATGTAAGGTTCAAATAATTTTCTTTTTTTTTATTACATTGAGAGTAACAGTTCACCTGATGGTCAGCAATTCCTGCAGATCATGACATCTACACTCATCCTAGACAAGGTATCATAATCACCCTTGGGGACTGAGATGGAATGCCTTGTCGCCTATAAAAGTCTCGGGATCCCTACACTCCCCAGATGAAACATGGCAGCAATATACTGCTATTACACTGGTATTCTGTGACGGCATGGTCTTCCAATATATTACATCTAATATTTTAGACATTATATGCCTTTATTAACTTTATATAACCTATACACTCTTGAAAATGGAAAATCTTAAAAATAGTTGTGTGCACTATCAGAAAGTTTCTTTAATTTGCTAACATGATGATGGTGCTCTTGTCTAATTTTGAAATTGATTGCATGTTGAGCATTATGTCTGAAAAGTTATTGAAAAAATCATAAAAACCCTTATTTTACATTACTTTTGAGCTACCTACATAAAGCTGACCATAGTGCCCAAAACTTACATGTACTCATGGTAAACCATACAATGTCATCTTTCATTTTTCCCTGGACCCAATTCTGAAGTCCATACAGACAAAGTTGCAGGTTGCTAGTAACAAATCTTTGATAAAATAGTTTAGAAAAAAATTAGTCTTATGTTTAAGTTATGAGTTGTCTCTTTAATGAGAGCCTAATATGATTTAAAAGATAAATTTATTTATTCTTGTAATTAGCTAAATAAATGTTTCTAAAGTTGTTCATAAAGATATATATATATATATATATATATATAATGCATGGGATAGACATATAAAATCCCACACTTGACATTGTTGTTACCAATGATAAGAGACCTTAATTTTGCAATATGTGACTTGTATCTCTATTTTTCCAAGTTTGTCATAGGAGAATAAAAATAGAAAAGAATGGAAATAGAATCAATCTGATAATAAAGTTTTTAAACTAATTATAATTGATAAATTGGTTTTCACAGTGCATCTGTAACAGCTTCATTTATATTAGAAGATATGACCGAGAAGCAGTTCCAGAGGTCTGTCATTGGTCAGTCATCAGACCACAAGATTAATGGACAGGTACTATTTACTTTTAAAGTGATTGTAATTCATATTTATTTATAGTGTAGTTGGTAAACATGCAAGCAGCTCACCTGATTGTAACCGATCTGCCCAAGAACGTTTGCTACACCAGAGAGGTCTCATATGTGCTGTCGGCATTTAAGAAAGGTATAGGCTTTTTCCTTGAAGATCTCTAAGTAGTATTGGTTCGTAAATACAGATGTCGACAGCTGATTCTACAGAGAAAGTATGTGCGGCAGATTTTTTATCACATTGGTGGATTGCCAACTATGAAGATGATGAGGATAATATTTTTTACTTGGTTGTGATGAATGTTGTTGAAAAAAAACAATGTTGAAACTATCTGGCTAGAATTAATCATAACAACTAATTGGAAATTACATTGATGTTGACCATTTGATTCTCTTCACATTCACTGGGGTGCCCCAATCTAGATATGAGAATAGTATTCCATGTGAAGTCTGAACTTGAGCCTTGTAAAGTTGTTTGGTAATTGTATAATATGTGATAGATCACCTAGCATTTACGAATAAAATGTTGCAAAAATAGGTTGGCACAACTTCACCAGTAATATTAGTTCTACTGTTTTTTCTGATGGAAGATTGAAACCCAGAGGCCTTTCACTTACTGGCAATAAATGATACACCTAAATCCGTAAGTGTGATAGCACATCTTCATTATGATTCCTCATGGAGGATGGTACATTGACCATGTATGTGTGGTATAGACTGGAATAAAATAGCTTAATGTCTGGTGAATGGTATGATTGTTTTGTCATCTAATAACATAAAAAAAACATTCACATACCTCTGTACATATATTTTATATTGTTTACTTTTGATTTTAGTCAGTGTCAGTAAGCCATTATCTCAGTGAGCTGGAGAAGTTGGGTATCAATGTGAAGGCCAAGAATTTTTTGGTCTTTCAAGGTGCAGTTGAATCAATAGCCATGAAGAATCCCAAAGAGCGAACTGCACTTTTTGAAGAAATCAGCGGGTAAGATATAAAAAATAATACAAATATATATATTATTTCAAAGTAAAAACCAATATCTATCTCTCTCTATATCTACGAGAGTGCTTGACATAGCTCAGAAGATTAGCATGCTGAGGTGGCAATGGGCTGTCCATATAGCTTGTAGAACCGATAACCAATGGGTTTAACGATAACTGAGAAAGGTTTTTGAATGGCAACCTCAGGCTGGCAGTCATAGTATAGGAAAACCCCTGACTAGGTTGAGCAATGACCTATGCAAGTATGCAAGAAGTAGATGGATGCAGATGTCTCAAGATCATGCTGTGCAGCATGTAGCTATTCCCCATGAGGCCTATGCTCAGCAGTTGTTTATGGAAGGCTGTGATGAAGAATATCAATGTAAGATATGTTTTTTATATAAGTTCCATTAGCTAAAAAAACCTTTTTTTTAAATTGCTAAATAGATCTTGGTTAAACAAAGATATAGAAATCATTATAAGCATTATCTTGATTACCTGATCTTTCATCATATTTACTTAAAATATTGTGACATAAGAAGAAGCTGATAGAAATAAGAGTTAACATTCAATATGCTAATAAAATAAAACCATTCATGTTATATTTTTCAGGTCGGGAGTTTTAAAGGAACAATATGAAGCATGTCGGGCGGAAGTGAACCGAGCTGATGAAGAAGCACAGTTCTCCTACCAAAAAAAGAAGGGAGTGGCTGCAGAGCGTAAAGAAGCCAAATTTGAGAAAGAGGAAGCGGAAAAATACACGCGCTTGAAACAGGAGCTGGTTAGAATTATTGAATTGATGAAACATTATTTTCTCAAAGTCCTTAATTATTCAAACTAATACTATTGTTAGAACCCTTCATTCATGCCACCAGGATTGATACTGGTTTACAGGAGATACAGTGGCATGCAAATTGAAAACATTGGACAGTGAGGTCCATTTTATGCTACATTTACATGGAGAGAAGCTCTAATCATAAAGAAGAATAGGAAAATAAGTTTTTGGTGAGAGGCAAAAACAAAGTTGTGAATAGAACAGTATTCGTCGAAGTATGATATTTCTAATGTAACAAACCGTAAAGGATTCCTTTGATAAATGTGCTCTATTCTTGACTCTCATGGCCTAAACCTGTTCCTAAAATGCATAACAGAACAAATTGTTAACAGAATTTTTCTTTAGATAGTGTTATGTTTTTGTTTACAGCAAGAGCAAAAGGTGGAGCTTCAACTATACCATTTGTATCACAATGAACGAGAAATACAGTCTACCGAGGAAGACCTGCAGCACAAACAGAATGAATTGACTAAGCTAGAAAGAAGCGGCTGAGAGCAGAGGACGCACTTAAAGAGAAAAAAAAAGAAGCGGGCACTGTGCAGAGAGAACTGGCCAAGATAGAGCAGGACATCAGAGAAGCGGTAACAAAATAAATAATGAATAAAAATGAAAAAAAATGTTTATGTTGCGTTTGTGTTATATACTTTCTTTCTATGTATATAATTTTCAATTTAAGTACAACTTACCAAGCATTTACCATAGACATTGGTATTATTTTTTTACACAGGAAGCAGAGGTGTCTAAGAAGAGGCCAACCTTTATTAAAGCTAAGGAGCGAGTTACCCATACACAGAAGAAGCTAGAGAATGCCATTAAAACTCTAGAACAAGCGCGCAAAGCACACGAGGCTCACCAGATGGACATCAGGAAACTTGAGGAAGAATTACGAGAAGTGGAAGATCAAAAGGCAACTTGGGAACAATCCATCCTGGGGAATGGTCATAGTGGTAGGGCTGATGTACATCTAGAGGAGGCTCAGGTGAGTGAAAGTTATGAATTAATTAGAAAATTTATAAAATAATAATATTAACCTTGACTTTTAAGCAAATGTATTGACTAAAAATTTATCAGTAATAAAATCATCTATCAGCGTAAAACACCAGCATAATGTTACTGTGTTTCGTCTGGTAAGTGTAGGGATCCTGAGTCCTTTATAACTGGTGACAAGGCATTCCATCTCAGTCATCAAGGGTGACAACACATCTGCATTATGATTCCTCGTCAAGGATGAATATAGATGTCATGGGCCGCAGGAATTGCGTCAGGTGAACTGTGTGCTTGTTTGTTACACTCAAAGTAATAATAAAAAAAAATATATATAATGTACTGAAATATAACTATGCTGAGGAATTATTATACTATATGTAATGTATTCCCTTGCATCACTAGATCCGTGAGTACGAGGAGCTGAAGATGGAGGCGTCCCGCCAGGCGGCCCGCTACCTGCAGGAGCTGGACTCGGTGAATCGCGAGCAGAAGGCCGATCAGGACCGCCTCGACAACGAGATGCGGCGCAAGGGGGAAGTCGAGAACAAGCACCGGCAGAAGGTAAACTTATATAGTTCAACTAATAGAATCTTAACTACTGTTTGTCTGTATTAGTTTATATATTTGGAAGAAAAAAATAAGAAAAAAAGATATAAAAAATTATAGATATTCTTTAAAAATTCTTTAAATATCATAGATATAAAGATAAAGTATATATATATATATATACTTTTTTTATATATGTGTATATCAGGCTAGTTTCCTATTTAAAACAAGGATATGGTATATATACATATATATATATATATATATATATATATATTTTGAGAAACTAGCCTGATGTACACATATATAAAAAAGATTGTTAGAGCTAGAAATAATATAATGTACACTGGCTTATGTAACTGTTTAAATGATTAATTTAATTTTTTCTTTAACAGGGACATGAAAGGAATGAAGCAATGAAGAGGGTGGATAAACTCAATGAACACATTAAGAGCTCGGAACAGGCCCTTGAGGAGCAGAGGAGGCTTAGGGCAGAGTTGCAGGTCAATTTATTATATTATTATAAATAATCTTATTTCATTGAGAATATATTGGATAAGAAAAAAAAATTAAGTTAACCTTGCACTGGCAATATAAATGTAAAAAATATATAAAAGCTATAGATACATAGAGGAAAAATACAAATAAGCTTACATATTTACAAAATCAACGTGAAGACAATCAGTCTTGTGGACTGTAGCCTTCACACTGCTTCAACATACAGATATATTAACTCATTATTTTCTCACTGAATTTTTTTTACAGAGCAGAAATTTATATGTAGCTATATTTATTGTCAAAGCACTTTTTTATAACGTTATTTTAGTGTTAAATAAATAAATGAATAATTATAAATAAGTATAAGAAATAAATATATATTATAGTATAAATATGCGTATAACTGGCATTATGAGATACCTTAGCCCTTGCGTGGTTTTAATATGAAAAAAAAATACAATTTGGTTTTATTAAAAAAAGCGAACTTGTACGATAAAGCACTGTGGTGCACACAGGCGGACGTGGGTGAGTGTCGTGGCCGGGCGGCCGAACTGCAGACCCTGCTGGAGGAAGTGGCCTCGCAGCTGGGGGACGCGCGCGTGGACAAGCACGAGGAGGCGCGCCGCCGCAAGAAGCAGGAGATCGTGGAGAACTTCAAGCGGGAGATACCGGGGGTGGTGAGTGTCGTATTGGTACAATATGTAAGTTGCGGCAATTAAGTCTAGCGCTGACCGTTATTGCGCAGAAGTCGAAAATAAGGTATCCCCGGGGAGTCACGGGGGCGCGGGCGGCCATGCGTAAGCGCTTATTGGCTCTCCATCGTACTCTGTCCCGCGACCCAATAAACACCCCGCTCGCTCATTGTGTACAGTCGGTTTCAAAATTTAATTCTAATTCTTTTTTAAATACAAATAGTCACATTTTATTTTTGTGGAAAGCAGTGCACTGTAATGTACATTCTATACTTTTGTAATTAATAAAAGAAAACTACTGACTTCCTCCCGCAACTTTGTTCGCGTAAAAAAAAGCCTTCCAGACTATAATCTATGTCCGTGCTAAATTTCATCCATACAAACATCTAAACTTTCGGCATTTATGATAAAAACACTTTAGTCGTAATCAGTTTGTAGAAATGAACAATTGCGTTCGCGACAGTCAGTACCCATGAGCAGCTATCCCCTCCACGTTTCGGTCACCGCTAGACTTATACGGTTGCGTACATGGTGGTCACTAGGCTGCTTCGTTTCCCAGCCGAGGAACAATATTTGTGCGATCTCGTGTTCCCGACACTGCATCTCTTCAAACAATTGTAGCAGTGCTATAATTACTGACATTCCCGTAAACTAATCTAATTAAATTTTAACGAACCCCCGAATATACTGAAAAGATGTCATATGAAATTTGATGTAATTTTCCTTTTGTGATCAGTACGATCGCATGATCAACATGTGTCAGCCGACGCACAAGCGATACAACGTCGCCATCACCAAGGTGCTGGGCAAGTACATGGAGGCGATCGTCGTCGACACCGAGAAGACCGCCCGCCGCTGCATCCAGGTGCTCAAGGAGAGGATGCTGGAGCCCGAGACATTCCTCCCGCTCGATTATATCCAAGCGAAGCCGCTGCGCGAGCGTTTGCGGTACTAGATTTTAGTATTTACTGAAAAAAAAAGTATGTCACTTATTAATAAACGCGGTTCTCAACCATCGTGTCGCGACACATTGGAGTCGCGGGCACGAGTCTAGTGTTTTTTTTTTTTTTTATAATCTAGGCGGCAAACGCAGCTGATGGTAAGTGATTATAGTAAAATCGCTTTTCGTCTCGCATTTTTTATTTTGAACGGTAATAGTTGTTTTTACATTCGTAAATAACCAGTGTTTAATCGTTTCTATAAATCACAAGAAAAAAAAAACAGATTTAAATTGATACTTTTTTATTTAACAAATTTTTGATGTTGCATTTTTGACTTATTTTGAAAAAAGTTAAAAAAAACATGATAACTCAAAAATGGGGCACTTTTGCATAGTGCATTAGGGAGTTGTAATTACCACAAATCGTCACCACTAACACCTAACGGGAACACGTCGAATTAACAATAACCCAGTACACATATAGTAATACTATACTGACATACTTTCAACGGTAGCGTTATTCTTCAGTGGTAGCGCCACGACTCAGTTTGTACAGTTTGTCAGCTACACCATGAATGGGTCGGCCCGATCGGGGAGAGGTACGCCTTCAATCGGCGTCAAATAGCACCATTACGCTGCTTTGTTTCGTCTGGTGAGTGTAGGGATCCGGACTTATTACTGGTGATGAGGTATTCTATCTTTGTACTTTGGGATGACAACGTATCTGTATTATGATGAATCAAATGTGTGCTCGTTTGTCACCCATAATAAATTAAATAAAATTATATATAAAAATAAAAACTAACAAGACACTTATGATAATGTGTGAACAAACTTAACAGAAATAAATAAAAAAAAACTATTACTATTATATCTATCACGTATTGACTAGGCGCAGGCTTTTGTTCGAATCAGTAAAACCTTTTTTGACGACGTGTTACTTTTTTTTATACAGCGACATAAAGGAGCCGAAGAACGTGAAGCTGCTGTTCGACGTGCTCCGCTTCGAGCCGCCGGCCATCCACCGCGCCGTGCTCTTCGTCACCAACAACGCGCTGGTCTGCGAGACGCCCGAGGACGCTTCCAGGGTCGCGTACGACCTCGATCGCACCAAGAACAGCCGTTACGATGTGAGTCGCATCAACCACTCACGTCTAGTCTTCAGATAACAAGAGAACGGGTGTAAGAATTGATATTAGGCAGTACGAAGAATTAAGGACTCGGCATCACTGGCTTTACGATGTGGTTTATGGAGTCAATAGTATAAAGGTTTGTAGTGCGGATTGCGAAACTTGGCGTCGTAGGTTCGAATCCGTCATTATAATACTGTCGTGAACTATTTCTTTGTATGTGGGGTAATGCTCACTGAAAACCCCACCGGTCCGGGGTTTGGGGGGGGGGGGACGTAAATCCCACGGTGTTCCACTGGACGCTCTCGGCCCCGATAATATATATATATATATATAAAACACACAGTCACATAATTAAGGCTCTCAAAGGATTTTTAGTAGAAGTAGTTAACTGAGCTTTTTTATTTCTAGGAACTTGGGACATTATTTAAATAGTTTGTAGTTTGTAAGCATTGAGCGAGAAAAATATTAGAAGCATTTTTAGTAAAGTTGAGACGTCTTACCTACACCGGTTTCTTGTAAGGAATAGATTGGTCAAAATGGCGTATTTTGCATGATTGAATTAGTATAGAATTGGGCAAAGTCACCTGGAATCACCTACATGAAGGCGAACTTGGAGAGCAAAATTAAAAAAAAGCAAATATATTTCAGGCGCTGGCGCTGGACGGTACGTTCTACCAGAAGTCCGGCATCATCTCGGGCGGCTCGCTGGACCTGGCGCGCAAGGCCAAGCGTTGGGACGAGAAGCACCTCTCGCAGCTCAAGGCCAAAAAGGTAATATATATGTATTTATTATATTTATATATAAGTAGTTTGTATAGTGTCTCGTTTTATAGTCTGTGAACAAATTCAGTTCCGTAATTTATAATATTTAATAGTCTCAAAAGTAATACAGATTTTTTTTTTTTTCATATAAAGTAGGCTTACGTTTGACTTCAATCTCGTTTGATGGAAGGCGAAGATGGTACACGTTTGTCTAGAAGGTGTCTGTTCACTTTGTTGTATACAAACGCAAGAGTATTAAGGACCGATAACAAGACAATAATTTCAGGAGTATACATGTTGTCTTAGTTGTGTTAAAACTCTTAACAAATATCTACATGATTATTCCTCTATCCATTAAATGTGTGTTTTTTTTTTAGGAAAAACTAACGGAAGAGCTTCGCGAGTCGATGAAAAAGTCCCGAAAGGAATCGGAACTGACTACAGTGGACTCGCAGATACGAGGTCTGGAGTCGCGCCTCAAATACGCGGTCACCGATCGGGACACCACGGTGAGATTAATTCTCTAAACGTACTATATGTATGTTGATAGAAAAACATATTTATATATTCTATCCAGCTTAATAATGGTATAAGTGATAATGTTTGTATGTTTGTTACTCAGTCACACAAAAACGACTAATGAATTAAATTCGACACACACATAATTTATAACCTGATGTAACATATAGGATATTTGCATTTACTTAATAAGTCTCAGGGCCAAAAGCTGAAAGTGACAGCAATTCATATGGGCACTCCTTGCTTCTCACACGGTCAGCTCTATGCCGCTTGTTGGTCAAGGGCATCGTGTGCCCAACACTTACACGTACTGCGGGAAAATATTAAATCGATCACACAATGTCGCCTCTCACGCTATATGTTTCTTTCTGAATCCATTTCAGAAGTCCACGCAGACAAAGTCGGGGGCAATGCTAGTATGAAATAGTTTGTCACTTTATTTATTCTTAACTTAAAATCACAATGACATTGTATTGGGAAATAAAGTAATCTATATATGTCTGCAACCCACTTGCCGACACAATGAATCCCAAGATTGTTAAAATAAGTTAAAAGCAATTAATTATAATAATAAGTAAAGTATATATATGCATAATTGTATATAATGTCGTATATTAATTATATATTAATGTGTCGATAAAATTGATACATAATTAATTTTTTATTTATTTATTTAACTTTGAGACAAAAAGAAACAAAAGATAAAATAAAAAATACAACATTTAAAGAATATAAAACTATTTACAATTGTTCCCTTTAAAATGCCTCAGTGCGAACATATTTGGTATCATATAATCTTTCGCATGATTTTATTTGACATGTAAAGTAATTGCAGCGACCTATTGAGTTCTTTAAAATATTGATAACGTATAGTATTGATAATATGATACAAATATTATTAATGATTTATTTTTTGTATCATAATTTCAGTTGAAACAAATCAAAGCATTGGACGCCGAGCTGGCAGAGTTGGAGAGGAAAATAGATATGTTTGGTGTAAGTGTTGCCACATACGCAATTATTCTTCCATTATATATTGCCCAGGTATTCGCTGAGTCTAGTTCCTAGGTGTAAGTATGCCTGAGATCCACCGGGGATGGAATAACCTGAATTACAACTTGAAATAATATAATAAGCCAGTGCTTGTCATGATAGCGCTCCAGCTCAGCAACTTTAAGACATATTTATACATTATAGTTGAAATGAAAGATTAAGAAAATTATTCCCATCACTCGCAAAAGCATCAAAGCTACGACCGAATCAATTGTATACATAACGAAAGGACCTTGCCTAGTGTTCGATGTCCGTTGATTAAAATGGAATTGTTTAATCATGTTTGACAATCTCCTGTCTAACATTTAGGTGTTGGCAACTCTGGTACTCACTCGAGTCTTGGCAGGTTGGTTTAAAACAAATACAGCCAACATCTCCTACATTACGTTACGTCCGTTGATTAAAATGGAATTGTTTAATCATGTTTGACAATCTCCTGTCTAACATTTAGGTGTTGGCAACTCTGGTACTCACTCGAGTCTTGGCAGGTTGGTTTAAAACAAATACAGCCAACATCTCCTACATTACGTTACGTCCGTTGATTAAAATGGAATTGTTTAATCATGTTTGACAATCTCCTGTCTAACATTTAGGTGTTGGCAACTCTGGTACTCCTCGAGTCTTGGCAGGTTGGTTTAAAACAAATACAGCCAACATCTCCTACATTACGTTACGTCCGTTGATTAAAATGGAATTGTTTAATCATGTTTGACAATCTCCTGTCTAACATTTAGGTGTTGGCAACTCTGGTACTCACTCGAGTCTTGGCAGGTTGGTTTAAAACAAATACAGCCAACATCTCCTACATTACGTTACGTCCGTTGATTAAAATGGAATTGTTTAATCATGTTTGACAATCTCCTGTCTAACATTTAGGTGTTGGCAACTCTGGTACTCACTCGAGTCTTGGCAGGTTGGTTTAAAACAAATACGACTCACTATTTGACTTTTGTGACGACCTTTGCAATCACGTAGCGTGAGGTGTGTGTTCGAGGTTCTCACCGCTAATAAAATGACCGCAAAAAAAACTATCGTGTAAATGCAATGCAATCATTACAGCCTATCTATAGTCCACAGCTGAATTAAATCCTCCTCCATAGTTTACCAGAAAGCACGACCCACCTCACACAGGTGGGCTATAGTCGACGCATTTTAAACTGAGTCGTCGAGCAATAAATCTCACTGACAGTAGGAACGTGCATGCAATGCAACCCGTTATCGATACTTAGCTGCCTGCGCACGCGGAGTCGATGCGTCATCGTGACCTTCGTTAGCACTCTGACTCCTGATTGGTCGTTACGAGTAAGGGTTGTTGTTTTTCTATAAATATAAGATTTTATGTTATGACACTCATTACATTACATACGCTTCGTTTTATATAATAAGGACTTAAGGAAAGCTATTTTAAGATATCAAGCACCACCTTGATAACTAACCTACAGGAAGATGACACAGATGGGGAAGATACGGATGAGAATTTTTGTAGAACTTAGAAATATCCCTAGAAGAGATAAAAACGGCCTCTATTCAGTTTCTCTATGATTACATCGAAACAAACTTTTTATCTTACAAATTAAAAACTTTTATTTTCACATAGCGAAAAATTGTTCCTATTAATACTTAACATAATTTAGCATGTCGATCGTACCTATCCCGTTATCTATATGCACCTCTACAATTCTTACGCACATCACTACACCTCTCCATAAGACATGTAAGTGCGAGCGAGATAGACAGACAAATATGATTTATGACCCGAATCCTCAGTTCATAATGCGTCGACTATAGTCAATAAATTAAAAATCAACAACATCCAAATAAGTTTGAACGCTCTGCGATAATTCATATTTGCACCCCACCAGCCGCAGGTTGAAGAGATCGAGCGCACTATACGAGCGCGCGACGCCAAGATCCAGGAGGTGAAGGAGAACATGAACAACGTGGAGGACGTCGTGTTCAGCGGCTTCTGTCGGGACATCGGCGTCGCCAACATACGGTGTTTTTTTTTTTAATAATATTGTATTTCACAAAATAGCACACACACCTCCCATGGTCCCACCTACCTTCAGGTCATAAGGGCCGAAGCGTGGGAGAGCGCGGTGTGGCGAGTTGCCATTCTCTTCTTCTTGTCCCCTGTATGTTTACTCACCCACTTGTGTGATCACCTGTGTCGTCTTCCTCCTCATCATAAGTTTACAGACATCAATCTTTTCTTGAAGGTCCCTAAGTCGTATCGGTTCTGATTTCACAGAGTAATTGTGCGTGGCAGGAAATTAAAGCGCACAGTTGTTGATTGCCAACCATCGAGATGATGATGATGAGGATGAAATTTCGAATTCTCTCTTGTTGTACTCAATTTAAACTCAGCGGATGGTATATTGCGTAAATACTCCCCTTGGTATATTGCGTAAATACTCCCCTTGTTATATTGCGTAAATACTCCCCTTGGTATATTGCGTAAAAAAGCGTAGAGATGCAACATCTCTTTGCAAAGATTTATTTTAATGTTACAATTTTAAAGTTTCACCTACTGTACATGCACCATTAGTTACAATACCGAGCTGTGAACAACGAAACGACATTTAAATTTTATTCCTGGTTCTATTTTTTTTCCAAATTAACTAACAAATTAAATAACAACGGTTCTTTCCACATGGTACATGATATTGCAATTTTTATAACCTCTTTTAATGATGAGGACGATATTAATTTATCCCTAATGGGAAAGGCAAAGGACTTTAGTCCATACAGCCAGGTCTTGTTCGTATGATGGTTGGTCTGAAACTCTAACCTTTTTTAATGATGATAAGAATATTAATTTATCCCTAATGGGAAAGGCAAAGGACTTTAGTCCATACAGCCAGGTCTTATTCGTATGATGGTTGGTCTGAAACTGTTAACCTCTTTTATCTTAAGTTTGACACTGACGGGTCAGAGCCAACTATGACCACATAAAAAATAAATGATAACGTTTATTTTTATAAATAGCAATACATAATAACCATAAAACCCACAATGACAAGAGTAATTTACCGTATTAAAAAATTTTGGTGGTTAAGTTTTACAGAATACAAGAAATACCAAGAATTAAGAATACTTAGATACAGTTGTTTCATTCCCGCATAAGTAATATCGGATATCGGACGAGCGGTGTCTACGTACATTCCCCGCAACTGTCTCGCTCTATTAAGCACGCCCAGTCTTTTTAGAGGGCAACCGAGTTAACGGAACGACTGGACCCTCCTGACTCACGTTATGACCCGTGACCGACGCCTCTCCGCAGGCAGTACGAGGAGCGGGAACTGCGCGCACAACAGGAGCGCGCCAAGCGTCGCATGGACTACGAAGCACAGATGGACCGCATCGCTTCCAACCTCGAGTTCGAACGTTCCCGTGACACACAGAGTATGTATTCTGTTGATAGATGCCATATCATACCGCCATCGAACCTCACGACCTACAGCTGGATTTCATCCTTTTGTTGTGAACATCCCTCAAACCCGAACGAAGCGCCTTGCTTCGTCTTTCATTATTCGTACAGCAAAGGACTGCAATAGTTTGCCCGCGTCTGTCTTTCCCTCCGGTTACAATGTGGGTGTTTTCAAGAGTTGAGTGAATAGGCATTTACTGAGCTCGTGCGCCTTACCATCCAGGACTGCATTTCCGCCTAACATCAGGTGGGATCGTGGTCAGAACTTGCTTAGAAAGTTTAAAAAAAAACAGTATTTGCCATGCATTGGTCGTTCAACGTTGTAGAGCCACGTTAGTTACCAGCTGAGGACGACGACCACGCCTTCACAGAACACCAGCGAAGGGATCCGTCGAACTGTTTCACCATAGGTGAGCTGTGTGCTAGTTTGTCACGCATATATATATAAAAAAAAGGTAATTGACACTGGGTGTTGCAGAGAACGTGACGCGGTGGGAGCGCACCGTGCAGGACGCGGAGGACGAGCTGGAGGCGGGGCGGCAGGCGGAGACCAAGCAGCGCCAGGACATCGACGGTGAGCTGCGTCGCGTCGACACGCTGAAGGCGGAGCGAGGGGAGGCCAAGCGTCGCCAGCAGCTCACCGACGACGACGTTACCACGGTGCGATACCATCACATTACAATCACAGCCTGAACATACGCCTCCTAAATTGCTACAAAGCACAATCCTGATCCACCTGCATCCATCGTCTTCCAGTAAGTTTGCATGGCTCGTCGCTCGATCCAGTGTGGAGTCCATCTGCGACTACCAATACGAGGTTGTCACTCAAGAACATTCCTGAACGACCTATATATCTAGGCCATTGCCTGTCTATGAGTAGGAGTAAGGAATTACCGAAATCAAAATGTTGACTTCCGGTACTTCATCTCTATTAATAATAGTTACATTACTTACAAATTATATATAAATTGTAAAATCTGAAAATAGTGTATTATCTAGACACACATGGGAACAATATCCCGCAATGTACCCTATTGGAGTATATTAGGCGTAAATAAATGTCCCGATGTCCCGTTTGGAGTTAAAAGGTAATGGTCACGTTAGGTATAACATTGCGGAGAACAAATACAGCCAACATCTCCTACATTACGTTACGTCCGTTGATTAAAATGGAATTGTTTAATCATGTTTGACAATCTCCTGTCTAACATTTAGGTGTTGGCAACTCTGGTACTCACTCGAGTCTTGGCAGGTTGGTTTAAAACAAATACAGCCAACATCTCCTACATTACCAAGAGGAACAAGTCTTTATGCTGATTATACTTTTTATGTTATTGTAATATTATTATTTGTATATTATTTATGTATACAGGAGTTGTTGGTACTAAACTTAAGGTGTAAGTCTTAGGTACGCATTAAACCTATTTGCAAGATATTCAAACAGCGATTTTAAGTTTAGTTCCAATACGAATTTCCGCCTGCTTCCTTTGTGATCATTTTCTTTTTCAGTTTCTTTGAAATAAGTTCCTAGTTGTTACGCATTGTTGGAGAGCTAAGAAGACGGTTATGTTTTTCAAATAATCTAGAAGTCAAATTTAATAATGCTTCTTTTTGTTTTTAAGACATTTTTGTGGAAAAAAATCTCAAAAATATATTGAAATAATATCGTTATTGTCTCGTATTTTTAAACCAATATTTTATAATAATAGTTGTTTTAATATTGATAAATAACCAGTGTTTAATCGTTTCTATAAATCACAAGAAAAAAATAGATTTAATATAGATTTTTATTTTAAGATATTTTTTTTAAAAAAAATTTGATGTTGCATTTTTGACTTATTTTAAAAAAAGCTAAAAAACAGGATAACTCAAAAATGGTTTACTGTTGCATAATGCATATGGGGGTTAAATTTAACGCAAATAGTGACCCCTATCACCTCCTAACGGGAATACGTCGAATTACCAATAACACTGTATACAAATGCTATTTACAGGCTCGCAAGGACGTGGCGAACATACAGAAGGACATCCAAACTATACAGAAGCAGATCGCCAGCTTCGAAGCGCGCATAGAGAGCAAACGCAGCGAACGACATAACATTTTGCGGCAGTGCAAGGTTGGCTGATTATTTTTTATAATATTAAGGGTGACAAACGAGCACACAGTTCACCTGAGACGGTAAGTGATCACTGCCGCCCATGACGTCTACACCTGTCCACGACCCCTCCTTTCCTACAAGTACGTCTGCTGTCCTTCCAGTGGTAAGGTATGGACTACCGACATCTATTTTGAACTAGTCCTAACTGAGACCTATTCATGGAACAGCTAGAACTAGCTGCAGTATTGCTGTGGATATACACCCGCGTGTCCCCTCGTGTCGAGACATCACGAGGCACAATCTTAATTTTTGAAATAAAACATTTAGAGAATTATGGTCCTACGAGCCGGAACATAAAAACGTTAACTTGAACAAGAATATTGTTTTAGATCGATGACATTATCATTCCTTTGCTGGAGGGAAACCTGGACGACACCGCGGAGGCAGAGTCGGAGCAGTCTTCCATGTCCACCACGCATCAGTACCGACGGGAGTCGAGGTGAGTCAGCCACGGTGTGATTTTGTTATAATAGTTATTTCTATTATTTGTTTTGATAGTTATTCATTTTTGTTATTGTATTGAGGGTGACAAATGAGCACATAGTTACCTGATGGCAAGTAACTCCTGAAGCCGATGACAATCCCATTCATCATCATCACTTACCGGTCACATGAACTGTATTACTTGTGTGTCACCTCTTATATTATTAAAAAAAAATAGCAAGGGGCAGTAAACATTTAATTTATATAACATGTTGGTCGTTGCCCACGTCAAAGCATTTCATTCGCATGGAACTCTGTGGAATCAGCTGTCGCCAGGGGTATTTCCGAACCGACCTAGAACTCTTCAAGAAAAGAGCCTACACCTTTCTTAAAGACCCCCAGTGCATCCTCTGGTGTTGCAAATATTCATAGGCAGCGGTGATCACTTACCGTCAGGTGAACGTTTTGCTCGTTTGCCACTTGTTCTATAAAAAAATTGTGTCTAGAATCCGGGTGGACTACCGCTCGCTACCGGACGCCCTCAAGGAGCTGGAGGAGACGGACGAGATCAAGCGCAAGGCCGACAAGCTGCAGAAGGCCATCAACTCGCTGCAGAACACCGTCGACAAGATCCAGGCGCCCAACATGCGGGTCCGTACTAGATCTACACATTGTATTGTTTAGTTAAGGAAAATAAAAACGTTACTATGATATATATCCTTAGTTCCCAAAGTGATCCAGGTGGGGGCCCCCAGGGGTCCACCGGGACACTGGACGGGGGACTACGTTGGCGCGAAAATGTATTTGCTTTCGATAGAGAAGAACTAAAATGTTGGCTTGACTTCACCTATCAAACTAGGCAGATAATATTTTATAAAACTCAGCGTCTGTTACTTGTAAAAACTTGCATCAATCAATCAATTAATGAATTAACCAATCAATTCTTTATTTTTCGAAAACTATTAATTCCTGGTTGGAACTCAGCCGCAACGCAAATTTCCATAGTAAAATCTAATCTTCACATTTTTTGTCGCGTTTTGGGAATGTGGTTGGTAATGTAGCTGCAGGGGTATCGCCGGAACCAGCTAAATTTTGATTTTTCACCTCATTTCGGGGTCTCGCCGGCCCTGCTGCTATTGATAATGCAGCAACTTTTATTTCTATAGGGTAACTCTGGCTAAATAATTTTTTTTGGCAGCTGTGGTTGTTTTTTTTTAATTACAGTCTGGCCGACTTACAATTTTTATAATTATTTCACAATATTATTAGCAATTAATCTGATTCAGTTGGTACACAATTAACCGATCGGCCGGATTCTCTGGCCCTGCGAAGGGACGTCAGTTCCCTCTGCATTTTTTATCGTATATACCACGGGGAGTGCTCCGAAGAGCTGTTTCGTCAGCGAGTTCCGTCATCGGTCGACACGACAGACCACCAGATTCAATCCTCATCGCGAAGATGGCTGACATTCCTCTCCTGTGCGCTTCTCGCGGAGTTTTCTGCCCCACACAGCTGCCTTGTGGAACGGTCTGTCCTCGGCGGTTTTATCAAATTAGTACGACTTAGGTTCTTTCAAGAAGCGAGCCTATCCCTTTCTTAAAGGCCGGCAAAGCATCTACAGTCCCTCTGGTGTTGCGGTTGTCCATGGGCGTCGATGAGCACCTCGGTGTTCCCGCCGTTCGTTTGCTCCATTTTTCCTATAAAAAAAAAACTTTTTTATAATGTTCTTGAATGCCTATTCCACGCAGGGAATAGGCAACAGTACTCAAGTTGATAACAATTATAAGATGTTTATGCAATTTGTAGTGTTTTAGATTTTGCATATATTAATATTAATATTGAGGATTATGGTTTGATTAGAAATTAAAATTAATTAAGAGCAACAATTACATCATTGATATAATTAGAAATTATATAATTGGTCCATAATAACAGTCGTTAAGCGAGTCCTATGTTCAGTGGACTACGGACAAGTAGGTACAGTTCTACAGTTTGTTTCTGACTGCAGAATGAGTGGGTCAACTCGACTGGGGAAGGACCACGACCTCACAAAATTAGCAGCGTTAAATAGCAGCATAACGCTGCTGTGTTTCGTCTGGCGAGTACAGGAATCCGGAGACCTCCGGAAACCTTTATTACTGGTGACGAGGCATTGCATCTTAGTCCTCAAGGGTGACAACGCATCCGCATTATGATTCCTTGTCAAGGATGAATGTAGACGTCTTGTTACTCTTAACGCAAATTAAAAAAGGCTGTGAATATGATGAGATCTTTTTTGAGTTACAGTATATTGCTTTGTCATTTACTCCGTGAGACCCGTGATGTCTACGTCCGTCCTCAATAAAGATCCAAAATGTACATGCGTTGTTACCCCTCACCCGTCATTGGAATTTCTAGTACTCGTTATTGCAATTTTTAGTACGCGTCATTGGAATTTCTAGTACTGGTTATTGCAATTTCTAGTACCCGTCATTGTAATTTCTAGTACTCGTCATTGCAATTTCTAGTACCCGCCATTGGAATTTCTAATACTCGTCATTGCAATTTCTAGTACTCGTCATTGTAATTTCTAGTACTCTTTATTGCAGTTTTTAGTATCCGTCATTGAAATTTCTAGTACTGGTTATTGCAATTTTTAGTACCCGCCATTGGAATTTCTAGTAATCGTCATTGCAATTTCTAGTACCCGTCATTGGAATTTCTAGTACTCGTCATTGCAATTTCTAGTATCCGCCATTGGAATTTCTAGTACTCGTCATTGCAATTTTTAGTATCCGTCATTGGAATTTCTAGTACTGGTTATTGCAATTTTTAGTACCCGCCATTGGAATTTCTAGTACTCGTCATTGCAATTTCTAGTACACGTCATTGGAATGACACAGCAGGAGGGTTATGTTGTTATTTTACGCCGATATACTTCCGCGGCCGAGCCGACCTATATTAATGTTGCGTCTAGGAACTACCTACCGCGTGGCACTACCGCAGTTCCCTTTCGTATGTATACAATTAATTTTGACATTTCGTTTTCTTATGCTGTTTGCAGGCAATGCAGAAACTCAATGAAGTGAGAGAGAAAGTGAATGCGACGAATGAAGCTTTCGTGGCGGCCAGGAAGCGGGCGCACAGAGCCAAGTTAGCTTTTGAAAAGGTAACCAAATATTTTTTAAAAGAGTGCTGATTAAAATTACTAAGATTCTAGTTAACAACTCCTATTAACCCTCAACGCGCCCTGACAGAACACTGGCATGAAATAGCAGTATAACGCTGCTTTGTTTCGTCTGGTCAGTGCAGGGATACGAAGAGCCTTAATATTGGTGACGAGGCATTCTATCTCAGTCCTCAAGGGTGACAACATCGTTGCGATGGCTAATACGATGTTTCTACTCAGAACATTTCTTCTTAATCGGTTGTATGAGTTTATCTTTTTTTCTCATTATTTGGAATCGCCTCACCTCTTTCTGTCCAGGATTGACATTACAGCAAGTGGCCATGACTTGGGGGTTTCCTCTTGACTTTCTTGTATTCGATAGTGCCAGGGCTTTTTGAATCACGTGGTCTCCAG
The DNA here is from genome assembly GCA_029286865.1 of Teinopalpus imperialis. Classification (NCBI taxonomy): domain Eukaryota; kingdom Metazoa; phylum Arthropoda; class Insecta; order Lepidoptera; family Papilionidae; genus Teinopalpus; species Teinopalpus imperialis. The sequence goes on from JAGSMU010000028.1 coordinate 1,818,046, forward strand.
AACGTATTTTAGTAGATTATATAATAAAATTATTATTTTTCCAGGTGAAGAAAGAACGACATGATAAATTCATAGACTGCTTCGAACATGTTTCCAATGAAATAGATGCGATTTATAAGGTAAACATTACTTCATACGCTTAATTCTATTGGGTAAAAATATGTCAGCAATTGTAATGTTTACAATTTGACCTTCAATGAAAACCCGATATAGTGTGTATGGTCTACACTTGCAGGCGTTAGCGATGAACCAGTCCGCGCAAGCGTTCCTCGGCCCCGAGAACCCGGAGGAGCCGTACCTGGACGGCATCAACTACAACTGCGTCGCGCCCGGCAAGCGCTTCCAGCCCATGTCCAACCTGTCCGGCGGCGAGAAGACGGTCGCCGCGCTCGCGCTGCTCTTCGCTATACACAGGTAATGTTTTTAATACGATTGTTTTCAATACGATTAAGAAAACTTATAACCCTATTCAAAAAAGTTAGACATAAATGAACACAAGACTATTAAAACAGTATACTTTGCATTGTGTCAATCTATTATTTCTTACGGTATAATAGTTTGGGGTGAGCCATAAAAACCGAATTATTTAAAATTGTAAGGGCACAAAGAGCAACAATAAAAATTATAAATTTTCTTAACTTTAAATATCCGACCGCATTATTGTATAAAAAAATGTATTATATATTATTAGAGAACATTCAAGCCCAACGCAAGTATCCAATACACGAAGACACCAGTTTGTTTATAATATTCCGCTCTGTAGAACAAGTTTTGCCCAACATTTTTTTCCGTTCCTGGGACCATTGCTTTATAATCGCATAAATAAATTGATGCCCTTAAATAAATGTACAAAATTTAAATTAAAAGTAACAATTTATGAATACCTTTCCAAGATAGACTACGAGTGTACTGGAAAATTATTGATTTCATTTTTTCAAGTAAGTTATGTTAATTTAGAATACATTAGGTTAAAATAAAATTGTTAAAATTAGGCTAATTTTGTGTAAAAAAAAATCTATTAATAAATTTCTATTTCTATTTGTAATGTCAAAGTGAGCTGAGCTAGCTACAACCACAGTACAACAGTGGAATAGCAACATAACGAAACACACTAGGTGTTTCGCCTGATGAGTTATAGAGAGACTTAGTCCTCAGCATCACGATTCCTCATCGAGGATGAATGTTGGTGGTCATACCGCAGGAATCACCTGCCACATGGGGTGAACTGTGCGCTAGTTGGTCATCTTCAAAATAAAATAAAAAACATTCTCCAATGTGACGAATCTAGAAATAAGAGTAAATGTACTATGTATTAATTTAAAAAAAATTTAAAAGGGAAAAAAGGAAAAGTAACAGCCTGTATATATAAAACCCACTGCTGGGCATAGACTGTAGTCAAACACGCTATTGCGGATAGGAGGACTTCTTTCTTGATTTTTTTTTTTTATTATTTCTTTGACGTGCAGATTTCTTCACGATGTTTTACTGAGTCTGTGTCTTTTTCTGAGCACGATATTCTTTGGTTGATGGATTTTATGTATAGATATTTTATATCTGTGCATCGGGGAGCGAACTACATTTGCTTATGTAGCATGGAATTAAAAGTGAGCGCTTAGTGTGAGTTTCGTTAGTATATTGAGTGTGACAAACGAGCACACATTTCACTTGATGGATGGTAAGATACCTGCGGTCAATGTCACCCGCATTCAAACTCGATGCTGCAACAAACCAGAAACGAATAGTACCGTATCTCCACTCTATCACTGTTAAATCTTCCACGGCTCTTATGATTTTTTAATTTATAAAAACGCTTCCTATAATACCATCAAATACTGCTCAGCTACCAGCCAGCGCCGTTCTTCCTCCTGGACGAGATCGACGCGGCCCTAGACAACACCAACATCGGCAAGGTTGCCTCCTACATCCGCTCCAAGAAGGGCAACCTGCAAACTATTGTCATATCACTTAAGGAGGAGTTCTACGGATGCTCGGATGCACTCATCGGCATATGTTCTGAGGTGAGATATGTCTACGGTTGAACGAATTCTGACTTTTTTTTTGTCGGGAGGGAACCTTCATTAAATACGTTCCTGCGGGTTATGTGGGATTTGTACTCCCAAAACGAAAGCCCCCTAAGTGGCTACTCTCAGTGCATTGACAGGGGCTCCGCACTGAGCCTGAGCTGAGCACGGGAGGCCTCGCGTTCCCTAGCATGCTCGCTCTGCTACGGCTACCCCGGACGATCAAAGCCACCACGCGTATCGCCCGCGAATCCGAAATCCCCTTTATGCTGCCTTATAACACAGGCAGTGGTTACCATAGTAAACCTTACCTTTTAAAGTTTATTTTCGAATAAAAATTACCAATTTTTGATTCGATATTGTATTCGCTTCTTTTGTTTACAACTTTCTCCCACCGTTCAACAAGATTCAATATCTGGTCGATAGATATCACCCGGTTTCGAATCGAAAGATTCATCCAACCAAGATCTTATTTCTGCATCAGTATCTAACGAAACTCCTAGCACATTTGAAAGAGGTCGAATGATGGTGAAAATCCATATGCACGTTGAACTGGAACAAAAAAACAAAACATACATTTCGATAGAACAAAACATCCCCTTTCAAACAATCTTAAACATTATACCAATGTCATGCGGAATATAAAAAAAAAAAATGATAGAACATATATGCCAACCTTTTTTTTATATAGTATAGGCGGCAAACGAGCATGCAGCCCGCCTGATGGTAAGTGATCACCGCCGCCCATGAACAGAGGAGTCGGAGTTCAGACTCTTTTCTTGTCGTCTCGTTCGTATCGGTTCAGAAACACCGCTGGCGGCGGCTGATTCCACAGAGTAGTTGTACGTGGCATGAAATTTCACGTTAAGCGCACAGAGCACACACGCAATCTTGAATTCTGTCGTCTGATAACTAATATACTTACTATCATATTAAAAAGTGTTAGAGATTTTTTTGGAGCTCGCAATGATCAACTTCCCGAACACCGAAGGCAAGATACGAAATGCTAGATTTCATTACAATGGCAACATTAATTGGTTTATATTGATAGTGAAATGTTTACATGTGTTCACAGCCGGCGGACTGCCTCGTAAGCGACGTGTACACTCTCTGTCTGCAGAAGTACGAGGACTAGTTATTTTAATCTTAATTATAAATATATTTTATCTTTAAATAATTATTAAGTTATAACGCATTCGTTGTTTTATTTATAACCCAACTAATTTAAAAAGCGAAAATAGCAGTGGTCTACGAATCCTCTATTAGACTATGTAAGTATTAAAACTTAATTGGAGTGTGGAATATTTGTAATGATAGTATTGCTATCGTTCTATGTAAAAAGAAACCTTCGATAAATATCTTTAATATTTATCGTTTTGATTTTAGCGTGCAATCTCCGTCTATGTTTGCTACGATGTCTTTTGAGACCTAGTGAGTTGTTTCTTGGTTTAGAGTAAGTTAAAAGTGCCGAGTGTAATCCCATTTCAGTCTTTCTTGGAAAAGTTATAAGTCAGTCATTGGAAGCATGATATGGGGATCCTTATATTATTCTTTTTATTTCACTCCCAAAAATAATACTCTCCATTGCTCGCTAATAGACTGCTCAGGCAGACCTTTGAGCTTTAGTTAAGAACCGAGTTTGAGCGCGGTACATGAGGATATGGAGAGAGATAATGCACGTTCCTTTTTACGCTAGTAATTGGTAAGGAGAATTGTTGCCGGGGTAGACACGGCATATTACGCCATTTGTCCCCTAGTGAATCCAAGGCTTAAGATAACGTAACAGTGTTGGAAAAATAAGTTATTCGTTATATTTATATTATATATTTATTATATTAAATAACGAATATGGCTAGTGATTACCGCAATGAGCTAAACATTGACGTTATATGGTCAGGGTCACTGCATAGTGATGTGGACGAACGTCTCGCGACAGTTCCACCTTGGTTAGCTGACGCGGGATATCATCAACTAGGTGGAGAAATGTTATCGCTATATCGGCAGACGTGAGTTCCATAATTTTCCCAATTTATCAGTATCCTGCAACAACGACGACTTGCTCGTCTACTACCAACATTTGGAAAACCTTCACAGTGATTTTATTAAAAGATTCCAGGACATTTTGAAATTGGAAATACCAGACTGGGTGTTAGATCCTTTTTCAAATGTCAACATAGCAATATCACCCCAGTTGGAAGAAGAATTTATAGAAATGACAACGAACGAGGAAATAAAAATCAAATACAAAAATGGCTACCAACAATTTTGGCTACAAAAGTCAATTCCGCAGTTGTACCCTGGATTGTGGTCTATCGTTGAACGATTTTTGATAGATTCCCATCGTCATATTTGTGTGAACGTGAATTTAGCGCTGTGACAACGCTGCTTACTAAAAAGAGAAATCATTTGCAAGTTACCAAACGCAGCGACTTACGATTGTGTTTGAGTAAAATCGAACCTGATATCAACAAACTTATTAAATATCATCAAATTCATCCATCTCATTAGATTAAGTATAAAAACAAAAACTGATTACATATTTATATTGTTTCTTTTAATTTGATTAAAATATATTATTAATATTATAAAGTTGGGTTTTATTTCACTGGTAATTTTTTTAGTTTAGAATGTAAGTTTAAACATCAGAACCGAGTAATACAACTAAATTATTTTTTTATTTATTTATATTAAAAATTTATTGTGGTTTTTAAGTTTTAGGGGTGCATAAAAAATGGGGGGCGCTGAAAAATAATTGATTTTCAAAGGGGGCGGTAAAAGAAATAAGTTTGATAATCACTGCCCTAGAGCGAACCAGAAGCTCTTTATATACATACCTTTTGACCAGATGTATTTTAGAAATCATTGCTACCTATATGATATATTTGGTTTTTGTACAAATAGCAATAACACCCAAACCCATAATATATGCAACATAACAAAAAAAGGACCACGAAGTGAGATGCAATCGGCTTCGACTTCTAACCGTACATGCATGCTGTTCGGAGGTAGTAAAGGTTTTTAAAAATTATTATTGTAGTATCTATTCTAGAACTCCCGCCTTGTCTATTTTAAAGCAAAGAATACTAGATACACTAGGTAGAACTTCGATCTACTGATCTGATGTTAAACTACCAACATCCAAGAGCTTGAGCGCAATGAGCAAACTTCCTCCACCATAGCTACAGCAGCCACGTATAGTCGTCAGTGTATATTTACATATTTACTCTGTGTCTTTCTGATGCTTTATGTGTAGTGTATAGGTAAAGAGTAGTATTTTTCAGAATAATAAGTGTTTGTAAGTAAAATAACTGTAGTAGAAGGTAAGATGTGAAGTCACTTGCTAATACTTGAATTTTAGCACATTTATGTCTATGTTATATCAAAACATTACTATTTATTTACCATCGTATTGTCTATCTATTCTATTCATAAATAATAATAAAATTTTATGTCGTTTTCTCTCTTAGCATACTTCATTTTATCGACAACCGTTTGTTCGGAATGATCGGGGAATAGCTAAGACGTACAGCTATACTAGCGCCATCCTGATTTTTTAAAAAAGTAAATCGCCTTTAAATATATAAATCCCACTGCCTGGTCCAGACCCAGCATCCCGAGGGCCAAGCTATGCTTATCTCTAGAGGCGTTAGAGCATAGACCACCATACGGCTCCACTCTAAATTGGAGGATTTCAACTGTTCTATTTTTTAAATAAAAATATATTTCTTAGACATGCATGTTTCGTCACGATGTTTTCTTTCACCGCCGAGAACGTGGTAAATCTGGTCTTCTATTAAAGTTTATTTCATACAAATTGGACATATTTTTCATGTTGTCATTGGTCGGTTCATAATTTACCGACTCTGTGACAGGTGGATCTGTGGTTGACTGTTTGTTAATTACTCTTTGAGTAAACGGTCGCGTTATATGGAGCGGTGTCAGTTGCATTTCTTTATTTTGAACTTTTCGAATTCACGAAGTATATATTTATAGTCAATAATAATGTCTCGTAATCCCAAGTTAGAGGAATTCGAAATTGAAACTAAACCGTGTCGGTCTAGTGGAAAACGAAAAGTAGGTAGTTTGTTTTATGATGGGAATACTGGCGCATTTTTGGGAAGAACACCTGAAAGTTGGGGTGAGTGTACTATTTACTTTCTTTCGTTTAGGGAAATTACTGAAGACGTATATTAGCAAATAATGCCTAATTTTATTACCGGCTAATAAAATGGAAACAAGAAAAACTTTTTTTGAGGGCGTGGCTGTTTTTATAGAGACATGCGTGTATTAATTTTTGTTTATGTGTTTAAAAGTCCAAGAATTCACTTTGAATTATGTGAATTCTTTTAATTTTATTTATTTGTTTTCTCATGTGTATGCGTTTAAAGCGATTATCTTTTTTCCTTTCATATACAAAGAAATACATGTATACTATTATTTATATTGATGGCATATATAAGTACTTTCACATGACAAGTTGAAAACATATAGTTAAAAATGCCTATATCCACTGAGAGGGTTTTTTACATATTCTAGTTAAAGCTAGGAGCTAATTAAATTGAGAATCAACATATTCTAGTTGAAGTAATAATGTTTATATCACACTGATCTTCACACATTAATGTATATCTTGATAAATATTCAAAATGTTGATTTTGGGTTGGCAACGAAGAAGTTTTGTTCTCAATAAATATTATAATTTTTTTATCTATAATGTATTATTGTTTGCAATGCAATTACAATAAGATTTTCAATACTTCATTTATAGAAATCTGGTCAAGATCCACATAAATAAACTTGAACAAAAACATATCATAAATTCCAGTAAAACAAAACATCTCTATCAAACAATTTTAAACTTTATGCCATATGTGGAATATAAAATAAAAAAAAAACTATAAATAATATAAGATTTTTGGGTTTAATTTACTTTTGGAGATTGATTGAAAAGTTGTTTAGAACATAACACTAATTTAGGGAAGCCCTTTAATCCTATTAATCATTGATTGTAGCAACATTATTAGGTCAAACCGAGGTAAGTTATAATAAATCACTTAAGAAGTTGCCGCAGCCCATAATCCTAGTGAAGCCCTATTAGTTGCTATGTGCACAATGTCACAGAGTTATATGATTTTTAATTAGAACTGGGTAGGTCACTATGTGTGTATGTATCACCGGGTGGTGTAGTGATTAAAGGTGAAACATTGTGGCTCCTGGGTTCGATTCCCAGCTGAGGAACAATTTGTGTATCAGAAATTGTTGTTTTTCAGGTCTGTGTGAATTGTATGTATGTCCTGTGTCCCAGAACCTACATCTGAAGCTTCCTCCGATGTTATTGCAGATATAGTACATTTGAATAGGGTGGGGGACTATGAGTGAGGACCTCTGAGTTTGTCTCACATATGGCTATGACATTGTAAAATATTCTTGTCTTTTTTTTTTAAATTACATTGTGAGTAAGAAATTAGCACACAGTTAACCTAATGGCAAGTGATTCCTGGGGCCCATGACATCTATATTCATCCTTGACAAGGAATCAGATGGGTCATTACCAATAATAAAGGTAGAAGATATTGCATCATCATCCTCATCACTGTGAGCTGTGACTTATGAAAGGATTTTATACTTTTTTAAGTTAACATAAAGCAACCATGAGAAAATCAAAATTGACATGTAGACTAGTTTAACACTGTCCTAGTCTGCAGTTGACTTAAAAAAAGATGAGGTAATAGAAAAAAATGTATAAATGCAGAAAATAACATGAAGAAAACTCCACATACTGTATAGGGTGTAACAGTGTCAAATTATTTATATTTTATTTATAAGTGTAAAATGCGAAATTATATTTTTGATGTTGCATCTTTTTCAATAAATCAATAAATAAATACATAGACTGGTAGACAAGTCAAGTTTGTCAAGAGAACTTATTAAAAGCGCATAGATGCGTTTAATGTCTACATTTATGATAGTACAAAAAGTAAATGGTAGTAATCAAAATGCAGATTTGTTGTCACCCTAGTCTTTAAATTTATACATATATAATTACTTGTCCTATATATATATATATATAATTACTTGTCCTATATATATATATATATAAATAACTGACCGCTTCATCAATGCAGAGCCTAAACCGCTGGAGTTACAAACTTAAAATTTTGTATGTTGTAAGCATCCACTAATGAAGGATTTTTGCAAATTTCACTCCTAAGGGGGTGAATTAGGGGTTGAATTAAGTGGGTATGGGAAGTTCGTCACTTTTGAAGGAAGAAACATGGAATTCAATATGAAAGCTTCTATAAAGTTTAAGAAAAAATATTATGAATAAGTTTACATCTAAGATCAATAGATATCATTGTGCACTGTTTCTGAATCGCACTATGCTTTGTTACACGGATTTTAGCTATGCATGCAATAAGTTGCAGGCAATAGCTAGTAGTATATAGTGATAATTTAGAAACCACTAGTTTCTTTTAAATCCCTTCTTCGACAACATAACTTGAAGGCAAATAACATCTGATATATATAGTTTCTCATGGTTTATGTATATTATCAATGTATATATGTATATATATATATTAAAATGATTTTGTTATGTATTTAATTTTTTTATGTTATTTCTAATTTGATATTTTTATGTAAATTACTTTTTTATTATTGTTTAATTTATTTTTACCACATTTTCTCACATTCTTTCAGGGTTAACTTGTAGAGAATGCTTCAAGTCTGCCCTTGTAAACCTTATTTAAGGTATAAACGGACGAAATAACTTATGGAGCACCCATTTTACAAGATGATAAGTGATTCTTGGCTCCAATGATGTTTACATCCATCTTAGTTACGGAATTAAGATGCAGATGGTAGTCACACTACAGCTAGTTTCTATCTACAGTATTAATGGTTTAGTTCCATCAGGCTTAGACCAGGCCCCTCACAGAATAACAGTGTAAAATAGCAGCATTATACTGCTATGTGGCAAGGTATCGAAGACCTACTTATGGGTAACAAGATATTCTATCTGAGTACTTGGGGATTATAACACATGTGGATTTATGTACATCTTGGTGGATTTAGGTGTTGGTGGGTTACAGTTATAACATACTCTTATTTGGACTGAATGTTGGGTGACCCCAAGAAGAAACATGTATCCTAAAATGACAACACACCTATGGAGTATTTAGAGCTTTACACCTGGTCTCCGTTTTCTCTCATTTATTATATTTAAGTTCATCACAGTTAAGCTATTCTGTTAAAATTTGCGTTTTGCTCAATTGATTAACATGTCAGCGTGTTTTAGCTGAAAAGTAATATATCGCCTTTATGTTTGTTTTAGGAAAAATTCTCATCTTCTACATAATATTCTATGCAGCACTGGTGGCTCTCTTTGCCATATGTATGGTAACTTTCCGCCAGCAGTTCATCAACCCGAGAGTTCCACGATTGCAACTGGACCGCGGCCTCATCGGCACCAGCCCGGGGCTCGGCTTCAGGCCACTCCCACCTGATGTAAAGAGTACTCTCATTTGGTACAAGGGAACAAGCTACGAAAGTTACAAGTACTGGGAGGATCAGCTCATCGATTTCCTGTCTGGTCAGTAAATGTGGATTTTTTATCTACTTCACAGTCTCTTTTAACGTCTTTTTGGAGTATGAAAAAAAAATTATATCTCATTTTTGTAGCCCATAGACATTCACCTTTTTTTTTAACGTCTTTGGAGTATGAAAAAAAAAATTGAGCTCTCATTTCTGCAGCTTTAGCCACTTCCATTCTTTTTTAACTTCTTTGGGGTATGGAAAAAAAATTGAGAACCCATTCCTGCAGCCCATAGGATACTCAGATTCTTACTTCACGTCTTTGGTATGGAAAATAGACACATTTATCGTTAATAAAATTGGAAATGGTCAGCAGCTCTTACCTATAGTGTATTCGCATTTTTGAATCATATATTGTAAATTCTGCTATATCAGCTATATATATAATAGAATTGTTATTTTTGTGTTGTGGCGGCAGTTTGTCGGCCCATACTTATGCGAACGCGCGAAATTCACCTACAGTTTAACATTAATCAACAGAAAAAAAGAACAAACGACTGACAGAATGCAAATTATTAAAATCATTAATATGCCGAAATCTAAGTTACCATATTCAACAGTTCTATTACTAAAAAGACTACATTATTTAAGGTTTTATTAAATAATGTAGTCTTTTTAGTAATAGATTTGTTTTTTTTTTTGAATTTAACGGTGAACTACAAGCACAAAGTCCATCCAGGGAATCCGGAGCCTTTTTTATTCGGGAGTTTTTTTATGCAGATGCGTTATCGTTGGAGTGCCTTGTCACCAGTTTAATGTCGCGCTAGGTCTTTGACTGGTTCTTCCCCGGTCCATTCGACTTATTCTTCTTATTACTTTCTACTATTCTACCTACGCTACTATATAACTACAGTATGACATACACTCAAGAATAATTTTCATGAATGCGTTCATAAAAGAACTTTAAATCTTTAAATAAGGTTGAATATTAGCTTTGCCAATAAAGATATGTGAAGATTAACTTTTATATTATTAAGGGTGACAAACAAACACAGCCTTATACTGATCGTAAGTGTTATATATAAGTAAACAAAATTGTTGACAGGGGGTCATGATATCAAAATCCTACTCAACAACTTCCTCGACTTGAATCTTCAAGATGCACATCCGTTGTCACTTCTGTGGATTGACATGGAATGCCCCACCCACTCATCATACGAAACACCACAGCGTTATGCTGCTATTCGACGCCGGTACAGCAATAACAAGCGCGACAGCAGAGCAACGCCGGCCTCTATGGTGTAGGCTGTTATCTTGAAGATTCCCTAAGCCGGTTCGGAAATATCCCTGGAGTCAGCTTATTTCTCAAAGTATTCGTGCGTGGTGAAAAATTGTACAATGCGCACGACGGTGCAGTGTCAACCATCAAGATGGTGATGGTAAAATAATTTATATTCCGCCGCGATGTATGATGGTTAAATTCAATCAACGGCTGGAATTAATCTAAACAATTCCTCAAAACACTCGGAAACTTGGTCGTTGGCGATGTAATCAAACGGAAGCGTCCATAGTCTAATGGCTTCGCATACGATCTGAGAAACTAAAGGTCTAGATTCGAATCTACAATGCGACTATTGTTGTTGCAGTGGTAGAGCTACACTGCAGTTTGTTTATAGCTGCAGTATGAATGGGCCAGCTCGACCGGGGTAAAACCACGCCCTCACTGAATACCAGTGTAAATTATCTGTGTTTCGTCTGGTGAGTGCAGGGATCCAGAGACCTTTATTACTGGTAACGAGGCATTCCATCTCAGTCCTCAAGGGCGACAACGCATCTGTATTATGATTACTTGTCGACGATGAATGTAGATGTCATGGGCCGCAGGAATCACTATCAGGTGAACTGTGTGTGAGTTTGTTACTAAAAATAAAAAAAACAAGAAGTTTAGTTGGAGTGGTTAACTGGAATTTTAATGATGTTAATCATTTATTCAAAAAAGATAAAACAATGGAATAAGTTAGTGTTGCGGGTTGCCTTAATAAAATGCTCGTTTAAAAATATCACCTAAAAATATATCATAACAGTTCGATTCGTTCCCAGTATACAAAAAGAAGGGCCAAACGGCGGGTGCGGGACAAAACATCTTCAACTGCGATTTCAAGAACCCTCCACCGCCGGGGAAGGTGTGTGACGTGGACATCCGCGGCTGGGAGCCCTGCATTGAAGAGAACCATTTCTCTTTCCACAAATCCTCGCCCTGCATCTTTTTGAAGTTGAACAGGTTCGATAATATTGGATTATAGTAATTTCTTGAGGGGTCCCTTACCCTTCAAACATAGGGATATGAATATTGTGTCTTTTTTTTTTGGTGTCTGGAGATGAGGGGGGATCTTCAAAATCACTGGTACATGCCGTGCCTCCTACTGAGTAACGGACGACCCTCTGGTGATACATTAATGACGGTGGTTCAAATTAGCCGAAACATGATTTCACTTATTATTTTAGTACTGCCTTTTTTAAAACTATCCTTCACTCACCATACGAGAAACAGGAGCGTCATGATTCCTCAATCCTCAGGTGTGACAACGCATGTGCATTATGATTCCTTATCGAGGATGAATGTGTCATGGTGGCTGAACGAATCACTTACTATGGGTTGGTAAATAAAAAATATATTAAAAAAAAATTGCCAGCTAGCAGAACAATTATATATCGTTTTAGCTAGTTGGCAATACCGACGTGTGCGTGTCACTTGATTTAGAAATGGAAATGTAATTACGCGGGCGGCTCAGGGATGCCCTACTTGTGTAATAATCTCCGACTAGATTCTGCTGTGTTGCGCTTTTCGAAATACGCTTTACGTAACATTAATAAAAAAAAGTACGCCTTACGTAACGTTTTGTTTCAATGGAATCTTTGTTTACTCGCAGTTAAGCTGAATATGGAAAAAGTTACAGGACAATCTTGTTTGTTATGCCTTGTTAATACAATGTGTGCACGATATACCCTGCCGGCCAAAAGTATAAGACCGCAAAAAAACAACATTATAATAAAACCCCATAGGATAAATAAAAGAAATGCACATCTGCATATTCTATTGTTAGTATCGAATATTTAAAGAAGTCATTCTTTTGTTCACTTTCAAGTTATTTGACAATAAACATCTATTGTTTTCAAACACCGACAAACGCTGTGCTAGAACCAGGTGGTAGAGTTGTAATAATATTTTTATAATGTCCTCATTACTAATTACATTGAATTTGTTACGTATTGGTCAATAATAAGGATTATTTAGCTCCTGAAAACACGTGTTTCTGACCTATTATTACCAGAGTTTAATTGGGTTTGTTCACAAATAATCTCAATTAGTCTAAACTTGTGGTTTCTACAGTGAATCGTTCTGCCATCGTTGTTTTACATAATGAAGGCAAATTCGAAGGTTGCTTCACAACTGAAGTTATCGAAGACTTGTGTTCATGGCACAATAACTCGATACAGGGAGACAGGCAGTTTTCAAGATCGCCCACGCTCGGGATGGTCGCGTTGTCGTTCGAAAACCTCTGCTAAGGCCGCAAAACTAGAAGTTGGACAGTGGGCTGTTGCCCATCGAGATTGGACTGAAGATTTTAAAAAAGTGCTTTGGACCGAAGATTCCAATTTTGAACTATTCGGTTCAAAACGCAGAATTTACGTTCGACGCAGTGCCGAAGAAAAGATGATGTCAGATTGTGTAGTCCCAACAATCAAGCATAGTGTTGGGTCAATTATGGCCCGGGGTTGCTTCTCTAGACAAGGAACTGGCGATTTGATTTAAATTGAAGGAATTTTGAAAAAGGAACGGTACAAAAACATCTTAGAACAAAATGCCGTTTCTTCCGGGTTGCGATTAATTGGAGATGGATTACTATTCCAACAAGATAATGATCCAAAGCATAGCTCAAAATTATGTAGGTAGGGTTGTAAAAAACATGGTTTGGCCTCCTCAGAGCCCGGGAAATTTGGAACAATATATCACAAGACACCATTAACAAATTGATTGCCCGTATCCGGAGAAAAAAGTCATAAAATGTAAAGGAGGATTTTTTGATAAAAACTCAGTTTAGCTAACTATAGCCTTTTTTGCATGGACTGTAAATATTTCTTTTCGCTTTTAAAGTACATTTTTTGTCGATCTATGTGCTATTAGATGATTAAACAGGTTAATTAAACATTTAATATATTATTGGAGTTTTACTTTATTTTCCTACTTTAATTAAGGTGGTCTTAAACTTTTGGCCTGCAGTGTATACGTGTTTGCGTGGATGATTACGGCACTATAATATTTACTGCGTTTTGGTCGAATCAAGCATCATCACCATCATATATATAAATATATATAACATCAACCGCGCATGATATATTATAGTGCAGTAAGCATTCATAACTCTTAGTGCATGTGCAACAAGATTGAAGGGAGGTCCAAATGCAGTGTCAAGAACACTGGACGTATACACAAATCTTAAGGACGTAGTCCGCCATTAGATTATTGTTGTGGACCATATCCTACTACAAGCATTTAAGCTTATCGCAGTATATACTCCTGTGTTTCGTCTGGTGAGTGCAGGTGATGAATCATAATGCAGATTGTCACCCTTGAAGACTGAAATGGAATGCCTCGTCACCAGTAATAAAGGTCTCCGGATCTACATAGATGTCATGGGCTGCAGGAATAACTTACCATCAGGTGAAATGTGTGCGAGTTTGTCACTCTCAATGAAATAAAAAAATAATAGTTGTAATGGATAACAGGAATGTTGGTAATGTTAAAAGTACGGCTACCATTTCTTTTAAAAAAACTCGCCATGTGAAAACGTCACCAAAAAAAAGTTGAATTCGTTTAAAAAAGAAATCGGATAAAATATATACTTTTCCTCAATTTCAAGAACAAACAAAGAACTTTGTTTTGACCTTGAAATTTAACAATTTCCTTTTAATAAAAAAATAAAGTTATACGACAAGTATACACGACACATTTTTATATAAACGAATGTGTGTTACCATTTAAAAATGCTTGAATATAACCTAAAAAATATTATAAAGAAAAATTCAATCAAATTTTAAAAAGTTAAAAAGGTAATGGAGCTGTGTACATCCTAATAGAGTCAAAGCCGGTTTAAATAAATACCTGAGAATTTAAAATCGATATTTATTGTACTCTATCTTGTGACTTATTCAGTAACAATCGAAATTCAACCGAATATACTTAAAAATACGATTTAAATTGGTATAACTATATCATATTCGTCGTTCCACCATCGGACCTAATGACGTACTGCTGGATTTCATCCTTTTGTTGGGAACATCCCTCAAATCCGAACGAAGCGCGTTGCTTCGTCTTTCATTATTCGTACAGCAAAGGACTGCAATAGTATGCCCGCGTCTGTCTTTCCCTCCGATTACAATGTGGGTGTTTTCAAGAGTAGATTTCCACTTAACATCAGGTGGGATCGTGGTCAAGCACTTGTTTAGAAATTATAAAAATACGTTAAAATTTATAAAGTTTGATTCTTTACAGCATCTTTTCTCTACCCTCAGTAATCGCGATTGTTAGTAAAGTGCTGTCGCAATCTGTTCAATAAATAACATATTATATATTAATATATAAATAAAGAAATTTAATGTATTATAGTCTTATAAAATTACTAAATGTCATGAAATTATAAACTTATATCTTGCTTTATGTAAATAATGTATTAAATTAAGATTTTTTGCCTTTTTATTTTTGGGTATAAAAATGACTGAGAAACAATACTTTACGGCATATGTCCTTATTCAGGTGAACCATTGTTCGTTTGTGATTTAATGCTATTAAAAAAAAAACACGTTTCTTGTATATACAGTCAATGAAAAGGTATTCATGGTCATATTTATACAGTCAATTGTTCCCAGGATCTACGGATGGCGGCCCGAGTTCTTCAACGACACGACCAACCTGCCGCAAGAGATGCCCGTGGAGTTGCAGATGCATATAAAGAACATAACGGAATTTAATCGTGACTATGTAGGTTATTTGAGACTGATTTTGGCTAACATCGGTATTTCTATGCGTGATCGAGTAAAATATTTGGATATCTACTTAAGAAGTAAGGTAACCGACATAGCGCAAAGGTTCAGATCAGCAGAAGAGGCAATGGGACGATCATATAGCCAATAGAATCGATAGCCGTTGGGGAAGAAAGGCAAGAAGCCTTTGTGGCAACCTCGTATGGGCTGTCGCAGCGTAGCACGTCCCTTCCGATCCTAATAGAGATGTATGCAAGTCGGTTGGATGTCGATAGATGCAAGTGGCCCAGGGTCGTACTCTGCCACAGTCCATGTGGTATACGCCTTCTCTCAACTTTTTCATACGAAATTGATCAAGATGATATTTGAATATGGTAGAAGTAATAACGAAATTATCAACCTATTTGTACACACAGTAACAAGAGATAGCTCGAGGGGTGGGGGGGGGGGTGGGGGGTATATTTGAAAAAAGTCTCAATTTCTCATAAACGGTGACCTTTTTACTTATTGTCTGGTTGGTGACCACCCAACGTGCTACTTTCGGGACATAAATATAATTTTTTTGTTTATTTGAACAACCTATATATGTATATTTTTGTTTATTGCAGGCTAACATGGTGTGGGTGTCATGTCACGGCGAGACTCCGGCCGACAAAGAGAATATTGGACAAGTGCGATATCTCCCGTACCCTGGCTTTCCGGGATACTTCTACCCTTACGAGAACGCCGAGGGTTACCTGAGTCCCTTGATTGCCGTGCATTTAGTGAGGCCTAGAAGTAAGTGTTACCTGTCCAAATATTAAAAAACATCATTTACATAAACATAAACGTGCTTATAGCAAACAGAGTTCGATTCTTGTTGCAGGACATCGTGAGGGAGCCCACATTTCTTAGATGCTAATAAAAAAATATATATTTCATAGACATATAGAGAGATTTATATATTATTTATATATTTTCAGCTGGCATTGTCATAAACATAGAATGTCGCGCGTGGGCGAAGAACATCAAATACGATCGACGGGAAAAGATAGGAGTCGTGCATTTTGAAATTATGATCGAATGAGAAAAAAAATATGAAAGAAATATCTGACCGTCCTTACCAATACTGCCTTTCATCATATAATAGTATGTAAGTTGACATATATAAGGTATGTTATGTTGAAGAAATCTACAAGCAATAATGTGTGAACCCAGCCTTATTTGGATACAGTTTATTTCCCTGAGTTACTAATCCTAATCTACTGCAAGCCTCTTATATAGAGACAACCGTCCAATATTTATAATCATATCAATATTATAAATACTGTACAATATCGGTATTTTATATTGAAAATATTTTACATGAAAATTTGATTTTTGATCTTTTATTATGTAAAGAAATATTAAAGTTTTACATTGTTAATAACGGTCTACTATAGACATTCTTAGACATTCTTTTCGGTGTTTCGAGAAGACTAAAAATTAATTAATCGCTCCCTTATGTACAGAATCTCAATTATAAAAGGGCCAGAACATTGGCACACAAAACAAACGGCCTAAAATTTTTGTAATAGCATTTGTAATTTTGAATATATACATATGCAATGAATAATTTATTTACCGCATTGTTCGGATAATATACATAACTATATATTATATTTGTAAGTTATAACATTCCATACTGGCTGGTGGTTCACAATGAACCCTAAGAGTTTTATTTTAATGAACATAATTAGAAGCACTATTTTATTTTTAAAAATCCAATGATTATGGAGGTACATGGTAATAACCTTGTTTAGGAGATATTTCAATCAGAAATATGTGAGATTTATTATCACATAACATCAAATTTATTTACCTAATATAAGGATAATTATAATAAGTATATAATATATAATAATAAAGGAAGATATGATATTATTTTTAGCTGATAAGTTGTAGTCGTAACAGATAGAAGACTTCGACTATATATATATATATATATATATATATATATATATATATATATATATATATATATATATATATATATATATATATATATATATATATATATATTATATATATATATATATATATATATATATATATATATATATATATATATATACACCACTATTTTTAATTACCAGAAAAATGTGCGTAGTAGGTATGAGATTGTAAATCAGAATTTTTTATTACAATGACAAAGTTATTAAAAAATAATAAATATAATCCCGAAAATATGGACATAATACTTTCTAAAAACATAAAAATATTGTGTGTCGTTTATGGTAAAATGCGGGGAAATTGGAAGGAGGCGATCATAGACTGCTTTTTTTTAATATAGAACCGAAGCGAACACGACTTTTGTGGATGTCTAGATAGATCCCTATGAAAGATATTCTGCCTTCGGATAATGTGGGATTTGTACTAACTATAACCTCCTTAGTGCCTAACATTGGGAGGGGCTCCAATATCTATACGTAAAGGAGCGAAGCCAGACGCGACTACCGAACGGTTTATGAATGAAATAACTGAATCAATTTTCAGCGTCTTGTCTCTTGTAGTGTCTTCTTGTGGTGTATTCACCAATAATTCATTGTTTTGCGGGATATTTTTTCGATATCGATATTTTTTTCCATAGATACGTTCATTGACGATAGTCTATCTCTATTATTTCTGGTAATTCATAAATAGCGGTGCACGTATATCATACAGAAAGGTAACTGTGAGAAATCTTAAGAATCTCCGTCCAAAGCGTTGTACTGATGTGCCTGTTTATTGCATCTAGCTCGTAAGTATATCATTGCGAACTGAATTAAAGCTTAGGCTAGAGATGTACCACCGTAGCGGAATGTTTTAGAAACAATATTTTTTTAATAATCGAATCATGGCATAACTTTGTTATCATATATTTACAGTAAGGAAAATCTCATATTGTACTTATAATATAGAGTTAGAGTATCTCATTTTGAAGCCTATTTTTCTAGATTTTATATAGGCAAGTTTTGTTTGCATTAAGCCTTAATACAGTAAACGATATTTTTTAAACCGTTAATGTATCTTAAGACTCGAATATTTATACCAACATTATTGTAATCTATATACAGATATGAAACTACAAAGATAACAGAAATGTTTATAAGACGTATCCATATAGGTATGATTTTTTTGTTGCCTTTGCCTCCTAAATCTTGCAGGAAAGAAACATATAAAACAATATAGGATATGTAAAACGTACTTCCGAGACTTAAGTATGAAATGTTTTTTTTACTGGTGCTCTCGTTGTTTGCAAGATAGATTGATCTGATTCCAGTGTTAAGTTTGCGTATTAGTGAAATATGAAAATGAAAAGTTTTCAGTGTTAATTTACGCACCTTTATTATTTCTTTCTTTTTTATACATGTCACAAAGAGTGTATAATGTTTATTGTGTTTTTGAGTGTATATTTGCTTACTTATTCTATTAGACTTCTAATTATTTAAATATTTTTCGGCGGACGTTGACATTACATTTTGAAAACATAAAGCAATTGGCGCAGTTTTTAGAGTTCCCTTCATTGACCACTACCGGGATCGTGGATTTTTTACTGCTTTATCAATAATTTGAAGATCCCTGGTAATTTTCTTGTTAAGTTAAACCACAGTAAAAAAGTTAAAAGACCATAGGTAAAATAATCTCTATTTCAATCCACCTGTCAATGTCACAGCGGAAAAAAAAACAAATGACATTCGCAGAAATTAAAATGTAATTTACATTCCATTTTCAAAAGTGACATTTACTTTTTTTAATATAAGTGGCCAGTATTAGAAACTTTCTTTGCCACGTACCATTAATTCGAAAGATCTTTTTACATTCGTTCCTAACAACAATCCTAACTGAATGATGCTTCTGGACAATGTATTTTTATAAATATGGCAGCCATAATTAATAGTGTATTAACTTAACAATTATGTATAGTTAATACATTATTGTTATTATAGTTAACTTGTGCATATTTATTTAAAAAGATTTTGTTGTGTGTTTAATTGTAAGCAACACATGCATTTAAATGTTTACATTTGTAAGTTAACATTATGTTTTGTTGAAATTTATTGTAAATGGCGACATTTTTTCGCTTTTCCACATAACCAGTCGCATAGTCGACACGGGTTTTTAGCGCTCAGTGAATGCATTGATCTTCTATGGCGCTATCAATAATATTTGATGGAGAAGGAACCAATGAAAAAGAAAAACTACGCTTTAACAAATCACGACGAACGCACTACAGTTCCGTAATGACACCATCTTAAAAACCTTATAGAACTCGAAAATGTTTTAAATATTAGCCTCCACACGAGTAAAGAACAGCGCTCATGATCCGTGCCGACGGATTATACACAATTTTGTAATTACCAGAAGAAATCTGCCAATATTGTATGTATTTTTGATTACCTCTTTTATAATAAAATTTGAAGCCTAGTCACAAACTTTGCCATTTAATATGAATGAAATGGCGGAAACAAGTTAGTTTTTTGTGTTGTTATTGTGATTCACTAATTATTGGCTTTTTTGTGGGATAATTTTAGAACATTGATTTTAAATTTTTTATGCCATATATGTGTTCAGTAACGTTATTATAATCCTGGTATTACAATGACATGACGCAATTTTTTTTTCTGGTAATTAAAGACTAGTGTAATATGCAATTATGTTTTTTTTTTAAATATTATTTTTACAAAAAGCTTTTGAATGACACTTATGTAAGACTGAATCATGAGCAGGTTATTTAAACATTCCTTAGATGATTGTAACATAATTATTATTATTTTATATTAAATTTTTTTTATATTTATATTAATTTGACTGGTTATAAAATTTTTATGTAATTTCTTTATGATATACCTGTTTTTTAGTGTTATATTTCTTTTTGTCCGTCCTTTGTTTTTATATATCAATTTATTATCATGCAAATCATACACTTATGCAAATCTTCATGAGAATGAGCCATAGGTTAGGACTTAATAATTTTGGATTAACATTAATTTAATGTGTGTATTAAAATAAAAAGTGAAATAAAGCAATACTTTATATAAATGGTGTTTTTATTTGATTATTGAAATAATGGTGCTGTTAGACCATGATTATGTTAATCAGTGGACTTTGTACCGAGATGACGATGAAAAATGGTGCTAAGCAAGTACATTTCTGATGATTGGTTCATGCGGTTCAATAGGTTGTTGAGATGTAAATACCGAGTTGAAGCTTACCGCTAGAGGTTGGGTGAACAGCTCGCAGCACCAGACGGAACATAATTTGAAATTAGTAGAGGTACACATGAGTGGGTCAAATCGACTGCGGAAGGACAAGCCCTCACAAAATACCTGAGTAAACTTCTACAGTGGTAGAGCTTCGCTGCAGTTTGTTTATGGCTGCAGAATGAATGATACCTACTATACCAACAATACCAGGGGGTAATAGCAGCATAATGCTGTTGTGTTTCGTCTGGTGAGTGCAGGGATCTGGAGACCTTTATTACTGGTGACGAGGCATTCCATCTCAGTCCTCAAAGGTGAGAACGCATCTGCATTATGATTCCTTGTCAATGATGAATGTTGATGTCATAGGCCGCAGGAATCACTTGCCATCAGGTGAACTGTATGCGAGTTTGTTGCTCTCAATGTAATAAAAAAAAATTGGTATAATGCTAATGAGTTTAGTGTATTATCATCTGTAATATGATTGGCGCATGGGGGTACCGTGGACCGTTGGTGACTAACCATCAGGTGATAGTTGTATGCTCGTGTGTTACCCCTCAATACAATAAATAAAACCAAAGCTAATTTTATTTGTTTCTTTGTAATTATTGATTATATAGTACGTAAGATGGCTGCGTTTTATTGGGGTCTATGTGTTTTTGTGTCTGTATCTTTAAACCCTGTTTAGTTTCGATTCATGGTATCTCATTAGAAAGCTATTACATAACACAATGTTCAAACGTTTTATGTCATTGTATTATGTATATTTCATAGTATGTCATTATTTTAAATAAGATTTTATGTTCGTTGGTATAACAAAAGATAAACGATTGAGGCCTCGTCCAAAGACACCCGGACAGTCATACGGTGAAGCTTATCTAGACTTGCCAATGACGAAACGTCACGTGGAACTTATCTGGCAGACGATGGCCCAGAAAGACTTAAAAGAAGCTCACCTGAACAAAGACAAAGCCGTGCTACATGGAGAATTCGAACAAGGAAGGTCTAGGAGGAAAAGAGTAGTAGTTGTGTATGGATTTTCATCTCTCCAAAGATTCATGATGTTCATGCACTGAGATCCCCAAGGAATAAGATGGAACGCCACGGCACCTGTAATATCGGTCTTCGGATCACTATTATTGCATTCTATTTACAGTGACATCTACGTAAATATTAATACGGTTCTCTTATTTAAAACACAAACTTACATAGTGCATAAAATTGACACTGCATGATTTCCTATGTTATGTTTTGTTAAATTTATTTAAATACGCTCTAACAATGGATCGTAATGAAGCTCACGGACCAATCATAATGGGCGCTGTCAACAAATGCCTATTTGTATTCTTGATTAATATATAACCTAGAAATAATAATTGTAGGTCTATTAGTAGAGCCGTGACGGACACTAATCTAGTATCTAAGCACTCGTTTTTAACGCGAGCTAACCGAATTTGATCCCCGGTGCTGATTTATCCCGTGCTCGGTGATGAAGAACAACCTTGAGATGACCAGCATGTTTATGAAAGGAATATTAAAATATTTCAAGTCATGAAATTCACCAATACTTTTTGACCCCGTGTGTTGGACTATGTTCCAATATCCTCTAGAAAGGAGGGTAGTAAAAACAAAGAATTTAACAGTGTATTATAGGTTAGAGTACTTGGCTTTTTTTATTCTATGGCTTAATGGCCACTGTTAGCCCGAGGGCTTTTACAGCTGCACCGGGTTGTAAGGTAGCCGAGCGCTTAGGGCACTCAGCCGAGACCTTTATTAATGGGTAACCAGCACTAGGGCTAGGAGGAAGCCTCGGCTTGGACCGCTACCCTGTTCCGCGAGAGCGTCTGACTCGAGGATGTACGAGAGGGCCGAACCTCGGCTCGGTCAGTTGCTTCTGACGGACTAAGAGTACTTGGCTACTGCGGCGCTTCCTGGGTTCGTTTCCCATTAGAGGAACAATATTTGTGCATCGCAAATTGGTTGGTTGCGTCTGATCTTACATTGAAATAAGGAAGGAGAAGATAAGTGAGTGTCCGTGTGTTTACGCAATTGCTTACGGCACTATGATATATTGTGCAGGAAGTTGGATATATACAGGAGACAAGTTTCCAGCATATCGAAGGGTTATTAGGCATACTAATCTAGAACACGCTTTCAGTAGTTATTTTGTAGATTCATTTTTTTTACTGTATTGAGAAAAACGAGCTATCAAGTCTTTGTTTGTATGATCAGTGTTGTAGAGTGAGTCAGGAGTGGCGACGTATATGCGTTTTGAATCTATGGTGAGGGTTTTTTTTTTCGGTCTGATGGCCGCTGTTAGCCCGAGGGCTTTTACAGTTTCACCGGGTTAAAAGATGACCGAGCGCTTATGGCACTCAGTCGAGACCTTTATATATGGGTAACCAGCACAAGGGCTCCCGATAGGGCCGTTACCCTGTTTCGCGAGAGCGTCTGACTCGAGGGTGCCCGAGAGGACCAAACCGCGGCTCAGTCAGTTGCTTCTGGACAATGAATTATCTAAATTAATATTGTTATTATTATTAGCTATCTGTACCACCACTTCGGAATGCGTGGGCGCTGGAGAAGAAGTGGCGCAAGAAACTTCAGCGACGCTTCTATCTGTATGTACTGGAGAGAAGCGGCGGTATTGCGAATAACCTTGTTTGCGACGCCCTCGCCGGCGGCAGGGGTGATATGAGGGTGCAATGTACGTGTGTTGTGTTTTATGATGGGCTTGGGCCCTGGTGGTCGCGTCGTTGGGATCGTCGAGGGCGTGCCTCGGTCTCCTTCGGATGTGGGTGAATCTGTGATTCGCGATGGGATTGTAAGTGGCGGCACTTACAATCAAGGGGTTAGAGTGTGTGACGGCAGAGTCGAAATACCGGCGGGAAGCCTGCTTCAGGTACTGAGCTATAGTCGGCAGCTCAAGATCTATGTGAAGATTTTCGTTACGCAAGAACCACGGTGCACCGGTGGCCTTGTGCATGAAACCACTTTGTATTACCTGAAGTCGGTAAATGTGACGCGGGGAGGCATGCGCAAAGACGGGGCTTGCGTATGTCATTATGGGTCGAATGCACGCTTGGTATAGTGTAATTTTATTACGCAGGGACATTTTGCTAGTTTTGTTGTATTCGAGTGCGCGGTATGTCGTTGGTGTAGAGTGTGTATAAAATAGGACCTAGGGCGGAGCCTTGTGGTAATCCGGCACAAATGGTGTGAACCTCGGAACGAGTTCCCTCGACGCGATAACGAAAGATTTGATTTCTTTATTTTTGATTAACTTTCGTATGATAAGTACGAGTTGATCTGGCACACGAAGCTCATATAGTTTGTATATGAGCACGTTGTGCCAGACCTTGTCGAAAGCTTTCGCCACGTCGAGGAATAGTGCCCCAGTTTGGTAGCCCCGAAGAAATTTACTGAGAATGTGCTCCGTGATGCGGTGCACTTGATGTGTGCATGAGTGTTGGGTGCGAAACCCGAACTGCTCCTTGATTGGTAGCCCTCGGGACAGCATGAAGTCCTTGAGGCGGGCGAGGATGAGCCTTTCATATACCTTACCCAAGACTTTGAGTAGGCATATGGGTCGATAGGCTGATGGACTGGTTGGATGTTTCGAGGGCTTGAGAATACCTATGACGTCGGCTTTCATCCAGGAGTTCGGAAAGGTGCCTTTGGATATGGCCGCGTTGTAGATAATCACCAGTAGGTGTAAAATAGACATGGGTAAGAGTTTCATCACCTTGTTGGTGATGCCGTCGGGGATGCTGAGGGTGGACTCAGATGTATGTATTCTCATTTGTCACATCTAATATTATAAAAAATGCATCTATGCCTGGAACCCCACATTCACCATACGAATGACACGACCTTTGCTACGGATGTAGATGCAATGCGCCGTATCACTTACCGTTATATATGTGTGCTAATTTGTCACCACTGACATCTTAAAATAAAATGCATTCTGTAACTTTTCCATTACTTAACATCTATCTCTGGATCCGTACATCCGTACAAAACACTACTGTATTGTGTTGTATGACGTTGGTATTCTATTAGGGTCTAGTTCTCCCCCGGTCGAACCAACCCATTCATGCTGTAGTCGGAATTGAGGTGCATCGTAGCTCTATCACTGTTAAAATATCGTAAAACGAGATACATGGAGTCTGTGTCAAAATGATCTATCAATTGGACAAATGGGCCGACGTCGTTACATAAGTTAATAAGCAAAGACTGTATGTTCGACTCGTTTGATATACCCAGCTATATTAGCTAACTTTATAATAGGTAGGCAAATAAGTTTTATCAGATTGTTTAAATGTTTATTAATTTCATATAAATTCAATACAAAACTTTAATCGATAATGTATTCTCCCTTGTTGTTTACTACTTTCTTCTTTTTTTTTTATTACATTGAGAGTAACGATTCCTGCGGGCTATGACGTCTACATTCAACTTGACAAGGAATCATAATGCTTGTCACCCTTGAGAACTGAGATGGAATGCCTCGCCACCAGTAATAAAGGTCTTCTACAGTTTCTCCGCGCATAAGTTGAAAGAGATCAAAAGGTGTAGAAATCCACGTATATGAACTCGAAACAAGAACGTTTAATGACACGAGGAATAGAAAGTAAAAAAAAAACTGAAATTATTTAGCTTCCAACCTGATAGGTTCGATCAGAAGATTACTTTGTGTACGAAATCAACCTTAAACACATTATGATCTCGTAAAAGTAGTGAAGGGTTTTGATGCAGTTTTTTAATTATTCCATACTTATGGTACGGTACTTTGTTCTTAGTTTGTTTTAGTTAGTTAGTATATTTAACACATAGGATAGTTTTTATCCTGGTAAATGAAAGTTTGTATGTTTGTTATTCAATCACGAAACGGCTAAACGGATTTGAATTAAATTTTGCACACGGATAGTTTATAACCTGTATTAACAGATAGTTTACTTTTTATGCCGGTAAATTAAAGTTTGTATGTTTGTTACTCAATCACGAAACGGCTAAACGGATTTGAATGATATTTTGCACACAGATAGATTATAACTTGAATTAACATATAGTTTACTTTTTATGCCGGTAAATTAAAGTTTGTATGTTTGCACGATACTATAACATAAGACCGATAGGTCATCAAAATCAGAAGTTTTGCATCCGCAAGTGCGCTTTTGGTTACTTAACGGATATATGTAACTAACTTGCGTCTATATTATGGGCGGCGGTGATCACTTAGCATCGAGTGGGCTGATGGCTCGTTTCTAAGCAGTTTTATATAAAAAAGAATAACATGAAGAAGGTTATAAGTAATAATTGTATTTTTGATGTTAATCAATCAGCAAAATCTACCTTAACTACGTACATTCAGTAATAAACACTAAACCTTGCTAATTGCATGAAGAATCGATTGCTGATGAGAGGAAATAGCCGCCCTATCTAATTAACATTGATGCTGTGCGGTGGACAGAAGCCGAGCTCGCCCCGCATTAATACCGCACACGTGTGACGTCACACACGTGCGTTCCGATCTGCGTACGTTAAATTGCGTACGCGCAGTCGTATAGAAGCGTTTGACACGAGTAGTCGTTCGTTAAACTACTAACAATCATCGATGTTTTTAAAACATTATATATAAAACGTTTCTTAAATACACTATTAAAGTATAAGTTGTTTGATGGCTGGTAAATCTAACGGACTCGAAGGGTCGGAATGGGCACGGGCCCCTCCGCCGACCGGTACGGTTGGGCAGAGAATTGCGAAAATATTTTACGACCCCAGTGATGGAAGTATCTTAGGGAGGACGCCGAAGAGATGGGGTAAGATATGTTATAATTATTACGTAAGATTATATCACATCTTTTGTTTATTTCTTGTCTAGTAACAGTTTGAATGCTCACTAATAATTCAAGTATTATATTAAGAATACAAATATTAGATCAGGAACAAAATAAATGTATGTATTCAAATTCATAAATCAATTAATAAATAATGTATTAACATCAATTAATTATTAGCTGCAATAATCATATTAGAATAGTTATATCTATTATGTATCTATTTGTCATTTGATGTACGTCAGTTATTCTTATTAATCAAGGTCAAATGTCATTGACTTTGTTTTTATTTTTTATAAACAGTTGACAGATATTAAATTACCCAAAGTACTGACATTCACTGCTTAAATAGGATAGTTTAAAAAAAGGTAAATATCTTTTTTTTAAACCGACGAGAGCAGCGAAGGAAACAATTAACCCAGTCGATTAATTTTCAATACGATGCATTGTTACGCTTCGTTTGAACGTAAGTTGACTGTAATCGACTCATAAAAATGTCACGAGACATATGTACATATGTTATTGAATTTTATAGAAAGATTGGGTTATATATTTATAAATAACTAATCGGTATGAAACTTCGTTTCTACTCTAGTATTAATCATTGACTTTGGTATTATTTTTATAAACAATTAGCAAATTAATAAATTTAGCGGGAACTGGCTTTCGCTGCCTATTTAGTATAGCTTAAAAATATAGTCTTTTTTTTTATTTGTCAAGGACTGCACAGGAAACAATTTACCCAGTCGATTAATTTTCAATACCATGCTACGACCGCGAGTGTAATTAGATAAAGTTGTAGAGGTCGCTGGACAAACAGCAACACTCACAACAAAAAACGATGCTACGAGTATGTTGCGCTTCGCTTGAACGCAAGTTGACTGTAATGGACTCATAAAAATGTCACGATGGACATATTTCAGTGCATTTTATAGAAAGATTAGATCATATTTTTATTTTAAATTAGTTTTATGACAGTATAAATATGAAATATTAGTATTCAGAACAGAGATCGGAACATCTGCACATTTTATTTGATTATTCATAAATGCTTATTTTATAATTTTATTTGTCATAATGATATTGATTTATGAACTAGTTATTGGCTCGTTTAAAGTGGATGTGATTGTTTTCACATGTAATTTTTTTTAATATCAATACCATTTCACCGCGTTTGAGTTGAGGTAGATGTGGGCATCCATAGACTCTAGAACAAGGTCTCTAAAGAGTGTTAGTTGTGTTGTATGTAGTAAATATTCATCTTTTTCACTTCGGAAATATTACAAAATAAATATACAAAAAATATTGAGAAGTTGTCAAATATTGTGTATACTGTAGTGTTATATATTATTTTGCCGCAAAATTAGTCATATATATTATAATTGCCAATTGACAACGAAAATCACAATACATGATAAACAAATATTTTTTTTTTCCTTTTATACCAACTAAATGAAAGGTCTAAGGAATTTTTGAAATAAAGTAGTGTAGAAACGATATTGTCGTTAAAAAGGTTTGTATGTTGTACAATTAATAGAAGCATTTAAAAAATAGTAAATAGTAGCTATACTAGAATGTTCTTTTATATATTCGTTCAGTGGACTTAAAATTCTGCTGCAGCAAGGGATCCTCGTAATCGGGAAATGACTACTCAAAAATTAATGTAAAAAAGTATCAAGACGCTGCTGACTCCCACTCTCTCGTCTTCCCAGGCTGCGATTGCTGGCATCGCGGCATTTCACTCAAGTCCTCGGGAATAACTTATTTTATAAGAATAATTATCTTATGTGGTATAGCTGCTCGCGCTGTAGTTTTTATCTGGCCTACACCCTAAAATATTGGTCGTAAGAAAGCAACCAATAATAATTAATAAACGTTCCATAGTCCTTGGGGGTAGATAACTCATCAGCATTATGAATCAACGACATTAGATATAGACGTGTTTCGTGCACAATGTTCACTTAGTAACTGTTAATATTGTATTCCTTACTTGTTAAAAAAACCTATGCTTAGTGTATTTTATATATATTCTTTATCAACGTAATAATACACACAGACCTGAAAGCTTATTCTTTATCTTTATTATAAGTGCATAAGCCTGCAGTGGAAACTTGGACAGATTAGTATTTTTATAATATTAGGGGTGGCGCGCGAGTACACATTTCATGTTGTATATCCATCGTAAACAAAGATTCAGGATGCATATGCGTAGGCAACCCTAAGGACTGCGATGGAATGCGTCGTTACCTGTAGTTAAGTTAACTTTTACCGTTTCACCTTGCAGCCGTTCTAATATAAAAATATAAATATTTATAATAACTTAAAGTTGTTTAATACATTTACATTTACTTAGACGTAATGAGTCGTAGTCATCACTTAAAATCTCTAAGCGAATTTTACGCTTGTTTGTCAACCCTAATATTATTAAAATAAAACTAATCAATCCCTGTCCTAATATTTTAAACTGTAAAAGCCCTCGGGCTAAAAGCGGCCATCAGCCAGAAAAAAAAGGTAGGGCGGGAGGGAACCCCTTAAAAATTATGTACTAACTAATTGTGCAAATAAAATAAAAATAAATAATATTTTAACATAAAAATTGAAAAACTGTGTTTTTTTTTAAAATTTAAAACAACAAAAAAATCAGTTATTAAAGTATTATGATGCTTCATTTTATACTTTATAAAAGAACACAAGAGTATTTTAATTAAACTCAAACTTTACTAAACATACTCGTAGATACGATTGGGTTAATTCCACCCGCTCCGCTCGTCTCGAGTGTTGCACGATACTGAACAGTTATATTTAAACCTAACTATCGCAACTGTAATTGTAAAACGAACGTTGTTTGTAGCCTCGTCTGTATTAAGCACACATCCGCGCCCTTGTTATATCCACTCAGTACTAGAAAATAGTATGTACGGTCGAGTATTTGTAGAACTGTTAATGATTGACTATCTAGTGGTATATTTATTTGTCTTTTTTTCATTCATTTAAAAAAACCAACCCTTTGTTTTTGAGCGAAAAGGACGATCCGGTACAAAGCCGGAGAGTGAAGAAGCGAGAACTATTTCTACTACTATTCTAGGTTTTGTTCTCTCGATGTCACTCTCGAGTCAGTTGAATTCGCGCGCACGGTAACGGTCCAAGCCGAGGCTTAAGCGCTCGATCACTTTTCATCCCAGTGAAGCTGTAAAAGCCTTTGGACTAACAGTGACCATCAGTTCTAAAAATTTTGAAGATTTTGTTCAGATCTCACGTCTTCTACTCTGCTACTCTCTCTCTTTCTCGTTTGATATTTTTTCCATTTTTATTACAAAATATTATTTTTATTTTTATATGAAATTTATAAGGGGTAGATTTCCAAAGATATTACAGTTGGTAACTAAGTACTTTCCTTATTTTAAAATGTCCTATCCTACCTTGTTGTTTACAACTTTATATCACCGTGTAAAAAAGTTGATTTTTGTTAGTTCGTTGGTAGAACGCTCGGTTAGCCCGGTTTTGTCTCGAACTCATTTCTGCCTTAGTATTAAACCAAACTCCTCGCATTTGAAAGAGATCGAAAGAGGTACAAAACCACAAATATGAACTCGATCAAAAAGAACAAAACATAGATGCCAATAGAACAAAACATCCCCTTTTAAACAATTTTGAACAATTAAAATAAACATTTAATGCGAAAAATGAAATTAAAAAAACGAAAGAGCTTGTTGCCAACCTAATGTTTAACTATTTCTTGAATAATTATTGAACTATTTACTAATGCCAGTTACCAATTCCGGTGGAAGTCATTGTTATATAATACAAAATTAGTTTAGATCTCTATTACACTGTGAAAGATTTCTATTACACCATATAAAATTTTCGAAATCCGAGTTTTTAGATTTGCTTAAACTTTTTGGTTTCGAAACGGATACCAATAAGTTATGAGGATTGTGACTAGGTTTGAAAAACATCTAATTCTGTCTAAAGAATATAAGATTTCTTTCTTGTGAACGAAAACTTTTCTAATGCAGGATATAGATCTTTTCAAAATAAAACAAATTAAATATTAGTTTTCGAATTTCAAATGTATGTATCTCTGAAACAACATCCGAACCTTCCTCCTATCTTATTACACATGCATTATATCGATTTGCAATTTTCTACGTGACAGAAGCACATTGTAGTTACTTTATAGGTGCAACATTAATGAGTGAGCTCGACTGGGGAAGAATCACGACCTCAGAATATCAACGTGAAATAGTATCATAACTACCGTGTTTCGTATAGTGAGTGTAGGAATGCGAGGACCCGAATAAAGGTAACCTTACTAAAGAACTCAATCGAACTTCTTAGGTGAGATAGATAAAAATATTGTGTTCCTTTTTATAATAGTCACAAACAAGTAATAGTAGAGAGAGATAGGCACAAGTAGAGAATGCCTTTTGGTATTAAGTCCGCTATTTTATACAATGTTTGTTCTAATTGTGCGAATAAAGATTAAATTACAAAAGTGTATAACATTTCATTGTTATATAAACATATCTGCCTGAAATGCATAAGTTTTTTAAAATACAGTACATACAGTGCCCCACATTGTCATTTTCTCCTCTAAATTCAATGTCAACGAACTAACTGATAGTAAAATAATTGTTAAATGTTTATAAATATACTTTATCAATTTAAAAACAATTAACACAAACTATTAGTATTGTTTAATTATTAGAACATCTTAAGTCAGTTAAAGGTAATAAAGATTCACAAACACAAGGACGGCCGTCGATCAGCCAGTGGAGGTCAATTTGGTCAATACACAGCCGGTACCTTTTGTTTTGGGAATGGGGTGTCGGGGAAAACTTAAAAAGGTACAATGTCTCAGTTGTCCTCAGTGAGGGGGCAGGGTTATGTAGGACCAACTGAGTTGCAATCGCACGCAACAGCACACAGTATTGCCATCCTCCTCGGGTTCACTTTAGTGGACGGACAAGAATCTGAACGAGCCCGAAGTCCCCTTTAAGACACCTTAACCCTATTCTACCAAGGGACAAGAGATAGCAGGCACACTCACCTGATAAAAAGTAATTAGGTGTCACATGACGCTCATATGACTCAACAAGTTTAAATCACAATGCCAATACGCTATCACCTGCAGTTAGGATAGGACGCCTCTGTAGCATGTGGACGCCGTGTGTAGACCCCCAGTTAGGACAGGAGACATCGTGTATGTGTATATCGTGTACCATACGAAACACAGCAACGCCAAGCTAACACTTCACTCTGATATTCTGTGTAAGCAAGGCCTTTCACCGGCGAGGCCGATCTTCGCTCTCCCCCCTACGACATCCACATCCAATCCGCAACAACGTTCAAGATACACATGCGTTGTCACCCTTGAGGACTGAGATTAAATGCCTTACCCCGTACTTGGGTCCCCAAATCCTCACACCAATCAATCGAAACACGGTAGTGCTGTACGGCTATATCGCACGGGTGTTCTGTGGCCATATCCCAGTCGAGCAGACCATGAACGTTGCAGCGAGTTCCTAGCTGAAGTAAGGCTTTATCACTCTAGTTATGATGGCTGGCATAAATCTGATAGATTGGAAATCGCGGCAAAATATACCTATCAGCTAGACCTAACCTAACCTAACCTAACCTAACTGCTCACCCCTGACTGATCTTGCATATTTAAGATATTTCCCATAATCTTAGATCCTCATTACGCGACGAGGCATTTCCTTGTAGTACTCAAGACAACGCGCCCGCATACTTCATCCGTTAGAAGCAACTGATCGAACCGAGGTTCGGCTCTCTCGGTCACCCTCGAGTCAGTTGCTTTCACGCAGAGGGTAAAGGTCCATGCCGATGCTCCCTTTCAGGAACCTTTGTGCTGTGTAAAAAGTGAAGCTGTAAAAGTCTTTGGTCTAACAGTGGCCATCAGCCACAAAAAAAGGCACCTTCTTAATGATACCTGGTAGATGAATGTGGGTGTTATGGGCCATAGGACTGAGGCCGTGAGCTGTGTGTCTGTTTGTCACACTCAATTCAAGAATAAACACTGTTTTAAGTGACGTAGAGTGCTGATGCATTCTTACGTCACCCCAATGCAACTTTATTAGTTAGCTTAATGTTTTATTACGTGATTGTATTCCTTGCATTGTAAACATGTATAATATACCACGCTCTAGCAGAAAACCATTCAAATGGCGATGTTGTGTCTTGTCTGATAGAATAACGGAGACCATTTTTAGCAAAAATTCTTTTTCACAATTTTTGCTCATTGCATCGTCATTCAAGCTGTGTGTTGAATCCTTGGGGGGTTCGCATTTGTTATTAAAGGAGGTCGCAATACTGTTGAATAGTTATATATTGAGAGATCTGTTCTTTGTACATTTTGTGATCTTAAATCCTAGTGCTGCAATAAAATTGGGCCTGCCTGGGGGAGCCTTGAAAGTTTAAACTTATAAATAAACTATTATGTTATTATAATTTTGAAATTAAGGGGGTTGAATGCTTTTTTCGTGGGTCGCGACATAAAAATGGTTGACAATGTTTAAGATTATTTCTTCAGGTATCCATACTATATTTGGCAGGTCGAGGTGGGCACTTTCTCTGCCACTGCTATATGGTACTTTGTAAGAGTCCTAGTATCTATTGCTAGTGGACCTCATGGCGGTCATGGGTTAGGCATTCCATTTTAGGGGAATCTTCAGGGGCAATGCATCTGCTTTAGATTTCCTAGACTACCTGCATCGTTTATATATATATTTTCTTGCGAGGCAAACAATACGTAACAAAGGCACAATCGAAGACAGTAGCATTTTATTGCGGTTGTTTATGAACGCAATGATTTTATTTTTATTATAATAGTTGTCACATGTGTCTGTTTTTAATTGTACTGAGGGTGATAATCGAGCACACGTTTCGTGATCGTGATTCCATGGTGATGATATTTGTCCTCGATAAGGGTCATAATGCCTTGTCACCGGTCAGAGAGGTCTCCTATATTCAGCCTCCGTCGGAGTATTCGAACATATTCTGCGCAACAAACATCTATACATCATTTCTCTATAGTAGTAGTAGTATTGAGTGAATGAAGCGTCAATAGCCTAAGGTCTGTCAAACTTAGGGTCATAGGTTCGAATCCGCCATTAGAGTATTGTTGTTAACCATCTCCTAGCTCAAGCATTTAAGTTTTTTAAATAAAAAAAAATATTTAATGATATTGAAATTTCAACAGCGTAGAGTCACATTGTAGCTAATTTCTGGTTACAATACGAATGGATCGACTCAACAGGGGTAAGTCGACGCTCCCACAGAATCCAGCTTCAAATAGCAGCATGACGCTGTTGTTTCGTATCGCGAGTGTAGGGATCCGGAGACCCAATTATCCATCTCAGTCCCCGAAAGTGGCCACGCATGTGCATCTTAACTCTTTAAGATGGATGGGTCCTGTCATGGACGACAACCTTCACTTATCGTCTTGTATACTGTGTGTGTAAACCTTATATATTAAAAAAAACATCAAGTAGGTATTAAAAGTGACGTAAATATTTACGTAACTAAGTAATTCGAGTCAGGGGATAGAATTACGGCGGCAACAAATAACCGTGTTGTCAAAGTTGATTAATTTTAACTTAAATTTATCTTTTGTGTTGTATTTCATTATTTAAAAATAATTTTAAAAAATGTACACACATTTTTAATATCAGCAACATTTTCAATCTTACATGTAGGCCAATGCTCGCGCCCATGTACTTTGTGCTCTCATAGAGTAGCTGTTTGTAAAAATTAATCTGCAGTTGTTGGTAGGCCGTAGCACAAATTGCTCTTAGTGCAAAGGTTTGATAATATTTTGATCACCACCAGTATAGGCTTATTATTAGATCAGAAGTGACTTGTATAGCTTGTAGATTTTCATCACATAGACCTGACCACACTGTTCTAAAAGTTAAAAAAATACTATGAAATTTTAAAAAGAATGCTACCAGTACCGGGAATCGGTGGATTTTTTTTAATTTAAACTTTTTAATAGTAAAAAGTACAATGTTTTAAATATAGTGTTAATTATAATCACATTATATCTTATTTAACTTTTGTATTTTGCTAAGCAATGTCACAACTTCCTATAGTCTAAATCTATATTAAATTATAGTTTATTTATTATTAAGTTTGAAGATGGTCGATTTCTTTCATCCCGACATAAGTAAAAACATTGTCTTTAAAAGCTAATACATTTAGTATTGCCATGCATACTCTCTGCCGCTCATAAAGCACGTGAGACTGAAATAGATAACAACACTTTAATATTAAGTACGTGTGGCAACTCTATAAGTAGGTGTATACTAAATATTTCATATATTTACGCGAATACTACACATTGAATAAAAGTAATTTTAATTGTTTTATCGCATGCCTTTATTTTTCACTTTTATATACCTCTATTCTATTCAATTTTCACCTTACGAAACATCGAAACTCTTATTAAGTCTGCAATCTATGGCCATACTTTAGATCGGCACAAATCCTCGCAAAGGAACACCGATTTCTACAAAGGATGATTCGTGAGTGTATAGATGCTGTGATTTATAAAATTAAATCCCAAACCAGACAGCACTGCAAGACCTCAAGACACTGTGAGCTCCTTTTGCGTAAATGGACTAAAAATAAATAACTAAAACGGGAGATCGGGTTAACAATGACATTGAAACGTCAAACACCTCAATCCCCACGACGATGAGTGTTTTTAAGGACTCAAAACATTGGGCTAAAAGGTTTAAAATTAAACGCGATAAAATTAGTATTATTAAAGAATTATTTCTTTTAAGTTTTCCGCTTATCACACCTATGAGTAAGATATTTCAAAGTACCCGCGTATTTTAAATATAAAACGGACGCCCCACTACTGAGCTGCAAGGCAATCTGTGAGAAGGCCCATATGTAAATCAATTCCGATGTAGTTAAACATGTAGGCCAGATGAATGGGCATACAGGCCCCATGACGACATCGGCTCCCATGCGCATTCATTTGTGCGCTTTGTGAAACCAGGGCCGCGATCCGTTTTATATTGAAATTCTTTGTTCGGTGCATACAAATGGAAGATAAAGGGTAGGCCCTTGTAGGGGTCTACCCTGCCTGATGTTCACCGTAAAGGGTTCGCTTTTGTTGGGTGTGTGAATTAATTTCTATAGGTTTTTTTTAATAATGAAAATTATATTCTAGTTCCCTTTTTGCTATCCTTGACGAGGAATCATAATGCAGATCCGTTGTCACTCTTGAGGACTGAAATAGAATGCCTCGTCACCAGTAATAAAGGTCTCCGGATCCCTGCACTCACCAGACGGAACGCAGCAGCATTATGCTGCTATTACATACACGTTGGTATTTCTGTAAGGGCGTGGTCCTTCCCCGATCGATCTGACCCATTCATTCTGCATCTGGACACGATCTGAATAAAAAATCAAATAAGCTCATAGAGAGTAAGCTAGGTAAGTAAGGAATTAAGACATTGGGGTAACTTCAAAGCGTCGATTGCCTAATGGCTTAGGGCTCGGTCTGAGAGGTATAAATCGAAGGTTCGAATCTGCCATTCGATTATTGTAGTACATCCCCTAGCCACAAGCATTTCAGTTAACCGGAATGTCAGTAATGTACCAATACCAGCAATGCTAAATTGAAAAAAAATAATTTAGAAAGAATTTGTTCACCGACGTGTTTGCGCGATTGTTTACGTTATCGTAAAATATTAAGTTGATGTCATCTGCTGATTGATTAAACGAGAAGACATCGTCGTGGCCGAGATCTGCCAGGAGAACATCGTCTTCATTAAAGTTCACAATATTCCAAGCCATCTTGTTGCCGTGTTGTTATTATTACGTAGTGAATATTGACTATATATGTAGAGTAAGTAATGTTCATCAGGTGGAATAAAGTCGTATTCCTCATCAAATGTAGATAATGTAGAGTTGAGTGAGGTGTAGTTGTAGCTATAGATATAACAGTAGCACTGAACAGTTTAAAGTTTATTTATACTTTACAATTAGTTACGTACAAAACACAGTGAGAACAACAGACAAGGAAGTATTGTAGACGTACACTCACTAAGAAATAGAATGATGGACAGTAGACAAAGCGCAAAGTTCATTAAGAATAACAACTAGAAGGTACAAGTTTCGGATAGTATAGGCGCACGAGCGATCAGCTGGTAGTTACAACTCTTTTATTGTAACCTTTTGACATTGGCTTATATATTATTTATGATATAAACAAAGTTATAGCACTTAACGAATGTCCTCACGTTCTTATGAGCAGCACGTGAATATGAGAGGGTATAACTTGTCCATTTTCAAGTGCGTTGAAACCACATGTTGCAACACTTGAAACTAGTTATTAAAGGGGGTCGCAATCTTTTCAATAAATAAGACCAGTGTACAAAAGGTTCATTTATTGAAGAAATGATTTTTAATGTATTGTTATATAATTAAATATTACCATGTAATAACAGTTCGAAATAATAAACGTTTTTTTAGCTTGTTTTGTGTAAATAATCTATTAATTAAAATGTTATTATAATTTCACAGTGAAGATTTCGCAAGGATTTATGACTTACCCTAATGGCTTTACGTAAAAATGGTATTACATATATATATATATATATATAATACCATTTTTACGTAAAGCCTATTATATATATATATATATTTAGGTAGTACACAACAAAGGTATAGACAATTCGTTTCTGCACTATTATTACTGACGCGACAGTAGTTAACACTGTAGAAGCATTCCGCTGATTTGCATGCTTTCTCGTTACTGCAATTTATTTTAATAAAAACAAATTGGTACTTTATTACATGCAGTAAATCGATGCACTATATTGTGACCGTGTTGACTTACGGTGCATAGACACGGTCCTTCTTCCTGCTGGCCGTATGAGAATTTATAGAGTCACTCAGTGAGCTAAGGAGCGAGCTCTATATATCTAATATATCCGTACAATTAGTGAAGTGGCAATGGGCTTGATATTTCTCGGCTGGGAATCAAAGCCAAGCCCCGTAACATAGAAGCTAAGCACTCTGAGCATTGTACCACTCGGCCTAATAGAATAATTCTCCCTTACTTCTTATTTCGTTTTACGTCTTTACACTGGAAATTGCCAAGGATATAACGGAACGTGGTTTTCGTCTGGCTTAGAATTACTCTAACTGGCCACAATATATATATATATTTATATATATATATATATATATATATATATATATATATATATATATATATATATACATATATATATATATACATACATATATATATATATATATACATATATTATTTACTTTAATTTTGCATCATCCTAAGAGTTTTTGATATAGAATGACTAAGCTACTGTCTTAGTCTCCAGTCAGTCTTATTACTCTATATCAGTCAATCTTAACCAACACACCTAGATCAATTGTATGTATGTCCATAACGCATTTAATAAATGAATAAATAAAAAATATTCATAAACATGCAAATTTACGGAGCAAGGGTCCAATTACAAAGTTCTACAGTTGTAAACCGGAACATTGCTTAATTTCTGAAGCCCGAGGGAGTCCGACGCTAAGTACCACTATAGCGGTCACCCATAAAATACTTGCAGCGTCGAGTCTCGCTTAAGCCGGATTCATTTTTAGGGAGGAAAGGATCTCATGATCAAATCAACAAACCTTGGCTAAAATAAAGGTCGAAGTATCGGTGCAGGACATTGGTCCATAGGTAGATACCAAAAGTTTGAATATAACAATACATCACTATTTTTTAATTCAAAACGAAGAAAGAATATAGAATAGGTATGACATTCTTAATATTCAGTTTTTGGTTGCTCAACAATGACAAAGTATATTATTGGGATAATTATACATTTATGTATATATATATATATATATATATATATATATATATATATATATATAGATATATATATATATATATATATATATATATAATAAGAAATTAAAGTTACCAGATATCCTGCATAAAATATGGACATAATAGTTACTAAAAGAGAATGAAGGTACTGCGTTAATATTTAAAGGGCGTTCTTTAATCCGATAAGAGCAACTGGGTTCAGCCCTCTCGGCCCAAGCTGTGTGCTGGTTACTCATAAATAAAGGTTTCGGCTGAGAGCCCTGGACAGTCCCCTTTCATCCCGTGAAGAAGTAAAAGCCGTCGGGCTAACAGTGGCCATTATCTATAAAAAAAAAAGCGCGTGGTGCTGGTGACAGCGTGCGGCGGAAGTCGGTGGCGGGGACAGTGCTGGGTTAGGGAGAAGGAGGATAGACCGAGGTTACTGAGTGATTTATGAATAAAATAACAGATGCAATTTTGAGCATCTTGTCTTGTCATTACGATGCACCAATAATTTGATTTTGTGGGACAATTTTTCGACTTTGATTATTTAGTGTGAAATAAATGTGTTCGATAACGGTAGCTGATAAAGTTATTTTTTCTGGTTATAAAAAAAATGAGGCGTGTAGGTAGATAATAAGAGAGCAATGAAAAAAGTGGTCAATCCGTATATGCTAAATATTTATAAAGGAAAAAAAAAAGAAAGTTTCTTTTCTTTTTACACAAACAGCAATTTTAGTGAGAAAATTCTGTTCGTGATCATTTCTTTTATTAATTATAAACAAACAATAATAGGTACAGTTGTGAAATACAATCAGGGTTCTATTGTACTGAATTATCAACGTATTAAAGGAAAATCGAATTGATTTATCGAGATTTATTCGAGATCGAGAGATATTGTGTTTCTGTGATTTGTGTCTGTCTGTGTATTGTGCTCTCCTCACATATCATCATATAAAACAATCGATATTCACAAAAAAAAATAACTACGAGTATATTTGATAATAATCTAAATGTTATAACTTTTAAATCATATCAGAATTGTTTAATATAATGTCCTCTTCTTAACAGTGAACTTTTTTACTATATAAGTGTTAAATAAAATTAGAGGAGATGATTAAAGCTGAATTAATCACTTAATCGCAATCACAACCTCTGCGCTCGAAGTATGCAAAAAGATTCCAGCCTATTTAACGTACTTGATGGATGTAACTATCTTGAAATTAAATTATATATTTCCCCTACCCTCCTTTGATGCGATATAATAATACATTTTATTGTAAATTTATGTCTGTCTGTAAACAGTCTACCGTCTAGATATTGGCCTCCCCCCAATAAAGTAATTGGCGGAATCGCTGTGTGCTTGGCAGGTGGGCTAGCAAGTAATACGTAATAATAGATGCCCGTTTCCGATGTAGGTTTTGGCTTATACTTGAGAGGCTTTTTACTCGAGAGAGTTTGGTCTATTGTCTGTTCCGCCGGTGATAGGAATTTAAGGGGTCCGTTGTAACTAGCCACTTGTCAGTGTTTTTGTCTGGTGAGAAAAATATTTAGTACAATTGTCCGCATCTGCATTATAGTTGGTTAGCGGATGAATATTGTTTCCTTGGACGTCGTATTACTTTAAAACCATTATATAATACTAATTAAACCTTAAAAAGTTGTCTTGTCTTGTCTTGTCTATGTTCTATTGTTGCCCAATATTACACAAAAGTTATAGATATCCATATGCTCGATTGCCTGCCTTAAATCGTATATTAGTTTGATCGGTTGGCGAAATCG
Source organism: Teinopalpus imperialis (assembly GCA_029286865.1). Classification (NCBI taxonomy): domain Eukaryota; kingdom Metazoa; phylum Arthropoda; class Insecta; order Lepidoptera; family Papilionidae; genus Teinopalpus; species Teinopalpus imperialis. The sequence continues at coordinate 1,858,337 of JAGSMU010000028.1, forward strand.
ACACAGTTCATCTTATGGTAAATGATATTTCGGGTACCATTTTTATTCGTGGAAAGAGACGTTATAGATACCTCGACTAAAGCCCAAATATGTTGTTTCTTAACCACATACGAAATAGCCATGGGAACATTCCTATAATCGCTCGCGCATTGGCAGCTCTTCCTCCGAGAGGAAACTCTTCCCTCCTCCTTTACTTCTTGTAGGGAACTTCCTTCGCGACAGCTCATCTTCTCGTGGGCAATAGAAGCTCATGAGTCGACCACACCCAAGAAACTTAGAAGCATCAGCCCTTTCTGCCCCACACATGCGTCGGCTGTGGAGGATAGAGTGAGAGTGAGTAGAGTTGAGTAGAGTGCTAATCTGCCACTTTCTGCCTAGGCAGGCCAATTGCATACTAGATCCAAAGTGCGTTCAGCAAGCCTAACTAGAAGTCAACTTAAGGCCGGTCTTGTATGGGTTCCTCATGGTTTCATGGTGGCTGAACAAGCCACGTGAAGCCATAAAAATGTGCCGTGAGGCAATAAAATGTCTCATTACTATATTGGTTCCAGTATTTAATTGCATTCAAGCTTGAATGGAAATAAATAATCGATTCTTTAATATATTTGGCGAAATCCATGTAAACATTACGTAATTACATTTTATTTGTGAAACAAGGTATACTTTGGTGTTTACATAAACACGATCGTATATTTCGGTTACATGTGTGTTTCGAGGGCACGGCAGATCCGTTCCTCTGTTTATGTTTGAGTACACATTCGGAAATACTCATTAAAATTAAGATAAAACAGAAATTTAAATCGGTATCCATTCAAAGACTTAATAATGTTTAAATTAGTATTTAAACATCGTCGTTATTGAAGTCGTTATTTGTAATATTTATATAATACATAGTAATATAACGGAATAACGAAAAGAGGATAATGTGAATAATAAACAAATATGTGTAAACAGTAAACAGATGGTCCCTAGATACACACAAAAATAGCACAAAAATATTAAATAAAATATAAAATGCTATTCACTAAAAATACTGTTTTTCAAAAAAAAAACTTTTTTTATAACTGGCCATCACATCGAGAGAACATTCTAAAGTTATGGTCGCTACATATTATTTATCACATCAATCTGTCAAATTACGGCTCATTATGGCGGGAAATATGGCAAATTACGGCGGGCATTGTCCGTATGGTTGGACAGTGTTTTAAACATATCATAAAAATCAATTTATTTGCAGTAAGGACGTAGAAATGCGTCCGACTGCTATTTTCGGCACCGACATAACCGATTTAGACGGTGCTTTCGTCACGTGTTCATTGCTGACATTCCAGATTGAGACATTTTAAACTCTAGATGTTTGTTAATAAGGTATTAATTTGTAGGCTCGACGTAGGGATAACTTGCTCTTTCCCGTCATAGCGTTAGGCTGTTGCGTAAATTCAGCAATTGACATGGATTTATCGTAAGGGCCGGTTCCCTTCCGGTTGTCTGTAATTAATAACAATATTTTATTATATAATTATTAATTAAATATAATGTATTAATATATTATTCATTATTAAAAATTCAAAGACAAAGTCCGCCAACACAGTGCAGTCGCGGTGTGGACTATGCTCCAACACAATCTCTAAAGACGCCTTTGCTCATCAATGACATTTTCTTTTTAACTGTGCCAAAAAGTTTAGTCTGGATAAAAGATCGTAACAGGATATACAGGCTTGGATATAAAATCTTCAATTTGAGGAGACCAAGATACAAAAGATACCTATATACAAGATACTATATCCGCTTTATTTATATATATGGAACCATCAATAGAATTACATGTATTTAGCGCAATATAACTATGAGCATTGAGGTTACTTATAACATATAATTACACTTACAGGCGATCACAGCATACAACATTTAAAATCAATCTGCGTAAAATAGCTTTAAATAATTAATAAGTATTTAACATTTTCTAGCTGTATGTAGGTATATAAATATTAAAAGAAAATTATTCAATTTAAATTGAGGAATATATAACCGACATTTTATTGGCTGAAGAAATTATGTCATATAAATTTTATATTTGAAAATCGATATTTTGTCCTTAAAAATATTAATGGAACAATCTTTATTAATGTATTCCTTGAGTTATCCGCAAAGTCTACGCAATATGGGATGATAACCTAAATTGGTTCTGTATCACTTTTCATATATATAGGTCTTCGTGAGTCTGAAACGGCTTTACGTTTTGGGCAATGCCCTGCGCCAAAATGTTAACAGGCGATTGTATTTCAGAAAACAAAAATAAATCAACAAATAATAGTTGCGAGCCAGTGGGATATCTATGACCACGAGTCCGAAGTAGACCAAATAGGAGAACTCTTATTTTTTTGATTTTTAAGAGCTCGTAGTCAAGTCCCTTGATAGATACGTGTGGAAAAATTGTACAGTGTTTTGCCATCGCCATGTTTGGTAGAAGATTAGTTTTGCAAGACTCTAGGCTTTTTATCTTCGACCACCAGATAAGTAATTCTTGATTAAGTATCTCATACGCATCTGCACTGTGATTCCTTATCATTGTCTGTAGCTGCCCGAGATGTTTTCCGAAACGATACGATTTGGAGACCTTCAAGAAAAGAGCTTAAGACCATGCGCTCCATGCACTCCTCTGGTGCCGCGGATGTTCATGTGCGGCGTTGTTCACTGCCATCAGGTGTGTGGTCATTTGTCCCCTCTTTTGAATAAAAAATGTCATCTTTTATATTACTTGTCAGAAGCCATGAATTTATCTGGCATTTTCTGCAGTTGTTTTCCACGGAAAGAGTTGTGACAAATATTAGCACGTTGACGTAATACAAACATAATTAAAGGTAAAGTAACAGCCTTTGTATATAAATCCCACTGCTGGGCATGGACACGTTCTTTAAAGAGAGGGTTAGAGCATTGTCAAGCACACGGCAAATGCTACTAACAATGTCATTGGTGTGCCGATAGAACTAAGCTCATACCGTACCAATATATATATATAAATATATATATATATATATATGTATATATATATAATATTATATAGGAGTAATTTATATTGTGTGTAATGTATATTGCCTACCAACAAGTCCCGATTAGTTTTTAGAAACACCTACTTTAGGACAATTTTACAAGGACAGCTTCATGGAAAGCTGAAAATGTTGTTGTTATTTTAAAATGTGTGTATTTTTTAATAAATACTTTTAATAATGTTAGAGAATACAAAAAAAAATCCGAAAAACATTATAACCTTTTTAATGTCAACAATGTCGCCTCAGTGGCGACAACGGAGTAGTTTGGTAACTTCATAATGTTCATTGAGCGATAAGCATCCCAGTGCAAAGGAGTAATATATATTACTAAAAGCAGTATAGTAGTGGAGACACGTTCCATCTACTTTCTAGATGCAGCCGTAGTGTGTTTCGTATGGTGAGTGTCACTCAACTATGGGTAACGAGACATGCCATCTCATCTCGCAGGGATGACCTAATGACAACGCATTGACATATTGAATCTTTGTTGAGTTTCTATATAAGAGTCAGTGGATTATATTCATGGCTTACCATCAAATGAACTGTGTGCTCGTTCATCTAATATTATGAAGAAAAATAATTTAAAGACACCGTTACACCGTTGTATCTAACATAGCCAAGCTAATAAAATCGTGTTAAAAACTTAACGATTTCTTATATTAACACGAATACTGCATATTGAATAAAACTAGTTTTACACATTCTATTGGGTTTATTTAAAACGTTTGGGAAAAAAAATCAATGATTTTCGAGATTAGTGCTATTTTTAACAAATATCTTTACTTTACTCGATAATTAGAAGTGATAGTACATGTTTATCCCACCAACTATACCGTGTGCCCTTCGCGAGTTACGTAGGAAGCCCGAATTAGTACACGTTACGATCATTCCTCGTCAAATTTAAATATAAAATCATAACTGGCCCTATTGTAAACCGTATGAGATTCTGGCGCACCGACTATAACTATTTGTACATAAAGTTATGGGTAACAACGAAACAGTTATTTACGTCCCACTGTTGGGTTTAGTTAAGGCTTTATCACAATATGCCCATGCCCACTATCTTTGCTTGGTACAGTTAAATTTACTAATAAATACTATGGCTCTAGTGTAAACTATGGGAAATTCTGACGTACCGACTACGTCCAGTTGTGGAAAAAAAACTTAGAACGAACCATACATACTTAATTACCATAAACCTACGAAGAGTTATGGTTAAGTTCTACGATACGAATGGATAATTCTTATCATTACTAAATTTATAAAACTCGGAGAAAGAATAATAAAATGTATTATTTTCGCATAGCGGATAATCCCGCCATCTTGGTGGAGGGATCTCCGGAACGAAAAGAAACCCTTCTGAACTGTTCCTAAGTACGTCTCAGAGTTGCCGTAGCATGCTCGGTGTGTTATTGAAACCTGGGACCACTCCGTGTTGTGTCGAAATCAGTTTTTCACTATAAAGACCTAACGCTACGAATACTATATATATATATATATATATATATATATATATATATATACATATATATACATTTACGGCATGGTGTAGACGGCATGCATTTAACAATTTACGTACAATAAATTAATATAATTAATAAATTTTTAACATTTTCTAGTTGTATGTATGTATATAAATATGAAAAGAAAATTATAAAATTTAAATTTAGGGAAATAGGACTTACATTTTATTGGCTGAAGAGATTATGGTCATGGGGTCCAGGTTATAATATATTTCCATCATTTACAATAATACGTATAAGTAGCATTTTTAACAGATTTTCTTAAATATATAAAGCATCTTATAAATTATATTATTTGCAGGTATAGCTTTCGTATTTTACATGGTGTTTTACGCGGTGCTGGCACTGTTGTTCGCAGTCTGCATGGGCGGCCTGTTCTTCAACCTGGACATGAACAAACCCTCGTTCATATTGGAGAGTTCGCTTATAGGTTAGTTTTCTTAATTGTATTTATCGTTATATTAGCCCATCACTAGCCAACTGCCGAACATGGCCTCCCCCACAAACGGTAATAGGTTACGGCACTAAGCCACCTGCATCCATCGACTTCCCGGAGACTTGCATAGGTCGTCATTTCATCTGGCGGGAGGTCATCTTACACTGACGATACGAGATTGCTACTCGGGAACATATCATCCCTATCGATTATCGATAGTTTTATTATATTGAGGGTGACTAAGTAGTAAAAAGTTCCCCCGATGCCCCTGAGTGAATCCTGCGCCCCATCATGAAGAATAATAATGCGGATACGTTGTCACACCTCAACACTAACATGGAATGCCTGCGTTGCAGTTACCGGTGGTAAGGTTTCGTTTATATACCTATGTATACTAGCTGTGTCTGCGACTTCGTTCGCATAGAGTACAGGATGCTTGGTACGTCTCATGTAAAAGAACGCTTTTTTTAGAACTTTTAATGGGGAACACTTCACGTTTTTGCATCATTTTTATTAATGCTCCGCTGCTATTTGACATAACGTGATGTTATATAGCCTATGCTTTTATACCTTATAACCGTAGCCTTCCTTGATGAATGGACTATCCTACACAAAAAGACTTTTTCTATAGTAAATATATAATTAATATATATATTTTAATATATATATATATATATATATATATATATATATATAAATAATTGATTAGGCATGTATTTTCATTACGTTTGAACATTTTTCGTCTTATTGGATACTTTAAAAATTCGTGTAATTATGGAATATGAGTTCCGTCGTGGCATCAACGCGGCACAAACGGTACGTAACATCAACAACGTTTAACTTAACGATCACCAGCGCAACGTACGCGTTGAGACCTGCCTCGCGCTGCTCAACAGGCACAGAAATGAAAGAATTTTGAACCGAATTGTTACGTGCGACAAAAAGTGGATTCTGTTCGACAATCGAAAGCGCTCAGCAAGTTGGTTAGATCCTGGTTCAGCACCTCTAGAAAGTTGATGGTCACTGTTTGGTGGTTTAGTACCGGTGTGATTCATCACAGTTTTTTTACCAAACGGCATGAGCATTACTGCAGATGTGTACTGTGAAAAACTGAAGACAATGATGGAGAAGCTCGCACATCTGCAACCAGCTTTGGTCAATCGGTCGTCCCCGCTGCTCCTACACGACAACGCGCGACCCCATACTGCACAACAGATACTCTCCAAGCTGCAAGAGTGGAGATTTGAAGCTCCCCCTTATCCACCGTACTCACCAGACCTTGCACCCACCGACTATTACTTTTTCAAAAATTTTGGCAACTTTTTAGCGGGCAAAAAATTAAATTCTCGAGAGGCAGTACAAAAGGCCTTTGAAGAGTTTGTTGCCTCCCGTTCAGCTGATTTTTACAAGAAGGGCTTCAATAAACTACCACTGCGTTGGCAAAGATGCATCGCTTACATGGGCGATTACTTTGAATAATAGAAATAAAAAAGTTTGAAAAAAAAATACTTTAACTTATTTCATACAAAACGGCAATTTCATAGGTAGACAGATAGATAGATAGACCTATTATATAGCATAGTCCACTACGCGGCTCCATAGAAATATTGTTTTTTTTGTTTCTTAGACATGCGATGTTTCCCTTCACCGCCTATCATGTGGTAAATCTGCACTAAAAATGCGATCAACCATAATTTCCTTTATGTTGACACCTCGGATCGAGCTCGAGTTTGCTAGCGTATCGTGACATTAAAAACGAGCAGTTAGACACTAAGGTACCGCGCCTATATAATATTTATAAAAAAATAAGTAATATGTTTTTTTAAATTAAACGTTAGCATATCGACGTGAACCTCCGCATAACTAACTAACATGGAATCTTACTAGGAAACTAAAGATCCAGTTATGATAATTGCATTGTTTGCATTACATTATTATATAAGGAAAATATCACATTTGCAATCGGACTAACCTAATCGAAGAAAATAATTATGCTATATATTTTATTATGATTCTTTTATACAGCTTTAACACTTGGACCAAACACGGTCACACTCTTGGACCAAAGGACCAGGTCCTCAGAATGCTAGTGTAAAACAGCAGCATAACGCTGCCGTGTTTCGAATGGTGAGAGTAGGGATCCGGAGGCACTTATTACCGATGACGACGCATCTGTATTTATATATTTATTAATATATATATATAAATATATATATAAGGGCGGATTTAATGCCAAAGACATTCTCTACCAGTCAACCCAAGGTGTGGTGAGATATGTGTGTGATAGGTGTAGCAATAAACTAATTTATAAAAGGAAAAAAATAGAAAAAATCTAAAAATAACTAATACAAGCAAAGAATAATACATACATATATAGATATTAAATACATAATAAATACACAATATATATATACATACACTATGTATATATGTATTATGATTCCTTATCGAGAATGAATGTGGATATCATGGTCCGGAATCACTTACCAACATCTGCCCTGTGTACCATGCGTTTATCGTATAATAAAATATATTTCCGTAAACACATGTGTTGCCAGATCTATCAGAAACATCGGACAAGGTATGCAGAATGAGGGAAATTATAATTAAAAAATCTAATATTGATTTTGTCCTAAAATCTGTATAATATTTATATAGAAAAAAATATTATTATCTTTTATATCCTACACTAAATGTAGATAGATACTAAATATAACAACCATTTACTAATTTTATTTACATTCAAAAATCGGACACCCTGTTGTAGTCATATTTTGTTTATAATTATCCAGAGGATGATGATAACGAAGGAATGACAAAATTTTATCCCCAAATAAAAAATGGAAAGATCCGGGTAAAATCCATCCTTTTGGTAACCCTACTAAAACGCTAATGTTAATTTGCACGTATCAGTTACCCTACAAAAGGATGTTAGTAATTTAAAATGACGTTTTTATATAAGTGTCACTTAAAAAAATAGGGAATTAGCATCCACTGAAAAGGTCAGGTTACATCATTATTTGGACCGAATGGCTTCATATTCGGAGTAACTGCACGGAGTCGCCGGTCATTAATTACAATGCGAGTCAAAACAGAGATCCAAGTCAAGGCAAACTTTAAAATGCAACTCTTGTGATGCAAAATTGAATGTCAGTTACCGATAAAAAATATTGCTACTGACAAATACTTTCGGTACGTGAGTACGTGCTTATTTCATTTTTATCACAATGTATAGTGTTTATTATCTATTATTTGATTTTTTTTGTGTTTTTTTAGTTTAAACGAAACAACGAAATGTCTCCCACGTTCCTTCGTAGCAATGTTGTTTGTTAAAATTTTACAATTACAGGTGTCAACCCGGGAGTTGCATTCAGACCCAGGCCTGTGGACGGGGTCCTGGTGAAGATCACAGATGAGGGCACTACCAACAACTACATCAGAGAGCTCAGGGAATTCTTAGCGCGTAAGTGAATGCTTATGCTTTCACCCTAGGAATCTGTGAATCCGCAGTGAGTGAGTTGCAGGTACCGAGGCATTCCATTGTCTCCACGGAAGATAATCATGAATGTAGATGTTACTTGTTAGTATAAAAAATAACAGTAGATTCAAGGACACGCGATGCACCAGCCATGTCCTCTAAACACTACACGCGGCCGAGCCTTAAAAACCTTGGAGAGCCTGATATAACAAATAAATGTGTAGGTAGTACGTTTTTCTCTATGTTGGCGGTGGTTAGGCGGAAAAACTAACTGTACCGATTCATTATTTATTGAGAGTGTATTTAGAATTGTATGGGACACGAGTTTTCATTGTAGATCTAACAGTGGTAACGCCACTTTGCAGTCTATTCAAACTGAAGTGTGAATGGGTCGACATGAGTAGGACCACACCCTCACAGAATACCATCTTTAATGAATCCAAACAATTCCTCAAAACACTCGGAAACTTGGCTGTTGACGATGCAATCAAACGGAAGCGTCCATAGTCTAATGGCTTCGGATATGATATCTGGGAAACTAAAGGTCGTAGATTCGAATCTGCAATGCGACTATTGTTGTTGCAGTGGTAGAGCTACACTGCAGTTCGTTTCTAGCTGCAGAATGAATGGGTCAGCTCGACCGGGGTAAGACCACTTCCTCACAGAATGCAAAACCTTTATCTGTTTTTTTTGTTTCAACTTATTTTACACCGTCTATCTATGTCTTTTATACTCTAGCTTACAAGAATCAAAGCTGGTTCACCTCGAAGTCCAATTGTTCCGAGGAAGACAATTACGGTTATCCAGATGCGCCGTGCTTCTTCATCAAGCTGAACAAGGTACCTGGTTTTTAATGTTTCTCTGGTGAAAATAAATTATATATTTTTTTATTTCTTTGGGTCTGATGGTAAGTTATTCCTGCTAAGTTGCTATGACATCCACGATAAGAAGTCACAATGCAGATGCTCCTATACTTGTGAATTAAGATGGAATACCTGGAAACACGTAATAAAGTTTCTCTTTTCACCTTTTAATACATTTATTCGATTTCTATCTCGGGTGATGAAATAGTTAGTTGCAACTTTAAGTGTTTTTACAGCGCGCTCGCCGACAAAGGAAAACATCGTGAGAAAAATTGTGACAGCTTCGCAGCATCGTCGTCGTCTCCCTACTCAGCGGGCATCCCGCGAGTCTAATTAGATAAAGCTGTAGAGGTCTCTGGACCAACAGCAATACTCACAAACAAAAAAAAAAGAAAAAAAAGAGGAAAATTGTATGTCCCAGAAATAATTAAAAAAAGTTTCGATGAGATGTGAGTTCGCGAATCCGCAGTGTAGCCGCTTGTTGAACTATGCTCTAACTTTTTTTTTTGTTAAGATGATTGTTTTATGTATCTGTTTGCTGCATTGCGGATCCTGGGTTGGATTATCTACTATTATATATTTGTAAATCATAGTTGCTTTTAAGGTCTGGTTTTTGTTGTCTCGTGTCTTTGACATTGCATTTGAACTTTGTTCTGATCTCTTGCATTACATTAGGGAAGGGGATGATAACTCAGTGCCTCAGTGCAAATGCTTACGGCACTATGATATACCCCGCGCTGTTATATAATTTAGTAATAGTCAGAAGATATCGCTGTGGTCCAAAAAGAACATGGAAACATTATGATCATTTTATAATAGATTATTAAAAAAAAAATCAAAAGTTATTTTTACAATTTTGTTACAGATTTACGGCTGGAAGCCTGACTTCTACGATTCCAAAGCGCTGCCTTCGGAGATGGGCAGTGATCTGCTGGAATATATTTCATCACTGCAGCCTATTGAGGTGATTTAAACAGAAGACAGAAAATATTCCCTGCAGAGCTATATTTATTTATCATTCGTTATTTATGGAGAACATAAAGAACTCCTGATTTCCTGTTGGGGACAGCCCTCGTGTTTGGAGATGATATTGTAGCATAATTCGCTAATAAAAAAAAGAAAAGTGACTTCATTTTAGATTTTGAAGAGAAATAGTGAAAGAATGATTGACCTCTTATGCACTTCTATACTGTTATGCATGGATTATGGATACCTGATGGTTATATGGATAACCATCAGGTATCCATGCAGCCTGGGTCTGTTGTGGAACGTATACAATCCTGTATGCGCGGCACAATTCTATATTATTCTATTGTGTCAAAGTATCGTTGATCCACTCTGCAACTAAATAAGTGTTGCCATAATGGGTCCCAATAATATATGGTATTATTATTTAGCACATTAAGAAATATATATATATATATAAATATATATATATATATATATATATATATATATATATATATATGTATATATATGTAATAACGTTGAATTATGTATATTAAATATGAATAAAAATCGAAAATACCTATTATTATTAAAAAACGTTGCATAACCACGTTTAAAATAGCACTATCTGTAAATTGCAATATTAAGCGAAACCATATTCTCGCAATAATTCTAAACGTGCGCGATTGAAGATTACTATTGCCCCATCATATGAGACGTTACCTGTAATACTTTAATTAAATTTAAAAGTATAGAATTTCTATATATTATCAATCTTTGCTGCATTATACTAATAGTCATTCCGTTCCAGCAAAAACAGATTTGGATTTCCTGCTGGGAGGAGAAATCAAACACTACCAAAATAGAGTACCCCTGGGGGATGGGGTTGCCGGGCAGGTTCTACCCTTACCTCAACGTGGACGGCTACGTCAGCCCTCTGCTTCCCGTGAAAGTGACCCCTACTGGTAATTGCTATTTCTTATTTTTTTATGTTCTGATAAATAATGTTAGGTGTAAGAAAAATAATGAAGTTAAATGAAAGAGGTATCATAATGTTTAAACAAAATTACGATACTAAAATATGTTTAAACTGATTTTTTAAATGTGTCATTATGTGTATAAAGGATACTAATAATATATTGCAAATAAAAAATATTTTTTTGTGTTATTTATAAGATAATAATAGAATATCAATAATTACAGTAAGAAATGCGACAGCTATAATACGGTGCAGGGCGTGGGCGAAAAATATCCAGTACAACAAAAGCTTGAAGGAACCCTCTGGTTATACCCGGATAATGCTACAGCTCGGAGAGTATGAAACGCAAGTTTCCGATATATAATATCACTTACGATACTCAAAAAATATATTGAGTAAGTAAGGAATGTTTAAATGTCTTGTTACGTGCAGTTTATCCGAACACGATGTCCTTATTTTTGCTAAATGTACTCAACGACGTGGTGGTTTTTGACGTTTGTTTTTATTTATTATATTTATAGTGTTATTGTCGTAATGTTTTGAAACCATGATTTTATGCACGCGGTTATTTTAATAAACTTACATAGACTACTATTATATAGTCAGGTTCTTATAAAGTTTAACATATAAAAATAAGATTTTAAATTTCATTGACAATAATTATAAAAAAATTTAATGGTTGTAACTCAAATGTAGATTTGTTTTGGAATGTAATTTTATAAAGAACGATAACCAAAAACTTCCACTACTGGACAAAAGCCTCCTCTCTATAGAGGATGTTAGGGCAAAGTTCACAACGCAGCTCCCATGGCGGACTTAACATGCCTTCGAAATGTTTTATAATATTTATTAGGCATTCAAGTTACTTCACAATGTTTCCTTCATCTCCGTACGTGGTATGTAAATAAGCACTTAATATTCCGGATCAACAATTATATTGGTGCCGGCACCGGGGATCGAACTCGGTTTGCTTGTGTACCGTGATTTAAAGGCGAGAGCTTGGACACTGAGCTATCACGGTTCTTTAATTATAGTAAATTCATTTGTCAAATGAGACGCCATGACGTGAGTAAATCCTGTATGGAATATATAAGATTGAAATAGAACACCCAAAAAGTTCATAAGTAAAGTTATTCAGTTTAAATGTAAAAAAAAAATTAAAGACACGTTTGTGTGTAAATGGAATAAGTTGAGGATGAAATCATTACAGGCTCTTCAAATAAATTTAAAATATTTTGCACACAAAGGTTTTCGGTTTTCCGAACTGATATTTTTGATTATACTTAATTTTTTCACTACACTCGTAGTGAAAATATTTTTCACTCATCCCATGCTAAAAGCTGATATATTACGAATTAGCTAACATGTTAATTTTAGATTGCTTTAGTTCTGCATCAATATTACAATTAGCGATAGCCCATGTGAATCGACGTTTTCGTCTAATTTCATTTTACTAGAGGTATTCACAGATAAAAAGATTCATCATACAATACTAATTTGTTTGGCAATTTTATGTGAAAATAAAATCATAAAAAATCATAGTACGAAACGTTTCTCGATTTAAATCTATCGTACAGCAAACACCTCGTTCAAAATGACGCCACAATGAAAAAACAATTGATATCCATAAAAAATTAAATGTATTCTAATTGTATTCAGCTAAATAATTGCATTTTAAAATTAGTTGTATCTATTCTCAGATATTTTATGCGTACTTGTGAGCTGACCTAGTGTTTTATTTTTATGACATTAATAACCCACCTATTAGAGGTTAGGTAATTGTCAAAAATGTAGATTATTTTTAAATTATTGTTTGTTTCATTGTTTTAATAAGCAAAAACCTATGAGCTCAAGAAAACTACTAATACTAATATGAAAATAAGCTGAAATATCTACCTTTTTTAGATCATCATCATAATGTTTGGATATTGGATAATATTATAAATTGTTATAAGTATATTTTTTTTTTAAATAATCGTGTAAATGTTGAGACAGATTATCTTATCTGCCAATAATATTTTGGTATTTAAAATAGCAAAATTAAAAGTTTAGTTATTTGAAAAAAAAATCTTTGATGAATTGGGCTGGCCCTTTAACTATAAATTAACATTTGACGAATATTTGTGGCTTATATAAGAGAAATAAAAATTTTATACATATGTCAGCACGTGAGGTACAAATATATTCGATTTCTTATTATGTTTTAGTCCTTCCTAAGAACATTATACTATATATTAGTATAAAACTAAGATTAAATTTACACTAGTTTGATATTTAGAAAAGTATTTATTTACTTTTTTTCATGGTAAGGTAAGGGCGCAAAGGAGAGTTTTCTGTTTAAGTTTTATCTTGACTCAAAGAACTTCCAAATAAGGGTATTTGCTTTTTAGTTTCCCTTTAATTCTGGGTCATCCATTACCGTGTTTTTCTGTAAAATTACAACAATAACATAATTTATTGTATGGCTAGCCTAGTTGTCATAGTACCTCGCTGCTGCTTCGTGGGTCCTGGGTTCAATTATGATCCTTTCCCTTAATCATATCTGGGGACGTATTCCATCTTCAGTCCTCAGGGGTGACAATGCGTATGTATCTCTGTTGAGGAAAGATGTTGACATCATTCGGTGCATATCACTTACCATCAGGTGAGCAGGGCTCGTTTGTCTCCCGTAATATTACAAAAACAATCAAGGTGTCGGGTTTTTTCCTTTCATTAATAGTAAGCTTACTCCAATCTATTTATATTTCTTTTCTCACTTCTTAAAAATTCTCTTATATAATTTTTATATTTTAGACTATAATTTTTAAGCTTCAATTATTTATTTTAATTTTTGAGTAGTAAATGTTGCTTTTTGACCGTCTAAATTTCACTTGTAACGCTTAATTAGAATCAAGTTAATTTCCAAAGAATCGACTTGCTTTGGTCTAGAAATGTTGTACCAATAGAGATTTGCATTTCCTACTCATATATATAACTTTTATTTGAACATACAAATGAAAATCGTATTTTTATATGAGTGTTTAAATTTATCTTTAAATAATTCTCTTTTGATTTCGATATTTCAAGTTAAATCCATATTATCGTTGTGAAGCTTCAATAAAACTATCTTAAGTACTTTAGATCATAAGCTGAATCAGAAACGGAACCCATATATTTTTTCTTTCCCTTTGCGTACAACTGGAAGATTCACTGTAACCCAGAGCTAAATGTTGCCAAAACAGTCTCGCGTCTTTTTCTAAAAAAATAGTTTTTGAATAAGAGGTAAAAAACAATATTGTATATCTAAAGAGTATTTTTTGAATGAGACCTCAAAACCACTGTTACTTTACAGTGTAGTTTCTCAACTGAAAACAAAAGCTTAGAAAACACTGTGGTGCAGTATAGTTAGAAACGAAAAAAGCACTGTGTCTCTTTCGCACGCAGTCTTAATATGAAAATATTTTGTTATTTTGTAAAAGATACGAAGTTATATTAATAAAATTTCCAGGAACGTTTCCTTCGTTTATTAATAGTTATTATAACAACAATTTTATTACATACGCAATAAGGTTTATATAACAATTTTAAGATTCATAACAGTAAGTCTTTTGTTGTACATCCTAGTTCGTTTTATTATATCCATGAATATGTGTAAGTAAAAAAAAGGTTTCCCTTAAACGGAAATAAAATGGTGTTGCTATTTATTTACTTAATTGTAGTTAGTTTAAAATAAATACATCCTTGTTACTTGATACAGGCATTGATCGTGAGTGACAATCAAAATCTAGTACGAAGGCTGAGTCCACATGATCGTAATTTACGATGTGCACAATTATAGCTTGCTTCTGGCAGCGCAATATGTACGGTTCGGCTCGATTGGTAAAGGCTCTCACAGAATAACAGCGTGAAATAGCAACATAAAGCAAAGTTAACCGCTTTGTTTCGTACGATGAGGTATTCGAGGAAGTAAATACAGATTACGAGGCATTCATTCGCGGTCTTCAGGTGTGACAAGATGTGCATTGGCATGGGCCGCGTTTAATGATCGTCATTAAGTGAATAGTATGCTGTCTGCTTGTCATCCTTTGTATGTATATATAAAACAAATGGCTGCATTAATTACGTTCAACCGAAATTGAGTTAGGCCGGCAGTCGGATATATCCCTTGTTCCATTACTCCTCGTGGTAGAAGGTGATATTTTCCACCGAAATTCAGTATTAAACATTCACGTGAGTCTGCCTAACGCTAATAATGTGCGAAACCGAGTGCAACATAGACGCACGCAAATTGCGCAAGTTTGGTCTCAGCGCAAACGAATCGCTCGCGACTATCCAATCACATTACCCTGACGCCCCACGGAGAAATATTAACGTTTATACGAATAAACACTGCGCTCAAGATTGATGCCTATAAGTATAACGGTAGGTCGGTAAGCTGCATAGTGTTGGGTATTGGATACAATACGAAATAATTGTTTTGTTATATCATTGACTATTCCCTGATGTGTGTACAAATCGAACAAAATAATTGTAGTAGGCTTAGATTTATATGTTATGTCAATATGACTGCACTGTTGATCATTAAATAAACACTAATGTGGAATCATTGTTTTATTTAATGTCTTATCTATGTCTTTTCATCGGAGAGTGGTATATTTTTAATTATCTTAAGTGTAACCAACGATCACACAGTTCACCTGATGGTAAGTGATTCGAGCGGACCATGATATCTACATTGATCGTTGGCAAGCAATCATAATGCAGATGCGTGGGCACCCTTGAGGACTGAGATGTAATGCCTCGTCACCAGTAATAAAGGTCACACACCAGATGAAACACAGCAGCATTATGCTGATATTTCACTGCAGTTGAGCACTACCACTGCCAGCCCAGATCCAACTGCCGATATTCGGATGGCAACTTAATATACTAATATATCTAAGATTGAAAGGGGATGGTTTGTTCTACCGGAATCGATGTTTTGTTCTTTTTTATTTATGTGGATTTCCACCACTTTCGATCTCTTTCAAATGCTGATGTAGGAATTAGAAAAGTACTAGTAAAAAAGTAGTTACTACGGGCGACAGCGTTTTCACGACAGAATGTTTCTCGGGAACACGTCAACGAATTCCGGAACAAACTTGGGTCTGAGGCCGAGATTTTGTTAAACAAAATCTCAGATTGGGGCCGACAAAATCTATAGTTGTCGCATATTAAACTGAGTCGTCGGGCAACTCCTTGTATTTGACCGTTCATTGGCAGCGGTAGTCACTTAAGTATCAGGTGACGTATTTTATAAAAAAAAATCTTCGTTGGATGAATTTTACGAGACGAAGCAGGATGATTTCTTTCTGATAATCTTAAACGAAAAGGGGAACTTAGCTGCCAACCCAATATATAGATAGCCTTAGGTGTTAGTTTGAATATTAAATAATTGTATTTTTCTTAATGTGTAATGTATCATTTACTAACATTGTATTTTTTTCTAGAACGGGGAACGGCGCCGAAGACTGAAGGTTTTAACCTAGTTCGTCAATGTATGTTTACTTTCTGTGTTTGTGTGTGTGGTGACGCATTAATTATCAACCTCAGGTGAGGTCGCGTTTGTTATTAGAAGGTATATAGGGTATAATATAAAAGAATCGGTTGTTAAAAGAATTGAATGTAGTTTTCTAATTAAATATTACCACGTAATAACAACATGAAAAATAAACTTATATCTTGCTTTGCGTAAATAAACTATTAATTCAAATGTTATTACAATTTTATAGTGAAGGGATCGCACGGATTTTTATTTATCTTTTTTACTTTTTCGTGGGCCGCGTCATATATAGAATGAAAAAGTTGAGAAACAACGTGACAATGTAATGTACTTTATATGCTACTAATATTATATGTAAATGTTTGTATGATTGTTCCTCTGTCAGGCGAAAACTTAGCAGAAGGATGGTTTATAACATAGGATACTTTTTATCTCATTAAACGAAAGTTTTTATGTTAAGATGTTTGTTACGCGATCACTCGATCGAAACGGCTGAACGGACTTAAATAATATTTGGCACACAGATACTTTATAATCTGAATACTCTATATACCAACCAGATAGCTTAACGACTATTATCAATTTATAGATAAGGCTAGCGGCTGGCCGCGACTTCATCTGCACGGAATAGGGTTCAGAGAGAAATTAAAAATATCTGAGATGACATTGTATTAAATATTTTATTCCACCATACCCGGCTGGAATTTTGATTACTTATTTTTTTTTATTTAATTTTTTGTCATACACCAAACGAACACAGATAAAATAAGAGAGTACACAATATACTATATATTTATAGGAGGTTATTAGTCAATTTGAAGTCAAATTTACTGATAAATTACTTAGCATTCATGATAACGAAGGTCTGAGGTGTTTGATGTTTTTTTTATTTTATTGGCACCGACAAAACAAGTACACAATTAACCTAAATGTAAGCGATTCCTGTTGTAGCCCATGACATCCACATTCATCCTGGATCATAATGAAGATGCGTCGTCTTCTCTGAAGACTTGTCACCAGTACGGGTCTACGGATCCCATAACTCAGCAATCGGACCCCAACACCGATATGCTTGTATTTTACGCTGGTATTCTTTGAGAGCGTGGTTCTTCCCCGGTTGTTACGACCTATGCATGTCGTAGCTAAAACAAACTGCAGCGTAGCTCCACCATGTGTAATTTGATGTCCCGTTGTCATAGTTAACCCTCTACGGGCTACTGTCAACATTTTTTTTTTAACTTGATACAGTCTTCTGAATGCCTTAAAATACGACCCTTATTTTAATTTTAAAATAATGTTTGGAAAATACTAAAAGAACTGCTGAAAATAACGACAAGCAGGAGAGTTTACATAATTAGATTCGTATGTATTTTTAAGTCGATGTCCAAATATTTTTATATTTATGATTTACTTATAAAATTATGTTTGATTTTTATCAATTTGAACTCAAAGCTCACGATTCAGATTCAGGTAGATACTGTTTTCTAGTTCCCGCATGTGTTATATATTTATATATATATATATAGTACATTTATATAGTATATGTATATAAATAAGCAGTGAAAGTCTTCGGTCAGCCTCAGAATTAGCTATTACGGAGCCCCGTATGTATGTAGGGGCTTCCACCCTGATCACCTGCGAACTGGAAGCAATCTTCTGTTTCCTTATACATCAGAAAGGGTAGCTTGACAGTGGTACAGCTACACTGCAGTTTGTTTCTAGCTGCAGGACGAATGGGTCAGCTCGTCCTGGGTAGGACTACGCCCTCACAGAACACCAACGTAAAATAATGTTTCTGTTTTCCCTTTGGTGAGTACAGGGATCCGGAGACCTTTATAACCGGTGACATTCCATCTCAGCTAAAGCTATGTTCCACTACGGAAACTCTGTGTTGTTTCATCACCCTTAGTTTTATGGAAAAAAAACCATTAACAGTGACACTTACTCCTCGATTCCACCCCTCCACCGATGTAAAATGCAATAGAAGAGATGTTTCACGTGCAGTGTCAAGCACTCGGAACGTACGTACATAACATATCTACACCTGAATACTAACCTTGCTTTATCTTACACAAATTACTTTACTTGACTCAGTGTCATACCTAAGTTCGAGAAGTTTGCATATGATCACGTCTCTATGTCGGGGAGTTGTATTTATTGATTAAAAAAAAATTACATCACCTTATGTAATAATCCCATATTCATTTCAGGAACGTAGGGGAGGTTACTTAGCTAATAGGCAAGCTGGTGACGGGCGGATGGAGGGTTAATTGGTGCAGGCTGGGAGGGGCGGGCGGCGCTGGTTGTCGCTAGATTTGGGCGGATATCGGCTTCTAGCCATAGAGTAGAAACGCAGACTGGTTACACAATTATTTAGGGCATATAATCTATGCAGATAGTCGAGGGTATATCAAAAAAGGACGCTCAACATACAATTAACTTTACTAACAAGTAACCCGTTAACCACTGTGATATAACATGTGCTTTTTTAAAAAAAAAAGAATATTAGCAATGTTACTAACATTACTAATATTCCAGTTAAACACTCCAACTAAGCTGGAAATGCTTGTTCTAGTAGATGTTTCACGACAACAGTCGAATGGTGGGTTCGAACCTACGACCTTAAGTTTCGTACTCTAACACCATTAGGCTATTGACGGCTAAGTAAAGCTGCGAGATGCCATTTGGCGTCGCCTGCCCAAATGTGACAGCAGAAGAGACTCCGTGATAATGACGACGTGTGGATTTGCATTGCTTAAAAGATTACACAGCCAATACAGTGACTTGAATTGAGCCATAGACTGTTCTTCTTGAGGGCGGGCGGGCGAGGCGGGGGTTATCATGGGCTCAATGGTCGACAATATCTTAAGATTAAATGCTATTAATTTCTAGTTACTTTTATTGTATTGGATATATATATAAGGACTGGAATAGTTTGCTTTGTTAGTGTTGAGTAAGTTTAAAAAAAAAAGTTTAACTTAAATTTATAAGGGACAAATACGTATGTTAGGAAGAAGCATTTGTCCTTAGTGGTATTGTAAAAATAGACACCTTGATCGTGTTAAGTCTCTCCGAGGCGTTAGTAATTTAGGCAGTGATACCAAGGAGCCGGTTCGCGTCGCGTCTTCGATTGGCAGCTAGATGGAGGTATCGTGTCAGTGCTGTTAGGATCATTGGGCAGGATGGGCGCGGACAAACCCAACGGAGTGGTGAACTACTGCCGCAGACCCCCACAGCGGCCTTTCTTCCAAAAGATACAGTACGCTATCTGGAACCCGGAAGACAGGACCTTCTTGGGACGCACCGGGAGGAGATGGGGTAAGTAGACTTTAGAAATTAAGTACGAAAAACTTGAGAAAGTGAGTTTGTTCATTTGTAAGTTTATTACATAGCTTTAAGTAAAAAGACATATCTTGTATAATTTTTTTTTGAAATTGAATAACCAAATAGTTTAAGAAACTCACAGAAATTCTTAATACTTTAGGAAGAAAATGAAAAAACGACCGAAACGACTGAAAATTTAATGTACCTTTGCCTGAGAACCTTTCTAAATTAAAAACAATAACGTTTAGTACTTGACTTGTTCGGTAGCATCATAAAAGTTTTACTGTTCTCCTCATATAATTGAAATGAAATAACGTTTAGTAACATCTGAGTGAGTTTAGGCATACCCTACCTTTATTACTGATGACGAGGCATTCCATCTTAGTTTACAGGGGTGAAGAATCTACATTATGATTCCTTATCGATAATAATTGTGGGTGGCAAGGGCTGCAGGAATCACTTACAATCAAATGAAATGCGTGTTTATTACCACCGATACAATAAAAAATTGATTATTCTGTTTCGATGTATTTACAGTACTACATAAAGTTCGTGATAAACTCTATCTTACTTATTAACCAAGGAAACTAGAAGAAAACGTGTCTTTGAATAGTATCAATAAATCAGCTAACAAACAGTAAATCTAGGTTTTATTTATAAAACTAGATCACATCGTGCACCTAGTAGGTACAGGCAGAACATGACCTTTATATCTATTCTCGATGAAGAATTGAGGTGCAGATGCATCGTCATTCTTGAGGACGAAGATGGAATACCTGGTCAACATTATAATAGCCGCTAATCGAACATATAGGTGTCATGAGCTATACGAAACTATACAATAAAAAGCGTGAAAATTTAGTTTAACGGTGTTGTGTTCTTATAGTGACCGTAGAAGTCCAGGAAACGATATTCTATCTTATCTCTCAGGGGACACTACGAATGTCCATACTGAAATTTTATTGAGGGTTGATGAAGAGGTGATGGGTCTCATTAATCGCACACCATCAGGTGAACTATCTGCTCGTTCGTCACCCGTAATATTACAAAAAAAAAGTTAACAACTTTAAACTTAAAGTTGAAACAACTTAAACAATATTATAAACTAAATTACTACTACTTTACAAACATAATGAGTAATTATGGATTATGTAACTGAATAAGTTTTTCTTTTAAGAAATCTAGTAGTGTCATAATTACTAACATTCTGATTAACCACTACAGCTATATTAGTATGCTTGTGTTACTAGGTGGTTCACGACTGAAATCGAATGGTGGATTCTAATTTACGACGTTAAGTTGTGCAAACCGGACCTTAATCGACGCTTCTCATTTTCTTAATTGTTAATGTTCAAGTAAAATCAACAGAAAAATGTTGTTCCTTATTCAATTTCTTTATACAATTTTTATCTATATAATATATCAATCTCATATTTAAAAAGAGTGAAAATGTTGCTAGTTATAAAGATTCTAATGAGTAAGAAACATTGGTTTGATTGCTATGTCTAACAGCATACCTCGAGGAAATACATATTTAAAGTAAACTGCCTATATATATAAATCCCGAAGACTACAATACTTGTTGGGCTAAAGGCTCCTCTCTAGAGAGTGTGATAGAGTAGATTCCATGTCCACACAGCTTCACTGTGTACTGGCTGAATTCACACGTTATTGAAACTATTTTATTTATTTATTTCTTAGACAGCTTTCATTACGATTTTCCTTCACCATCCAGCTCGTCGCTCGATAAATCAATACTTAAAATTGCAAGTACCAATTTCATCGGTTGACACCGGGGATCGAATTCGGCTCGTTCGCATACCGTGAAATAAAAGCGAGCGCTTAGCAATTGAGCTACCAGGAACTTTGCATACTTTTTTTCTTTATACTTATCGCAATAAAATTACTTATCTATAGAACAACGCTGAATCTTCCGGCGATTAATCGACGAATGACTGACCGTCTTTTTAGATATACCTATGATCAAAAAAGCAATCTATGTGTTTACACTAGGTTTTAATTATTAACATTTAAGATGATTTTGGGACTTGGAAAATATTAGTGTGGGGTTTTACTATATATATTTATTAATAATAACTCATTTAATGGATCCATCACCAATAATACAAAAATTAAAAAAGAAGAATTAAACAATAGATACAAACATGAAAAACAAATCATAAAAGAAATGCAAACACAAAGAAAACAAAATAAATTATGTTATTCAGTACAACAAAAAATTAAATATAATAAGTGTAAAAAAGTATTCATGTCCATGCATTAGATGCATAACATACTCGTACCAAAAAAACCATATCGACGATGCTGGATCAAAAGGTCCAGCTCAGTATTTTGTTGACCCAGGCCGACACTGGTATTTTTATTTAAGACAATTAGTAATTTGATTATTTATTATCTTGCCTATCTGTTATAAATTAAATAAATAAATAAAAACGCTTCTAAAATAAATCTATATCTCCTTATTATATTTGAAAACTAGTTAACTACACCATTCTCGTTCATTTGTTTTTAAAAGAATGCTAATATTGGTCACATTACTAATATTCCAGTTAACCACTCGAAGCTTAAATGTTTGTGCTGAGAGACGGTTAATCATCAGGTCGAATGGCGGATTCGAACCCACGATCCTTAAGTTTGGCAGACCGTATCCTAAACTATTGGGCTATTAACGTTTAAAAAAATTACTTTGATGTTTTAACAGTAACTACTTGCCTTGCCAGTTTAATATACGTCCCGATGACGTCATCGTGCAAATTTCGCGAACTATCTATGACGAACGGTAAACATTGGGTCTGAGTGCAAAAGGAGCTCATATCTGGTTGGAGCTGGCATGAATTATAATTATAGATCCTCACGAGGTATTCGTGGATACCGTTAGCACCATTGGCTTAGCTACGGTGATCTTTTCGAGGGAAACAATACCGGTATTGCTTTTTTTTTAATATAATTGGTAACAAACGAGCTAGCAGCTCACCTGGTGGTAAGTGATACCCGCCGCCCATGACCACCCCCAACACCAGAGGAGTCGCAGACACGCTGCCGGTCTTTACGAAATGTGTAGGTGTTCTTGAAGGTAGAAGGTCCCCTAATTCGTATCGGCTCGGGAACACCGCTGGCGACAGCTGATTCCACAGAGTAGTTGTGCGTGGCAGAAAAAAGAATTTGTTAACTATCGAAATAATGTGGATGAAATTTAGAATAATCTGTGCGATTGCGTTGTTAAGACCACCGACTATCGGAGATACAATCTGAAGGACGGAATCAGCATGCCACCGCCTTGGTGAGACCCACGACCATGCTATCTCCGGTTGTTCGGTGATTTTAACGCTCATTTATAGTCTTGTAGATCACAGATGGCTTTATTATGGGTACACACTGGAGGCAGTATTCGAAAATAACCGCGCCAGGCTCTACTGGGACCCGGGACTATTATTGAGAATAAACTTGATATCATGCTGATGAGCTGGGTTCAGTCTAGGGTATTTTTGGTTGTCATCACCTCTAATGTGGAGAACCTCAAAGGGTCAAAACAACGTGTAATTCGAAACAGATAAATCACACACAAATATTGACCTGGCACATGAGGTGACAACCGACGTATGTCAACCGATATTCCATAGTTGCATCTGCAAACAGGTTAATCCTGACCCGACTTAGCTAAGGTTGAGACTCCGTGACGGCCAGTTCCAGGCTCTAATGCAGAAGGCGATGCTCCTCGATACAACCCTTATCTCCCACCGGTTTTTATCCCTCTCACCCTCACGTTTACGGTATCGAGGCTGACAAATTCACACACAGTTCACCTGATGGAAAGTGATTCCTGTGGTCATGACATCTACATCCATCCTTGACAAGGAATCATAATGCAGATGCGTTTTCACCCTTGAGGACTGATATCGAATGTCTCGTCTCCGGATCCCTGCACTCACCAGACGAAATAGCAGCATCAAGCTGCTTTTTTACGCTGGTATTCTATGAGGGCATGGTCCTATCGCGGTCGAGCTGACCCATTCATTCTGCAGCTAGAAACAAAATGCAGTGTAGCTGTACCACTGTCGAAAGCTTGCTGATCGTCAGTTTAAAACGGTATTTAGTGAGCTCTAAGACACCCAATTGACGTTGTAATTTTGGTCCACTTAAGCGATGTGTTTTGCGTTTCGTAAGCATTTACCGAAACATGGACACACTCACTCGTCGTCCCCTTCACTAGACCTATGTAATGCAAGTGCAATGGGTGCTCAGATGCAGTGTCAAAGACACGGGTTATTCACACAACACACCCAGATCTGGAAACAAACAAATGGTGAACCAAAAATATTACTGTACGCTCAGTAATCGAACCGAGGACCTGCGATGCAGCAGGAAGATGTTATCTCATTAAATCCGTAAGCATTTGTGTAAACACTATTAATAAACAAATACTTTAACTCATAATCAATTCACTACATAATGTATATATACTGCTGGGCATAGTCCTCGCCTGGGGAGCTTAGTCCGCCTCCAATGCGGTTCAACAGACTTCACGTATTTTTTTTTAAATTTGTTATACCGGATCACTGGCGATGTTTCACCGCCAGGTAATTCACAGCACTTATCATGCATGATACTGCACTAATACTAGATACTAATACTACTAATACTAAATACTAATACTGCACTACACACTGCATAATCGTAAAATTAAAACGAAAAAGGAAATGGTGTACAAAGACCCAGGACGTCATCCTCGAAGCCACCCAGACTCGAAAGCCAACATTTTGTGTAGCACAAATATCCGACTCGTCTGGGAATTCGAACTCAGGGTCCGCCATTCAGAAGCCAGATACTGTGAACACTAAATAAGCATAGTCATCACTATGAGTAGGAGTACATCGTAATACATTAGTCTATGCGCAAGTAATAGTCTTAAGATCATAGTAATAAATCTTTACTAAAACCTGGCTATTCCAAACAATAGAATGCGTAGAAAAATCTTTGGAATTTACATAGTAAATTTTATTTTAATAACTTATAAATGCAGACAGTTTTTTTTAAAGAGGAAGCGGCAAAGAGCTTGCAGATTATTGAACCATGATGGTAAGTGATCACCGTCGCCCATCCGTAAGTATATTAATATCAATAGTACCATAACACGAATGGGTCGGCTCGTTTAGGGAAGGAGAAGATCCTCACAGAATACCAGCATAACGCTGCTGTGTTTCGAATGGCTAGTGTAGGGATCGAGACCTAAATAAAGTCTCTTCGATTCCATCTGAGTTCTCAGATGTGATAACGCGTCTGCATCTTTTTTTTAAATGATCCCAGCAGTGTAAGATATACTATATAGTGATAGAATATACTCGAACTAAGACTAAACGCTTGTCCGCTTGTCTTGTGTGTGTGAAGATGGTTAACGACGATAGTAGATTTGGATTCGAAACTACGACGTTAAGTGGTAATGGTAAATGGTAGCCTATATCATTAGGCTTCACTTACCGTAACATGAAACGCTCATATGTATTTTTTCTTTCCTATTCTGATGTAACGCATATGCAATAAGATCGGGGGGAAGATTCGGATGCATGTGTCACGGATATGGGATATATATACAACACGCCTAGACCCGAAAACCAAGAATTTGTGATATATAGATATTGTTCCGCGTTTGGGAATCGAAACTAGGACCCGCGACGCAGTATACGATTTACTGTGATCACGTCATAAGTTTGATTTACTGCTATATTATATTTAAAGGCAGTTATATTATATTTGATAGAGCTACAACATTTTGACGAGGGTAGAACAAGGTCTCAGATTGTTTCTGGCTGCAGCATGAATATGGAACGACAAGAGTCAAGACATCACAGTATACCAGCCTTGAAATAGCAGCATAATGATGCTGTGTTTTGTACCATGACAGTAGGGACCGGAGACCATCAAAGTTAATGATACATTCCGCCGTAATCCGCAGGGGTGACAACGCATGATCCATCTTCAATCTTTGTTGAGGATGGATGTGGGTGGCATGGGCTTCAGACATGACTTACTTGGTGAACTATGTATACGTGTTTGGGACATCAGCTGTCGTCAGCGGTATTTCCGAACCGATACGACTAAGGGACCTTCTAGAAAAGACCCTACACCGATGTGGTAGTACAGATAGATTATAATAATAGTGATATTTATTTAGATAACCCTTAGTCAGAAGCAACTGACCGAGCCGAGGTTCAGCCCTCTCGGGCACCCTAGAGTCAGACGCTCTCGCGAAACAAGGTAAGGGTCCATGCCGAGGCTGATTCTCGGGTGCCCTTGTGCTGTTTACCCACTAATAGAGGTCTCAACTGAGTACCATAACCTGGTCACCTCTCAACCTGGTGAATCTGTAAAAGCCCTCGAGCTAACAGGCGACCATCAGCCCGATAAAAAGAAAAACAAAAAGAACCTATACATATCTTAAAGGAGGGCTGAGCATCTGTGGCTCCTCTGGTGTTGCGGATGTTCATGTGTGGCAGTGATCACTTACCATTAGGTGGGCTGCTTGTTCGTTTGCCACCTATTCTATAAAAAAAAATACATCCCTTTCGCAGCTTCCGTGGCACCTCGCATATCAGCGGTAATGTCATATCAACGACGATACATATCTCAATGTTTGCGGTTTAAGGCAGTCGTCATGACCTTCCTTTTGCAATCGGATATAACTGGAAAACAAATAGCTGCACAATAAAAACAAGTATATAGGATGCCTTGATAACTGTAATGGAGTCTATTGCATCTCTACACTCATCAAAATACACGATCATCGGTTGAGACGTCCATGATACTGACTCGTTGTCTAGGTCCTCATGGTCTCAGGGTGGTGGGGTCGGGGTTCTCCGTTGATCATTTACAGATGAGGGGCGTATGACCTTGAAGTATGGCTGGAGATGTGGAGGAGAGGTGGGTGGAGAACACCCCCCTGGTGTTATCCCTCGAGGAGGGGCTGCTAAGGGCGGTAAGCGGATGTGTGTTCCCGTGGTCCTGCCATAAATGGCGAAGACGGAACATCGTGGGTTTTAGTCGGTGCGAGTCCTCATTGAGGACATAAGATGAGGTGATGCATAAAGCATTTCCCCACGCTTAAAAAAAAGAAAAGAAAGTAATAAGGCAGACGAGCACACAGTTCATCTGAAGATAACTGTTCCTTTCCTAAGTCTCTGAGGACATTTTCTTAGCTGGTCTATTAGCACCACTAACTCGAAAAGTCCACCAGCCTCTTCGACTCAGTCTTCGTGGCGCACTCTGGAGCTGAATTCAATATTTTACGACCGGTAAGTGTTGGTGCGAGTAGCGTGATTCACGTTCGCAATACGCGGTTACTATTTTAAAATTTAACCGATAATAATTTACCGACAGAATCGAAATATAGAACGAATTGTAGATGTTTCATGTGTGGAATGATGGGATCGGCTGCAGGGATTTTATTAATAGTTTATTTGAAAACTTCACGCATTTGTAAAAAGAAATAAATGAAAAATGATAAATTCGTGAGAACTGAGATATACAATTAGATAAAATATCCATTCTTGCCTTAATACGTAGTGATAGAGCGATGCTGGGTCGGCTTAACTAGGGATGGACTACGTCGTCAAGGATTACCAGCATAAAATAACAGCATGATGCTATTTTATGCTGTGTTTCCTCTGGTTCTGTTTGATCTGGTGACGAGGTATTTTTAGTCATGTGGGGCGAAAACGTATCTGGAATACGATTCCGTGTCGTGGATTAATGCAGGTGAATCACTTACTATCAGGTGAACTGTGTGCTCATTTGTCATCTTTAATACGACAAATAAATCGGACATGACTAAATAGAGACACGTGTCGGCTGCGATGGCTATCATTTGACGACATTTTAAATACTAGTTACCGACTTACTGATATGGTAATTACTTATTTCATTGTTGGTGTGACCCGAATATATTTTTATAGGTTATTCATATTTTTTACTAAATAAATCTATAAGGGAATGTTTATTCCCTATTGTTTATATTTTATAACTAGCCTACCCGACAGATCTTGTCAAGTTTCAATTTCAATAAAATTATTTGCGATCGTTATGTGAACTTGTGAAAATTATTCATTGTTCGAATCGTGAGTCGTACAAAAAAAGAACTTTCAGTTTTTTTCTGAAAATGTCAATTTTCCGGGAAACTTCTCCATAAAAATTTGTTTCCATAAAAACTTAATTAACGAGCATTTACAAAAGACCAAATCGGTCAAGCCTTTTTCATACCAACAATCAACCAACGAACATCAATATTTTTTAAAGGAAACTAAGGGCAAACAGTTCTCTTTTTTTTAAAGAATAGATGACAAACCAGCATGCAGCCCACTTGATGATAAGTATTCACCGCCTCCCATGTACATCTACAAAAACAGAGGAGTTGCAGATGCGCTGCCGGCCTTTAAGTAAGGTGTACTCTCATTTCATGAAGGTCCCTAAGTCGTATTGTTTGGGAAATACCGTTGACGAAAGCCGATTGCAGAAAAAAAAAACAGCAGAAAGAATGAGGATGTTAGAACTACATAACTACTCGTAAAAAGAGGAATAGCCATATATAGAGAGAATACCTTGGCTGCAGTCCACACTAATTGGTGCAATAGAACGTGTATAAGCAATAGATAAGACTTATCTTACAAATAAAAATCATAATTGTCTCATATAAAAAAAAAGTTTAGTAAAAAAAAAAAAAATTGAAATGATGATGACAATTACGAATTTGAGAACGACGATATCTTCTGGTTATTGCCAGATGGCATCATCTGCGCAAAATATATAAAGTAAGCATTTCCACAAACACAGAGGCACTCACCCGTCGTCCCCTTCGCTATTCCAATGTAATATACATACCCAGACCCGAAAAGCAACGATTTGTATGCACGAATATTGTTCCTTAGCTGGGAATCGAATCTAAGGCCCGCGACGCAGCAACCAGGTAATCTAACCGTCACGTGGCCGTCATAATTAATACTAAAAAAAAAGACATTTAACCTCATGGGTTAAATTTCTTACCGCATATTGCGAAGAAATAAAAACGTGATATTTTTACCACAAACACAAATATGCTTTGAGACAACGGATAAATTGTTTGTGCTATTGTATTGTATTTATATATGTCTGTATTATGTATTTAATATCTATATATATGTATTAATCTTTATTTGTATATATGATATTAGCTAATTTTAGTGTTTTCTTTTTATTAATTAGTTTATTGCTACACCTATCACGTAACTCACCACACCTTGGCTTGGGTGATATAATGCTTTTGGCATTAAATCTGCCCTTTGTGTTTTGATTTTATTTTTTAAAGGTTAACCGAACCGATAAAACTTAGGACCCTCAAGAAAAGAGCCGCAAATGCGTTGCCGGCTCTTAAGGAAGGTGTGGGCTCTTTTCTTTTCTCATACGAGATTATTTATTTATTTATTATTCAAGATGAAAAGATAAGAGATGATTTGAGTTCCAGGTGTCTTAGGCTATGTAACGTCAAATGAAACATGGTGGATATCATTTGCATAACACGTTAAAGAGTCGGCTTACCAGTAGTCGGGTTTTAGTTTTTATAACTTATATATAATTGATGATTGAAAAATTAACGACAGTCGGTAAAGTGGAATCGGGTACATCATTCGTGGAAATCTACGTTGAATCTAGAATTGGAGTCTTTAAAATACCAGTTACCAAAACAAAACTTGATTCATAATTATGAAGATTCTGCAAAACTCTTTAGATCAATACAGTCTAGAATACTTGACGTTCGATGTCCTCATTATTTAAAAATCAAACCCAAAACGCTCCACACTGATGCACGATGTTTGTTTTTGTTCGGGCTGATGTCCGCTGTTAGCCCGAGGGCTTTTACAGTTTCACCGGGTTGCGAGGTGACCAAGCGCTTATGGCACTCAGTCGAGACCTCTATATATGGGTAACCAGCACAAGGGCTCCCGAGAGGGAGCTTCTGCTTCAACCGTTACCCTGTTTTGCGAGAGCGTCTGACTCAAGGGTGTCCGAGAGGGCCGAACCTCGGCTCGGTCAGTTGCTTCTGACAGAGGATTATCTCAATTAATATCGCTATTATTATTAACTACCTGTCTGGTTTGAATCCAGATACGTTGAGGCCGGTGTCATTGGCGAAAAGGGCTAGCTCTACACCTCGAGTGCGCGGTATGTCGTGGGTGTAGAGTGTGTATAAAATAGGACCTAGGACGGAGCCTTGTGGTACTCCGGCACAAGGGGGGAGAACCTCGGAACGCGTTCCCTCGGCGTGGTAACGAAAGGTTCGATTACGGAGAAAGTCTCGTATGATAAGTATGAGTCGATCTGACACACCGAGATCATAAAGTTTGTATATACAAACTATATGATGTATATAAGCCCGTTGTGCCAGACCTTGTCGAAAGCTTTCGCCACGTCGAGGAAAAGTGCCCCAGTTTGGTAGCCCTGAAGAAATTAACTGAGAATGTGCTCTGTGATGCATTTGATGTGTGCATTAGTGTTGGGTGCGAAACCCGAACTGCTCATTGATTGGTAGACCTCGGGACAGCATGAAGTCCTTTAGGCGGGCGAGGATGAGCCTTTCATATACCTTACTCAAGACTTTGTGTAGGCTTATGGGCCGGTAGGCTGATGGATCGGGGTGACGAGGGCTTGAGAATCCCTATGATATCGGCTTCCTTCCAGGTGATCGGGAAGGTGCATTTGGATATGGCCGCGTTGTAGATTATCACCAATAGGTGTAAAATGGACATGGGTAGGAGTTTCATCACCATGTTGGTGACGCCATCAGGGCGGGAGCCTTGCGTGGTCGCAGGTTTTTAATTATGGACTCAACTTCGGTGCATGTAACTTGAGTAACGGAATCGCGAGGTGGTTCCTTAATCCCCCGGTCGACCTCGCTGTCAACCATTGCAAGATGAGCGGCGTCGATCGGTAGGGTGCTCGGTGAGCATTGGAGCTAGAGATTGTCAGCCAGACATTCGGCTTTCTCGCGGACGCGCTAAGGGAGGCATTGTTTGGGCGGTGCCCCCTTTTAGGGATTTGGGAAGTCGCCAGAAGGCCTGATGCACGAATAACTTATATATACTTGATGATTATGAAATTAGTGACAATCGTAAAGTGAAATGGGGTACATTCTTCGTAGTTGAGATAGGTTGAAGATAGAATTGGAGTCTTTAAAACATTGCTCACCCAAACAAGACTTGATTCATAATTTTGAAGATTCTGTAATTCACTTTAGATCAATACAGTGTTGAATACTTCACGTTCAATTTCCTCACTATTAATAAATCAAGTCCAAAGCGCTCCACACTGGTGCACGAATAAGCCACAGTTTATGTATCGTGAGTGTAAACAGTCCATGACCGGCTTAACGTGCGCAGAAATGGCTATTTCTGTGGTTTACGAAGCGGACCGTTAGCGCCGAAAGCGCGCTGGTAAAGTATGACGAGGTCACCATTTATTATCCATGTCAAAATTCTTGCGAGGACTTACAGTGAAGTGCTCTTGTGATAACACCGGAATCTGCCCGCGACTTCGTCTGCGTGGATTAAAGAATTGTGTCCAGAGAGAAATTAAAAATGTGTGAGTCGACACTGTATGCGTTATTGTTATATTATATAAACTACCTTTGTGCCAAATTTTATTCAAATCTGTTCAGCCGTTTTTGCGTGATTGAGCAACAAACATACAAACTTACATTTAACGAGATAAAAAGTATCATATGTAAGACATAGGCAGGTTATAAACTATCTTTGTGCCAAATTTCATTCTAATTTGTTAAGTTGTTTTGGTATGATTGAGTAACAAACATACAAACTCACATTTATAACATTATGTGTATAGAAAGCCGAAGGACTTATCAATGATAACGATCGGTCCTAGTATGACCGTACAAGTGATCGATTCCTTAGCCTTGTTTTACATTACACTGTCTTATATATTAAATATACAGTGAAACAAATAAACATCTAACCCCTCTTTTAATGGTATCCGCGAGGGGTTAGAATTTCATTCTGAGGATGTTCAGATCCAGATTTTAGTATTTTTTTTTACCGCATGATGCATATTTGAAGTGGTATATCCACGGCTCTACACTTGAAGGACCACCATTTTCATTTTGTCTCAGTCCTCAGGTCTGATAAAGCATCCTGAATCTGTCTCGAGTACCGATGTGGAAGTCATGGGCGACGGTCATCACTCACCGCCAGGGGAACTGGGCGATAGTTAGTCACCCCTAATTTAAACAGTTTGGACAGTTTCAAGTACGACGTTTCTAGAACGTTGCGTGTCACAGATGGAAGTAATTCTATTTGCAAGCCGTCACTTAGCGCGGACGAACGAAGCTAATCCACGGGACATGGCAAATGTTTGCGATGGGAACAAATACATGCGGACGTTCTTCAAGTGTTTTCACTAGGGTTGCCACACGTATTTAATAGTAGTCTATATATATATACAAATATAATATAAATATAATATAAAGAAATAGGGTGTAGTATAAAAAGTAAAGTACACGATCACGAATCACGAGACATTACGCTTACACCGTTGAGTACGTATTTATTGTATTTTTTGTTTTTCTTATTTTTTTATACTTTCCTTCCCATAATAACTTGTATGCAGTGCATTCAAAATTTACATTCGAAAAAGTATCGCATAGTACTTTGTTCTATGTTAAAAGTAAAGTTAAACTAGCATCTGCTTGCGACTTCGTCTGAGTGCAAACATCCGAACTTACAAAATTTAATGGAATAAAAGTATTTTATGTGTTAATCCAGGTTTTAAACTCTGCGTGCTAAGTTTCATAGCAACCGTTGAGCATTATTTGGATGATTGAGCTACAAACATGCAAACATAAAAACTTACGCATTTATAATATTAATAGTACAATATATTAAAAAAATGTGGCAACCCTAGTGTTAACAGCTCCATAGAGCTGTTTGCCGCTGGAAGTACTTCAACAATTGTTCATAAAGTTTTGCTTATTTCAATGTCTATATATGTATGTATATCTCAAGGCAAGTCATACGATGCATTAATTGAAGTATTAATACCATCAATAACCCCAATTTATGAAGGATCTTACGACCGTTTAATCAAAAGCCCACATAGCTCGTAGAGCCGATAACATATGGGGAAGATAGGTTATGGAGTGGCTACCTCGTATCGGCCATCATAACAAAATGTACTATGGCCACGATGTAAATATAGCATGACTTTGCCATATAAAAAAAACTAACGTCATAAACTCCCAAACCTCCCAAAGTACATTACGGATCTACGTCAAGCCGTAAACGCAAATAACGTACCGACTTGGTAACGAGTTTTATATATACGTACGTACAACGAAATCCAGTATGTTGTAGTTCGTTCGAGGTGGGGGTGTTGGACGCCGCCCGCCCTGCGTCCGCCGCCCGCCCTGCGTCCGCCGCCCGCCGCCCAGCGCCGGTTCGTAGAATGACGCACCCTGGGAGAGGCTACGGTTAAAAGCTGTAATGAAATTGCTTTACGCGATATATTGTGTACTGTTCTTGTTTATCCAATTACTTGTCCATTGCGGATATATTTTTCTAATGAAATGTTTATTTTTAATTTGCTTTCTTAACTTTTTTAACTGTTCTTAAATATTATTAGTAACTTGATTGCGTACGAAGGAAAGTTATTTTTTTTATTATCGTTATGACGTGGTTAAAAAAAAATTATAGGATACTTATTATCTTTTTTAAGAATACTATAATATGAAGAAATCGTTTTTTAAATTACATTAGTATATAATTATGGCTTCCTGGCCGATTTCGATCACACTATCTTCTGATTACTACTAGACGATATCAAATGCGCAAGTAATATATTCGTTAGCAAAAAAATCGACTTGCGGCGTACACTTGCGGTCAAAATATTGTCGAAAAACATTCTGTTGCTCAGATTTATTTTTTGAGTATAGTAGAAAAAAGGTGAAGGTTTTAGCTTTTAAATTAGATGAAATTCATATTAATAAATTCTTTTTTATTAATAAAGAAAATATTTATACAAAATTCTTCTTAGACTACGGAAATATTTACTCTAAAAACTACAAACAAAAGACAAAACAATCATAGACTAAATAATAAAAACAATTCAAAAGTTAGTGTTACCCCCCGGCTACAATTACGTTGCGGCTCGTTTATAGCTACAGCATTATTAGGGTGACCTAAACGGTAAGGGCGAATATCGACGTCAAATAGCATAACTCTGGTTTGTCTTGTATGGTGACGGTTATTGGTATCCAGTCACGGTTATTGGTAGTGACCTCAACCCTCGGTGGAGCATGTGCATCTTGACATCTTGAATCTTTAATAAGAACGGATGTTGGTGTTTATTATAAATAATACACCTATATTGAGTGGTTATTTTTCTTTTTTGTAACATTGAGAGTAACAAACGGGCACACAGTTTACCTAATGGGTAAGTGATTCTTGCGGCATATGACATCTACATTCATCCTAAAGATATGCTTCCGATTGATTGGTGGAGCCACGCTCTAGTTAGATGCTACAACGTGAAAAGATCGGCTAAAACAAGGACCCTCATAAAATACACGCTCAAAATAACACATAAGGTGAGTTTAGTACTAACTTGAATCTTATCATCAATATAATAAATAATAAATAATAATTATAATCATTTACTATGATGGAGTGTGTGCTCGTTTGTCACCTAAGATATTCAAAAAAATACTAAACTAAATTATCTTTATAAAATATTAATATATATAATATAGTTAATTTTTAAAAAAATATACAAAATAACGAATTAAAAAACGTCTATAGGCAAATTGTGAGCGTAACTTAACGACGTAGGTTCGAAGCCGCCCTTCGGACTAAGGTCGTTTACCATCTCCTAGCACTACGAACTGCGGGGAGTGGTTAACGTGATAGGTGTCCTGGTTCCCGTTAATAAAGGTCTCCGTATATACTAACAAAACAAAACACAACAGCGTTGCGTTTTGTTTACGCTGATATTATGCGAGTGCGTGCTACATACAAATTACAACGCAGCTCTACAACATATAAACCTAAGACCCATTGAAATAAATCTACTCGTCTAACAAGACGTTTATAATATACAATGAGTTTTAAATTATAACTACAAACGCGACAATGTAACTCGTTTCACACCTCAATAACGAGGGCTGTCAAGGAGCCTGTTTTGTTTGTTCCTTCATCAACACGACTGCGTGTAGTGGTTAGAGTAGGTTACGTCGCAGCTCTTAGATTCGATGCTCAACGGAAGCACAATATTTGTAGATCACAATTTGGTTTCCACTTGAACATTCCTCCGATCTTGTTGTTCATGCATTACATCGACAAGATGAAATTTTCTGCGCAGTTGATGTCTTCTGGAAATAACAAGAAGATAACGCTGTATGGTCACTGTTTCCTCGCACACGAAAGCTTCGAATAATCCACTATGACGCAATTTCCTCTCGCTCAGTTAATACAAGACATAATGCTCGTAAATCTTTATATGCTTGAAGGAAAAATGTTTTTAAATGATATAAAAATAATTTCGTTCATTACTAATTCTTACATCGGATTCTAAAAACAAAATACTTGCATTTTAGTCATTTATGTAGACAGACATTTTAACATGTTAGAGTCACGTTGCACATAAAAACCGGGAGTAGTATGGTATCGGCTCAACCATATGGATTCAACCATAGAGATTTAAATAATAATAAGCCAACAGAAAGTATACCAATAATCTTATCTGCAAACGGATTAAACCTGTTGTTATATCTATATTTACGTTTATTTTACTGTACTGTATATATTTATTATATAGTACTTTATATGTCATTTACCATCAAAAACAAAGTGCTCGTTTGTGACCCACAAAACAATAAAAATCAGACCAAAGTTTTTGTAGTTGGACGGCCAGTTGAGCGGTTGAGGTGGTTTACGGTCACCTCTCAACCAGCGGCGACAGCAGCGAACTGCCCGAAAAAAAAGAAATGGGCGGCCAGTTATCCTGTACATATAACAATAAGAATTAAAACTTAACATATATGTAGCTTAACAGCGCTTTCTGAAAGGTCGGCAATTAACCCGTGTTGCGGGTGTTCATTGCATGTGATCACCCATCATCAGGTGGTATTATTATATAGTACTTTATTTATCGGTGTTAATCACACGAGGAGAAAAATGAATATCCACCATAACATTTGTGGTGTAGTAATAATATAACTAGGTAATTGCATATTGATGTTTGTTATAGAATTAAATATATATATTTTTTGCCATAACAGAGTCCTTCTTATGAATTACTTTTAACTTGTTTAAGTGTTTCACGTGTGATTTCAACGCACTTAAAAATGGTCAATCTTAAAACGTACTTAAAAACTTATAACCTCTCATATTCACGTGTTGATTGAAGTGCTCAAAAGCATGTGGGAACCTTTGTGAAGTGGCATTCCTATCCTAACTTTGCTCTTTTTAGATAGCGATCCGAGTCGAGGTTTCGTACCTCCTGATGACCCTCGGATCGTATTATCGCCCCCCTCTGTTGTCGTCGACGTTCTTCGTCCACAAGGGTCGGTGTGCAGCGTGGTGCAGCAGCAGCCTTCGCGCCAGCTTCGCAACATCGTCGTTATCTCCCTACTCAGCGGGCCTCCCGCTCTCTAGTATAATTGGATAAAGCTGTAGTATTAGGTCTCTGGACCAACAGCAATACTCAAACAAAAAAAAACCCCTAAGTTTGTTTAAACTATCATTAATATATATGCCTGTAAAAAATGTTGCAATGGGACAGTTAAACTTGTACTTTCTCCGTATCGTTCGTTTTGAACTTTTCATACAGTCGATCCTTCTATTTCTTAGTGAGTCTACGACCACCCCTCGCTAAAACGTTATTATCGGTTATATAATCTGCTCGCCCATTTGTCAACTGATCTATAGTAAATATTGTTTATGTATCAATATATTTCAACATCAGAATTTTTGACTTCTAGGTGTAATCGGCCTGATCTACCTGGTCATGTATATCTGTATCATCATCTTCTTCTCCATCTGCATGTGTGGACTGCTCGCTACCATGGACGACAGGATCCCTTACTTCACTCTCGCCGATTCCATCATTGGTAAGCAATTTAGATAATAATAACCTATTTTTTTTGTATTTTTATATATTTATATAGGTGGCAAACGAGCAAGCATCCCACCCGATGGTAAATGATCACCGACACCAAGAATATCAGCAAAACTGGAAGAGCACAAGGGTTCCCGAGAGGGTGCCTTGGCCTGGACCCATACCCTGGGCGCGAAAGCAACTGACTCGAGGGTGCCCGAGAAGGCCGAACCTCGGCTCGGTCAGTTACTTCTGATAGATTAACTAATAAATTAATAAAATTCTACCATTTCGAACTACGTGAGGAGCCGCAAATGCGTTGCCCGCCTTTATGAAAGGTAAATTATTTGCTTCAACATGCTTGATCGGTGAAGGACCACGCCTTTACGGAATACCTGCTGTGTTTCTTCTGGTGAATATATATATATAGGAGAACCTTGGTGACGAGGCATTCCGTCTTAAATTTCAGGGTCGGTTGCGCATCTTAATTTTTTATTTTTTATTTAATCACCATCATCACTCAGGCTGTCGACAGCAGCAGCGACACAACATGGTAACGTTTAGGGGAAAACTGCGGTTACCGACTCACACCATGCGTGGCAACTATCGCATATAGTACTCCATGAACTAAAATCATGTAAAACTGAATTGTGCTGTTCCGTTTAAATAATACCGTGAGAAGTAAGGTCGAATTAGAAACGATATAGTTTTAGCAAACGAATGACAGAATATTTACATGAAAACATCTGCAAAATCTTAATGTCACTCAATAGTTGTGACTATAGAATCAATAGGTTTTTATAGAGACCTAAAAACGTGTAAACCAAGAATCACCTGATTACGTAGATTATTTTAACATTAGTTTTATTTCTCTTTGCGTAAATCTACAAGAGTTCGGCATGGAAAAATAAATAAATTAACCTTTAAATAATTTGGCTGAAACAGAACTAATGTAAATAAAACGTGAAAGAATACACATCGTAGATATCCGTAGAAGAACATGGGTGATAACGGTCCAAGCCGAGGCTACCTCTCGGGAACCCTTGTGTTACCCACTAATAGAGATCTTGACTAAGCGCCGTAAGCGCTCGGTCACCTCTCAACCCGGTGAAATTGTAAAAGCCCTTGGGCTAACAGCGGCCATCAGCGAGAAAAAAAATATCGACAAAAGATTAGCAAGCTGCAGTGGCATATAGCTCCCATAACCGACGTGGAAGAAAGGTTCTTGAGTGGCAACCTCGGACTGGCAGTCACAGTGTAAGACCCCCCACTGGATGGAGCGACGGCCTATGCAAGTTAGCTGGAAGTCGATGGTTGCAGGTGGCTCAAGATCGTACATCCGTCAGTAGACCATGGATAGGCTGAGGTGACGATAAAAATCGTTAATTATCACAACCAGAAGCTGTGCTGAGAGTAAATCATATAATCCGACAAGCGTATTATTAAAAAAAATTGCCACCGTTCTGTTACCTTTCAGTAGTGAGACAGTTAAAATATTAGACCTCTAAGTAGCCGGACTTGGCTTAAAAGAGAGAACATTCCGCGGGGAAGCGACCGAAGTAAGCGGCAAGTGCAGAAACAGAATAACTATTTTCTAAACTTCAAACTAGTGTTTTATGTGATTCGTAACTACTGATATCGAAGTAGTTCATCATGATCAATGTGGTGACAATGATATTGACAACAAATGGTACCAACGGAAGACCAGCGCTGATTGACACGATTATATGAGCGTGGGCTTCCCAGTTGACCTGACCCTTCATGACGCACCCTAATACTAACAGCACCCTTGCTTCTATCACTATTTGAGGGTTGCATTGAGTTTAGTGACAGGATAACGTTGATTGTTTATAGCCAGCTGAGTTAGTGACTGATTCGCGACACTTTTTATTTCAATATTTTTTTTATAATCATCTTATGCATTGTAATGAACATAGTACTTTCTCTCTTTCTCTTTTATTTTAGTTTGCGTCAGTAATCTGCAGCATCAGTTAAAGTTGGTCAAGTACTGACTTGTGTATTTACACACTTAGTCCCGTAAAACAATCTTTAGAATTCATATATAAATATATAATAATATCAAATATAATCATCAATCAAATTTAAAGTCATATATAATAATATGTTCATTTAGGACTTCGCTTCACCAAACCAAGCATAACCACCCTACCAGAACCTACATAAACGAAGTTTCGGTACCTAATTCGTTATTTCCTATGCAACTATGGGATAATCGAGGATACACTTCACCTGATGGTAAATGATAACTGAAGCACTGAACACATATGTAAACACGAGTAAGAAGTAAGTCAAGATTCAAGATTCGTCGTCAAACAAATTAAAGATGCACTTTTCACCTCTGGTCAGTTTGAGATTGAGTGCCTCGTGTCCTATAAGTAATCGACTCACAGCATCCCAACCCTCATCCAACGAAACACAGCAGCATTATGCTGATCATTCCTGTCAAGTAGACCAATTCATGTCTAAACCAGTTCAATCCTGAAAATATAGCCATGCTTTTGAACAATTCTAGGCGACAATCCGGGCATGGGCCACAGACCGCTGATTTACGAGGAGGGTGCCCTGATCTGGTACAACGGAGACAACTCCTCGCAGTACCGGAAGTACATAGCGAACATCGACGAGTTCCTCGCACGTTAGTATCGCTACGGTTTTATTGCATCGAGTTTTTACGACTCCAAATATAGGTCATGGAATATTTTGTTTGAATTTTCGTTTATATTTGATCAGTTTCATCGAGTACAAGGATAGATTTATGTAAATTCTAATAAACTTGTTTTGAAATATATTCGCTATTGGCTTCTAATATATTTTTATATTCACATTTAGATTTGTCGTGATAACCCAGTGTATAACGGTGTAGCGTTCGCTTTTAATTCACCGCATGCAAGCAAATCGAGTTGAACAAGGGATTGCCTGGTTTCGAAACCAATGGAATTGTTAATTGCAATTTAAAGTGCTGTTGCTACATGCTCGGCAGTGAAGGAAAACGTCGTGAGGAAACCAGCATATTTGGAATTGCATATTTTGAAGGCATGTGAAGTTCACCTATCCGTAGTGGAACTGGACTATGCCCTAAAACCCTCTCTAGAGAGGAGGCACAGGAGGATAGCCAGTAGTGGGATTTATTTTTACCACATGCCCTTTGGTGAAGGAATATATCGTGAGGAAACTTGCAAGAAAGAAGGAGAAGAGTGAATGAAATAAACAAAAATCGGCGTGCCTCCATTTGGCTTTTGTCTGTTGTAGTTAAATTTTATTATTGAAAACTTGTAAACTTCCAGTGAATTCGACGAAATATATATTTTTTAACTTCCTTTTCCACAGCATACGAAAATAAGTCGCTGTTGGTGACTAGAGGGGAGAACCAGCGCGAGTGCGGCGAGATGAAGCCACCACGCGCCGAGGTGTGCGCGTTCCACATCAGCCTACTGGGACCCTGCTCCCGGAACAACGGCTACGGATACCCTGCCAGACAGCCCTGCCTCATCATCAAGCTCAATAAGGTGCTTCTAAGGAGTTTCTAGTTGAAACAACTAACGATTATAGTTACGGCCAATAAAATTTGGGATCATGCTTTTTTTTATGAAACTAGGTGTGACAAA
Source organism: Teinopalpus imperialis (assembly GCA_029286865.1). NCBI lineage: Eukaryota > Metazoa > Arthropoda > Insecta > Lepidoptera > Papilionidae > Teinopalpus > Teinopalpus imperialis. The sequence goes on from JAGSMU010000028.1 coordinate 1,899,230, forward strand.
CGAGCACACACGTGTGATGGTGACCTGACAGGTGAATGCTAGCAGAGCAATTGATTTCCCACTCCCAATCTAGCTTAGTTTAACTTTGTAGAACGAGGGACTGACATATGTATCTTAAAAGATCAGCAAGCTGAAGTGTCAATATGCTGGCCATATAGCTCGTAGAACCGATAACCCAAAGAAGGAAAGTTAGGAAGGTTCTCTAGTGGCAACCTCGGACTGGCAGTCGCAGCGTAGCACGAACCCCCACTAGATGAAGTATGCAAGCTTGTTAGAATTCGATAGATGCTTGGTGGGTCAGGATCGTGCTCAGTGACAATCTATGGGGGAGGCCAGTGTCCAGCAGTGGACCATGGATAGGCTGTTATGATAATGATGAACTAAGCCTAAATCCTTGTGTTAGGAGATGATTAACTATGATAGACATTAAAACATTTTGCAACTTGTCGGATTGCATCTTGGAAATACATATACTGATTTAATGTTTTAGATAAATTAACAGTCTACATATATAAACCCCACTGCTGAACTTAGGCTTCTCCAGAGAGGGTTTTAGAGCATAGTCCACGACGCCATATCACTGTGGTTTGGTTGACTACACATATCTCCGAAATAATTTTTAAATTATTTATTAGTAATGCAGGTTTCCTCATAATGTTTTCCTACGGTCGAGCACGCGGTATTTCATCTCTAAAATTGCAACTAACGATTTATCTGGTGCCGGCGATGTAGAGTGAATTCAGTTTACTCGCGTACTGTGAATTAAAAACGAGCGCACAGTGGCAATCAGACAGAAAAAGAGAGCACATACAGACACGCTCAAAGAAAGAGCGCTTTTTGGGTAGGTAAGAGAACCAGAAATTAGCTAGCTCACGGGCCTCTGTTCTCGTGAGCCCTGTAATCGATGAAACTGTAAGAGCCGCATAGGCTAACAGCATAAAGATCAATTGAATGTTAATAAGTTATTTTATATGTTTCAGATATTTGACTGGAATCCCAATTTCTTCGATGACCCATCCAAGTTACCAGAGGAGATGCCGCCAGATATAAAGAACTATATTATTAATTCCACCACCACGCTCCAAGAAGTAAGTACAGAATCAGTCCCAGATTTCTATAATTATCTATAGTATATTTACGCATAGTATGCGTAGTCGTTACTACTTTTTTGACCTACCTTTTTCATTTAGATAAAAGTCCTAAGGGTTGTCAAGAGTAGACATAAGAAGCCCTTACTCATAACCCCCAAGATATTTCCTGTACGTCAGATCGAAAATTGCACATACTCGGGTCTAGAGTAGATTAGGCACAGAAGTATATCATGAAAAAAAAAGAAGAATAAAATATTTTTTTACTTCGAATTACAAACTTTTCGACTTCCCTCCATTGCCAAGCAGGAGATAAACAAATTGAAATGATGACATATGTCTGAAAGCTATCGGGGATTAAGTGCAGCTTAATATCTTAATGTCTTCAATAATGATAGAGACACACTACCATTTGTTTCTAGATGTAGCATGAATGGGTCGTCTCGTACTGGGTAGGACCACGCCCTTGCAGAATACCAGTGCATAATATTGGCATGACAGTGCTATGTTTATCCTGGTGAGTGTAGGGATCTAGAGACTCTTATTCAAATGAGGAAGCATTCAAATCTCAGTCCTCAGGGGTGACAAGGCATCTGTGTTATGATTCCTTACCGTCGCGTGAGCTGTGTGCTAGTTTGTCACCCTCAAAACAATAAAAATGTGTTGTGCGTTAGCCAGTTAATCACCAGATCAACGTGAGGCAGTTTATAGCAGATCCGCAGTATACTATTTAGAGGCTGATGGAAGACAATTAATTCTCTTGCTACAGCGTCGCAAGGTGTGGGTGTCGTGTGCTGGTGAGCGACCAGCGGATGTGGAGGCGTTGGGGCCGCTTCAGTATTTTCCCTACCCTGGCCTGCCGGAGACGTTCTTCCCGTACGACAACACGCCGGGGTATCTCAGCCCGCTGGTGGCCGTACAGCTTCTCAAGCCGACACGTGAGTTGATGACGTTGCTTCTTGAGGCTTCCGAGTAATGTATCTTCCACTCTTGGATTAACTGGTAGAGAGTGCCTTTGGCGTTTAGTCCACCCTTGAACCTACAAGATTGTTCATTAATCCAATGAGGTAAAGGTGAGGATAAATACATAAATATTTCAGTAGTAGTCCCGTGATCTTGAATATGACATTCTTTTCGTATGTTAATTATTGGGAGTATCTGAACAGCTGAGTATAGGAGACGTTTTATGTGGCTTTTGAGCATATGTCGCGGAACCTGACTGAAGACCTGTGAATATTTGGGGGCTGTCGCTGGATGCAGGTGGTATATAAACGTGCTACGTAGCAGTGAGCTAAAGCGATGACGATTGCTGTCTTCCATGTCATTTTGACAACGGTGATATGTTCTAGTTATTAGGAGACGACATCAGCTCAGGATAGATGTGATAGTGCCGTAAGCACTCCCGTACATGAGCACCCAAACACACTCAATCGTCTTTCCATTCCTCAGTCTGATATAATGCATATGTGAACGTCATGGACACCCAGACCCGAATACAAACAATTTGTGATGAACAGATAGTGTTCCTCCCTTGGGAATCCAACTGAGGTGAGGGTGGCTCATGAGATGAGGATGCAGTAGCCACGCACTCGAAATACTATGGCCACGCTTTCGCGATCAAGATAATTGGAGTGTATCATTTTAATATAATACTTCTAGTGTTTGTAAATGTTTAGGACGAAACCTCACCAGATGGAAGATTGATCTAAGCAAGTTTGTCCGCACGTCATTGTTTATGCAATCTGTGGGTAAGACTAATGTCCAGTAGCGGACAACTGATAGCCTGTGATGTTAATGAAATGAAAAGTGTGACAAAATAGCACGTAGTTCATCTGATGGTGAGACACGCTATAACATTTTGTATATGGCAATTTTAACGGTTGTTTGTTATTAACCGAAGTGCACCAGATCATCAACATCCGGTGCCGCGCGTGGGCGAACAACATCCGGTATACGCCGAGCCTCAAGGAGCGTCTCGGATCCACGCATCTCGAGATCATGATTGACTGAATACGGGACCACTAGACTAAGAACTATTGGGATGGAGCTTCATCTCTATATTAAGATTAACACTGCGTTCATACACTGACCAATTACCAGGAAAATTTCTCTAATTATCTATATTAATTGGGGTTGCTAGTTTTTTTTCCAAGTTAACTGACGCGCTAGTCAGTGGGCTCGATAGAATAGGACAACACTATAACAATATTATACAGTTCTAGCGTCAAATAGTTTATTCCTAATAGTGCGGTTCATGCCGCACCTAGAACGAAGCAGTAGTGTGAATCTACACACTACTGCTTCGTTCCAGGTGCGGCATGAACCGGGGATGTATACGTTTTAGCAGAATACCAGCGTGAAATGGCGCAAACGCTGCTGTTTCGTTTGGTGAGTGGAGGCATCCGCAGACCCAATTGCTGGTATCGAGAAACGCCTTCTTCCGTCCTCGGAGGTGGCAACGCATGTGTATCTTGAATCTTTATTCAGAATGGCATACTATAACGCAGTTATGATTTACTATAGGTTAACTGAGAGTTAGTTAGTATAGTTAGCAACCCTAATATCAGTGAACACTTTTATCAATGATTATTGTAATTATTCAAATTACCGAACACTTGACGATCTACAAATGGATGAAAATTTTGGTGACAGTATTCAATTTACATTTTGTGTTTAATTCTTATAAATAATGTGAACAAAACAACAGTTTTATGAAAACAATTAATTTTGTAAGGAGTAATATTGTTGTGGAAATAAATATTTACCACCACAAGTTCAGGCCTGATAAGGTTTTCGTTTGGTTGCTATATTTATATTTGGTTGGTTGGTTTGCTCTTAACTTTTTTCAGACGCCCTAATGAAAATATTAAATGTCTTGCGTCATTACTACACTTATATATTATATATAAAAAACGTAAAGTGTATCTGTCTAGCAGAGAGCAGATAGCTTGTCCAATGTTGATGTTGTTGTAGGCATGTTTCGCTTTCTTTCTCCAAACGTTGTGTTACGTTACTGCTTTCAATGTGTAGTTATTCAACGTTCCGTAGTTACAACCATATGTATATAAGGACGTATAAGTATAATATAATCATTAAAGTTAAAATCTATCTGAGGCTCCATCCCATTTTCGTGTGTTGGTGTAGCTTAGCCATTAGTGCCTTAATGTTACACTTGTGCGATACACTGATACAATATGATCTTCCCGGTCGAGCTTGGCGCCATTCTTTGGTTGCCTCATCAGGGGACTTATCTTACGCACTATAAATTATAGCGCAGTAAGCTTAAAGGGACAAAATTGAGAAATTCGTTTTGTAATAAATAAATTTAAAAGTACGTACATTATATTATTATATCTAGTATATAACGTCTAAAAGTTTTATTACATGTGTGTCAAAAGACTTCTCTTTAAAGTATTTCCTTAAATTTATTAAAGCTGGACTTGTCATTAGTAAACTAATAAGGGCTGGCAACTAAATTCTTTCAGATTTTTTTAATTTTGTTAAAAGTTAATTTTCGAAAAATAACATCTTTTTAATCGATAGTGTATTTTCTCCCTTGCTATCTATGGATTTCTCCCACCGTTCAACAAGATTTATGATGCCTTCTCGTCAAAAATTTCATGCAAGCAAGTTCTCTTTTCTGCATCAATGTTAAATGATATACCGCGCCTAACATTTGAAAGAGATCGAAAGAGGGGGAAATCTACATAAATGATCTCGAATAAAAAAACAAAACATAGATTCCGATAGAACAAAACATCCCCTTCAAACAATGTTAAACATTATGTCAAAGATATTTAATGACATGCGGAATATAAAATAAAATAAAGCGAAATGAACTTAGTTGCTCCTAATATATGATGTAAAATATGGGTCTGGTAACTACACATTAGAAACTCCATTCGATGTCAATATTATACTATAGAGGAGTGTCTATGATTGGGCAAGCATTTATATATATATATTTGCTATATGTGAAGTGAAATAACTTTTGAAGTACATACATTTTCCAACCATAATACTTTTTTTTATTGACCGAAACATAAAAAGTTAAAAACATTTTTGTATAATGTGCCTCCATCACTAAACTGAGGAGGATATCTACGTTATTTTGTGTATATATATACAATTATGCACACGATATAGTGTTATATTTAATAATTTATCATACTTTAGGGAGTGTCATATCGTGTGGATCGTACATTTTCAGTGTAAGGGTGGGTATATTTTACAGTGATAGAGTGATATTTTACAGCTACCTGCAATATGAATGGGTCGGCTCGGCTAAAGTAGGACCACGCCCTCACGACACTAGCATGAAACGGCAGCATCGGGCTGCTGTGTTTCGTATGGTGAGTCTAGGGGAGTCTAGGGGTACGGTATTATAGGTAACGAGACATTTCAACTCAATCCTTTGAAATGACAATGCATGTACGTCTTGAATCATGGAGGTTGTCATGCGCTGTAGTCACTCACCATCAGGTGAATTGTGCGCTCAATACACCCTTAATTTTATACAAAAATAAAAAAAATTGTCCGTTTATGAAAACGCACTTGTCAAAATTTAAATAAAAAAAAATATACTTTTTATTTATTATGAATCTAAAGGTGACAAACGTACACACATTTAAACCGGCAGCGACTTCGGCGACCCATAAACATCTAAATACATCCTCAATAAGGATTCAAGATACAAGATCATCACTGTAGACCCCTAGGTGTACCTCAGACACCAAACGAAGAACGTTATTATTTTACGAGATGCGAGGGCTTCGTCCATCCCCGGACGAGCCGACCCATTCACGATGCGTGTAGAAACGAACTTTATCACGACTCTTTCTCTGTGCGCAAATGAAGTTAAATGCATAAGATCGGAACAGGTAAGCATGTATCAATGATAAAATGTATTATATTTTTTACAAAGACGATTTTAAGATAATTATTGATTTTAGACAAATAAGAAGAAAATCTTATAGTTTTTTTAACATAAACAACATTACTACCATATTGCGTTTAATTGCAAACAAAATATTTATTTTTAGATAATTTTATTATTTATTCTGAGATGTGTTGCAAGTTTATATACTGCGTGTTATACTCGGTGTTTATTGGTGTGAATTGTAATAAATGTATTAAAGAACCATTGCGTTTTATTTACTTTTTTATAACATTTTAATTACAAAATGGGGGGCAAGTATTCCTGATGATGACGGTTCACGGCAACGACATCAATCGCAATAATATACCTATTGTATGTCATAGCTAAGGACAACAATGAAATGCCTGATTAAGGCTGAAATTTATAAAGCCCACTTAGACTTTGCTTCGACTTAGCTTACGAGTTAAGTAGGCAATGAAAAACCGAATACTTACATGCTCATAGTAATATTTTTAGGTGCTCTAAAACTAAATGATTTTTTTTTTAAATATTTCAAATGCAAAGCCTGAGCAAAGTTCAAGTACGCTTTATAAATCTCAGCCTATGGTAGATAACTGTTTTCGTCGATTGAAATACACTAAAGAACAGTTTTGATCTCATATTTTACAGTAATGCAGCATCTTATCAGGTCAAGACAAACTATTACTCTTCTAGCTTAAGATAGCTTATTAGGGTTAAATATTAAAAATACTTTTTGACATTTGACAGTTTTGACGTATGACGGCCCATGCAATTCGACTATCCGCCGCGTGTACAAAAATCCATGACAAAAAATATATTATATTTCTTTTTTTATGAGTGTAGTATTTTATGCAGAGCTTGAGCCCTTGTGGTCTCGTCATCGGGGTCGTCTAAGGTGTACCTCGGTCTCCTTCAGACGCGGGTGAAGTGATTAGTTATTTAACTAATCACAATTTATAATAAACCCGCTGATTGAGGCGGCACTTACAATCAGCGGGTTTGGGTGTGTGACGGCAGAGTCGAAGTATCGGCGGGAAGCCTGCTTCAGGTACTGAGCTATGTTCGGGAGCTAAAGTTCTATGTGTAGATTTTAATTACGCAAGAACCTCGGCGCATCGTTGGCCTTGCGCACGAAACGAAGAATAAGACGCGGGGAGGCATGCGCAAAGACGGGGCATTACATTGTCATTCATGTTATTATGCACGCTTTGTAAAGTATAATTTTATTACGTAGAGACATTTTGCTATTTTTATTAAGTAACATGTGCAAATGACCTAGGGTCAACGCTGTTCGATTCCGTACGCGGCTGTTATGCGGACCGGAGGTGAGTCTTTTGTCCAGTATGATGCCTAAGTATTGGACAGTCTTTTCCCAGGGGTTGCTCTGTATGGTTCGAAGATGCGGTGTTTTGTTGCGCCGAGAAAAATACATGGCTGCACTTTCGGTGGGGTTAACCTCAATCCTCCAGTTGTGAAATCTTTTCCCTAAGGTGTTGGCTGCGGATTGGAGGCGTTTACAAATGACATCTGGAATGAATCCCGAGATGTAGAGGCCGGTGTCATCGGCGAAAAAAGCTCTATACCGCGAATGCGTGGTATGTTGTGGGTGTAGAGTGTTTAGAGAATGGGACGCAGGACGGAGCCTTGTGGTACTCCGGCTCGTATTGGGTGAACCTCGGAACGTGTTCCCACAACGCGTTATCAAAAGTTCGTTTTCGGAGAAAGTCCCGTATGATTAGTATTAGTCGATTTGGCACATTCAGCTCATACAGTTTGTATATGAGCCCGTTGTGCCAGCCCTTGTCGAACGCTTTCGCCTCGTGGAGGAAAAGCGCCCCGGTAAATTAATGTGATAACAAAAGCAAGCTCAGCTACGTCTGTATCATAGTCCTCTCTTTCTCTCTCTACCAACTATTATCAAGTATTTTCCATCGTGTTTGCGTTCGTTTCATACATGAAATCATGTAAACGTTGTTCATAATCGACCTTAAAATTTTACTCCCATCACATCCAAAGCTTCTCTTCAAAAATATAATTCATGTAACTTTCATAAAAATCGTTCTTTCACTTTTCATTACAAATCAGTGATATTCTTCTCGATGAATTTAAAAATAGGAAACTAAATAATTACACAAACATTTTAAAACAAAGTTTTTAATAAATAATTACAATGTTCCCTTTTCGTAATGCTCCGTTTGTAGGCAAATAATTGTATTGTTAATATTGGCAGCCATGTTATTGTGGTATAGGACAATATAGAATTTTCTCAAATGAGATTGTCATCGTTAATATAGTGTAAATTTTATTTAAACAAATACAACAATTAAGTAAATCGTTTAAAATATTTTTTATATATTGAAATAAACAAATCAAAATCAGGTATTATTCTTCGGATCTTTGGTATTTATGTAAATAGTGCCATCTGTTAGCAAAAGTTGTAAACTTTAATTGCCTACCACAATGACTGAAAAGTAATGTTTTTTTTCTTCTAATTATATGACTCCATTATATTTTGGAATCTATTCTATCATTATCTCGATGTGCACGGACCCCATACCCTCGTGTCTATCGTACACAATGTTATGCGCCCACGCACGACATTCGATGTTGATCAACATTCCAGCTGAAAATAAAGTTGTTATTTGTTATTACGTTTTAATACTATCAACCATTACCATAGATTAAAAAAATCTGAGAAGCATTTGGTCACCACCTGTCTATTTCTGCATTATATTATTATTAGGCCACATAAGTCAGTCTAATTTGGTGTGTGAAGTCAAGAGTTCAGACCAGGCCAATATTTATGTAATCCAACATAATACTGCCCATATCGATCCAGCTGTTCTCAAGTGATGCGTTTAACAAAAAACATATTTATTTATAAAAAAAAAATATTCTAGCTATGCTATTACTAATATTCCGGATTACCTCTCCAACTAAGCTGAAAATGCTTGTGCTGGGAAAAGGTTCCCGACTGAGGGTTTTTACAGTTTCGCCGGGTTGAAAGGTGGCCGAGCGCTTATGCCGCTCAGTCGAACCTCTAGTAGTGGGTAACCAGCACAAGGGCTCCCTAGAGGAAGCGTCGGCTTGGACCGTTACCCTGTTCCGTGAGAGCTTCTGACTCGAGGGTGCCCGAGAGGGCCGAACCTCGGCTAGTTTCACAGACCGTACCCTAAACCATTAGGCGTTTAATTTGTTTTACATAGATAACGTCTTACTCTTTGGCCTCTGCAGATGAACTGCCACCAAGGGGCTCAGGTAACCTTCCTGGTTCGTGTAGGGGAAGTAATATCCGGGGAACCCTCTGTAAGGGAGGTACTGAATGGGTCCGATGTTCTCCCGGTCTGCTGGGTTCTCACCTTCGCAGGACACCCACACCATATTCAGCTGGAATTAAATAATAAATGGGTATAGAGGAGAAGTAGAAAGTTACACCTGTGATACACAGGTTGGTATGGTTTTAATTGGGGAGCGTTGAATATACCTAATGTGGAATAATACAATGCGAGATGACCAAGGAAAATATGTTTATTTTAAAATAATGATAGCAGTGCTTTAAACTTTAATAACATTACGATAGTAGTACTTAGTTGGAGTTGTCACTCGAACTAACCTAAATGCTTGCGGTAGGTGATGGTTCACGACAAAAGACGAATGGTGGATTCGATCGCAAGTCATTTACGCTTCAAAGTAAAAGTTGAATGATATGTATTGTGTAAAATTATATAATGATAAATAAATACATATGAGGAGTATCTAAACTCTTCAGTTACTATGGAACTCCATTATCTGAGTCGCAGACGTATTCTTGGCTTTTGAGCATTGATCGCTGATCCTGAAGCGTGAACTCACTCATATACTCCCCCCCCATCCTCCCACACACACACAAACATACACACAAGTTAAATAAGCTCATATATACATGACATGCACAAAGATTATTGAGTTCTTTAAGTAAAATATCATTACAATATATATTCTGCTATTACAATTTTTTTACTATTAAAATTACCGTCTCAATTAACAAAATTACTGCGTCATTGGAAGAATGTTGGATTCATATTTTAAGTACCAGTAACTCGTTTTTTTTTGTGTGTTAGTATTGCTGTTGGTCCAGAGACCTTTACAGCTTTATCTAATTAGATTCGCGAGCGGGAGGCCCGCAAGTACTGAGACAACGACGATGCTGCGAAGATGGCACGGTTACTGCTGCCGCACCACCGTTGCACTCCGACCCCTGTGGACGAAGAACGTCGACGACAACAGAGGGGAGCAAAGATACGATCCGAGGGCCCCTCATAAGGAGGTACGGAACCTCGACTCGGATCGCTATCTAAAGGTCCAGTAACTCATTCACTGTACTTTGTATCTGTGTAGTCATAAATACTCGTTCTCGTATGATTTAGTTTAATATCTTAACTTCTTATTGTACTGATAGTTGTATATAGTTTTGCACAGCGTTAAGTAACCTTATCAGACTGTTTATTCATTTACAATTTGTGTAATGTAAAGACGTAACTCTGGCTCCCAAGATACAAGTCTGGATTAGTTTGGTAACCAATGTTTTATGTTTTCTTTTGTCTGACTGGTGTTGTATAGCTAATGAAGGCAATTTATTTTTTATTATAATATTTATTTTATCCTGAACTATATGTGCTAGTTTGAGAGTACGGACCAAGTCCATGTCGCTCGAAACGTACTCGCAGATTAATGTCACTGCTCAAGATAGTATAAAGTGATTGTCCAATGAATGGAATAAAGAGATGAATGGAAGATCATCACTTACGGCCCCTATCCCAGTTATAAATGTGATCTGGCAAGTAAATGATGATCATAATCAATGAGGATAAGTTGAGGAGTGATAGTTCAAGGAAAGGTAGTCAGATCGTCGAAGCCAATATTACCACGTGCCCAAAGCAAAACATCGTTAGGAGTTGTTCTTGTATGTACAGGAAATGAATAAAAATAAATAGTCCCGATGTCTTCGTTAACCTGGGCCGCTGTCAGCTATCAAATCCTCGAAAAGGAACACGGACTTGTACCATGGATGATTGGCGATGTTCAACAGCATTAGACATCCTGTGATTAATAAAATTAAATCCAAACCCAGACATCACTGCAAGACCTCAGGACACTGTGAGCTTCTTCTGTACATTCGTAAACTCAAGATCAATATGATAGTGTTTATCACTTACATTATTTTTATCATATGCGGAAATATTCCTGATATGCTGCATCAGATCAAGGGGCATGCGTTCGGGCAAAGAGTCGGAGCTGTTGTAGAACACGGGCTTCCATCCGTAGATCTTGTTGAGTTTAAGGAATATGCACGGCGTGGACTTGTGGTAAGCGAAGCTGTTGTCCTCGACGCAGGACCCCCACGCGCTGATGTCCACGTCGCAAACCTTGCCCGCTGGCGCTGGCAGCTTGAAGTCGCAGTTGTGAATGTTTTGACCGGCACCAGCTTTCTTGCCATCGCGTTTGTATACTGTCCATTGGGGGTTTCAGAAAAACTTTCGGTTAGTTAAATATACTAACTAAACTAGTTAATACAGCTAAAGCTGGATATAGGCCCCCCTAGTGTAGTATAGTATAGTGCACCACGCGGTTCCACTGAGATTGACCTCTTGAAATATGTACCTTTTTACATTTACTTCTTAGACGATTCCAAATGTCAATCAAGGAAAGACCGAATGGGGAACGCGCATCAGAACGAGGAGGGCCAACCAACGAAGATATATATATATATATGTATATATATAATTGGTTCATAAATAGCGGGGCCATTGTTCGATTCCCAGCCGAGGAACAATTTTAGTATCACATGAAGAACAACTATGCCGAATAAAATTGATGAAATTGCTGTGAAAATTTAAAAAGATATATTGCAAGAAATTGATAGACAAAAATCTCAACAAATACTTAAACCTAAGGTGACTGAAGAAGCAGACAATAGAGAAGATAGCACAGATATGATCAGTCAATCATCAGAAGACGAAAGTGAAATTATAGATGAAAAAAACAGTTTGTCAAGCGAGTCTACCGTCCTTCAAAATATATCGAGGAACTAGAGGGCGACTCCTTTTTGAAAGAACTAAATTTCAATATAGATTCGACAAGTAAACGGTATCATTCAGATTCAGAAAATTCTGAAATACATAATGTTAAGAAAATTAAAATGAATATGTTAAAAAGTTATAAAGACATTTACATATTATCTACTAACCCAGAGGAAAAAATGACTGTAAATTAAGTGAAAATTGAACAAAAGCTTATATCGAATGCTATAGATAACTCCGAAGGTTTTTTACCATTGTTACAATGCCATGGTATCGTGGATGATAGATTAGTATCTAGTTGTTATGACTATCGTCTATCGGGTCCGGGTGATTTATCCTGAGTTGTAGGGATGTGAGTGCCTGTGTCGACGCGAATGGTTACGACACTGTATTATATTCCAGACAGTTATGTATACTAATATACATTTACGATACTTATTTATTTACCTTTCAAAAAATTAGACACCTCCTTAACCCAGAACTGGTAGCTCCCAGGGTCGTTTCCTTTATACCAGATAACGCTGCTGGCGACCTCTGGCGGCGTGGGTCGGAATCCAAGGCCAGGGTTGGTGCCTATGATGCTGCGCTCCAGCTGCCACTTCGGCTGCCGCTCGTCGAGGAGCTGGAGAAATGTCCACATGCATATCGCCACGAGGATCGCAAGCGCCGAGTAGAAGATGAAATAGAAGAGTGCTATTTTTGCTGTAATATACACAAAAATGTCGTGCTAAGTATAATATAAATACAAAAAATATTTAAGTTTAGATGTTATGGAAATTTCTCTTTGAAAAATTTGTTGAACAGTTTTAAAATTAAATTTGTCAGAGATGTATTTTCAATTAATTTTGTTTCTTTTTTTTAATTTGTTAATATTGAAACCCACGAATCTAAAAGCATGAACAGATCTAGATCAGACGACTGCGGGCGTATACGTGGTTGTATACATGGGTGCTGCGATGCGGGACGACGACGAACAAATATTTGTGCCTCACGAATTGTTGGTTTAATGGTCAGTTATGGTGTGTTGTATGAAGTCCCGTGTTCTCAGCACCTGAACCTTCCTCCAAACTTTTGGCACTAGTGAAGCTGTCTACTAATGAGTGGCTGTATTTGGGCAAACACTTACGGCACTGTAATAGATCCCGCGATGTGCATGTTATCTGGTAAACAACAAATTCGTGCTCGAAAATAGTAAAGATAACATTTCCAATATAAAATTCTAATCTTATTTTTTAGCTAGTTGAGGATATTTTACAAGCGCCTGTCAGAATTTATAAGCAACTATTATTTTTGACTTCTGTGAGGCACATTTAAATGTATTATTTTTAAAGTAATACGAGGTGTCCTTTATTGTTTTTGAGCCTTTCATTTAATTTTCTCTGCATTTATTTCCTATTAATAGAAATCGGAGTTATAAAGTACATTTTGCTAATATGCTGATCGTTTTTATTTCAATTAATTAGTTGAATATAATCTGCTTGACAACAACGAGCGCCGTACTTGAGCCGTCTCTTTCTGGCGGAGAAAAATCCGATCATTCCACGCGTCACTTGTGCTCACCATCGTTTACCAGCGGTAGAGTCTGTTTGCAGCCAGTTTCTTGTTGCAACATGAATGGGTCGGCTCAATAGACTTTTCATAATCACCGACTTTTATAGCGTATATTAAAAAGATATACAACTGCAAATTTTGTTCATTAAGTAACTTTATATCATAAATTTAAACATTAAATTCAGACACTGTCAAGTGGGGGTAAAAAAGAAAAAAAATCCCGAGCAAAACGTACAACAAATACACAATGTAAATTCTACTAATTTCGTTCAATACACATCTTTATTCAATTTTATTAAAGTTTAAATTAACGTTCAGTAAATTAGGATATATGATATATTGACTTTATTTTTTCGTTAAACCATCACAGACGCTTAAAACGTATAATAAAAAATAACTTTATATCATTAATTAACAGTCAAGTGGAACAAATGATTATTTTACTTTATTTCTTCTTTTAAGAATCGCGGGGACACAACGTAAATTAAATAAAATCATAACTTCTGCTGATTTCCTTCAATAAACATCTTTATTTTATTGTATAAAAGTTTAAATTCATGTTCAGTCATTTGAGATATTTGATTTTTTTATTTAGACGTTTGTCTATGGACACTCATAACGTCAAATTTTTTAGTACGTTTTTAAGTGATAAAAGGTCATAATTTTTCAACCTATTCAATAAGTAAGACCTGAATGCCAAAGATCCGTCTATAAAAGGAATGAATTGTAAGTACTGCAAAATTAAATATTATCATTTAATAACAAAATAAAAAAATTAACTTATACTTTGCTTTGTGTAAATAAACAATTAATTAAAACGTTATAACAATTTACAGCGAAAGTGTCGCAGGCTTTTTAATTTTTTACGTTGGTCGCGACATAAGAATATAATTCGCTTTCCCTCTAGATCTATGGTAGGATTAGCGATGACCGTATCACGAGACGAGAGCGTGGTTGGCCGGAAGTGGAGTAGCCGGTGAATTGCCTCAATGAGCTCATTGGGGCATCCTGCCGCGCCGGCTCCTACAGGTTACTGCCGAACCGACTTCACTGTCCAACTAGTTTGTGTGATCACATTTTATATTACTATTATATTACTGATACAGTTCACCTGATGGTAAGAGATTCCTGCGGCCCATGACATTTACATACATCCTTGACAAGGAATCATAATGCAGATGCCTTGTCACACTTGAGGACCGAGATGGAATGCCTCGTCACCAGTAATAAAGGTCTCCGGATCCCTACAATCGCTGGACGTATCACAGCAACGTTATGATGCTATTTGAGGATGGTATTCTGTGAGGGCGTTGTCCTACCCCGGTCGAGCTGACCCATTCACTCGGCAGCTAGAAACAAACTGCAGTGTAGCTCTACCATGACATCTCACCACATGCGTTGTCATCCTTGAGGACTGAGATAAACCGGTCCCCGGATCAAACACACACCGAACGAAACACAGCGGCGTAAACTTCTACTTACTTTTTTAATTACTACTTTCAAATGTTGGTATTATGTTAGTGCGTAGCCCATCTCCGGTCGAGCCGACCCATTTCTATTGTAGTTATAAACAAACTGACACCAGTACTTTGATGGGTCAAAGCCTAACGGTTAAGTAGGCTCGAATTTCGTACGTTCGATTATGGGCGTAAACTAAATATTAAAACAGACTTAGTTAGAGTGCTTCGGAAATGTTAGTAACGGTAATAAAAAATACTTAAGATCTAGAATAACATTTTTGTGTGCTATATCGATTTGACATGTCACAGACAGCTATGACAGCGGTCTATGACAGCTATCTAATCAAAACAGATTCAAGAAGGCAAGGCTTGTGCAATATTGTCACCACCGAGTACTGTGATGACAGAAATTCTAACCTATTCTATAATGGAAAAGACTTCCATGGTCAAAAATTAATCTATAAAAATTAAATATATAAAAAATCAATGCTGTTCGTTTGTAAACGCATAACTCGATAGCTGAACGGATTGAGTTCTTTTTAAAATATTCCTAATAGTCCTAATGAAGGAAAAATGATAAACTATCGAATTATCAAACCTATAAATACCATAAATCCGACGGGACCATTTAGTTGTGTACTTCTCGTGAAAATCATTCTTAATTTCTTTTATTTCTAATAACTGTTACATTCCGTTATGATTCTTTGAATATATATTTATTTAAAACTAGCTGATCTGATAGATGTTGATCCGTCAAAATTTAAAAAAATATAATTGTGATCGTTTTGTTGACATAGAAAAATTATCCATGGTTCGAATATTGAGTTATGGTCACAAAAAAAATTAACTCAGTTTTTCTGATTTTGCCAATTTTCCGGGAAACTTTCCATAAAAACCTAAAACGGATGATTAGGAACAATTAGAAATAAATAACGAAATCCATCATTCCGTTCTTATATGCGTTTACAAACGAAAAGCACTTCATTTTTATTTATATAGATATAAATAGTAAGTAGATAAAATGGCAAAAAGAGAGAGAGAGAAAAAATATACGAAGAAGGACAACAAAAAGGTGCCCAGGAACGTATGCAGCATAGTTCTTTTTTATAGAATAGGGAACAGGACCCTGAGGCGTATCGGTTCAGAAATACCGACACGCTGATTTCACGTGATGATTATAAGGATGAAATTTTAAATTCTGCCGTGATGTATGATGTTTAAACTCAGAAGCTGGAATTAATCCGAGCACCCCCTCAGAACTCTCCCCATGGTAAATTCAATAAAAAAAACTCATACGCCCTTATATTTATTCGCCTCTCTCTGGCCAAGTATCCGTTATTTCCAGTCCATTTACCGTCCTTTTTGCGTAAGAAACGTTACATACTGCATCGTTGCATTTTAAGCCTCATGATTTTTTCAAAAGACTTCAAATATATATTATGATATAAAAAAAAATTAGATGGTACTCACACCAACTGGACGCGGTCCTGCCGCAAAACTGCTTCGTCTTCGGGTTCCAGATGAACCGTTTGGCTTTCTGGCCCGAGGTCATGGGCGGCTCCCTCTCGCGGTAGTACATGTTGAACCGCTCGAGGCTCGTCAAGTCCGAAGGTCGCTTCTTGACCGTCATATTGTTGGCGTTGGAAACTCCCGCGCGAATATAGGCACGCTTATGAATCCTGCGAAAATATTTTTACAAACTTTATTATGCACTTGTTCAGTATCAAATGACCTCAACTGAAGTAGCAACGGCTGGCCATATAACTCGTAGAACCGATAGGAAGAAAGGTTCTTGAGTGGCGACCTCTACTGGCAGTGTAGGTTTATTTACTCTTTATTGCATTAACCTTAACAAAGTTAAAGTTTCGCAAAGGGCAGAATGCCTATGGCATTAAGCCATAGCCATTCTCTACCAGTCAACCCAAGGTGTGGTGAGATATGTGTATGATAGTTATAGAAATAAACTAATTAATTACAATAAAAAAACTAAGTATAACTAATACCGGTAAAGAATAATGCATACATATGTAGATATTAAATAATTAATACATGTATAAATACGTAATACAATATACATACAATATATATTGTATTACTGTAATATATATATATATATATATATAAATATATATACACTAGAAATATATATAATAGAATACAATAAAAAAGCGGTAGCTACCAATAAATTCCATGTGTGGATGATAAACTTATCTTTCTTTAGGTAACTTAATTAGGTAGTCACGAACCAATCTTTTAAAACTGTTTTTATTACTTACCATTATCTATATGTATAAAAGCTTAATGCTATTCGTTGGTAAGCGCATCACTTGAAGTCGTCGGGACTGATTTGGTTTTTTATTAAAGTTCGTAATAGTTTTTATAAGAAAAATTGCCCGGAAAATTGCCAATTTGGGGTAAAGCTGAAAGTTTTTTTCTATGAATTTTAAACAAGAAGTCAGTTTGGACTAATTTTTACTATTTATTTTTGATAATTGAATTTCGCGCGTAGAACAATGCTTTTTCACCGATTTCATTGAACCAGCTTAATTCTCAACATCATACTTTTACTCATCGAAAAAAATAGATTCTATATTTTATTTTATTTATTTGTAATACTTTTAATATATCTTATATTAAAATAACAGTAATAACATTATGGAACCGTGTAGACAGACAAAGTAATTATTACAATTATGTGTACAGAGGCTTTTAAGAATTCGTTCCATTAATCCGACTTCTTTATTTTACATACAAATAAAAAGTATTTGAAATATGACATCTTTATTTTATACTCTTTAGGATAATCAAATTACTTATAATATAACCACCTACGCACGATGCCCGCAACATTTTTTAATTCGAAATATTATGAGCACTTTTAAAGCGCTTCAATATATTTTTTTATTATAACTTTGACACGAATTAGACAAATGTTATCAACTGCAATCGACCGATGGAGGGCTTTTGCCCTTAATTAAAAGATGTATAAAAAGGTGATAATATTACGTGGGCAGCTTACCAGTGGTGGAGTTCGTCCAGTGACGACGAGAAGAGCAGCGCGAGAATACGAATCGCGCAGACTGCGCCTGCGCACGCCAGCGCCGCCACCGCTGGGATAATAGGACAGTGTAATGCAACGGAGACAAATCAATGTTTATTTATTTATGTAAGAATACATATTTAGTATTATTTTTGTGACTAGTGTTAGGTAAATAAAGTATTACGTGTACTCTTTTCTAAGGCTATAAGCCTTAGAGAAATCAACTCAAACTACATCAAACTCTATCTTTCAAAGTAAGAGCTATTAAATGACACTGTCAATTTTATACGATTAGCAGGATTTTATACAGGTTTAATAAAATATAATGAAATGAAACATTATCGAAATCTTTAAATATATACAATGCCTAGGTATACAGGCCGTATGAGGAAGCCCAATGTGTCTCACTAAGGAGAAGGCTATGGTCGGTGTTTCTCTGCGCGATTGAGTAAAAACGCACCCGCAGAAGAACTAAGATAACAGACATAGCTCAAAGGATCAGTAAGCTGAAGTGGCAATGGGTCGGCCAAATATAATATAGATCATGCAACTGATAACCGCTGGGGGTGAAAGGTTCTTGTGGGAACCTCATAGTTAGCCATCGCAGTGTAGGGCGAGGGCACTAGATGGAGCGACGACCTATGCAAGTCTGCGGGAAGTCGATGGATGCAGGAGCTCAGGATCGTAGTCTGCAGCTGTCTGTGGACGAGGACTATGCTTATAAGTGGACTAGTGATAGTCTGATAATGATGATGATAACAATGCTAAGTTGAAATGGTTCAATGTCAGTTGTCAATTTAACATGTGGTTCAATTATTTCTTGTTTATTGAGATATAAGAAGTACATATTGTGAAATTTGTTTTTATACTAAAGGTCGTCAGTAAATGCCTATAAGGCCTAAATAAATAAGAAATAGAACGAATAGTATACATCCTGGGCCACACAGCGAGCCTATGTTTCTGCCTACACAACAATTCATAAACATCCACATCGCTGATAAATTACAGGATGCACAGAACACTAATACAGCAAATACCGGCGTCGATATGGAGTCATTATCATAAATTTTGTACCTTAGACTTTAAGCTCGATGAAGTGGCAGTCTGTCAACAGCCACCATACTACAATGTATCCTCTCGTGTATAATTAAATAGTTTTTAATTTAATTATATTTTTAAACATGGGCCTTTTTAAACACGTCTTACTTAAATTTGACGTCTTACGGAAATTGAAAATATTCCAACGTTTTCTAGAAATAATGATGATAAATCAGCACACAGCTCAGGTTTGGAAGTGATCCTTGCGGTCTACGCCTCCCAAGTGATAAAACAACTTTGAGCGTAAATTTCTTATCGGGTTATTTGTTAATATTAAAATAAATTATTATTATTTTTTATTATAGTATAGTATAGGTGGCAAACGAGCAGCTCACCTGATTGTAAGTGATCACCGCTGCACATGAACATCCGCAACACCAGAGGAGTCGCAAATGCGTTGCCGGCGTGTCTGTCTGAGCTACCTAATTATTGACAACGAAGCATTCCCTCTCAGTACTCAGGGGTGTCCACGCATGTATCTCTTGAAAACTTGTTGTACTTTGATGATTTCATTAGTCACAGTATATCATTTATTTGCAAGGGTACTATGCTTGTTTGCCACCCTTAGATTCAAATAAACTTCGATTGATAAAAATTTCAACTGACTATCGAACCGGAAATCGAACTTCGCATTGTTACTGGTGTAACTAAGTTGAATGATGAAAATAAGTAGTAAAGATATTTTATTAAAATAAAACTATTTTTAAAGTACTATTTTTGGCTTCGTTGTTTTTACATAACATCATCCATTCGCCCCCTCACGCAAGTGCACTTGGAGCAATTTGTCACCTTGCCTGTTTCGTGCCCTTATTTATTAGCGAGTATGATTTAATACTGTTCGATTTTTGCTTTTTAAAATTAAAACGATATTATCATATTTAAGATACACGTTGAACATGTCGTTGTAAATAAATCTTAAATTTGAAATCAATTGAAATCATTTTTTTATTTTTTAATCTTGAATCTTGAGAACCTTTGTTTGTCATTCTTTCGTTTCCTAATCGATTACCTCAACCATATTGCGACGTCCTAAATAACGAAATGGACCAGACACAGCCATTGTGTTTGAGGAGACGATCGGAGCACCCACTATGTTTCGCGCACTTGGTATCATCCAGTAGTAACTAGAAGTGGCCAGTTCATTAATCAGATCTCGTCAAAAAGCACAAGATGATAGACCAAGAATGCTGGAAACTATACCTAAATTTAGAGTTACAATTTGAAAACTGTTGGATTTATCACAAAAAATTGTGGTTTTGAGCTTTTGTTATCCCAACCGGGTTAAAAAATAAACGTGATACAATCCATATAAATGTATTTATTTATTTATACTTTATATGCACAAGTAAAACAAACATTGTAAAATAAGACTCAATGCTAAAAAGTTATCTCTACGAGTAAAATCAATATTTGCGTAAATATTAGAAATCTTTAAATATTCATTTTATCTCATTATAATGATGATGACCTAAGACCTATAGACCCTAACACCTTACTCTGAATTAGAATTGAAGAACAGAAAACTTTGAAATAAATAATCGCGCCTTCTGCTTACCCTGTATTAGTTTATGGTCATGAATGTAGCACAGGATTGAATGGGTCCAGTCAGCCGTGGAGGTCGGCAGCCGGAGGAAGCGACCGCGACGACAATCATCAGCTTCCGGTCCGCACGTAACCGCCTAATAGCTCGTGTTCAAAAGAACTGTCCGAGAGGGTTATTCAAATACTACGTGTATGTTTACGTGTCCGTATTTTATTACCTCTATAACTGGTAAGGCCACACTGCAGCTTGTCCGTAGCGGCTGCATGAATGGGTCGGCCGGTGGGACCACGCCCTCATACAATACTAGAGTAAAATTACAACTTTACTTTGTAAAATTACTATTTTTGAACTCCTACATCATTGTTGTGTTTCGGTTAGGGTACCGGGGACCCAATAATAAGTAAAGTAACGAGTCATTCCATTTTGGTCCTCATCGGTGACATTATGACACCTCATTGAAGATGACTGTGGATCTCAGTGGTAGAGCTTCACTGCAGTTTGTTTCTAGCTGCAGAATGAAAAGGTCAGCTCGAACGGGGTATGCCCACGCTCTCACAGAATACCAAAGTAAAATAACAGCATAATTTTGCCGTGTTTCACCTCGAGAGTGAAGACCTTTATGACTACCTATTGCTAACCCGGATTTGGTTAAAATCAAAATGCTTAACTGAGCACAGGAGCAAGGTTGCCAGTTTCTCGGTGGCTTACAGGATACATTTTGGAGAGTGTGCAGAGGAGTTACTTACGTACCTGAAGTCTTGTGTTGTGATCCTCCCATCAGCTTTTCGTCATCGGACGACAAAACTCACGGCGGGTTTCTAACCTTTCTTTGTTGATTCCACGCATTTAGATGAAGCGTGATTCAAGAGAAGAGTGGGATTGTAGACAAGCACTGGCATGAAAAATGTACACTCATACAAAGTGTTTTATATATAATTTTTAGATAGGTCCTTTATATATATATATATAATTTCTTGTCATAAATGTTAAAAGGGCTACTAGACTCATATTTGTACATGCTTATATATAATAAAATTGTTAGAGCTAGGAATTTGTATTTGTAGGACCTATGACGTATACTGGCTTACGTAACTGTTTGATGATATTCAAGAACTTTAAAAAAAACACTGACTTGAACACATTTACAATAAATCTATACACATATAGCGAAGTATCACGCACTTGAACACAAGTGTGAAATTACAGGTGATAAGGTATTCACATCTGAGTCCTGGACGTTGCCACATGCATGTGCATCTAGTATCTTGTTGAGGTTGGATGTTGATGACATGGGCCAATGACGTCACTGTGTGGTGGTGAACAGGTGCACAGTGTGCTCTTTTGTCACACCCATAACAGCCATGCAGCTCGTAAACACCATCATCCTTGCGGTACAGTTGTGTTGCTTTTTTTTTCGGACTGAAGGCCGCTGTTAGCCCGCAATCTTTTACAGTATCACCGGGTTGAGAGGTGACACTTATGGCACTCAGTCGAGACCTCTATATATGGGTAACCCAGCATAAGGGCTCCCGAAAGGAGCCTCGGCTTGGACCGTTACCCTGTTTCGCGAGAGCGTCTGACTCAAGGGTGCCCGAAAGGGCCGAACCTCGGCTCGGTCAGTTGCTTCTGACAGAGGATTATCTTAATTAATATTACTATTATTATTAAATACCCGTACCACCACTTCAGAATGCGTGGGCGCTGGAGAAGAAGTGGTGCAAGAAACTCCAGAAACGCATCTATCTGTATGGACTGGAGTTGTGTTGCATCCCTAAAGAATGCCTTATTACTAGCACGCGTCACATTTACTTTGCATAGGTAAACATAGAATATAAATGCCTTCTCTATTGTACTATTTTGTTTTATGTGCATATAATGATTTTTTCTAATCAAATAATGCTAGCAGTGCTTTAGTTACTGACGTTCCGCTTAACCACTCGAACTTAGCTCAGAGGCTTGTGGTTCACGACAATAGTCGAATGGCGGATTCGAACCTACGACCTGAAGTTTGGTAGACCGTACCCTAAACCATTAGGCTATTGACGCTTAACGATTATTAAAAAAATAGGTAAATATAATCAGTTTCTATTATATTCGGCCCTTTCCTAAACATATAGTATATATAATATCAGCGTGAAATATCATCATAACGCCGCTGTGTTTCATGTGGTGAGCGTCGCGACCCGGAGACCCGAGTACTGTAATCCATCTCATCTCAGTTGGCGAGGGTGCCAACGCATGTGCACCTTCAATCTTTGTCGAGGAGCAAACGAAACGTATATACGTAAAATGTACATACATACTTATATAAATATGAAATAACCCTAAAATCATTTATTTACTTAATGATTTCAAAAAATCTTTTTTTTTTATAGTATCCTATTTTTTCGAGCCGTCGTAGCTCAGTGCTCAGTGCTCTCACTTTTCTTATCTTTAAACCCTTTTTAACATACGGGACATGATGGGAAAAATATCCTACACTATCACTACATGGTAAACTATACCTCATCACGTTGTAAATCGTTATGGCCTCATACACGATCGTTCCTTTAATCGTATGCCTTATTTTCAGAACGTTCAATTTAATGTTTAATGGCGGTTTCCATCATTCCGTTGTGGATATTCTTCGCAATCATTTTTTGATGCGAACAGAGATGGATTCGTATGTAACGTGGGTGTCTACAAGAGAAGAGAAGAACAAAGAATAGAGATAGAGAGACACACAAGAAAACCAACAATTTGTGATACATAAATATTGTGACTTGGCTTCCTTGCGGGACAGCAGTATATTAAGAGTCTGAAATATTCCGTAACCCCACTATTGAGAATGCATGGACATTCAAAGGATATTGATTATAATGGCAGGTTGCTAGCCTATCGTCTATATACCTATAAAATCAAAGATAGAGATACTCATGCGCAGATTCAGGATACACATAGACCACCGTAGACTAAGAAGGAATACATCGTTACCTCTAATTCGGTCTTCAGAACTCATTAAGACGTTGTTCTGTGACGGCGTTGTTATTCACCGGTCGAGCCGACCCATTCATTCAGACGACTGACTAGACAAGCTGCAACGTGAGTTTAAAAGTTTATTGAAATTACCAATACTCCCAGTATTGGTAATTTCAATAAAACAAAACTTAAAAAACATTTGTTAATTTTTTGTTCTTTTTTTTTCTTGTATACATTTGCATGCGAGTATCCAAATGAATCTTCGACATTACAATTCGCGCCTTAAACTCTTGTCATTCACGCGAAGAATCAAGCGGCAAGCAATTATCATTAAATCAAAAAGTTTCAATTATTATAATTAGGTCGCAACCTTTCCTTGTAATCTGTTCCTCGAAAGAATCCGAACGGGACACGAGATTATAAATCGCGAATCGACGGTGCCCTCTTGATGAGTTCTGTTGAAAAACGACGAAAACACGACAGGGTATGCTTTACCGTGTCAATCAAGTGGGGCCTTTCGAGCGTCGGCCAGAGGGAATCGAATTTCGGATTCGAAAACACGAAGCGAAGCGATTGTCTTTTTAGGTCAATGCCCTCCGTAGTATGTGTATATATTTTTTATATTTCAAATGATTATATAAAAAGTTTTATTTTATGTTCTTATTTTAATACTGTTTTATAAAAAGTTTTATTTTATGTTCTTATTTTAGTACTATTTGCGCAATATTAACTTGAATATTTATATTAATACGATTGATGTTAATTAGTTCTTAGGACTAATATGGAATGTCTCTTATAAGGGTCACACTACACTTACCAGAGCAGATACTAACGTAGTGTTACGATACAATTTTGTGTCACGATACAATTTTACGTTGTTCTATGAAGTCGTGGCCATTCCCCAGTCGCGACGACAAATACAAAGTTTCGTATAGATCTAGAACTATCATCGTATCTTTTATAAATATTGTCGTCTCGTAACGAATGTTCTCCATCCAGTTTTTACACTGACGTTCCCAACGACACAGAAAATAGTTATATTTTTTAATTTTTTATAACATTTTAGTGATTGGCGTGCATATCTATCGTTATTTGAAATAAAATTTGAACGAGAGAAATTGGTTCGTGAGCCCTTACCTTAATTGGTGGGTTAAGCCCGAGTAGCGGGACACGTGCAAGACAATCCGCACGGCCCGCCTCTCCATCATCGTTCCAGCGTGAAATGTTACACACATATAATAGGGTTGTCAATTGATCGATATTTTGAGATGTAAATAAATGCTGAAGTTTGTTGTTATTTAGTAAAAAGTAGAGTAACAGATTATATATATGCAAATTCGTCAGATGGGTGAATCTCCACACGGGTCCATTGCGGATTGGCGAAATCTCCACGTCATCGAAATAATGTTTTATTTTTCGAAATTTCTGGAGTTTGTATCTTCCAATCTTTTAACGCTGCTGACTTTTATCGGTCTGGATATTTCGATTCATTTCGATTTTATATGCGGAGTCTCTTCCTAAATTTAGAAGATTTGTCTGTTATTTTTCTGCAATATTTTAGTTTAGCCTTAATTTAATAGTGACAAAAAAGTTTACTTAAGAAATTTCTTTTGTTAGTTTATTTTGTACTGTTAGTTGTAGTTTTCTAATGTTTTAACTGTTGGCATATCGTATGATATAAATAAATAAATAAAAGAGACCTCTTCGCAATCCATTGCAGACTTTCATTTACCATTATAATATATTTTGTCGACTACAGAAAGGTTGTTATGAAAAGTTTACTCACCATGGTTTTTTAGCGAAGCATTTACTTGATTTTTTTTATTATGGCTGATGGCCACTGTTAGCCCGAGGGCTTTTACAGCTTCACCGGATTGAGTTGACTTGACTGTAACATTTCCAGTATCACAACTAACATGGTAAAAAAATAATAATAAGTTAAACTGTAAACGACGAAATAGTTCCGCAAAGAAGAGCTCAATTGTGGCTTCAATTTTCTTTTGATATAATACACAAGTGTAAGTGTATCTTGTACTTATTATTTTAAAAGTGATAGAGCCACGCTGCAGCTTGCCTCTAGCTTTGACAGGAATTCGTCGGTACAATCGGGGATCCTATTTTTTTTTATTGAGTGTAACAAACTCGCACGCAATACACCTGATGATAAGCGATTTCCGTGGCCCAGGACATCTACACTCATCCTTGCCACGGAGACATAATGCAGATGCGTTGCATCCTTGAGGACTGAGATGGAATGCCTTGACACAAGTAATAAAGGTCTCCGGATCCCCACACTCACTAGACGAAACACAGCAGCATTATGCTACTATTTTACGCTGGTATTCTATGGGGGCGTGGTCCTACCCCGGTTGTGCTGACCCATTCATTTTACAGCTAGAAATAAACTGCAGTGTAGCGTTACCAAGCTCTCACGGATTATCAATATAGCGCATCTAGAGATCCTTATTGCTCGTAATCCTCTTGGGTGACAACGGATCTGTATTGCGAGTCCTTATCGATGAACGTGGGTTTTATGAGCTGCATGAATTAGTAATCAGATGACCTGTGTGCTCATTTGTCACCCGCAATACAATTTAACATGTTATTGATGAACTTTTTTGACGCAAGACATATCGTATGTTAATAACGAGTAAAAAGTTATTTTAATTTTTGGCAGCCCTGCTTACCGAAGATCTGTTGTCAGCGATGTCCGGTATATAAGCGTGTCCTTGGGAAGCTTTTTAAACAATCGCTCGTGGAACTTGACCGAGCCACAATATGGAGGGACACTTCAAAATAACTTTACTCGTGAGTTTATATTTTTTACTATTTATGTACAACAAAGTATGTCGTGGCTACGTAGGTTTCAGCCACCCCATCTCTGTTAATGGAAGAATAGATTAAGAGAAATATGGTCTATCATCATGGTCTTCAAAGGGAAGTGGAACTTCATTTCGGATATGATAATATAAATGTTCGATCTGATTATAGGAATCTAAATCTAAGATGGCATGTGTGGTGTAACGAAGGATACCTCTTACCCCACCTGCTTAGATAGCGGCGTATTTTCAGCAGAGGTATAGGCTGATGATGAATCGTTGCTTTTTATATAATTAAGGGCTCGTTAACTTTAGGAGAATCAGAGTCATGTTAGCTCAGTCTAAGCGCTCGCTTTTTGTTCACGGTATGAGAGGAAATAGAGTTCGATCCCCGGTGTCAACACTAATAAAATTGTTAATCGGAATTTTCAGTGCTGTTTTATCACTGCTCAGCGGTGATGGAAAATATATAGCCAAGTGGTGGCTATGCTCTGAGACCCTGTCCAGAGAGGAGGCCTATCCCCAGCCGTGGGATTTATATAAATACGCTGTAACTTTTACTTTTAAGAATATAAATATATGGTGTAAGATTGCGGCCCATAAACACCTACATTCATCATCATAGATTCAAGATCCATATGCATCGTCATTCTTGAGGATGAACGCTTCGTTACGAGTAATTGTATAATATGCGAGGGTGGACGAGCACACAGTTCACTTGATGGTAAGCTATGACTGTGGCGCATCCATCCAGCAGAAAGATTCAAGATGCAAATGCATCGATCCATGTGCACTGATGGAATGTCACTTTACCTGTAATTGGATCCCTGTATACACTCATCATACGAAACCAAGCAGAGCTGTGCTGTTAGTTAACGCTAGTATTTTATGTGAGACTTCATCAACCTAGCCGAACGATCCATGTTGCTAGCAGAAACTATCTGCAGCCTCTACTGCTGCTGTGATGATAATGTAATTGGTTCTTCGGTTTTTTACACTCATCATATGAAACATAGCACCAAAATGCTGCTATTCTGGTAATCCAAGACTGCGTGGCCCTTCCACGGTAAAGAAGACCCATCCAAGCTGCCCCGCGGCTCTAACATTCGCAAATCTGTTTCAGTCAACTTACTATTATCTCGCTGTCACCGGCTGATTCAAACTGCGCAGCTTATATTATCGTTGCGTATTCACTTCCATAAGATTTATGAGATTAGATCAGAGGATGGAAGGTGTACCAGTGTTATCAGCTTGGAGATGGAAACGTCGGGGTGGTGGCAACAGACATCCCTGCCCATCAGCCCTATGGCCTTGGGCTTTTATATAGGGCTGAGGCGGCTATAAGATGATAATGGGTTTGCGATCAGGCGATGGGGGCTTTGATCGTCCAGGATAGCGAACCCGGGGAGGACGCGGAGTGGTTCCGGATTGCCGCGGCTGCCGGTTATACAGCGAGGGTGGTAGGGAAGGCGAGGACTTGCTTAGGTTCGGTGCAAAGGAACACCAAAGCGTTTTGCAGGAAATCCCGGAGCGCCTTGCACTGATAGTGGTGTCCGAGTGAGTTTAATTGGTATGAATTCACATAATCTTGCTTTCCTTCTAAGAAGCAGGGTATCTATTTGTGATTTCCCCTTCGACACCGAATTAAAAGGCGTAGCAGTGTCAGAGTAAGGGCCTTTGTAGTACGCGATGGGAGGGACTACTATGAGTTGAGGATGCTTAAGCTTCGCCAGATACCAGGATTATAAACACGACCAAGTGGTCATTGTAATCCCATGGTGTGGTATGATCCCATGGTATTATGATAACAATACCAAAATGTTGGTTTCAGATTTCCCTTTACACGATAACCTGCGCCACGTTGACTCCAACTATGAAAGAATTAAGAACTGGTGCGCTCCTGCTTCCGGAGAAGATCATTGGAGGAGTGATAGATATGGTGCATAGTCACAAAATGAAGCCCACAACACAGTCTCCTTATCAGCAAGTACCCCAAGGATACCCTCAACAGTACCCACAATACCAGCAATGGAACGGGCCGGGGAACTTTCAAAACCCAGGTTACTCGCAATACCAAGGACAATATCAGGGGCAGACCCAGTATAGCAGTTATGCACCGCAAAATGGATACCAAGGAAGTAACAACCCAAATGGCGGAAGCTTTACGGGCATTTCTGGTCAAATGTATCCTTCTAATCAAGGTTTCAGCACCGTACAAGGTCAGAACCAAGGGCAGTATCAGTCAAACTACCAACAGCCCACCGGACAATATCAACAAACTCAGCAGTTCCAAACACAGCAAGGCAATGGTCAATATCAGGGTCAATCGAATGGATATTACGGACAAAATGGACAGGCGACGCAAGTTTCGCCAGCATTTGGTAGTGGACAAACTGGAGGCGGAAGTCAAGGTTTCCATGTCACGGGTGGCAGCCAAGTTGGTAGCAGTGAACCTGGACCCACTTGCGTCTGCCAAGCTTGGACAAAGCCGCAATCTCAGATGATGAAAGACAGTCCCGTGGCGGAGAAAATGGAAAAAATTAAAGAATCTGATGAATAAATTGCAGGCTTGCTAGATTTGAAATACCATTGCATTAATGTTATTTATAACGTTTTAAAATAATTGTATCATATTTAGAACTTTACTTTATTTATTTATTTACTAAGCGAGGTCACCATCTCTTACAAAAAAGACTTGTGTATTGCTTAACATGGGCTTAGCTGGTGTTCTTAATATATAAATGAATATGAAAAATTAAAACTATTTTATTTTCTAAAAATAAAAGTACTTTAAGTATTGATGCAAGTAATAAAATTTTAAAAGCAATATCTCTAAAGTAATTGTCGTGCTTTTGTGCCTGTACTTATTTAAACATTTATGTCTTACAACATTGTTACAATGCTATTTTTAAATTGCAGGCGTTAGTTCCTTGATCTCATTATCACTTATTACTTTTTCTCGGTATTATATATAATTTATGGGTTAAAGACAATTTAATAATATAATCCTTCAACTAAGATGGATATTTTTGCAAATATATGAATAAATAATTGTTATTTAAAAATAATTGTTGTTTTTCAATACTAACTAATTACACGTTTAAAATAAACACCAATACCTACGTTTTTAATGAATTATTATTATTTCATAAAATCAATTCTTTCCTAGACTTAAATCAGACACATTGACCAGACTCTGTTTTACAGATTTATTTCAGAAGCTGTTACGGAAAAATCCTCACTAATACAAGGCGATAGAGCTAACTGCCACTGTACAAAGTACATTTGCTAAGGCTAACCCTCTATCGCCCAGTATGTAAAGACCTTCTCTCCTAATATAATGCTGCTAGGATTGCTTTGAACCGGGGGTCATCGGGGCTGGATTTCAGGAAGTAGGTCTGAAATGTGCGCGCGCCGTCTTACGTAATCGTTACGTAAGGGGTGAGCGAGGGTTGCAGGGGGTGAAGCAACGGCCTGAGAGGGGAACAGGGAGGGGAGAGGTTAGACTGGGGCGAAGGCACTGACAATCGATTCTCATCCGCAG
Source organism: Teinopalpus imperialis (assembly GCA_029286865.1). NCBI lineage: Eukaryota > Metazoa > Arthropoda > Insecta > Lepidoptera > Papilionidae > Teinopalpus > Teinopalpus imperialis. Next base: position 1,929,290 of record JAGSMU010000028.1, read on the forward strand.
TCCGGCTTGGCATTCGAACATGGCAGACAAGACAAAGGTTGCTGAACAATACTACGCTCCGCCCCCTGATCTAGGCAAATGGGAGGCCTTCAGGATATTCCTATGGAATTCCGAGACCGGACAATTCCTGGGCCGCACGGGATCGAGTTGGGGTAAGTATATCCTTTTTGTTTCATCCTTTGTCGCGACCACATTCGTTGTGGTTTTTGGAGGGAAAAATCAATAAAATAAACCCAATGTTACATGCCATATACTTTTTTATGTAAAATATGTAAAAATATTTTATCGGAGGTCTTAACATGTGTTACATAACACACCATGAACCAATTCTCCAAAACTGAGAGATGTACAGAATTTGTTAACGAAATTACCTCAAATAAGTAGTAATAAAAAAAAGATGTGTAAGCGGCTAAATAAAAAAATTAATGCCCAAATTAAGGATATTTAGAAATAAATAACTAAATAAAATAAATTGTACTTTATTTAAGCAATTATTTTAAAACTTGTCTTTATATTTTTATTACAGAACAATCACAGGCAGCATTTACGATATTAGAAAGGAAAAAAAAATATACAATATACCTATAAATATAAAATTTACCTCCTTAGAATGCTAAAGATCCGTGCACCTTATTGCAAGGAATGAAGGTCGAAAATCGCATTTCTAAATAATATTTGCTCTTTAATCCACAGTAGGTACATTACGATAGTAAGTCGGGTTTTTACGGGGTCTTATGTAAGTACAAAAGCGCCTTAAACCATACGACGTCCATACGCAGTAATGTAAAAAACGATAATAATAATTTACGTCATAAGTTAGATTGATATATGAATTTTGGCGGATGCATTACGCCCTGTTTAGAATTATTACAACTTATCTCCATATTACGAATTAAAAAGAAAACTATTATAGTTAAGGATCGCCAGCTACTCTAAACAGCTGATGCGTTTAATTAATACAATGGAGATTGACGCGATCACATCCACAATGCGTATGCACTAACCATTTACAAAGTACAACGAATAGAATTAAAAATATGAGTGTCTGTTAACATTGTTAACGGCATTAGTATATTTATAAATATTTTTTTTAAACAAAGAGGTTGAGGTTTATCACCACATTTGATTAGATATGTCAAAACATAGACACTTTTTATGACAAGACATCTGTTCGCCATTATTAAAAAAAAATTAACGTAATAATTTGGCGCTAAAATATTGCAATATGGCAACAATTTGGAGAGCTGGCGCTTATGGAGATGCGCGGTGCCGGTCGGGCTGCGCGCGCTGCGTCCTTCCGCGATCGATCCAAGGACGTCCGCAAATGTTCCATATTTTTGTACTCTAAAACTAATTGGCGTTATGGTTTTACCTAACAGTATTTGTATTATGACTAACGGATATTTATTTACAAAGTATTTTAAAGAAATATATATTTTTTAATATCTTACGAGTGACATCTGCATCAAAGATTCAATAAGCGCAGGCGTTAAATTACCTGTAATTGGGTCCCCCTACCATCCACTCGTCTGGTTTTTTTTGAGGGGTGTGGTCTTCCTCGGTCGAGTCGACCCATCCATGTCGCAACCAGAAACTGTAGCGTAGCCTAACACTGTTGAAGTTACTAGAGTCACGATACCCTCATGCGGCAATAGACATATACATACGTTGTAATAAATTTACACTAAATCAAAGTGTTCGATCACAAAGTTCAAAGACTTTTTTTTATCTTTATATATTTCGGGATGTTTGTAAAATGTCAATCCCATCATATCTTGTACAATTTTATAGGCAGCTACAAATAATAAATTAGAAAAAAAAAAAGTAAAAAAAGTAAACACATACCAAAAGAACGAAAACTTGTCATAGAGTAAATAATTTTTTCTGAAGACCCCTAAGTCAGGAATGAAGATAATAATGACATAAGATGATGACATAAGTCAAAATTAGGTTAATGTTTTTATAATCCTTTTTGTAATCCAAAATACTTCTAGTCCTGGCTAATTGATAAAAATGAGGTAATAATAAAAATAAAATATCATCACCGATTTTAATCAAACAAACAGCAAATGCTAAGCCAACATGTGTATCAATACATCACTGAAAAACACATTCAAATTGGTTCAACAGTCGCGCTCAGATAAACATACAAAAACTCTGCATACGATTTGTTATTCGTACTGTTTAATAATTCTTGAAAGAAATAAATATATATATATATATATATATATATATATATATATATATATATATATATATATATATATATAACAAATATATATAGCAGATAGATAATTATCTGATATATCTTTTTATGTCATAACACAACGTCCTATAACTCAAAGAAAATAAAAAAAAAGAAGCCCCGAACGATAATTCAGTTAGTCTAAGCTTCCTTCTTCCTATCGAAGTGCAAAGGTAAAATATAATTTGAACGATATTGTTCAGTATTCTTAGATAAATCATCTCAGTCCATTCCTAGTTTACGAGTGTAACACCACACTCTCCCCCTTCCCAAGCCTGCACAGATTACCTCAAAGTATAAAATCCTCGTCCAGAATCCATTCTATAAAATGTTCCCATATATCCGACTGGGAAAGGACCACGCCCAAGATGGCACGATAAAGTTTTGCGTTATTAAGTGTTTCTGATATTAAGATAATATTACGGTGCGTTATTATCCCTGCTTTAGCTCACTGCTGGGAATAGGCCACTTCTCTAGGCAAGGTGCATTTGCAACGGTGCATTACGCAGATATGTATTTTAGTTTTTTTTTATTTATTTCTTATACAGGCAGGCCATTTTTCTCACGATGTTTTCACCGTCGACTTAGTTGGTATATTTTTTGGTGTTTTGTGTGTTTAGCAAATCAGAGATTTTTTTTAACCAGTGATAGTTGTGCTGCAATTTTGTTTCTATCCGCGACACGAATGGGTCGGCTCGAACGAGGGACCACGCCCTTACATAATACCAGCGTGAAATATATGCGTCTAAGTTGTTCATTTCATTTCTGAGCATCGAGCAGATGCTATAAATCAATAATTACATTGCGAATTCATTGGCAATTATGTAATGAGTAATGTAATAGATAATATCCCTTGCTTTAACATCAAACGGCTGTAAAATCGAGCAGGAAACAGGCTTATCGCGCTTCGACAACGCGTCGCGTGCTAACGTTAAAAAATAATATGCATTTTTTCAATACAAGTGAAGACAAAGGATTGCAAACAAACATTCCAAGATGGAGATTTGTTGTTCCCTGTTCATACGAAACATATGATATACGCTGTCTATACGCTGATATTTCACGCTTGGGCGTGGTCCTTCCCCGGTCGAGTCGATCCATTCGTGTTGCACCTAGATACAAGCTATAACGCGGCTTTACAAGGAGAATTTTAGCCGTCTTATACGACATGCAAATGTTAAGATCCTATAAGCTCAGGAACCCAGGACTGATGGAAATGTACCTATACAAATCCACGACTATTGTCCAAGATCCAGGTACTCCGAGCTTCGGCGATGTAATCGTCAAGCTAATTTTACTATCTATCGTACCATAAACCGTTACCCCTTTACAGTTTGTTTCATTTTGGTGTCAGCCATTATGCGTCATAGGATTTCCACTTCATTTATGTTTAACGAGGGGGCCCAATGCGCATGTCCGCAGAGTCAGGGGGCTGCACCGCGCATTCTCCATGACCTATACCAACCTAGCTACCCCCATTATACGTGAAATGCACTTTAAAACTGAGCTGACCTCAATTTACGTATTCCAATTTTATCGCTTCGTTTCATCTAAAACGCGACTTCCTTCTATTTGAATTGTTTTTAGGATAACCTAATGTTTTTTTAATTGTTTTTTTAACTGTTAATGTTAGTGAATTTAAATTTAATTTAAAAAACTTTGATTTAAATTACAAGTTTTTTTGATCAAACCAAACACAGAAATACTATTTATAAATGTATTAAACCTGCAAGGAACCATCATGAAAATCAATTAAAACAATATTAAAAAAAAACAATAAATTTTCTTATTATAAGAATAATATCATGCTGCAACTTTTAATGAAAATAAATTTAATATGTAGGTGTAAGATGCCGGATCATTTAAAAAATATATATCTAAGCTCCTATGGTGTGTACTGAGCAATATTACAAATAAACTAATAAATTCATAAGCGTATGTTTTTAAGATTTAATGACATTTCGTTTATCGAATTTGGAAGGATGTATGTATTTTTGCACTGATAATATAATATATCTATATTACACCCAGTATTGTGGTCTTCTAAATATATCATATCCCAATATGGCCGCCACAACAAGCGTGTCACTTCGCGCGCCAACACTAATTACTGTCATAATTATTACGAAACTAGGACGATAAAAAATTGGCCTAGTTCAGATCACAATAATGCGTTAAAATAATTTTATCTGTTAGGTGTAGCGTTTATTGTGCATTAAAATATAAATATATATTTCTACATATGTAGTCAGTTAATTTTTGAACGGTACATTTTTTTTTCTTTATTTGAAATCAAAAATGCAACGTTCATTAACTGCAAGTGCACTTCCATATTTATTTATTTTAACTGTATTGTAATAATCTAAAAAAGATACAATAGATGGACATTTCTTTTTATTAAAGATTACAAAAGAGCTCAAGGTTGATCTGATGGTGATTCCTGCGGCCCATGATATTCACCCCTGAGAACTAAGATGGAATACCTTGTTAACAGTAATAAAGGTCTCCGGCCTTTATTACTGTTAACAAGGTATTCCATCTTAGTTCCTACACTCACCATATGAAACGCAGCAACGTAATACTGCTATTTCCCGCTGGTATTAAAAGAGGACGTGGACCTATCGTAGTCGAGGCGACCCATTCATGCCGCAGCTATATGGACATGTTTTATTTCTTCTATTTCTTTTGATATTTACTTTTGATCTCGATACTCGTATTAAATTTCTTTTTTTTTATTAAAGCTTTTATCTCTTTTCGCGTATCTGTTAATTAAAGTTAATTGATACGAATCAATCAAGACCGTATAGTGCTTGTAACATCCTCCGACACTTATTGCGTATAATTAAAACACTGTAGAAGCCATATTTTAAAATTGGGGTTCGCGACCCTGGGGTGGCCGCGTTTGTTATTATATGGGGCTGCAATCTGTTCAATAAATAAGACCTGTATATAGAAAAATCATTTATTAAAGGAGTGAATTTTAATGTAGTTGTATAAAATTCACTCCTTTAGATTTGAACAAATAAACTTACAGGTAAAATAAATTATAATTAAAATATTATTATAATTTTATAGTGCAGGGATCAAAAGGATTTCTACTTACTTTTTGGCTTGTTCGTGATATAAAAATTTTTGATAAACAATATTCTATACAATACACATAGTTATTTTACAAGTAAATCCTTCAAGAATAATTAGCATTTTCGTGAGTGTTCACAGTGAAGTAAAAAGAAAAAAATAAATATGTAGTTCTGGTTAGAAGTAATCTCATGTAGCGAAAAAGTTGACGATATTCTTCTTGTATTCCTAATTTGGACTTAACACTGATGATGCTTGACTATTACCATATCGCATCTATATGTATATTATGATGTTGATAGTGCTGTACCTATCATCGTACATACACATTCCCCTCACCACAATGATGAAATACATATTCAGTAAGATCTTAAGAAGGTTACGATGCAGTGTTAGCGACTCGAAAAAACATACAAAGGATTAAATGTTATACATGTCAAGTTATATGTGTATTTTATAATTACGCACATATTGTTTATTTTATAAGTAATATATTAGTGTTTTAATTGACAAAGTTTTTAATCATACAACTGCCTCATTTCATCCCTGCATCACCCTAAACTTAACTGGTAGGGAATGCCTAAGGTTTTAAGTACACCTTTATACATCTGCGTATATGAAGCTTAAATAAATAAATAAATAAAATATCGTCTTCTTAACTTAAGTTAGGCACATTAGAGTGTAAGCCCATTTAAAAAGCACATAGGTGGTTGGCGTAAATGAACTGGTTGGTATTCAGAAGAAAAACATCGCTGGAATTGTGTATCTTTCTATTTCATTACATTAAGAGTAACAAACGACAAGCCTACGACATCTGAATTTATCCTCGATAAAGAAACATAATGCAGATGCGATGTCAGCCTTGTGGACTGAGATGAAAGGTCACCAAATCCGTGCACTCACCAGACGAAACACAGCATTATTATAGTACTATTTCGCCCTGTGCAGACAGAAACTAGCTGCAGAGTGACGCGACCGCCATGTCACTTGTGCGTGAGTCTGATATGCCTTATATGTCTTGGTAGCAAGGATGCCAAACGGGGTCAATGTTCGACGAGCAATTAGTCGAAAACTGACGACACCACTTGCGACCAATTACTAAAGCGATGCTTATTGCAGTTCACGGAATACAAAGAATTGACCCATTTAGACGTAAACAGTGTTTTTGGTTGTTTTATAAGAATCAACCAAGAATCCAATATTTCAAGAGATCCTTATACATACACCTTATATATATTCCATCTATAATGCAAATATCGACAAATTTCTCATAATATTTATGGTTTTCGACATATAATGCATTCAATATGTGATCAAATGTAAAAATCAAGAGTTCCATTCCCTCTAACAAAGAATTCAGAAAATCTTATTCGACTTGTTGCTGAGTGCCCTAAGCACTCGACCACTTTTCAACCCGATGAAGCTGTGAAAGCCTTCTGGTTAACAGCGCCCATCAGCCCTAAAATATGAAAAAAAAAGTCACCAATACAGCTGAACTCCTTGTTCTGTAACTAGTTTATAGAGCCGCAAGGTCACATCTTCATCATCATCACCACATCTACTAATTGTTTTTTTCTGTTCACAGCTAAAATCCTCCTGTTCTACCTTATATTCTATGCAATTCTCATCGGATTCTTCGCCGCCATGCTGGCGACGTTCTATCAGACCCTGGACTCGAAAATGCCCAAATGGCAGATGGACAGCTCGTTGATCGGTAGCAACCCAGGTAATGTTTTAAGCTTACTGTTGGTGGTAGATATATTTATCATACACGAACTTAAGGACTTGTGTTTAGTCAAAAAAATCTGAATATTCAAGTTTAAACTTTTAAGAATAACGAACAGTCAATCATCCAAAGAGATTATGATGAAATTTATGTTTTAAAAGAAATCTGTTTAAACCCACTCAATCTCTCCTCTTCTATAAGTATTTTTAAAATTCTCTCCGCTCTCCAGGTCTGGGCTTCAGACCGATGCCCGACTCTGCAAATGTGGAGAGTACCCTCATCTACTACAAGGCTAATGACAAGGGGTCCGTGCTGAAGTGGGCCAGCGTCATCGACGAATTCCTTGAGCGTAAGTTATAAATTATACATCATTATGTTTCCCATCTCTTATTATGAAGAGAGATGAGGCGACAGCTAGGCGACAATTTGATACCGAACTGGACAACGCTGAGAGGCAAAATGCCGTTGAAGTTATAATTAAACAATATTTAAACATAGTTATAATTAAATTCTTAACTTAATTTATATCTTTAAATATTGGCTACTTAATACATATATAGCTATACATACAGTGCCAGCTAATGAAAGCCGTATTCCAGAATACCGTAAGAAGGGCAGCGGTGGTGGCGAGGCCACCGGTGCGGAGAACCGAGTGCCCTGCTCACCCACGTCGAGCGCCCTCGGTGAGAAGCAGGTGTGCGACGTGCCCGTCGACAACTTCCACCCTTGCACCTCCGCCAACCAGTACAATTACGAGTCGGCCGGGCCTTGCGTTTTCCTCAAATTGAATAAGGTGAGCTGACGATGCTGGATGTTCCGGATGAATGTGGATGTATCGAAAATCCGATCACCGGAACCAATAAAAAATCTATGTTAAATATAGATTGCAGTAGGTGAGATGCGGCTCAGACAACTAATCAATCGGCAACCGCGACCCCTGCATCGCGCTATCACAGTTTCTAAAGAAATTCGTTAATATACGGAACTTTTAACAACTTTCAGAAGGAATATCGACCAATCTTTTCAAGTTGAATAAAATTTACTTTGTAATTAGAGAGCCTAGAGATAAGGGATTACACTCCTTATTACCACCATCATTAGTTTCAAGGGACCAAACACACACACACACATACAACACACTCGTGCACACACACGATTGCTGACGTAGATTAAGTTCCTTAGAAATTTATTTAATTGAAAAAAATGCCATTGCCGTAGTCATGACTAATAATGTACGCAAAAATAATGTAAATCTATGGCTTGAACATTGCATAAAGAAATTATAAATGTAGTTTTATATAACTAAATTAGAAACGTACCGCGTCTGTAACGCGAAAAGTCCTTCTAGGCACCATATATCAGAACCTACATGCCTATAATAGCGTTATTCTGCTGAAGAGGAATCAAAAATTAAAAACGGTTAAATTTCTGGTGATAAAGGCATCTTAGTCTACAGCGGTGATAACTAAACAATATTTTAATTATTCTTCATTAATTGTAGTAGTCGCCTATGGCGCATAATGATCTCTTACTAGACGAGGTATGTGAGTTCATTTGTCTCCCTTCCTTGTAGTAACAGCGTCCAAAAACTTATATTTATACCATCATAGTGAATAATTAAGCTAATTACTTATAAATAACGTACACGGTGCGGTGTACAGTGACAAACGGTGATTTATTTGCGACCATCTCGTTACTGAAGAGTTGAGTTCACACAAAATATTCCATTATTTAATTTGAAACAATGTTGGTATACCAAATTATTTATTTATTATTTAAAAGAAAAACTAGCAATAATGTTACCATTACTAACATTCTTGTTAACCGTTTTATTTATTCTGAATTAACTGAATGTCGTTTTTTTTGTGGCTATTGTTGTTGGTTTGAGGACCTTTACAGCTTTATCTAATTACCTCGCGAGAGCGGGAGGCCCGCTGAGCGCTGAATGTCGTTTTTATCGAACTCTTATTTCAAATTGTCTGTTATAAATATAATATGGATTGAATTATTAGGGGTAAATATTTATATTTAATTTCAGATCTTCAATTGGACCCCTCAGCCATACAACACCACTGAGGACCTTCCGTCGAACATGCCGGAGGAACTCAAGCACCACATCAAGACCATTGTGAGTACAGTGTACCATCGCAGAATGATTTAGTTAAACCTTTTGTTGAAGAGTGGGTTGTCCTTATCGCAAAAGATTAATCACTATAGAAAAGGTTGTGGACCTATGGCACAAACTCAAATACTAAACTTACTGGTGATATGGTATTCAATTTTAGTCTTCAGGGGTGACAAGGCATCTATGGCATTATGATTCCTTATCGAGGATGAATGTGTGTCGGATGTTATGAAAATGCGTGTTACTTTATCCAGGAGGGGAAACCCGAAGCGAACATCGTGTGGGTGTCCTGCCAGGGTGAGAACCCTGCTGACGTAGAGAACATGGGCCCCGTGCAGTACATTCCTGGCCGTGGCTTCCCAGCCTTCTACTATCCCTTTACCAACAAGGAGGGCTACCTCAGCCCCCTCGTGGCTGTTCTCTTTGAGAAGCCTAGGCGTAAGTTTCCCGTCTAACTGTTATCAGATGATGTGTTTTTAACAATTAAAGATGGACGCTGTAGTATGATAGACTTGAGCAGGGAAGAACCACTCACTCACAGAACATCAGCGTAAATTATCAGCATAACCCTTCCGTGTATCAACTGGTATTTGTAAATATTCTGAGACCCCATGTTACTGCTATCGAGGCATTATATCTTCCTCCCCAGGGGTGACAACGTATCTGTATTATGATTCCTTGTCGATGATGAACGTGGGTGTCATGGGCCGCAGGAATCAATTACTATCAGGTGAACTGTGTGCTTGTTTGTCACATTATTACAATCAAAAAATGTTCTGGATCAGTAAACTGTCTTATTACTTATGTAGGTTCAATTTTAAGCGAGGTTAAAATCATTACTAATCTGTTTTATTTTCACCAAAGGGTGGTGGTTTTACCTTAGCTTGGAGTTTTACACTTTACCGCGATCAGTCATAATTAATGACAGATTTTAGTTTGTCTTATTCATAAGTTTTTTTTTTTAATTAAAAGACTGATATATTCGCAATAAGTCTTTCTATTTCAGGAAGAATTAAATCCGGTAACTTAAGGTAAAGCAGATCTTGGTTTAAATTTTAGTTAAACACTAAGCTGAAAGTGGAAAGCGAACTTTGCAATGAAAAACACGAATGGGTCAGTGCATCAGGGTGATCCCTCAAGAAATACCAGCGTAATGACATAATATGGCGAATATAATGCTGCCGTGTATGCTTTGGTGAGCGTAGGGATCCGAGGACTCGATTATCAGTAATGTGGCATTTAATCCAAATCCTCAGGGATACTTATGGATCATGAATAATCATTTGTTAAGGATGAATGTAGACATCATGGGCCACAGTAATCACTTGCCATTAGGTGAACTGTCTGCTCGTTTGTAACCCTTCAAGCTATACAAAAAACTAACAGTATGAATTTAGTCGACAAAGAATTAATTAAATCTTATAATTACGCACTACCTCAGCATGTTGTTCTTGAATTTTTGTCGTGTAATTACCACAATAATGCTATAACACATAATTTGAAATTTTTTAGCCGGTGTCCTTATCAACATCGAGTGCAAGGCGTGGGCCAAGAACATCTTCTACGACCGCTATGAGCGCCGCGGCTCCGTGCACTTCGAGCTGATGGTGGACCGCTCCTAAACACCATCGCTCCGCCAAGTGCCAACGTCAACTTGGCGGCGTTCGCCCAACCCTACCGCACTATCGTCAATTGGCGCCAAGGCAACAACCGCTCTACACACGACTGCCATTACTTGCCAAGCCCGCCAATTGACCGTTAGTCAGTGTAGCCGCTTTAATTTTTAACATTGTCACAAAACGATAGCCATGTTAGAGTACGTAACGCTATAAGCGATTGGCCGCCAAGTCGGACGCTCGCAATGCGGTTGGCCGGTAAAGTTGGACGGTCGCGAGGCTGCCAAGTACGCCGAGCCATGTTCGCCAGACGCCAGGCGCCGGCTGCCAAGCGCCATTAGCAATAGCCACTTAGTCGGCGGTTTATTTATATTCGTTTTAGAATAGCCACGGGGCGCCACTGATTTCAAGTTTCGTTTACACGCTTAAAGTTTTAAATTATTGAATAATATTAATTAATGTAATGTTTCCTGGAGGAAGTCAATAAATGTGCAATAGTTGGTTCCAATTTAGCTTTTTAATGTGTTTTACTCATTGGCGGTCACGCTACCGAGCCCCTACCCTGATTTTATATTTATATATGTTTTATGGATTTAGTATCTATATATGTATGTATTGTTATTTATTTGTATCTTTTATATAAGCTATTTTTAGTCTTTTCTTTTTATTAATTAGTTTATTGCTACACTTATCACAATATCTCACCACACCTTGGGTTGACTGGTAGAGAATGTCATTGGCATTAAGTCCGCCCTTTGTGAACCTTTAACTTTGTTAAGGTTAATGCAATAAAGAGTAAATAAAAAAAATATGATAAGAAAAATATAGGACAGGTTTGCTATGAATGTAAAGTATACCTTTATATATAAATCCAGATTTAGCGGAATGTTTTCCAGCAAGTGTAAATACTCTTTAATAATGAATATTACCAAGAACAGAAATGATATAATTACAGAGTATAGACCTCTTTCAAAATTATGGGTTTTAGGTAAAATTCTTAAGAAAATTGATACTTCACAAATTTCACTCACTGTACGAAATTATATGAATATCCCAAGATCAACATGGATTCCTTAAACACTGTAGTGTGAACACTAACATGGTAACTTTTACTGCAAATCAATCTCAAGCCATCCAAGCCAGCCATGGAAAATAACCTGCAAGTAGAGGTCGTGAACACCGACTTCTCTAAAGTTTTTGATAAAATTAATCACGATTTGGCCATAAAGAAGCTCAAGAGAGCCGGTGTGTATGTTAACCTTCTCAGGTAGATCGAATTCTATATCAGAAATAGGGATCAAGCAGTCTGCATTAAAAGGTTTGCCTCACAACTCCTTCCCCTACCTTCAGGTGTGCCTCAAGGATCCCATTTAAGGCCTTTGCTATTCTCCTTATACAAAAATTATATTGGTTATATCAATCACAGCCAACATCTCCTTTACGCTGATGACGCTAAATGAATTAAAGTTAAATAAGTTAAAATCCATAGATGATTGCGACAAATTACAAAAGGAATGTTATGAATTATTATGCTTTACAAAATTGTCAACTTTTTATTAATATTAACAAATGTAATGTCTTATCATTTACCCGAAGAACTAGTCAAATACATTTTAATTACAGATTAAATGATAAGATTCTTAAACCAATTACTACAACTAGGGATCTCGATCTAAAGATTTGCTCGAAATTAACATTTAATTATAATATCGACAACTTTATAAGTAAGGCGTTTCGTAGCTTAGGCTTAATCTGAATTAGTAAACCATTCATTAAAGTTATTAGCCTTAAAATTATGTATGTCTTATTTGTCCTTTCCATGCTTGTTTTTTGTAGTAGTAGTTTATGGAGTACTTTTTACCAAACACACATCGAAAGAATAAAAAAAGTTCTAAAGAAGTTTTTCAAATCTCTTAACTATCCCAACAATACGGTAGATGAATCGTATAATGATGCCTTGTAAGATACGGATTGCTGTCTAACAGACGTAAAATATTTAATATTATTTTCCTATAAAAAAATAAAAAATAAAAATTAAATTATTGATTCATCGATGCCTCTCGCTTTATTACCATTTTCTGCTAGTTTTCGACTTCCGGTGCGATGCTCACGTACATTAACCCTTTTTGTAACTCGATTACAAAAAAACTATACGCCTAATTCATTTGTATAATGTTCCACCAATATGTACAATAAACAATTCTGCAGCTAATGTCTATACATTAGCTCCAGGGTCACTAGCACTGTTAAAATATACTCTGGTTCTACTAGGTCTTTACCTATGAAATTGCCGTTCTTCAGTATTGGCTATTTCAAAAAAAAAAAGTTTGATTGGCTGTGAATTTTAAATTCAAATTAATTTTGTTCATGATATTCTTTTTACAAAGTCAGTCTTTTGTTTATTGATAAGCTTTGTATTTTCATTACGTTTTAACATTTTTCGTCATACTGGATACTTGCTACGGCCACAGTGCGACACAAACGGCACGTAACATCAACAACGTTTACGGACTTTACATACGAACGCACAGCCCGTTATCGGTTTACCCTGTTCCTTTCTGGAAATTTTAATTTGAAAAATGAACCTGGTGGTCGTCCGGACACTTTGGTCAACAATAATGAATTAAAGGTGATTGTGGAAGCTGATGATACTCAATCTACAGCCGAGCTAGCTGCAGCTTTTGATGTTAACATCAAAACAATATTGGTCCATTTGTGACAAATTGGCAAGGTAAAAAAGCTTGATAGATGGGTGCCCCACGAACTTAATGATCACCAGCGTAACGTGCGCGTTGAGATCTGCCTCGCCCTACTCAACAGGTACACCAATGAAAGAATTTTGAACCGTATTGTTACGTGCGACGAAAAGTGGAATCTGTTCGACAGTCGAAAGCGCTCAGTAAGTTCGTTACGATCCCGGTTAAGCACCAAAGCAATGCCCTCAACGAAAAATGACCTCTAGAAAGTTAATGGTCACTGTTTGGTGGTCTAGTACCGGTGTGATTCATCACAGTTTTTTATCAAACGGCATGAGCATTACTGCAGATGTGTACTGTGAAGAACTGAAGACAATGATGGAGAAGCTCGCACATCTGCAACCAGCTTTGGTCAATCGGTCGTCCCCGCTGCTCCTACACGATATCGCGCGACCCCATACTGCATAACAGACAGTCTCCAAGCTGCAAGAGTTGGGGTTGGAAGCTTTCCCTTATCCACCGTACTCACCAGATCTTGCACCCACCGACTATTACTTTTTCCAAAGTTTGGACAACTTTTTAGCGGGAAAAAAATTCAATTCCCGAGAGGCAGTACAAAATACCTTTGATGAGTTTGTTGGCTCCCGTCCAGCTGATTTTTATAAGAAGCGCATCAATAAACTATCACTGCGTCTGCAAAGATGCACCGATTACATGAGTGATCACTTTGAATAACAGAAATAAAAATACTTTAAGTTATTTCATACAAAACGGCAATTTCATAGGTAAAGACCTATTATGTAAAGAAAGGAATAAACACAATTATTAAATTAACAACGACGAAGTTCACGTATTAGTAAGTTATTCCTGAGACTTTAGTAAGTTATTCCTGAGACACCCACATTCATTCTCGGTAAAGAATCATTATATATATAGATATAGATGAGTTGTCACCCCTGAGGACTGAGATGCAATGTCTCGTCACCAGTAATAGAGGTCTCTGGATCCCTGCACTCACCCGACGAAACACGGCAGCATTATGCTGCTATTTTACGCTGGTGTTAATTGAGGGCGTGGTCCTACCCCGGTCGAGCTGACCCATTAATTCTGCAGCTAGAAACAAACTGTAGTGTACTTCTACCACTGCAAATATCTTATTGCATATGCATTAAATCGGAATAGGGGAGGTGACGGCGAGTGAGTGCCTCTGTGTTGCTTGCTTACGGCACTATAAAATATTCTGCGCAGTTGATGTCATCTGGAAATAATCAGAAGATATCGCCGTGGTCGAGTCAACCGAGGAGGACATCATTATATTTATTTATATAGTTTTTTGGACTTCTTGGCTATTAGAATTACTAAGCAATTAATCAATTAATCAGGGCGCCGATCAGTGGGCAGACCAACCAATCAGGGCAGCGGGGCAGCAATGGTTTCGGGCAGCACAGGATCGAACTAAATGGCGCGAAGAAAGGGAGGCCTATACCCAGCAGTGGGGAGCAGCTTAAAATGCTTGTGCTAGGAGATACAAAACAATAGTCGAATTGCGAATTCGAATATACGAGTTTTGCAAATCTAAATTATTGGGCTTTTGACGATCGATTATTATATACACTTCATAAATATGTACATAATTGTTTATAAGAGTATGTTACTAATTTCTCTTTTAATACAAATTTACTCTGAACGAATAGTCGCTCACAATCTGTCTCGGTGAAGCTGGAGAGGCCAACAGTAATGCAACACAAAAATATATATAAACGCCTCCCACGCCAGAAAACCAGCGACGATCTTTTTCAAGCAGCATATGCTGACCTTTTGACCCTTTAGCTATTAAAAGTGACACAAATCAAATCAAAAGAAGCTTTATTCAAGTAGGTTTATACAAAACACTTTTGAATCGTCAACGTAACTAATAGCTCTCTACCACCGTTTCGGACGTATTGTTTGAATCACTATGAACTATAGATATGACGGAACAATAAAAAAAAAATCATTAGTTAGAAATATAATATATGTTCAATTTATTGATAAAGTTGTATCATGACGTCACCAAACGGTCCCAACGGAAGATCAGAACTAGATGTTCACTGACAGCACACGCTGAGTTAGGACTGATTTGTGACAACTAGCATTTTATTTTATTTAAGTTTTTTTTTAATCAAATTGTATGCTCTTAGTTTTCTTGCGAATAAACAGTTTGTTTTATTCTTTGTTTCAATTATTTTGTACAAAACGTGTTTAGTTTCAAAAAAAAAGTTAACAAAAAGTTTCAGTAAATAAATATAATTCTTTCTTTTCAAGACTGTGTGATGAATGTGATTTCATCAGCATCACCATAACAGCCTGCCCACTGTCCACTGCTGAACATCGGACAGATCGCCACAGAGCACGATCCGGAGCCACCTGCATCCATTGACTTCCCGCAAACTTGCATAGCGCATCTAGTGGGTCGTTCTACACTGCACCTGCCAGTCCGAGGTTGCCACTCAAGAAACTTTCTTTCCCATCGGTTATCAGTTCATTGTGTCATCTCGTGTACCTTCTTCTTCTTTGTCGGTATCACTCTAAAGAGTGGTCGCGGTCATCACTTCAGGTGTTGGTGGCAAGCTACACAACACGCCGCCACTCTTCTCTCATGGCCGCCTTCCTCGAGCATTCATGTAGTGATGATGAGTCATTTACTGCCTCTTTTATATGGTCAGTCCACCTCATAGGCGATCTTCCTGGCGTGGCCTGGTACCCTCAACCTTTCCCTGGACCACAAGTCGCTTAATAGCCACCTCCCCTCGGCGGCATACATGAAAAACGGCCGAAAAAGGTGAGGACCCGAGATTGTACCAACTAGGCGGACTTTTGTGGCTCAATATTGTATGCGATTCCTCCATATTTTCCTCAACTTGTCCATTGCCATACGCCTCTTCTCTTCGTCGATACACCCACTGTTGTTCGTAATAACGGCTCCAAGATAAATGTATGATTGCACCACATCATTGTGATGATAGCAATTTATGTAGTTTCTGGAGAATTGTTATTCATGCGGTCGACAATCAACATTTTTGTTTTATTCCGGTTTATCTTAAGTCCGAACTGAAGGCTAACGCGTTCCGCGAACAAAGTGGTGTCGTCTGCATATCGCAGATTGGAGATCTTCAAGCCACCGATCGAGATGCCATCTGTCCAGTCTTCAAGTATAATCCTCATTATGAGCTCTGTGTACACATTGAACAGTATTGGCAAAATAATACGTCCCTGACGGACTCCGGAGCTGGGGTGGAAGTAATTGGATTGAACGTCATCTGCGCGTACTGAGGGTGTGCCATCCTCATACAGTCTTCGCAGGTGGTGTACCAGGTTTTTTAGAACACCCATCGCAGCGTTTCCTAGAGTTTGGGCCATTCGTGTACCTACCAATGTAATAATGAAATATTTTATATTATAGGAATGAGTTGTACATAAATAAATTAATATACAAAATTATCAAACGATAAAAGAGAATAATACTAATTAAAAAAAATATTAATTGTGATTTTACAACAAATATGTTTTTTTTTCAATTACATTGAGTAACAAGCTAACACACAGTTCACCCGATGGCATGTGATTCCTGCCGCCCATGACTTCTACATTCATCCTTGACAAGAAATCATAATGCATTTACGTTTTCACATCGTTTGAGGGCTGAGATGGAATGCCTCGTTACCAGAAATAAAGGTGTCTGGATCCCTGCACTCACCAGACAAAAAACACAAACTGCAGTGTAGCTCTACCACTTTCAATATAAATACAATACAAAATACAACCTAATTACTACAAGGCATTGCTTCTAAGGCCTAGAGGATGTGGGTATCTTGGACCGCAGGAATCACGTACCGTCAGGTGAACTGTGTGCTATTATATCACCCTCAACAAAAATAACAAAAATAGGCTCTTTTACTGTTACATATTTTATATCTATCACAAATATATGTATACAAAACAAGAGACATGCGAAATATCCCCTCATCCCTTTTGACGCACCAAATCTCTGCCACCCGCGGCGCCGGGCGGTCGCTCCCCCCCCCCCACCCGCGCCGCGACCTACATAGGGGGCAAAGAACCTCACCTCCCAGGAAATAACCCGATTCAGAAGCTATTGACGACGAACGGCCCGAATGGATGCTTGTACCGATAGAGGAGGTATCCTCTATCCGGTGATTAAAAATTATGTAATGGGGGGGGGGGTGTTCTATGTTTATTTTTTAATTTTTTTCTTGATAGGTTGTGATGACGATGACGAATATTGTAATAATCTATACACCAATACTTCTTAATTACCAGAATAGAATATTCAATAAATTGTAAATATTGTTACCAGTGTATAAATATATATAAATATTGTATTACATATATAATGATTATATTTGCGCCAATACTGCACATATTAAACTATTTATAAATATTTTAGATTTTACTTTTTTTATTCCGACGGTAAAAAATACAATGCGATGGCGTCGGACTGTCTGAATTACTAGTCAACCATTGGCATTCAAGACTGGAAATTGAAACTGGCAACACTGCGCATCAGAATGAGATGCGCAGTATTTGCACATGCATCACATCGAACTATGGTAGAGAACGACGAGTGAGCACTATAATATATCCTGTGGATTAAGGGACCAGTAAGCCGCAGTAGCATTAAGATAGATCATAGAACCGATTACCGATTGGGAAGATAAGTTGCTGAGTGGAAACTTAGTTCGGCCATAGTATTGTAGGACGTGGTAAAGGTACACTGCAGTTTGTTTCAAGCCGCAGAATGAATGGGTCAGCTCGACTGGGGTAATACCACGCCCTCACAGACTACAGCATAATTCTGCTGTGTTTCGTCTGGTGAGTTTAGGGATCCGGAGACCTTTATAAGTGGTGACGAAACGTTCCATCTCAGTCCTCAAGGGTGACAACGCATATTCATTATGATTCCTTGTCAAGAATGATTGTAGATGACACGGGCCGCAGGAATCACTTGCCATCAGGTGAACTGTGTGTGACTTTGTTATTCTCAATGTAAGAAAAAAAAAGTTTGTTGGAAGTCGATGGATGCAGTAGGCGCGTTCAGCGTTGGACTGAGATGAAGATGGTCACGGTTGACGTGCTCGCATTCTTATTTAGAAACCATTTAGCATAGCCTCTTAATATCAACAATCCACCAATTACGCAACAACGGAGGGCTACCCTCGTTTTACGTCGCACGGATCAAATGTACACAGAGCAGTAGCGAAATATCTTAAGATTTTACGTTTACAAGCACTTTCGAATGATGGAAATTGCTACTATAGTCCGTTTACTACCTCTCTGCAGGCCTGGTTGTTAGTCATGCTTTGCGTAGCGATGTGCGCGTAATCGATTTAAAATATCGATAAATCCGATGATTGTGTCACGCTCGTGCGACTAAGTATTACGATGGTAAATAACTCATGTAAACAAATAAATAGTGCGTGATTTGCGCTCTGCTATGATTCAATAAATAACAAAGTATAAACAACAAGCGTGCATTGTTGTAAATAATACAGCGATAAAATAAATGAAGTATTTTATTTCAATTTTGTATATAATAATTTGTCGATAACATTACGATATTTACATACGAGCGCAGGACATAATTATACGTTGCCATAAGACTTGCGAGTGCGAGGGAGCTCACAATATGCTGCGCTACACTCACACATTTTACAAGACGTCTTGCAGTTAGATAGTAAGCGAACTATGGGACTCTATCACTGTTTAGTATGTTCACAGGTTCAAGTAAGAAGAAACGAAAAGAAACTTGTCTTAATGTTTTCTTTTATATTATTTGAAATACAGACTAATTTACTGTAAAAATTGCCCTGGTTTCGAATCCAGATATTAAATTAAAATTGTTGTTTTGGATTGTTTTTGAAAATATATTCTGATAATGAAAGATAAATGTTAATCTTAATACATACAGTATACTATATTGATGCGTTTGAGTTATTTAGTTATTCACTGCAAGTTTATGTTACAATATGTTTGTTATATGGAAGTCGTTATGGGGACATCTGTAGAGCTAAGACGTCGATCGGTTTTGATACAATTTGGTGACAAATGCACACAATTCATGGTGGTAAATGATAAATTCCATCCAATGATATCAAACCTCAATCAAAAAAAATTAAAAGGCTCTGGAGAGCAATGGCTGACCCATCTCGAATGAGGAAGAACTACCTCCTCATAAAATACCAGTGTGATAAACCAGCACGACGCTGTTATGTTTCGTATGACGAGTTTAGAGATACGGAGATCATTCCGTCTCAGTATTCAGGGATGACAGCGCGCGGACGCGGCCATCTTGAATTTTGCTGGTAATGGATGTAAGTGTTTATGCCGCAGTCATTACTTACCATCGGTGGAACTATGTGCTAATTTGTCACCATTAGTGTCATAAAATATGAGGGCAAACAGTAGTAACGAGCATTTCTATGCCGAGAGCGGTGCTTACTCGTAATAAAGTTAGCAAATTATTTTATTGTATTCTAATTTGTAAAAATTATTTACCTCTATGAGATTGCAAAATACAGCAATAAATAACAAAATATATCGCAACATCAGCTGGTATTTGATTGAGCCAAATATTTTGCAGATATACCTAAATTTATATTTAATTAAAAAAACCTTATACATAATAAAATCTTTTAATTTTGTTATCCATTGATTTTGTATAATGTTTTAAAGCGAAGCTGTTTTAGAATTAAAAAAAAAGTATGTACATTCTGCAAATGTGAAACATATAGGGTTGCTCGTGTTCTTAATATGAATTACAAAAAAAATGAAACCACTGTACTTTATATGCTGTGTGTTTACTGAAATGTAGCGTAGTATGAATATAGGCGCCAGCATGGCGACGTCACAGGCGCCGGCTCGCCGTCTGCGGACCCTCCATTGATCAGGGTACTTATTAAGTATGATGGAAACCTATGTTTATATGATGGCCCTCGTCAGGTGCAGTAGTAGTGGTTAGAGTATCCGAACGCTGACGTACAATTTTGTGTACAATTTAAAAAAGAAAAAATACATATTTCTTTAATAAAATAGATATGGTAGTGAATGTACGAACTGGTAGTTATATAACACGATTAATAAACTATAAAATAATCGATTTAATTATTATTTTCAATGTTGCACGTCTCGTATCTCTGCATTCCATTCACTGCATTCCATTTTTTTATTTTTTTCTGGCTGATAGCTGCTATTAGTCCTCGGGCTTTTACAGCTTCACCGGGTTGAAAGGTAACCGAGCGCTTATGGAGCTCAGCCGAGACCTCTATTAGTGGGTAACAAGGGCTCCCGAGAGGGATCCTCGGGTTGGACCGTTACCCCGTACTCTATATATCTTGCAATAAAATGTTCCTATATCTTGGTCAGTTGATGTCATCTAGTAAAGACATTAAAAAAAGGTTTTCTTACCTTATCACTTCATCCTCGGGAGTTCCAATGATTTGTCTTTATACAGAACTGGTGGTCACGAGTTGATTTTACAATATTGCAATAATCATCTATCATAAGATCAATTAAGGGTTCCTTTGTCCCTCAAGTTAAAAAAAACCATCATATCATGATGATGATGATGATATTAATTTATCCCTAATGGGAAAGGCAAAGTACTTTAGTCCATACAGCCAGGTCTTGTTCGTATGATGGTTGGTCTGAAACTGCCATCATATCATCATTTCAGCCCATCACTAGTGTCATATACAGACTGCCGGAGAGCCACCTACATCCATCTACAAAAAAAGTATAATCTAACAAAATCTCTATATGAGATATTTAAAAAAATCTTTTTCATGTTATAGGAATAAAAAAAAGTAAAATAAAAAGGAAATAGAATGATAATGCTATTAAAATAAAATATATTTAAATAGATATTGTTTATTCTTCATTGTTACACAAAAATAAATAAGAAGGCGAGTATTAAATTTTGATGCATGATATTATGAGTACAAAATTTTAACTAGGAGATTTGTTTATAAATTATTACGTAATCAATTATTACACAAATTGTTGACAAAGGAAATTGATCTACTAACTGTAGAATAATAACCATATAAAACCTTCAATGTAAATCGTACGCTGTTTTACGTTGTCTTTGCACCCTGTTCCCGCCTTCCCGCCCGGAAGATCCGCTCCCTCCCATAACTAGTCAGTCGTCACCCTCAGCTCCTCGAGGCATCAGGGATCCCGGGAATCGCGCATAATTGAAATATATTAAGAAATGGGCTTCGAGAGGAGAACTGTTAAGATTATAGTGGTCGTGGTAGTGCTTTTGTCGGTGATTGGTAAGATTTTTTTGGATAATAGACATTTAGAAATTAAAATTTCGATCATCATTTCGATGTGTGTAATATTAAACCAGATTTGAGAAATCGGATAGTATTTAAAATTACAACACTTTGGTACTAGAAAAAAAACTTAAACATATTTATTAAAACAAACTTCATAAAATGCAGTGCTTTATCCAATAAGGTATTAAAAAAAAACCACGATCATATTAATCGATAAAATACAAGAATGTCAATTTCTAATAGATTTTTTTTGTTTTGGATAAATGAAGAGAAAAAAAAAATCGTATTTTTGCTCGTTTACCAATCTCGCCCTTAGTTCCACAAAAAAATGCTAGAAAATCGAAAGATTTTTAGCATTTTTTTTATTTATTGTAAACTTACTTTCATAACTTTGTTTCTTTGTATAAATGCTTTGGTACATAAAAGTTAAATAATAAATAAATAAAATAAAATAATTATTAACCTAGAATTATTATTAAAGAAAGTTAATTTATATAATATTTATCATTACTTAATCAAAATGAAAGAATAAGCTAAATAACATTATATAGCTGTAGTAAATATTTTTATGTTAAAAACTGTTCTGGTGTTCTTCAATCTTTTAGATTCTCTAGTGTTTTTTTTTACCAAATTAACGGTGACATATGAGCACACCCTTCACTCGATGGTAAGTGATGACTTCGGCCCATTAACACTTACATCCATCCTCAACAAGGTTTCATGATGTACCTACATGCGTTGACTCCAGGACTTTAAGTTACCACTAACTGGATCTTCGAATCCCTACACTAACATACTAAACATTCCATGTTGGCGTGTTCGTTCTATGATCATGCATTAACTAGAATCAATCTATAACGCTGCTTCTGTTCTGATATGTTTTCGACGATGAATAAACGCGGTGTGGAAACATTTTACACTTCTTTTTCAAATAATATATTAGAGATGAGATAAAGTCCACCAATCACAAAGTAGTAGTGGTAGTTTTTCTAGCTGCAGAATGAATGGGTCAGCTCGACCGGGGTAGTACCACTCCTTATAGAATACCAGCGTAAAATAGCAGCATATTGCTGCTGTGTTTCGTCTAGTGAGTGTAAGGATACGGAGACCTTTATTACTGGTGACGAGTCATTCCGTCTCAGTTCTCAATGGTGACATCGCATCTGCATTATGATTCCTTGTCAAGGATGAATGTAGAGGTCGTGGGCCGCAGGAATCACTTGCCATCAGGTGTACTGTGTGTGTTTGTTGCAATTAATGTAATAAAAAAAAAGTAGAAACAGTGCACCTAGTTGCATGCCCTTACAAAATTCCAAGTAGAGGCTTAACGGTGCTGTGTTTCAACTGGTGAATAGATTCGGAGACCCTTGTTATCCTTACATTCCAACTCAATCCTCAAGGGTGGCCCATCCATTTTTAACTTGATTTTTTTGTTGAAGATTAACGTAGATGTCATGGGCCGCAATAATCACTTACCATCAGGTGAACTGTGTGCTCGTTTATCACCCTTGATAAAATTAAAAAAAACACAGAAGTGTATCCACTCGACAGCCTTTGGTTGGCCCTTTGTTGTAGGGCCAACCAAAGGCTTAATTTGTAGGTATGTATATAAGGTTGTATATTTCTCGTGTATATTTTAAGCACAATTTTATATTAAGAAAATGTTTAAATTATACGTTTTTAATATTGTATTTATACTCGATTCGATTATAATAAATTAAAATATTGGATAAAACTATTTTTTACTTTATCGCATTTATTTTTAACATTTTATATTCCGATTGGAGTGCTTTATTACAGAGTTGGCCAACTTCTGTATAGTGGCGATCGACTATTTTCCTTGAGAATGTGTCGCGATCTACTTGTTAAAATAAGCCTTATCAATAGCCGGGCAACACCAACCGAAACAGTGTTCTCCCTAATTTTGTTTGGTGCTTAAAAAAAAAGGTCGTTTCGGGCAATAATGTGAATAGTTGTTTATATAATGTTAATATTAAACATACTCTTTCGTAGTAATGAATAACAATAAATATTATTTAAATTTTGATTTAAATTTAATTAAAAGTAGCTATAACAGAATTACATTTTATTGATTATATATAAATATATATATATATATATATATATATATATATATATATATATATATATTTAAACTTTCATGAAAATTATTTATTTGAATATTTATCATTGGTTCCCAAGTCGAATGCATCACCCAGACAACTTCCCTATTGAAATTAGGATGTTTGTAAATTCAATAGCGTCTCGAATCATCCATGGTAGGTATCGGTGTTCCTTTGCGAGGATTACTCGATAAGGATCAGTAAGAATTAGTTTTATTCTATTTGTAGGATTCGCGTTACAAATAATGAAATTAAAATATATTTTATGAATTTACATAGTATATTATACTGCTGACGAAAAAATGATGAGAGGTCGTTGAACTCGTAATATAGTAGTCCTGTTATATTAAAAGTTCAACGATCTCTACTAACTAATATAATTACATCTATCCCTACCCAAATGGTTTCATAGTAACATGCGTTAATCCTATCCATTATTGGATTGCCGGGTCTTCCCGGGTTGTTAACGCTATGCAGTCAGGACATTAATAGGGTAATGCACTTATAAAACCGACCATGCAGACAAGAATGATTTGTTTTGTTGGGTTGGATATTAAAAAAAAGCCAGCAGAGTTATTAACGTCACTATCATTCCCACCACACCAACTAATCTTAAATGCTTGTGCTAGGAGACGGTTCACGGTAATAGTTCAATGGTGGATTAAAATTTACGACCTAAGATTTAGAGACCGTACACTAAATCATTGGGCTTTTGACGCTTTTTAATTATAGACATGCTATGCGATGATTTTATTTACCTTAGCATAGGTGATAAATATTTGTGATGTTTAAAAATTGTTTCTAGGTTGGGAATGAAACTCAGAAGCCGCAAAGCAGCACGATACTTTGACCGCTACGCCACTTGGGTCCCAAATTACATCTTTATCATATCTTCATCATTATCACGATTAAATATCACAAGGTCACTGCTTAAAGCTTACGTGTCCTCCGTCGATCGACATCGCTGACAGTAGCTTTCGACTAAGTTAGCGATAGGTACGCCATGGGATATAAACACACACATTCTTCATTGATAAGAAAAAAGAATAAAGTTATCTGCTACCATTTAAAACATATCTTAGAAAAAAAAAGATAGAAGTCCAAAGTTTATCCCACAAATAAGCTAATCATTGGGGAATTGCATGACATGAGACAAGACGCTAAAAATTTTAAACTTCCACAGTCCCTTCTATCGCCGCTAACGTCGCCCGTCGCTCGTACGCTCTTTCATTATAATTATTTATACATACATATTTATAAATATATATTCTAGGCACACATACAATACATAGTAAAATAGATAAAAAACAATATGTAATATTCAATGTTCTGGCAGCCTCGGAATGGCAGTCACAGTGTAAGACGACCCTCACTAGTTGGAGCGACGACCTATGCAGGTTTGCGGGAAGTCGATGAATGCAGGTGGCTCAGGAACGTGCTTTATGGCAATCTATGGAGGTTTATGTTCAGTCGTAGACTATGTGATGATGTAAATGAATACGTACTAAATGAGTTTTTTTTTATTCAGGTGCATTAGTTGGATTGCTTCTCAGTCTTCTTCTGCCGTACCGTTATGTCGGTAAGTTGCTTATAGTAATGTTTTTCATTTAAACATGAACAAAAATGTCAAGAACATTTTTTGACAAACGAGCATACATTTGAGCTGATGGTACGTCAGGACTGCAGCCTATAAACATACATCCTTAGCAAAAGATGGACGAGCGTCGACCCTACCTACTGAAATGGATTGCCGGGTCTTCCAGGGATGTTAACGCTATGTAGTCAGGACATTAATAGGGCAATGCACTTATAAAACCAACCATGCGAAAGGATGATTTGTTTTGTTGGGTTGAACATTAAAAAAAAAGCTGGCAGAGTTATTAACGTTACTATCATTCCCACCACACCAACTAATCTTAAATGCTAGGATATAATGTGCTAGGAGACGGTTCACGGTAATGTAACGGTAAAGTTCAATGGTGGATTCACATCTGCGACTTAAGATTTAGAGACCGTACCCTAAATTCAATAGGCTATTGATGCTTTTTAATTATAGACATGCTATACGCTGTTTTAACGAACGAGCATACATTTGATATGATGGTAAGTCAGGACAAACAAACATACATCGTCAGCAAAAGATGGACCAGCGTTGCCCCCTAACTACTGTAATGGATTGCCTCGCTACGAGTAAGTGGGTCTTCGGATCCTGCTGGGTAAATGTTGCTCTTCCGAGCTGGTATTCTGTGTTTGTCGGTCGAGCAGACCCATTCTACACGCTGCAGGTGGGACAATAGTTAAAAAAAAGTTAGCACAAATCTTAACTAAAATCCACATGATACAATTCAATCTGGTTCAGTTCTAAGCGTGTTCCAAGCGTTCCAAGTGATTAATATTTTTCTATAAGTCATTATTGTTAAGCTGTAAGTTACATATAAAATATAAATAAATAAAAATCAAATGCTCTTCGTTAGAACGGTTAGATCGATTCAGTTTTTTTTTAATATTCGTGATAGTTTTAATTAGGTTTTTATGGAAAGAAAAAATGTAATAGATATCCGGAATATTGGCAATTTCGTGAAAAATTGTAAAGTTATTATTTCTATGGAGTTCTTGTATGATCTCAAGACCACGATACTAATGGTGGATAATTTTCACAAAAAAAAAACGTCCGTTTGTGATCGTTTTTGAAATTTGGACAAGACAACGCCTGTCGGGTGAGCTAGTAACTAATCAATTTTATCAAGTACCATCTGGTAACAAGAAAGTAAGAAAGAGTACAAAAGCATTGTAGCAATAGCAGAGGGCGGATCCAGGCAGCGGAATACCAGCAAATACAAAACTATTCGACGTTATTTTTAATGCGACATCTATATATAAGTAGGGCAGGTGTTATCTTAAAAGCTGACATAGTTCGACTTAGATTCAAGATTATATAATCAACTTTTTTGCTGCAACATGAATGAGTCATCTAGACCGAGGAAGGACCATGCCCTATAAAATAGGAGCATGTTGAAATGATGTGTTCCATACAGTGAGATCCGGTGATCCCATTTGGAAGAAATTATTACTTGACGATTTAATTAAAACATAATGGGTTCCTTGATTATATGTTTAGTCTTTAATGCCTTTTTAGTAATTAAATGAAGTGTAAATTGGCACAAGGGTAAGTAATAAAAGGTCATTAATTAGGATCGAGGCCTACGTTAATGAACAGGAGACCTTTATACGATGGCTTTGATTCTGCAAGCATTTAGGTATAGAAAATAATTTATATTACTTCTAAATGATAATTTTCCCGACTTGTAGGTGTTATGCTTTAAAAACTTTTGTTGCGTTTATAATTATACAAATATATACAAAATGAATTTAGGAAAAATAGTGCAATTTAAAAAAAACGCAAAGGAAATAAACGCACAGAATAAAGCGCAATATTACATGAGCCCATAAGAAATATTATTGAAAATCCCACAAATTATCTTCAATATCAAGGACTTAATATACTATACTTTTACACTTTTACTACTTTTTACTTTTTTTTTTTTAGGACTTTTTATATATATATATATATATATATATATATATATATATATATATATATAAATATATACATATATTTTCTATGTGCGCATTAGATCTTTCCCGGTTCATACCATCTTAAGCACCTTGTCTGAAATACCTGTGCTGTAGCTCTATTCTATTTTATTTCTGTCAATATCTGTTAACGTGGTGTGCAGAGCTGGAGGTGTGGCCACACTCTGATGAGTATAACCGCGAGCAACCGCTCATCCAGTTCCGGGTCAACGACCCCGGCAGCTGGCACCCTTGGTACAACCGCATCACTGAGTTCCTGCGGGGTAAGTAGGCTCACTTTGTGACGATTTTGATTTTAAAGATTGAAAAGAGAGACTATGTTCATTTGATGGTAACTCTTCATCTTTCCTCGATGACGAGTCAAAGTGCGGTAAAGATGATTGGAGATGAAAGATTTTCATCCGCCGGTATCCTATCGGCTATCATGGATTGCATTGAAACAGCAGAGGTACGTTGGTAAATTCTGCGTCTTCCGGACTAGCCGTCTAACAAATTCGTGCAACTACAGATCCTATCAGCAATTTTTCTCTACCACGAAACTAAATATATAAAATAATATATATACATAATCACACAGTCATAACATAATGAGTGGTATTTAAATAACACAGGAATGATAAAGGAATGAAACATGAAATTGCGGCTTATTTTGATTATAAAAGGGTGAGAAACAAGCACACAGTTCAACTCATGGTAAGTGATTGCTGCGGCCCATAAACACTTACATTTGTTCATTTTATTAATTTACTCTTAATTGCATTAAACTTAACATAATTAAAAGTTTAAGGTTCACAAAGGGCGGACTTAATGCGAAAGGCATTCTACCAGTCAACCCAAGGTGTGATGAGATATTGTGATGAGTATAGCAATAAACTAATTAATAAAAAGAAAAGTCTAAGAATAGACTTCAAGACTAGGGTGAAGGTTGAAGGCAGTAAGTCTCTGTTATGATGATTTCTTACATTTAAGATAATTATATAATGAAGAATTAAATAATATTTATTTTAACTGGCAACGTTTCGAATTCCTTACAGCAATCGTGGATAGGATGTTCTTGGAATAAGTATTGCATTAGGACGTCACCTCAGGTGTTTTCATAAGTGAAAAAGAAGTATTGATCATCGTAAATTATATATATATATATACGTATATATACATACATATATATATATATATATATATATATATATATTTATATATATATATATATATATAAATAAATATATATATTCATCTTTTAATTATTTTGAATTTGGAACACGTATATTATTTTTAAAACTTCTTTCGATTTTGCGCCATTTCACATATTTTTTCGTGTTCATTATAAATTACAATATGGAATGGGGTGTTAAAGAAAATAGGATTGCAGTGAGGATAGGATCGCCTTGCACAAATTGGGTATTGAGCCATCGGTTATATTCCAGACACTTCAAAAGCTTGGTATCAGCCGTATGTTCGTATATCGTACTATCAGCAGATACAACAACACCTCTGTCGAAGACTAGAAAAGATCGGGGTGGCCGCGTGCTGTTAGAACTACAAATGCTGTTAATGCTGTTAAAGCCAGAATTCGTCGAAACCCCAGTAGGAAGCAAAAAATCATCCATATCTCAATTATCTTCCATAATCCATAATTTCGTGGGCAAACAGATTAAAGGCCTGTATAAAAGTCAAAGGGGGCCATTTCGAATAGAATATTTTTTTATTTTTTGCTGACTGATTAATAAATATGTAGGTATAAATTTTAATAATATTACATTACTTCATTTTAAAAAAATACATTTTCATTTGTAACAGAACTTATGGCTGGACTAGGTATATATATAAATATATATATATATATATATATATATATATATATATATATATATATATAAATATATAATTCTTTAATTGCACATTTCATATTAGCTATTCTAGTCTGATTATTAATTATTTTATTGCTACACAATATCACATCACAGCTTGGGTTGAGTGAGTGGCAATAATTGCATCCCTTGTGAAACTCTAATTTTGTTTAGGTTAATGCAATAAAGAGTAAATAAATAAAATTATTTATTCAAGTAAATTAAATTATTTTCATCGATAACATTCACAGATTATGAGACGAACGTACCAGAGGACCCCCACGAGCTCCATGCTCTGTCCTGCGTCACGAGCACCGCATCCCCAACCCGAACTGCGAGCGAGCCCTGAGCATCTGGGCACCCTGTACCGCTGACAACTTCTACGGCTACCGCGACGGAACACCCTGTGTGTTCCTGAGGCTTTCTCACGTGAGTACCCCAAACAAGGTGAGAGAGACGCCCGCCAATGTGCTCGACTGGGGAAGGTTGGTATGGTACAGTGGTAGAGCTACACTGCAGTTTGGTTCTAGCTGCAGAATTAATGGGTCAGTTCGATTGGGGTAGGACCACGCTCATAAATAATACCAGCGTAAAATAGCACCATAACGTTGCTGTGGTTCGTCTCGTTAGTGCAGGGATCCGGAGACCTTTATTACTGGTGACGAGGCATTCCATCTCTGTCCTCAAGGAATCACTTGCCATCAGGTGAACTGTGTGCTCGTTTGTTACTCTGAATGTAATAAATCAACTCAACTGCTGTATTCCATACGGTGAGTGAGGTGGACCATAAAACTGTTACCTAGAAAATTAATGAGCTTTTTGTATAACTAAATAAAATGACTAAATTATATCAGCATCGTTAGAATACAGTGGAACCTCTGTAACGCGAATGTCACAGGAAATGCAAAAGAAATCGAGTTAATGGGTTTTGGATTTATAAAGAATTTCGAGATACAAAGGAGATTTAACTCCAAAATTTTCGACTATCGCTATGATTTCTGGTAATTCCTAGTAAGACGTCATTATATTTTACTAACTGCGAGTTACGGAGTCTCCTTTTTTAAATACGAGTTATCGAGTATAAATGTCTTGTCAATACTTCACAAATCGAAATAACATTTTGTTAGAGTTGTAAGTCTGAATAATTCGAGATAACGCGTATTTAGAGGTTCAGCGATAGGCAACGGAAGTTTTTCGACTTATTGAGAATTACGATTTAACGAGGTTTGAGTTATAGAAATTCCTATGTATAAGTGTTGTATAAAATTAGTGGAGATGATTAAGGGTGAATAAATCACATGTTTTTAGAACGAGTTTATAGCACAACGTCGGCTTCCGAGGTGTGCAATAGAAATAAAAAACATGTAGATAATCCTTTTTTAAGTTTTATATTTAAAATTGTATACAATGACAATATCGCCATGATGGGTGTATGACTTTTAAATTAAATTGAGAATATAGAAATGTAGACAATTTCTTTCTTTATCTTTATTTAAAATTATAATAATGACACCAGTTGTTCTGTGCAGATTCACTACTGGGTGCCCGAGCCCTACAATGCGTCGATGCCACTTGCTGTACCTCCGGAAATGCCGAATCATATTAAGCAAATAATGGTAAGATTTATATTTTTGAAGAAGACCTTCTTTAGGCGCGACTTGTAAACAATTCAGAACTTTATAGGACGGCAGTAACGTATTTATCAAAGCTTTTAAAATCGATTATAGTATTTCATGAAAGATAGAAGATTTTTTTTATTCGTAGGAAAACTAACATTATTGCATTCAATTACATAAATGATTAACATAAAAAAGTTATTAAATTAAATGCTATCACGAATCGGCCCCAACTCAACATAGCATATGTTGCTACAAACAACAGTCGTTTGATGACGTCACGACACAACTTCAACATTAAATTGAACATATACTAACTGTATATCTCACAATTTTTTTTATTGTTACATGAGAATATGTGTCATACATACATATAGCATATAATTTCACGCGTACATTACACTTAATTTTCTCATTTCCTACATTGATAATAATGTTTATAAAGTTACATGTTAAGATTGTTTGTTGTGTTGGTTTGTTTAGTTTGGTGTCTGTTGCGGTCAGGAGAGTAAGGTCGAGGTAAGGTTTTCCATCCCAATCCCTAGGAGTGACAAGTGCATTTTGATAGGTCGTTAAGGATGGATGTTGGTATTTATGGGCTACAGTGATCTTCTACCTTCAAGTGAACTGTGTACTCACCGTTGGTTTCAATAAAAACTTAAAACGAGGTTTCATATAATTGGACAATGGACATCTAGAAGGCTCGCAGACTAATCGAGATAAAGCTAATGGCAGTCTCTTCTACGGATTATAGCTCCTGGAGAATGAATTCCTCGGATGTTGCCACTGGCCGTGGGTAACATTGTATTATATACTCTTACTTTTCCCTGTTAGTCCGCGCTAATGAACTAATACTACTGTCGTATATAGTTTTTTTATTAAAAAGAAGGTTAACTGTGCTTTTTGGATTGACCAGTGCGAATGAGCTTAGAATTCTTGTGTTATAGGTAATGGTTAACGACATTGATCAAACGGCGAATTTGGACGTACAGCCTTAAAGTATCGCAGACCCTTAACAATTAGAGCAGAGGTTACCAGACATTTTTTCTCATAGACCACTTTCAAAATTTACCATTTATACCATATTCTCAAAACTCGAATAAAAAAGTGAAGATTAGATCTTACCATGGAAATTTGCTTTGCGGCCGAAAGTAAGAATTTATCGGTTGATTAATTAATTAATTGATTGATGCAAGTTTTTACAGCTAACAGTCGCAGAGTTTTATAAAATATTATCTGCCTACTTTGGTAGGTGAAGTCAAGCCAACATTATAGTTTTTCACTTTTTCACAACCCCATTTTTTGTCACGCCACCGTAGACACCCGACAAGTCGCCATTAGACCCCTTGAGGTCCAGTACTGTGGAAAGTAAGGAATTAGAGTATTGATGTTTCAATTATCGTTCTTGTAATTTGATAATGATGAAATGTTGTGTTGTGATACTATGTCATCGGCTCCACCAGATGCAGCGACCCGCCCACGTGTACGGCGACTACGTGTGGGTGTCGTGCGGCGGTGAGTTCACCTCCGACCAGGAGATCATCGGGCCCCTGCAGTACATCCCCGCTGGCCTGCCGCCCGGCTTCCCCACGGCGCGTCTTCACACCGCCGACCGCATACCGCGCGCCGCTCGCTCCCAACCCGAGTCGATGCCTGGACCCCTTATAGCTTTGCTCTTTGAGAACCCACGACGTAAGGGAAACTATTTTTGTAATATAATTAAACATCGGCAGAGATAGACAGCAACTAGTTTATAGCTCCAACATGAATGGATGCTCCCGACCGAGGAAGGACCGGCCAGATTGGATATGGAAACTCACTTACTGGTGGCAGAATATTACATCTCAATCTCACACGTCTCATCTATATCATTAAGGTAGGTTTTTGATGTCACCGGTACGCAGTTATCATTTACAATCAGTCGAACCGTGTGCTCGTTTGCCTTAATATTTAAAAAAAATCACGTTGGAGGGTAGTCTCTGTCAGTCCTAGAATCTCACAAAGTACTAGTGTTAAAAATTTACTTCATTATCGCAGTTGTGTTTTGCAACGTGAATGTCAGAATCAAAAACAAAACGATGTTTTTACGCTGATCTTCAGAAATTAAAACTACCGCCTTGACTCTGGTTTCCTGCTGATGTTAAAACGCAACATTATACCATTACGTTTGTTTTCTGTTTTACGAATATGTATATATTACAGTTATGTATATATACCAGTTGTAAGTAAAGACCACCATCATATAATCATATCAACTGCGTAGAATACAGTCTTGTAAATACTCCTTTGTACTAATAGAGATGTGATTTATCGCCTAACGTGATATACGCCCTGGAGATGATTAGCGTATCTCTTAAGGATTATCCATTTTTGCTTTTTACTAAATTATGACAATTGCGCAAGATTACTGTACTGTAAAAACTCATTGGTTAACACAAATACATGTGATTAATCGTTTAAAACTGGCATCAAATACACTCTGAGGTTATAAGTAGAGAGTGTATCGCTTATAGGAGATGGTATAAGTTTTTTTTTATAGCGGTAAGAGTAACAAACGAGCACTCAGTTCACCTGGCAAGTGATTCCTGCGGCTCATGACATCTACATTCATCCTTGAAAAGGAATCCTATTGCAGATGCGTTGTCACCCTTGAGGACTGAGATGGAATGCCTCGTCACCAGTAATAAAGGTCTCCGGATCCCTGGACTCACCAGACACAGCAGCATAAAGCTGCTATTTTACGCTGGTATTCTGTGAGGGCGTGGTCTCCCCCGATCGAGCTGACCCATTCATTCTGCAGCTAGAAACAAACTGCAGTGTAGCTATACCACTGTAAGAGAGAGGTTCGGTAGTTGTGCCAAAAAAAGGGGAATCGGCAGATCTGCGATTCACCAGTCGGTTACTATGGCTTCTTGACACGGCCAGGCATCCAGACAGCAAGTTCGTTGAATCCTGGTGAGAACTAACTTACGGTATCCTCGTCAAGGGCTATATTAGTGTAAAACACAAGTCACACTAGTTTTCTGATTACATATAT
Organism: Teinopalpus imperialis; assembly: GCA_029286865.1. Taxonomy (NCBI): domain Eukaryota; kingdom Metazoa; phylum Arthropoda; class Insecta; order Lepidoptera; family Papilionidae; genus Teinopalpus; species Teinopalpus imperialis. The sequence goes on from JAGSMU010000028.1 coordinate 1,963,332, forward strand.
TGTCGACAGGTGGAGTATTAATCAACGTCGAGTGTAGAATCTGGACTCGCGACATCCTGTACGATAGCTCCAGCAGAGTGGGTCGCGCACGCTTTGAAATTTATGTAGAATAAATATTTCCTTCTACTAACGCTTTTTAGCCTGTATTTCTAAATAGAAATATTAATATTTGTCTAGTCTTTATTAAAATACTGTTATGTTACTGGTCTTCTAAGCATTAATATTTGTGACTAACTTTTATTTCTCTAAAAAGTTTTATATATATGTCATAGAGTATATTCTTTGTAAAAGTTTTCATTATTCAAATATCAGGGTTGTCAGTTTACGCGAGGTTATATATTACTGGTATTAGCTGTTATTACGGTTATAAACAAATAATACTTAAATATATGCTTTTTTGTCAACTTTAAAATATAAAAAATATATTTGAAATCTTAGCGGTATTTACTATTATTATAACTTACACTTACTTAAAAATTATATATTCACTGTACAGAACACTGGCTGAATTCTCTCGGCATTGTTATACTCAATCATTGGGCGAAACGGGAACATTCAGTCCTCTCACCAATGACAAGATTAAATTTAATTAAACCTTAATTCCAGGAAACCTGTTCTAAATATGTACATAACGAACCGACATGGTAATAATTGATTTAATCCACTTCAAAAAAGTACTTTTTTTAGATTTCTTCGAAATTTTTGGGCTAATTTAAACTAATATATTTTTACCAATCACCGTTTACAAATACGTTCATAGTTTTGTTAAAAATAATTGATTTTCATTTTATAAATGTTTGCGTCATCGTGCATGGGTTTTCTTTTATTTAAAAATAATATATATGTTTTCGGTATTATCTTCCAACATTAAACAATTGCTGTCAGCAGTACGTGTCAATAAAAAGTAGCCATTTGTAAATAATTTGTGTATTCATATTAAAGAGTTGAAAAAATGTTTGTCAATAAAATTGCTCTAATTTAAACATTGGATCTTATTATGGTGTGAACAGGTAAGGAGGAGAGAATCTTTATGTATAACAAGTGTCCCAAAAAATGTATGAAATTAAAATACTGCAGTAATTAAGAGTGTTAATTTAGAAACCTGCCAATACTTAAGTTTTATCTATATTTTTAGGTAAAGCCGCTTTATGTAATATTCATTATTGACTACGTTAAAAACTTGCCATTTACTTAGTGTTTCCATTAAATGAGCTATTCATAAAAGATACTAATATTTAGTGCAAATGTTAATATTTCTCTCCTAGCGACGATCATCATTAGTTCAGTATGGAGTTTAGATGCAATGATGAGGTACACATCTTTGTGTATAAGTATCACCAAAATGTAGGAAATTATTTGCAGATAGAGGAAGAACTCATTTTATATTTAGATTATGCCGCTGTAGATGTCAAAGACTACTTTTAAAAATGACGATTTATTAACGGTGCTAATATTAAGTATTTTATTTATAAAAATTACAAATATTTTGTGTGATTTCTTTTATCAGGTCACACTTGTAGTTATACTAGCGCCATTTATTTTAAAATTAAATTGTTTTTGTTGAAATAGGATTCTATGTGGTTATTCGTGTGATTTTTCCTAATAAATAAAATGAATATAAAAAATTGTATTTTAATTCAAAACCATTAATTCACACATAACATACAACACAAAGGCTTAATGATAGTTATACACTAACATAAAAAAAATATGCAACTATATAAGAATAACTACATTTATGGATTTTATCGTTTTTCGCTTTTATAATTTCCCGAGGTTGAAGTGTTTCAAAGTATTCTTGTTCACGGGAAGACCGAGGTGTTTAAGGTGCATATACCATGATAACCCAGTCAACAATCAGCTTTTAATTAATAATTTTTCATCCGATCTATGCAGAAATAATCTAAGAAATAAGCCTACAGTATATAAAGGTGCTGTAGTTCTATGCAATTTAATATAAGTAATCACAGATTCTTACTTGATAGGAATCGACGTTCTTTTGTGACTTAGTGTGGTAAATAGGATAATATTTTGTGCATGTTGTGAAGGTTAAGAGTTAAGTGCTTGTTCTTCAATTTGAAATTGCTATTGCTTAGACAGAGATAAAATATTTCTCTTTGTTTAACTCAGTTACGTAGGTACAGGAAGAAGATTGAAAATTATATTATTATTCAACAAAATACAATTATATTTATTAGACTATTATTTTATATTCTATTTTAAAAACAAAAAAAATAAGTTTAAATATATAATATATACTTTAGTTCCAATACGTATTTCCTTCTGGTAACTTTGTGATCATCACTTTTTTCAGTTTCTTTGAAATAAGTTCTTAAGTTGTTAAGGCATTTTAATCAAAAAAATCTCAAATAAATATTGAAATAATATTGTATATATATATATATATATATGTGTATATATATATATATATTTATATATATATATATATATGTATATATATCGATTGAGAGATATATGTATGTAACAAGTCGGAACCTGAAAAGACAGAAAAGCCTCTATTTTTCATGTCAATATCTCAACTAATTTTCCTGCATCATTAATCGGAACTATCGTGAAATATTATTATAATTATAATATACGGGTAGGGTACGTTGGAGTCGTACTTAGATCGTAACAATGTTTTTTCATCTTACAAACATCTACGTCCAAAACCAAAATACTATTATGCAAGTACTAATAATATATTCTTCAGGGCTACCAAACTGGGGCACTTTTTCTCGACGTGGCGAAAGCTTTCGACAAGGTCTGGCACAATGGGCTCATATACAAACTATATGAGCTCGGTGTGCCAGATCGACTCGTACTTATCATACGAGATTTTCTCCGAAATCGAACCTTTCGTTACCGCGTCGAGGGAACGCGCCCGAGGTTCACCCCATTTGTGCCGGAGTACCACAAGGCTCTGTCCCTAAGGTCACTCATACACACTCTACACCAACGACATACCGCGCACTCGCGGTGTAGAGCTAGCCCTTTTCGCCGATGACACCGGCCTCTACGTGTCTGGATTTAAACCAGACGCTATTTGTAAACGCCTCAATCTGCAGCCAATACCTTAGGAAATGGTTTCGGAAATGGAGGATCGAGGTTAACCCACCAAAAGTGCAGCCATTTACTTCTCTCGGCGCAACAAAACGCCGCATCTCAAACTATAGAGTTATTTGATCGTCCAATCCCTGGGAAAGACAGTCAAATAATTAGGCGTCACATTAGATGAAAGACTCACCTTCGGTCCGCATGTCAACCGCGTACGGAATCGAGCAGCGTTCGTCCTAGGTCGTTTGCACCCGTTACTTAATAAAAATAGCAAAATGTCCCTGCGTAATAAAATTACACTTTACAAAGCGTGCATCCGACCCATAATGACATACGCAAGCCCCGTCTTTGCGCATGCCTCCCGCGTCACATTCACCGACTTCAGGTAATACAAAATCGTTTCATGCGCAAGGCCACCGGTGCGCCGTGGTTCTTGCGTAACGAAAATCTACACATAGATCTTGAGCTGCCGACCATAGCTCAGTACCTGAAGCAGGCTTCTCGCCGATATTTCGACTCTGCCGTCACACACCGAAGCCCTTTGATTGTAAGTGCCGCCACTTACAATCCCATCGCGAATCACAGATTTACCCGCGTCCGTAGGAGACCGAGGCACGCCCTCGACGACCCTGACGACGCAACCACCAGGGCCCAAGCCCTTCATAAAACACAACACACAAACATTGCACCCTCATATCGCCCCGCCGACGGCGGGGCGTCGCAAATAAAGTTATTCGCGATACCGCCATGTCACTGGCCGGTTCTCTCCAGTCCATACAGATAGAAGCGTTGCTGGAGTTTCTTGCGCCACTTCTTCTCCAGCGCCCACGCATTCTGAAGTGGTGGTACAGGTAGTTAATAATAATAGTGATATTAATTAAGATAATCCTCTGTCAGAAGCAACTGACCGAGCCGAGGTTCGGCCCTCTTCGGCACCCTCGAGTCAGACGCTCTCGCGAAACAGGGTAACGGTCCAAGCCGAGGCTCTCGGGAGCCCTTGCGCTGGTTACCCATATAGAGGTCTCGACTGAGAGCCGTAAGCGCTCGGTCACCTCTCAACCCGGTGAAACTGTAAAGCCCTGGGGCTAACAGCGGCCACCAGCCCGAAAAAAAAAAAAACTAATAATATAAATTTGCAGTGCAATGATGGACTCATATGTCTTTGTTTTTTCCAGCTCTGTCTATATTGTGAGAGTTTAACTTTTTACTATTTTCTTACACAATATTTTAGTCAATTTTGAAAACTTTTATACATATTATTTTTCATGTAATTTAAATAATGTTTCTTTGATAATAAAAAAATATTTATTGTAATATTAGTAGCATTTTGATTAAAAATTGCTAGCAACACCGGTCAGCTGTCGAGGAAGAATACAATTGACATTTCTCATTCTGCCGAAAGCATCGTATTAAAATAAAATCTGTGTTTGCTGTTCACTTGTGAATTTGTTCTTGAATATTATTTACATTACGTTTTATATCCTTAAGCAGCGTCTTTAAAATGGATTATATTAGATTTTACGTCTTCTTATCCGTAGCATGCAGTTCTGTAGTAATAGGTAAGTGACTCGAGATGTCGTGTTGCAAGTTCTTTGTTACTTTTATCGCGTTACGTAGTCCGAGCCGTAATGTTTTTGCGTTGTCGTTGAAGTTTGAAAGCTATTTGCGCATTAGATGTTAAAATCGTGATTCGTATCTACCGTCGTTCTTATTGTATTTCAATTAAAACAAGTTTATCCAATTTTTCCGCAGGTCAAGGAGACGTAACGACTAACGAGCCGGTTACCATTAATTTAAGAGGGGCACCAGATAGTCCTGCCAGTGTTGGTATTTCAAAAAGTTCATCAGACACTCCTGTTTCCGTGGGCGTACTAGGAGTGTCCTCCGAATCTCGAATTCCATCCGAATCACCCCTCTCATCGATTCAACCAATCCTTGCATCATCCGAAACACCTATTCCGTCGTCCTCCGCGCCGGACACAACTCTGGTGTTAAATCTTGAATCAAAGAAAACAACCACTACCACTCCTGCACCGACCACTAAGCCCCCTACTACGATACCTCCAACTACTGATACACCCGCTCCTGAACCGAAGCCTACTCCAGCACCAGGCCCTTTGCCAGTGCCTACCCAGGGCACATGGTATTACGCTGACAAGAGCACCAATGTTACATGTATCCTGGTGCAGTTTGCTGCTCAGCTGAATGTTACATACACAAAGAATATCAATAACAGTAAGTCAAAATTTTTTTATTAGCAATATTGAATGTAAATGTGCCATAAAACATGTATAATAACAAGTATATAAATTAATCCCAAGAAATTAAAGTACCATATTGATTAAAAAATGCTGATGTGCAGAACTTGAATTGCTATTGTAAATCCCTTTGCATCATCAGCATTTATACCAAATAATGCAGATTTTATAAAGGATAAAATTATATATGTACTTTATTATAATAGTAACAGTACCAGTTTATTGCAAAACAACTTACCTTTAATATTTTGGCAAAAGGTGGTGACTCAGCTTTTGCTGACACATTACTACAGTACCAGATAGTATGTTTTTCGCCAATCCTATCTCCCATAGATATTATGCTGGAGTCATGGGTTGAGGTTACCCCCATTCACTATTTTTACTAGTTAAATTTTGCAAGAAACAAAGAAAATGTAAAGTTCTGTAAATGTTTTACAATTTATGCTAAAAGGCTTAAGATTAAGAGCTTTTTAAAACAAATATTAAAATTAACACATCTACTATAGAATATGAAGTTACTTGCACTATCTTGACACAATGGTGAGATGCAAGATGTGCTGAAAGATGATGTTAATATGAGATTTAATATGGTTGAATATATGATTAGTAATTTCAAGTTTATGGTAATTTTACAGCATATACTATAAATGTGAAAGTTTGTTATTCAATCACACAAAAACAACTGAACAGATTTGAAAGAAATTTGACAAATGTATTGTATATAACCTGGATTAACATATTGGATACTTTTTATCATTGGGATAGCTTAACAACTGTTTTTGATTTATGTTAAATTTAGCATCAGCCATAGATTTTGTCTGCATGGACTTTAGAACTAGGTCTACAGGGAAATGAAAAATGTGTGATGAAACATTGTATGAGTTATTATTTTCCATCTGTATGTGTAAGTTTTGGGCACTCCTTGCTTTTCATTTGTTCTGCTTCATATTGGTTGCTCGAGAGTATCAAGTGACCAAAATTTACATGTACTGGCAGAAAATTAATAAATCATACAATGAAATCTCACACATTTTTCATTTCTTTCTGGACCCAAATTTTGAAGACTAACACACAGACTGAGTTACGTACAGATGCTACTAGATAATAAATTGTACACCTCAAATTGCATTTCACAATCAAACTGCAGTGAAAGTATGTGACATTGAGTCTGCTATACAAAGAGTTACCTTGAAACTTTTAATAATTCTGTTACAATGCAGTTTTCTTATGTTAAATATAAATATTTAATAATTCTTTAGAAAAAATATATCTTCATGAAGGCAATGTGTTTTGCACAATCCTTCAATATATGTTGTAGGCCAGCATGTGCCTAATGTTGGCCCCTATGCATTTACAATGGCATAATAATATATCCTACACAGTTGATGATGTTTATTATAGATTATTTCAAATATGTTTTTGCAGGAATGAGTATCAAACATACAAACTATCATATTTATAAAATAATATTACTTATTAGGATATTTGATATACATGTTTTAATCATGCAAGCACTTTTATATTTTTACTGGTATATTTTTTTTATTAGTATTCCAAAAATAAATGGATAGTACAAGGCTTCATTGTTATGGGATATTGTAACTTAATTACCTGTCAGTTTCCTTAACTGATGTCTATAATGTAATGACATTTAGTCCGGGATTATACATTTTTAATCTATTATGTAATAAATATCTTGCCAAGTAAGTTAAGTTAATAACAGCTTATATATATATTTATATGTATATATATATATATATATATATATATATATATATATATATATATAGACATTATTGAGCATAGGCTTCCTACCTAGAGAAGGTGTTGGAGCAAAAGTTTGGAAACGGGGTTCACTGTATTGGCGAACTTCATGTCTCTCAAATATATTTTATTTCATTTATATCCTAGACATGCAGGTTCATTCGTGATGTTTTTCTTTCACTGTCAACCATATGGCAATTTTTTGCAAAACACAAATTCATTGTCGATCAAACTTGGTTTGCATGCGTACCTAATAATTTAGTACGATACATACGATTTTTTTTATGAATTGTTATTCTAAATTGTCGATTTTATAAACTGGACATGGGTAGAGTTATCAAAATGATAGTTGCCATAATTTAAACCAAAAAAAGTTATTCTCCTAATGCAGACAGCATTCTGTCTAAGATGTCAGCTGGTGACAATATTGCACCGTTTGTCAGTAGCAGCGGCACTATTGTTTTATTTAATTTAATAATATTCATATGAATTAAATTTTGTTCTCTTGTTTGTTAGAGCAATTATTTTATGTCATTTATTGAGACCTAATTCTTCTTTTTAACTTACTACACAAGATAAGAAGGTGCCCGAATCTTTTTTTTTTTATATATTTTGTTACAATATCTGGGGCTGATATGTGTTATTATTTTTTTATTTATTTATCCATCTTTAATAATAAAATAAAGTATTAGATACACATATCATGAATATCACCATAGCATGAAAGAGTAATAATATATCAGCTCTCTTTTGTTTGGTGAGAATGTAAGGATGGTATGAACGAATTACAAGGAACAAGACATCATCATATCCATTCATAAGGGTCCACAACACATGTCCATCTTGAATATTTGTAGAGGATGGGTGTGTTATAGACTGCAGCCGTCACTTACCAACAGATGAACAATGTTTGCCAAACCAAGTATTATTAAAAAAATGTGACATGCGTATTAGGTGTTACCAGTTATCAGGCTGTACCACTTCAAGTATACCTCCCATATTTGGCCGTCCCATTAATGTTGCAGCTATATAACAACTGCAATGTGGCTTCACCATTGTTCATGTTGTCCTCGAAGTCGATTTCGACCACGGCGATATCTTTCGAATATTGGCAGATGACATCAACGGCGCAGAATATTTTTATAATGCCCCAAGAATTCCGATGTAATGCAGGAGCAATAAGATCGGAGTATGTTTCGGATTCTGTGTCAGGGACACAGGATATAGACACAACACGCGCATACTCGAAAACATTTGTGCTTAACAAATATTGTTCCTGGGCTGGATTTCGAACCCAGGACCCGCGACGCAGCAGTCAAGCACTATACCATGCGGACTTCACCTACACTGTGTTCACTTAAACTGTGTGCTTCTTGTTAAAAAAAATGTATTTTTGTCTTCGAGATCGACGGGTTTTGTTGTATCGGTTTTTTTTTTATTAATATAAGGAAAAATGTTAACGATAATGCAGTTGTTCCGATTTAAAATAACATTGGTTACTAAACAGGTTTTATTTGGACGTGATATTAACACGTTTTTTTTAATGTATCGAGAGCGATGGTACGTGATTCCTGCGGCCCATGACGCTCACATTCAACCTCGATTAGGAATCATAATGCGGACGCCAAGTTACCTCCCAGGACTGTGATGGAATACCTCGTCACCACTAATAAGGTTAAGCGTGAAGTTGGTATTGTGCAAATCCAGGATTATGGGGTGTTTGAAGTCATACGAGTGTGGGTTTATTGTCGGAATGCGACAAGGAAGAATGTATTTGTTTTATGTAATAACAAGTGCACAAACAACCCGGCGGTATGCGGTAGTCACGTGTGGTTTAGTGCCTCGCTCGATTAGGTTGCGGGTTGTAGATTCGATTCCCAGTACAGGCGAATATTTTTACAATACGAACAGTTGGTCTTCGGGTCTGATGTGTCTTTATATATAACTTTAGGGATCTCAAAGTTAATCTGACGGTAAATGAGATCCGCCATCAATCTTAGCTGTGTTGTTTATTGTTAATGGGTCCCAGAGTATCTCTCCACTTGCCGTATCAAACACAACTTGATGTGTTTCGCATGCCGGTGTTCTGGGCGGACGTGGTCCTTCCCCAGTCGTGCTGACTAAATCATATTGCAGTTGGCTGCATTATCTTGATACTAGCTTCTATGAATACGGTTCTTCCCCATTATTAATACTCGACTACGATAATACTCTAGGCTTGGACAATGTATGACTACACAATAGTGGAATGTACCACTGAGCTCATTTTGCGATATACAGCGTGTCACATTTCGTCGTGTTATATTATTTTTATGTCCCAAGCTATCGTGAATAAATTATATATGTGGTATCTAAACTTTAATTAATATCAATTAATATATTACGTCTATATACTATAAAAAAAAATAAGTTTCGTTTTTGCACCCGTAATATATTATCTGCTCAACCCAAAGGTACTCTGGCAGGGAATGAATGCCTTTTGGCATAAAGTCCGCCTTTTTGCTTTACTATAAATTACAGCTGATAATGCGAATGCGAAGCCAACTTAAATTAGTGTGTGGGATAAAGAAAAAAAGCAATAACAGATTTAAGTATCATTATTTACTCACTCATATAGAGGTAATGTTGCTCGAAATAAAATCATTGCGGGAGATTCATTTCAAACTCCGCCTGCTTGGTTCATATAATACTATAAAATTAAACAGTAAAAATCAAAGTAATTAATATTATTTATTCATATCCTACTAAAATTATAAATGTGAATGTTTGTATGTCTGTTACTCAATCACACGAAAACGGCTGAACGTATTTGAATGAAATTTAGCACACAGATAGTCTACAACCTGGATTAACATATAGGATACTTATATCTAGGCAAATTAAAGTATGTATGTATACGAAGACGATGCAGATGCTAGTATACTTATATAATGTATATAAATCGTGATTTTTTACACAACTAATAGTTGGGAAGGTTGATTCTACCGAACTTACACGAAAACTTGTTACTTTTTGCAAGCAAGATTAAATTACAATCAGTCTAATAAAAGTAACATGTCAAGCGGTATAAAGTTAGCCGAGGGTGAATCAACTGTCCCTTATCGACCCGCGTGCGTACATTTCATGATATAATAAATATAGGAAAAGCATAAATAACCCTCTGTTGGACTTAGACTTCTTATCTTATTACAGTGGTAGAGCTACACTGCAGCAGTTTATTTTAGCTGCAGAATGAATGGATCAGCTCGGCCGGAGTAGGACCACGCCCTCACAGAATACCTGTTTCGTCTGGTGAGTGTAGGGATCCGGGATCCTTTATTACTGGCGACGAGGCTTACATCTCAAGGACTGCCTCAAGGGTGACAACGCATCTGCATTATGATTCCTTGTCAAGGATGAATGTAGTTGTCGTGGGCCGCAGGAATCACTTACCGTCAAGTGAAATGTGTGCTCGTTTGTTGTTCTCAATGAAATAAAAAAAAACATCTTTTCAAGATTTCCCCCGATACATAAAAGTTAATTTAAAAGTGAAGTAAAAACTTCAAATTCATATAACGTTGCGACCAAACTGTCGCAATACTTAATTACTCCATCATTGTCTTTTATCGTTTTCCTAATGCTTTCGTCTCGAATACGTTAATCATAATAAGTATAAGAGAGTTTTAAGTTGAAAGTTTGTACATGAAACTCGTTTATTATAAAATTATTACGATTTTTTTTGTGTACGTTTTAAGATATCGAAGACTTTTTATAATTGCGTGGCTTAGTAGTGGTTTAAGTAAAAAAAAAATGTTTGGATAGACCTTCTCTATAGATAGTCTAGACTAGATAATAGCTTAGTTAGACGACTAGACTGCAATGCGGATTGGCAGAAAACACATGTCTTGTATTTTATTTTTTATTTCTTAAACAGGCATCACGTGAAAAATTATTACTTGTCACTTTTAATCATTGACCATCATTTATATGTCATTAATTTATGCATGTCCACCATATTTATTTATTTTGTTGGTATCATACGGGGTTGTTGTTAATTCGACGTATTCCCGTTAGGAGGTGATAGGGGTGACTATTTGTGATAATTTTTACCCCCATATGCATTATGCAAAAGTGAACCATTTTTGAGTTATCGAGTTTTTTAGCATTTTTCAAAGTAAATCAAATATATTGGTTAAGCTAATTTAGATATTAGTTTATTATTATATACACACACCACCCACTTTATTAACATATTTAACTCAATTACATATAACCCTGCTTATAGTATTATATAATTAATATATAACAATATATTGGTTTAGCTCATTTAGATATTAGTTTATTTCTATATACACACACCACCCACTTTAATAACATATTTAACTCAATTACCAATAACCCTGTATATAGTATTATATTGTTATTATTTAACAATTTATTGGTTTAGCTCATTTAGATATTAGTTTATTTTTATATACACGCACCACCCACTTTAATAACATATTTAACTCAATTACCAATAACCCTGTATATAGTATTATATTGTTATTATATAACAATATATTGGTTTAGCTCATTTAGATATTAGTTTATTATTATATACACACACCACCCACTTTATTAACATATTTAAAGTTTGTCTGTAAGGAGATCGCTCCTTAACCATAAGACCGCCTTGTTGAACCTACTCAGTAATATTTTTTATTTTTTCTATTTCCTTTTTGTAATTTGTTTTTATTATATTTTTGTGGTGTACAATATAGTATGTATAACAATAATGCAAATGTCCCTACAATTTCCTTCATCACATGGCACGCTTAAAAAGCCAATTGACAATTTCTTTGTCGGCACCGGGGATCCAACTGGGTTAGCTTATTGTGAAATTAACAGCGAGCGTTTAGACACTGAGCTACTATGGTTTAAACGTAAGCATTAGCCACGTTACCTACTATTAAAAAACCCGTCTGGGTAGATTTAATCTGTAGAAATGTCTGATCTGTTCTAGGCGTCAGCTACTTAATATATTCATAATACCTTAGTAGTGATAGAGCCTATTGCAGTTTGGTTCTAGCTTCAACATGAATGGATCGATCGAATCGACCCGAACAACCGACACAGTTTTCAGGGAAGGATGAGAACGCATGTGCTTCTTGAATATCTTGAGGATGGATTGACATGTCACTGACCGCAGTGTTCAGTTACGATCATATGTACTGTGTGCTTATTTATCACCCTTTATATCATAAAATATAGCCAGGTAACCGATTCTCCTCCACAGAGCCGTCATAAGTCGTAAGTGTTAGTACTCTTTTAAATCGATATCGGATCGGATAACAGTAAACAAAATTGTAAATTTAATCGCTCTAAACTAGCGGTTGGTTGTCACTGGTAGCTATTTAGTTGTTTTTTTCTTCTCTTCAAATGCTGCTTTAGTTTATTGAGTTCACGCTGTCGTCAAGATTCGCGTACATAGATAATGAACAAAGTAGCGTGTTTGGTCTCGTCGACGTCGCGCGTCAATTGGGTTCGGCTGAAAGCGTGTCACGCTGTCGAAACGTCACGTCGCGTCACGTCACTTTGCATCCATTAGCCGATATCCATGTCGTTTGCACGTCGATATCTTCAACTAACGTGCGACGATATTATTAGGGTTTGTTATTTTGGGAAATAATGTCACCTGTTGATAGATTGGAAGGGCGGGTAAAATATTGGTTTTTTATAAAGACTCTTCAGGTCGAGCCATACTCTAGCTAATGTCATGGATTCAGTATTAATACATTGGCTCAACTAAATACCGGCGTAACCTTGCTGTTTTTCTAATGATAAGTGTAGGGAACTGGAGACATATTACCAACTTAGTCTTCAGGGGTAACAGAGTATCTTCGTTCTTTATTGAACATGTACATTAGTACGTGGTAGAGCTGCACTGCAGTTTGTTTCTAACTGCAGAATGAATGGGTCAGCTTGACAGGGGAAGGACCACGCCCTCACAGAATACCGGCGTAAAATAGCAGCAGCAAAACGCTGTTTCGTCTGGTGAGTCAAGGGATCCGGAGACATTTATTACTGGTGACTGGGCATTCCATCTCAGTCCTCAAGGGTGACAACGCGTCTGCATTATGATTCTTCGTCAAGGATGAATGTAGATGTCATGGGCCGCAATCAATTAGCATTAGATAAGTGGGTAAAGAGCGAGTGCGTCTGTGATAACGCAAATGATTACGGCACTAAAACATTCTGCGCAGTCGTGCATCATCCATGTTTTTTTTTTTAATATATTGAGAGTAACAAACGAGCACACAGTTCACATAATATTAAGTGCTTCCTGCGGTCCATGACATCTACATTCATCCTTGACAAGGAATCTTACTGTAGATGCGTTGTCGCCCTTGAGGTCTGAGATGGAATGCCTCGTCACCACAGTAATATAGGTCTCCGGATCTCTGCATTCACCAAATGAAACACACCGACATGCTGCTATTTTAAGCTGGTATTCTGCGAGGCCCTAACCCGGTCGAGCTGGCTCATTCATTCTGAAGTTAGAAACAAACTGCAGTTCAGCTCTATCACTGTCAGGGATATATATAAGATACAAACAGAGCCGGAGAAACCGACAATTTGTGATGCATTAATATTGTTCCTCGGCTGGTAATCGAACCCAGGAGCCGCGACGCAGCTGCCAACTTCTCGCCACTACACCACGGAGTCGTTATAGATCTATTTCGGGTGTGTGTGATCTTTTGTCACTCCTAATATTATGTAAAGAAAAGAAAAAACTGTAGTACATGCCCTCACGGAATTACAGCGCATAACGCATATTTCAATTGCAAGACTCGGTTGTTGGGTCCCTATCGGAGCGGACTCATTCTTAGGAATCTTAGAAAATAGCTGAAGCGTGGCTCTAGCACAACAAAATGCACGCACAAGTATCTGAAAGTATTATAAGTTGGTACTGCTGTTGGTATGCTGCAAGGGGATTATTCTGAAGCTCTGTTAGGAATTCTTTTAATCCAATAATACAGGTGTTTGAATGAGCACTCTCTGTTACTCTGTGTTTAACCTATATCTCTGTCGGAGATATTGTTTTTAAATATAGTTTGAGCCGTCACCTCATTATCTACGGGCTCGTGTATTGGTGAGCAGCTGGCTGCCGAATTCCATTCCTTGGTTCGATTATCAGCCGAGGAACAATATTTGTGCATCACAAATTGTTGGTTATCGGGTCTGCTCGTCTTATGTATGTCCCCAACACTGCATCGAACCTTCCTACGATCTTATTGCACGCGATGGCACGACGAGTTAGTGCGCCTGTTTGCGCAAATGCTTACGGCAAAATAAAATATTCTACGCATTTGATATCATATTATATATATTAGATGATATTGATATAACGCATTCAGGGTGTTGATGGGACTGCGCGCGTTCTGCAGTGCCTCCGGTATGTTTCCTGGAGCGCGGACTGATGGTTTCCCCGCTGTTACTCGTAAGCGTTGCTCCTCATCACTGCAACGTTTGCGAACCAGCTCCAACAGCATCCTGAATGTGCTAACGGATCGGTGGGACTCCCAGATCCTTAGGCATTGATTGCAGTTGCACACATAGTAAACAATGTCTTGAGGGTCTGGGTTTTAAGTGTAATTTTAAGTTGATTTATCTTTTTTTTGTTTTCTTTTTATGTTACTAACATTAGTATGTAAGTAAATTTGTTACTAACAAAATGGGCAAAAACCAGAAAATAAATATTATTATTATTATTAATATATCGCCGTGGTCGAAATCGACCAGCAACCGGTCACTAACCACTAGATCATGCGGCCTTTAATGTATATAATAAAATTGTAAACATACTGTCTGTTTGTCTGTGTGTTTGTGCACGCTAATATCCACTAACGGCTGAACCTATTTGGAATTGGTTCACAGTGATATACTGAGGTAAACTAGGTCTAATACTCACGTTTGTTTGGTTGACATTAAATGAAAAAGTATATCAATATTTTGAAGTAGATTCGGGCATGACGGTACACAAGTTGATAGAAAAATCGTTACTTGCTTGGTCGTCATAAATCATTGAAAAAAAAAGGATTTAAAAAAAACTAGGTATCACGCGCAATTCAGCCTTGGGTTTTGGAACTATTTTATGCATATCTACTAGCGGGGGCAAGTAAGGGTTATGACGGATTAGCGCTGACTAAAACCTCCTGATGTTCAATCTTTGCCGCTTATAAGACCATGGAAAACGAACATCCGCAGTTCCACCAGCCCAAGCCTTAGTCTCTCTTAGACGTGATCGGTTACGGTCTACCGATCACGTCTAAAAGAAACATAACCTAGTATACTTTAACCACTTTTATTAGTCTGTCGTATTTGAATAGCACAAGCATATGATTGTTGATGAATGTCACTCGCGCATTGTGTCCAGGCGTGGGCCATTGTTGTCCACTTGTGAAGCGTAGACAGGGTTAGGCATGCAGCTATTGCTGGGCATTGTATAGTTTTGTAAATATACATATAGTTTGCCTTTAGATATTGCAATAATGCACGCTATATATATATTACGCTAGGGTTTTTTAAATTGTATTAAGGATGACAAACGAGCATATAGTTCACCTGATAATGGTGATTCCTGCATCCCAAAATTCTCACATTCATTCTTGAAGCATTATGGTGATTTATTGAAGTAATTGTTTTTTAATGAAAAATCAATTACTAATAAAACACTAAATATAAAAAAATACATTTCATAAACTAAATTTTTCTGATTAAAATCGAATTCGGAGTAATTTCGGTAGGCATATGATGTTTTAACCGCCATGTCACAAGTTCTTCAAACGTAATAAAAATAACTTTTATTTTAAGTTTGTTTTTAAACGGGTTTCACGGTGCACGAAGAAGAAAACAAAAATTAAAGCGTCTTATATCTTTGAGATAATTTCAACAGGTTCATAATGTTTTTATTTCATTAATTGTTGTTAAGTACCGTTGAACGGAACGTGACGGTGTTACTATAGTGCCTCTGTATTTGCGCATATACTTAAGGCACTATAAAATATGCTGCGTAGTTGATGTCGTCTAATAATAGATAACCAGAAGGAAACGCCGCGGTCGTAATCGACCAAGAGGACATCATAATCATTGCAAGATATCGGATATATGTTTTATATAGAATATATAAATATATATACATAAGCAGCTCACCTGATGGTAAGTGACCACCGCCGCCCATGGACCAACACCAGAGGAGTCGCAGATGCGTTGCCCCGGCCTTTAAGGAGGTGAAGGCTCTTATTTTGAAGGTCCCTAGGTCAAACGTATTGATCAGTGATTTGCAGGGGAAACACTTGTGTTAGGTAGACATGTATCTAGCATCTAGAATTTATGTTTGATATGATAAGGATGTTAACTGCATCGTGTCCATTTCGGATTAACATATTATCTGTGTACAGCACACGTGCACTGTATGAGAAGGCATGTTGCTCACACCGCTTACACGAACAGCCACGTGGCGTAGTGATTAGAGTACCCGGCCGCCATGCCATGTGTCCTATATTCGAATATATACCTAGAAACAATATTAATTAAGAAATGTTGTATCCCCTTTACTACTTCTGAATCTTCCCCCGATCTAAAGTGCATTCGGAATAGGGAAGACTTGTGTGTTATTGTTTGCTTCACTATTATATATTCTGACGATATCGACAAACTCAAAATTGTCTTTAAAAAATATTTAGTGCATCAACACTTTTAAAAAAGTGTGAAAGTATTTATAAAAGCTTTTTTTCAAATTAATAAGTACTTTTGATAAGTTAAGTAATCCAAGCTAGTTGCTCTGCTCGGAATCCAGATGTCTGCTATAAGTGCGAGCGAGAAATTAAACGTTTGCTCTTTTCCATATACTTTTTACATCAGTTTTCTACAACACAAAGGTATCGTAATGGTAGTGTGTTCTAAATACAAACATTTGTGTCACTCATATAGAAATGTTTACATCAAAGCGTTTCGGGAAACATCAAAGACAATGACGTGTTCGACACGAATCATCCAAACGCGTCTGTAGTATAGACTAAACGCAACCTTATATTTATTAGATAAGATTGAATTTTGCCCGAACCTATACACTCTTTTATTGATGAAATTAATGTTACGTGTGATGTGATGAAATATGGAGATTCAGTTTTGAAGAAGTGATTTAGGATATGGCAGATTTGGCTGATCGATATTTTTTTAATTAAGCGATTGACTTCACCTAATACTTCTGATTATTGCGTCACATGGCATTACTATCTCACATGGTCTACTCCACATGGTCTACCCCACATGGGAATATTGCCGATAGTGTCTGTCTGTGTTTACTTATTCAATAATATTCCAACAGTATATTTTTATTATCAATTATATACGATTGTGATGAAAATATCGTCTGTTTCCGTCGTATTACTCATATAGCGGTGCGACGCAACTAACAACGGTTTGTCGAACAGGAAAATCTGAAAGTGGCCGCATTTCACTCTTTTCTGAGAAGTTTACCTTATCCCGCACAGGAATTTTGTAAAACCGTTCAAAAATTTTATAAAATTTGTCCTTTTTTTAAAAAAGAAATTCAAAATTCAGTTCTTTAACAACATTCAAAAATTTAAGTGGACTTTTTTAAAAAATTAACAAAAATGACATTTTTTAAAAAAAAATTTTCGTTAAGTTTTTGAACTGTTCATGAATCATATAGTTGTGAGACATACGCAGTCCAACAACGGTTTCTCCAAGAGTAAAATCTGAAAGAAGCCACATTTCACTCTTTTCTGAGAAATTGTAACTTAACCTGCGCAGGATTTAAATAATATTTAAATAATTATTATACAAAACATGTTTTTTAAAAAGAAATTTAAAATTCAGCTCTGAGAAAATGTTAAAAAAATTAACAAAACGTTTTTTTTTTAAAAAGATCGAAATGTTTCAGACGTATGTTATCCAATGTAATAGTTTACCTTTAACCAAATTTTCACGTTATTTTTACGTTTAATTTTTCACATGACTTTTTAAAAAAAATATCCCGAATCGAAACGCTTCCTGAACCGACGTTTTATCATCGCAAATATATTATAAAACATACCGATATTGTCTAAAGTATATTCACGAACTGAATAATGAAATTCCAAAGTGGCATAACTTTTTAACCTCATACATTTACACACGATTGTTCAAAGGTGCAAGGAACAGCTGTATCGCGGACGAGGTCATCAACTGACTCATCCGCTGGCTCTGTTGACGTTTCCGCCTTCTTTCCTACTGTATATGTTAGCGCACTACACGAATTTTTATAAATACCTATCACCATACCCTTTATGTTATAATAATATATTTTTCCTCTGACACAGCCTGTATGTGTCGGATATGCGAGCGACATACAGGGTGATCCTACACCCACACACGAAAACAATGATATGCATGAATTTATTCTACTATTTTGCAATTTTTTTCGTGAGGATGGCCTCTGTTAGCCTTTTATAGTTTCATAGAGGTGACCGAGTTTATGGCACTCAGTGGAGACATCTGTTAGTGGGTAACCAGCACAAGGGTGCCCGAGGGGGAGCCTCGACTTGGACCGTTACCCTGTTCCGCGAGAGCGTCGTCACTCGAGGGTGCCCGAGAGAGCCGTACCTCGGCTTCTGACTAAGAATTATCTCAGTTAACAACGATATTATTAGCTATCTGCCTCCTCTAATCCTACTGATATTATATAAAGTTTGTATGTTTGTTTGTCAATCACGCAAAAACGTCTCAACGGATTTGAACGAAATTTTGCACACATATAGTTTATAACCTGTATTAACACATTAGATACTTTTTATCACAATGAATGAAATGGCTTAACGACAGTTCAATTCATCAATTCATATTAAAGCCAACATCTGCTCGCTACTTCGTCTTCGTCGTGGACTTTAGAATTGGACTAACACAGACAAAGTTGTGCACGTAAAGGAGAATTGTACAAATACGCGAACTTGAAGTATTTATAAATTTACAAACAGGCTGACAAGGGATCCATTATTGACAGTTTTTAAATTATATTAAAATTGACTGATACGTTAAATTTTTATTTACTAATTTTATTATTTAACAAAATCCACAGCTTTTAAATATATTACAATTCATTCTTATGAGTAAATCTTACAGACAAAAAACTGATTTACAATATTTACCTTACATTATTTAAACAGACGGCAGAATAAAAGCAAACAACTGTTAACATTTAAAATTAAATGAAACTTGTGATACTAAATCACTAGATATAAATGTAAGGATGAAATTTAATTTATTTTTAAGTTTGTGTTTGATTAGATATGTTTATTTGTGTGTATGGTATCCGTGCTGCTTTGTAGCATCAGTTCTTAAATGTATTCCTATTCGTTTGAATAATATCAATGGATTGAAACTTATCATTATAAAATCTATGTAATCGATTAACCACAGAGTTCTGCGCGTGAAGGTAGATAGATGTCTTAGAAACGGCAAACAAACTTGTATGTCTTGTTCGTTTAGTTTTTGGAGCACAGAAGCAGAGGACTCTGTTAATTAAATCTCCACACTTAATAAATACAGCTATTACATAGACCATGTGGAAAAAACATACAGTAATGTACGTCGTTTCTCAAGGCTTATGAAGTTGTAGTACCTGTACGATTTATTATTTAAATCTTTACGATTCTTATATCTGGAGTGACAAACAAACTCACAGTTCACCTGAAGATAAGCGCTAACTAGGACCCAAGATATCTAAATCACTCCTCGACAAAGATTCACGATATGATCCGAGTCCGGCGTCCTACATAGCCAGGGCGGCCTGTTCATTTTTGTCATCGCTTTGCTTTTAAACATTATTACTGTAGAGTGCATCAACCAATAGACTTCGTTTACAAGTTAACATAGAAAGTTGTCATACCTTTTTTTTAGTATTAATTATGAAAGGAGGCTAATGAGAGTTATATCATTCGAAACGTAATGTGACATAGATTTGCACGAAATAATATCATGTCTGCATGTTGCCGTTAAGGTTAAATATCAATCTAATTTGCAACTTTTATTGTAATCATTGTACGTTACAATGGAATATAATTACTTGTCATTTAACAACATGAGAGATAAACAATTTTTTTTTAATATTGGCGGTGCCAAACACAGTTCATATGGATGATCATTGATGATTGAGGCCCATCACATCTACATCCATCCCCAACGAAGATATACGCACATGCATCGGCGTTGTCACCCCTGAGATGGAATGCCATATTTCATTCAGTCCCTGGATCCCTACACATAATAAAATAACATTGCTTTTTAAGGCTAGTGTTGTGTGAGCGTGGATCATGCATACACAGTAGTAAGAACCACACGAGAGAGGAAGACCTCTCTCTTGTGGTTCTTCTGTTCTCTTATGTTCTCTTCTTTTGTTTACTAAGACACCGGGACGTCCAACACCTCGGTCTCCCCTGACCATGAGTGCTGTAAAGCACTAAACGTTGGTATATAAAAAATAAATAAACGCCACAAAAACCATATAATTACTTTATGTCAATGTGTAGTATTCGCGTACATACGTATATGAAACCGATATAATGTTGTGTCAACAAGTTATTTCCGTTTTTTCTTAAATTATAATTTTTCAATAAAATTAACAATTTTATATCAGCCCGGTGTAACTGTAAAACTCCTCGGGCTAACAGCGGCCATCAGCCCGAATAATTAAAAACAATTTTATCATCGATAATGTATTCTCCCTGTGTTGTGTACAACTTTCTCCCACAGTTCAACAAAATTTTAAATACATCAGAGTACTTTCGACTCGAAAAATATATCGAATTAAGATCTCTTTTCTGTATCAAAGTAAAACCCACGCGAGGTGGAGATTCACATAAATGAACTGGAACAAAAAACAAAACAGATTACAGTAGAATAAAGTATTCCCTTTCCAACAATCTTAAACATTATGCCAAAAACATGGGAAGTATAAAATAAAAAAAAAAACATAGACTTGCTTGCCAACCTAATAGTTCACATTACAAACCATAATCATCGTCGTTTAGTCCTTATTAAAAAACTAGAATATTTAGTATTCTTGTGTGTGAGCCGAGTCTTTCGTTTATATTTATTATCATGTTTAGCTGCCTCTCGCAATAACATCACGTGCCGCGTGAACCTCCGAAGGTCTCTTGGTGATTCCGCTTCGTATACAATTACAAATTTCACGTCTTGCATAGGTCAGCGTATATCGTGGACTCGATAATAACAAACGTGAAATCACATTTAACGTGTGTCAAGTGTTGTTTTTTTAAAGTTTATGCCAGCCAGCTTTAGACTTTTTAGAAATTAAATACCTTTGGTCGAGATTTTCAAACTCGAATTTCAGTGCAACGTTTTTGTAACGTTTCAAAATGAAACGATGACGCGAAAAGGACGGAAAATAGGTACTTTGACAAAGAGAGACAAGGCTATTCTATGCTATTTTGTTCTATGTCCGTCTCTGCTGAGGTACTACTTACTATTTTTTTTAACAGCGCGTGCTGCATCAATTATGATAATGCAACAGTAATGGGTCGGCTTGGTCGGGAAAGGACCAAGTCTCTCACAGAATGGTAGCATACCTCTGATGTGTTTTGAATAGTATAGGGAAGGGATACGGGGACTTCAAAGGTAACAAGGTATACCTCTGCCATTAGGGTTGCATCATGAATCTTTGTTGGTATAGTGTTGAAAAGAACCCGGTGTCCTCACTACTGGTATCGAAGTAGTGAATGGATCCTTCGTCAGACTCTATAGAATAATGAAACTATACAATATCATCATCGGTCCATCGCCAGCCTGTCACTTCGGCGTCCTTGTACTGACCTTGTACCTCTCTTCCAGCTTCGTCCCTAGCGTACGTGATAGCCAACGTGCCCGCGAACGCGAGCGTCGTCGACGGCAGCTGCAACACCACCTCACAATGGATGAAGCTCTCCTGGCCCGAGAGCGGCGACTACAGCATCCTGCTCCTCTTCACCGCCAACGAGACCACCAAGAACTACGCCCTGAAGAGCCTCAACATCTCCCTGAACCCTGATATCCTGCCCAACTCGTGTAAGTTCAGCGAGTTATTTTGATTACATCTGATTTGTGTGTATATATATTAAGATAATTGAGACGTAGATGGCCTAATTTTATGATGGATGTAGGCACACAATCAGTGCTCTTTTTCGCTTAAAAAAAAAAAAAAAGAAGTATGGCCTGAAAAAAATTACTTGCATTATTATAAATAATAAATGCGATAACTTATCGAGTTTTGTTTGTTAATTATAACGGGATTCCGTTAATTAGTCAGTTATTTAATAGTGTCGCTTGTAACGACGGCAGTATGGTTGATTCATGTTATAATGTTATTCCATTTACAATTACAGTATTAAAAAAATCCCGAACGTGTAAAATTAATTTTACCGATTTCATCACGGTTATATCTCACGTTTCGAGCGCCTTACAGCACTGCTGGCTGATTGGTAGTTCTGGTTAACTATGAGATGACGCCTTGAAACTCTTCGAATCAACTCCCCTGTCCCTATCAACCACTGCGAAGCAACTCTTAGATAGTAGAGAGGCCGGAACGCAAGTACGAATTAATACACGCGATTAAACAATGGGGAACAAAATGGGGAATGTTCTGAAGGGTTATCTATGTTAGGTATTATATATAGCTTCGGATAAATTCTATTCAAAATTACATCCTCATAATCTGGGTGGTTCGCAAATCGCCACTGCGCGCTTTATGTTTAAATTTTCTGCCACGCACAACTACCCTGAGGAATATGCTTTGGCCAGTGCGGTGTTTCCGAACCTATACGACCTAGAGACCTTCAAGAAAAGAGCCTATACCATCCTTATAGGCCGGCAGCGCACGTGCCACTCCTGCGGTGTTGTCCATGGGTGGGCGGTGATCACTTACCATCGAGTGAGCTGATCTTCTTTTTTTTTGCTATCGTTTGCGACTTGTTGTATTTAAAAAAATATATAAAATTAGTTTTATTCAATATGCAGTATTTGTTAGTGTAAGAAGTTATTGCATATTTTTTTTAAATTCGCGCATGTGTAAGCTTTTGAGGTGCCATTGTTATTGGCCTATAATGTATGAAGTACATCCTCTGTTGAGAGGCGGAATGCAATTTTTATCGCATCGAGGGTGATAAACGAGCACACAGTTTAGCCGATGGTATGTGACGACTGCGGCCCATGGCACCAACATCCATCCTCGATAAGGAACCGTTGTGCTGACGCGTTGTCCACGCCTGGAGACTAAGATGAAATGCCACGTCACCGGTTATAAGGGTCTCTTTGACAGCGGTATAGCTCGTGGAACATCGATGGGGATTGGATGTGGAACTTGTGTGGCCAATCTGGTATTGAGCATTGCAGGATCACCCCCCACTAGATGGAGTGATGACCAATAGTGGCAGGTGGCTTACCTTACGTTCGTACTCTTTGGCAGTCCGTGGTGCAGGTCTATGCAGCACGGACTGCCAAATCATTAATCCACTGCTGTATTCAGCAGTGGATTAGTGATGAGCTGATATGATGATGATGATGAATAGGATATACAAATATTGTGGAGTTCCTGTCCCTATCCACTTTTCTTCCTTCCACTTCCTTGATATCAGCACACCTCCGTTGGAAGCTTAAAGCTTACGATATCCAAACCGTCGCATTCCTACACTTATAGTTCTTAAAAGAGAAGCAGATGGATGCAGCATAAATTGATCGGCTAGACCAGGAGAGGACCACACTTTTGGAAGAAACCGAAACAGTCTCGGTCGTCACCGATAACAACAAATAATAATAAAACTAATATGGTGTTGTCCCCAGCGCTTAGCAACCCAGTGGAACTCTGGCACGGCGTCGAGTGGCAGGTACCGCTCGCCACGTCGTACCGTTGCGTGCCCACCACCCAGCTCAACCTGACCACAGAGATCACGAGCGTGGCCGCCACGCTCAGCCTCTCGCAGCTGCAGGAGGAGGCATTCAGGACTGCCAAGAACTCCAAGACATTCAGTGCTGGTGAGTTTTGTATATGTTATATTGTATATATGCTCAAAGGATCAGCAAGCTGAAGGGGCAATTGACTGATGGAGAAGGAGGGTTCTCGGGTGGAAACCTCCCCACTAGACGGAGCGACGACCTATGTAAGTCTGTGGGAAGTCGATGGATGCAGGTAGTTCAGGGTCCCTGCTCTGTGGCAGTCTGTGAACGATGCATATGTAAATTTTTGGACTAGTGATCGGCTGAAAGGCAGATCATAAAGTATATATTGCGTTTTAACAAAGTACAGTGTTAAAGTCATACCGCTGCTAGTTTCGAGTTGAACCGGGAAACGACCTGGATTTTGGAATCACTACCTCACCAGGAATACCACCGTGAAATAGCAGTATATCGTTGCTGTGTTTCGTTTGGGGAGTGCAGGAAAGCCACGTCATTTCCACGACATCATTCGTTTAAAATCTTACAATCATACATCAAATCCGTATGGGGGGGGGCTACGAGTAGAACTTTTTTTTAATCTGTCAACCCTTTGTATTCGGCGCAATTTTTAATATATTCCGACTAATTTATACAAATAGTGGGAAGTTAAATGAAAAAATATATTTTTAAATAATTAATTGTCAATAATTATTAGGGGAGGCATCCGAGTTCAAAGGGTTAACTTTTTAAATATTCTAAGATTGTTAAGATTGGTAAGAGTGTTTCTTAGTTAACTTAGTTTTAACTTCCTGATCCCGACTTATCTTGTAATTACTTCACCAAAAAAGTGAGAGCTCGTAGCCTTCACAGATTACGTCCGACCCTGCCGACCCGACGATATCGGCGCGTTGCAGGGTTCGACGCCCGGTCAAGGCAGTCCCTTATCGGAGCACGCCACTCTCAAGTTTACTTCCTACGATTTGAAGCCGAGCCATTAGTTTTAGCCATTATTCAGAGTTTTAACATTTCTTTTCATAATATCATGGGGGACAAACGAGCACACGGTGACCAGGAATTCCATATACTTATATGCCTTGCTTCAATTTATGACTTAAAAAACCAAGAAAAACTACGATCTAAATTAATAAAAAAAGGCCATATTTAAAAATATATAAAACTCTTTCGTCGATTATTTGTTTTTTTTAAATAATTTTATTTAGCTTTTATTATTAATTTGTGTTTTGAGGACTGTGGTGATTATATATAGAACGCAATCAGTATTAACTGTTAAAAGAAAAAGAAAATAACTTAAAAAAAATTGTAGATTGGTTGTTTTTTGAATAATTTTATTTATCCTTTATTATTATTAATACGTGTTTTAATTGAATATACATAGAAAATCAGATTTATTAGTTAAAGGAAACAAAATAATACCACAATGTTAATTGTAGAATAAAATCACATTTTACCAAAGAAACTCTTTCACTGATTGTTTTTTACACAATATAACTTATCATTTTGGGGCTCAAGTGATCATATATAGAACATAATCAGTTGTAACAGTTCAACGAAACAAAAAGAGATCTAACGATACACTCATAAATCGAACACGTATTATCTTAAAGCGCAGGTCTAGTATCGCATGTCGCCATGATTAGCGCTGTTAATTTATTACGTTTTGCGCGTTTATCGTACGCGTGCGCCGATAAGCTCTCACCCACATGTGGTATATAGACGATTGAGCAATTGTAACGACTGTATATATATATATATGTATATATATATATATATATATATATATATATATATATATATATATATATATATAGTCGTTAATATATACATATATAAAATTGAAAATGTTTTTCGTTTTTAGATGTTAAATAAAAAACAAAATATCAAATGAATCTCGTTTTTATTTAATGTTAATTTAAAGAGCAATTCTTGAAGTTTATTTATGAAAAACAACCGTTTGCAAATGCGCACCATTCATTTGTTCACACACATTTAACCTGGAGCTAAAATTTTCAAAAACTCGCTGGAGCATCGCTCTTGGAATAAAGTTGATTTCTTCAGTGATTCTTTGCTTCAAAACATTCAGGTTGGGTGTAATGGATTGTAAACATTGCTTTTTAGGTAGCCCCCATAGGAAGAAATCAGCAGGCGTTAAATCAGGGCTCCTCGGTGGCCAATTGATGTCTCCTCGGCGACTTTCACTCTTCCAGGGAATAAATCGTGAATGCTAATGAGTCATTTGCAACATGAGAAGTGGCTCCATTTTGCTGGAAAAAGGTCTTGCAGTTGTAGCCCTTCTGGTTTTGTCGTGGGTCGTCCAAAACAGACTCTAACGCGATCGACGTTCATGCTGGTTCTTGATGTCCTTTTACGCCCAGACGATTTGTCCGGCATTGTATTCCCAGTCTCTTCAAACTTGCACACCCAATGCTTAATTAAATTGGCACTTGGCACATCGTTTAAGCTTTTTAAATTAAAATTTGTCCTGTAGAGACGACGAACAGCAGTGTAGGAATCGTTGTTTTTATAAAACGCTCTCACGCAAAACGCGCGCTGTAATCCCGTGAAAAGATTCATGGCTACTAAACTTAATAAGCCGGCCAAGCGTCCACTTGAGGCCACTCCTCTCCCCCTGCTACCTGCGGTTGGCGCGTATTGGTCAATTCAAAAAAGAAAATAAATCTGAGACACCCTTTATATATATACAGGCGTTCACATTCACTGGTCGACCCCTTTATTAATCCGATCTGAACAATCACAGACCCGAAATCCAGCAATTTGTGATACATAAATATTGTTCCACGCATTCGAAGAATACACGCTTTGAAATATCAACACAATTCAGCACTTACGTATGGTATAGGGAACCGGAGACCAAACAACTCGGGTGACGAGGTCTTGTACACATTCACGCTTTGTTAAGGTAAAGATAGTTAATGTCATGAGCTACATTCTTCATTTACCATCAGGTGTACCGTGTGCTCGTTTGTCACCCCCTAAATTATAAAAAAAAATGTTCTTACTACTTGATATGTTACTTGCGAAGGACTCACAGAATATATACCAGGTTAAAATAACACATTATTGTGCAGTGTTTTGTATTTAATCAGTTATACTGATGAGTCATTGATAGGCAGAGATATTTAAAGAAAAACATGTCAGTGATGCTGTTCGCATTAATAACATTCCAGTTAACCTCTCCAATCCGTACCCAATTAGATAATTAGATTAGATAATTGTTTTTGAAACATTCCTTTAATAAACAGATTGCGACCTCCTTTAGTAGCACACGCGACCTCCCCAGGTGTGGCGTTAGGCTATTGACGCTGATTTATTTTTTATTTTTCAGGCCGCGATTGCAGTGGCAGCGACCTGCCCGACGCGGTGCCCATCGCCGTGGGCTGCGCCCTTGGCGGTCTCGTGGTGGTGGTGCTGATCGCGTACCTGGAGGGTCGCCGTCGTTCGGCAGCTCGCGGCTACCTCTCCATGTGAGCGCCTTACTACAAGGGAGCAACACCGACAGAGTGCCAGAGCTATTATATAACATTAACGGTGACAAACGAGCACACATTTCACTTGATGGTAATATTCATGACGCACCCGCTTTGTCACCACTAAGGAGATGAAGTGTCCGGATCCGCCGCTACCCGCACGAAATACGCTGGTATTCTGTGCGTGCCTCCCCCGTTCGAGCCGACTAATTCATGCTGCAATATGGCTTCACCACTGTTTTGGGATGAATTTATAATACATATTTTAATGATTATAATTCCTATCTGCAAAGATTTTTCGAGTCTCTTGTCCATTTTTGTTGAATAAAATATTTTTCTTATTATATTTTCATAGAATTATAATGACAAGTTATTTTTTTTACTGATTTGTGTGATAAATGTGGACACTGTCTATTGTCATCTATTGTCGCACTTTCCTTGAGGATGAAGGCAATAATAATTCGGGTTGTGGTTATGACACGAATAATTTTATGTTCAAAATGTTTTCTTATAAAACTTAACATCTACACCTTCCTATAGTATTTTTTACCGTTGTGTATATTTCCTTATAATTAAATTATTTTGTTTTCCAGGTAAAACGTGACCGAAGTGTGTCCCGTAGTCAATGTAATAAATATAGATACAAATTAAATAAAGGAATATTATTGGTTACATCGCATTTACGTCCGTACGTCATAGGCACATTAACTAGCGCTGTGATCAAATTCGCCTGCACATGGTCCCTAATAACATTTAAATATTGCTATCACTGAAAATTTTATTATTACAAGTAGTGTGAAGTAGAATTGCTCAAAATTAAAAACAAATGAGATCCTCGGTAGAAATTATTAAAAAAAAACATCGTATAATGTGGATAAGTCTATATAAACATTACACTTGACGACCTATTAGAATTTAATACTGCTTTGTAGAAGTATCCACATTACTTATAGGAATTGTTGTCTCATTATATGCATCATTAACCATAATGCATTTTTATGTACTGCGTTGTCGTTCTGTCATGTTTTTAAACGGCTTGTTTTTAATTTTTTTTTTAAATTTTAAAGTTTGTGTCCCCTATTTCATATATATTTATTTTTTATACTATACTCCTAAATTTATTTTGATAATCGCGGGCGAGAAATGCAAAAACGTCATGATAGGCATGTATGAAATATGTATATTCGATTTTAATTGGTTATTATTAAAATTTTGAATATGGTAACATCTACAAATATACGGTATTAAAGTTTTGAAAGGTGATTGATTAAATAGATCAAGAATATTTTTTTCAACTACCACGATTAGATACCAGAATAGCAGTTCATTTTATTTAGTTTATCCTTTTAACCTTACTGATATTTCAATTATAGTGAGTGCTAAGAACGTTAGATTAGAAATTATCTTTCGGCCTTGTACGGATTTGTAATTGTATTTTGTTTTTTTCGATAAAGGTCAAATAATTTGTAATAACAAATGAGATCCTCGGTAGAAATTATTAAAAAAAAAACATCGTATAATGTGGATAAGTCTATATAAACATTACACTTGACGACCTATTAGAATTTAATACTGCTTTGTAGAAGTATCCACATTACTTATAGAAATTGTTGTCTCATTATATGCATCATTAACCATAATGCATTTTTATGTACTGCGTTGTCGTTCTGTCATGTTTTTAAACGGCTTGTTTTTAATTTTTTTTTAAATTTTAAAGTTTGTGTCCCCTATTACATATATATTTATTTTTTATACTATACTCCTAAATTTATTTTGATAATCGCGGGCGAGAAATGCAAAAACGTCATGATAGGCATGTATGAAATATGTATATTCGATTTTAATTGGTTATTATTAAAATTTTGAATATGGTAACATCTACAAATATACGGTATTAAAGTTTTAAAAGGTGACTGATTAAATAGATCAAGAATATTTTTTTCAACTACCACGATTAGATACCAGAATAGCAGTTCATTATATTTAGTTTATCCTTTTAACCTTACTGATATTTCAATTATAGTGAGTGCTAAGAACGTTAGATTAGAAATTATCTTTCGGCCTTGTACGGATTTGTAATTGTATTTTGTTTTTTCGATAAAGGTCAAATAATTTGTAATAACAAATGAGATCTCGCTGGCGATAACTTGACGTTTTAAATTGACTGTCGTTGTAATTATTTTGATATGCATAATAGTAGAGGGGTGTAGATATTTTATTATATGTATAATGCATGCAAGATTCCTCTATTTGCTCGAAAGCAAATTTTAAATTAAGCAGTGCAACACTGACACTGTAAAAGAGTATAAATTACATAGAAATGTGATGTTATTAAGTAGTTTTAAAGTGAGGTGGGTAGAATATTATCATTTATTAATATATATATATTTTAATTTGAACCAGTAAATATTCTTCTGTCGTAATTATAAACATTTTGATTTGCATCCAAAGATCCAATAAATGTTTCAAAATAAACACTAAATAATCGTCTTTTTAAACAGATTACCATTTTTAAAATAACACATCTGTCCATTTTTAATTAAGTGTAATTAATGCATATGATATTCATTGTAACAGCGGTATCCTGTATTAGGTTTAGTAAAAGTTTATTCTGTAAGAATTAATAAAGACTTGCTGGATGATTTTATTGTTGTTTTACCTCTTACTACCTGCAGTTTTGTTCAAAATAAAACATTGATGAATTTAATCGATGTTAGATTGCATCCATTGGGTTGCCGGTCTGCGAGCAACGTGGACGGACGCGATCGTTGCCATACTGAGAGGTTAGAATAGAAGGTTAGGGAGCTCAAATGAACTGGGTGCTCTATCGTAAATTAAATGCAAGCGTGATTTTTTCTTAATTTTATCTTTGTTTTACGTTTTAATTGCAAACCAAAATCGATATACTTTTATTGCATTGTTTACGTCGTAGATATATTTCCCCTACGGGGCATACAGTAGAGATCTCAGTTCTTCTGATGTAAGACACGTATGGATAAATAAATGTTTTTTATTGCCACACTCGGCTTTTATTTCGAAATGTTACAATAAATACGCACCTTTATTTAATATAATCATTATTATATACAAACTTATGATTGACATCTATTTATTTACACACAATAAACTATTGAACACGACAAAAACGCACCGTGACAATCCGACGAGATTCAAAGACACGATTGAACTGTTGGATATAGAAAAACTTTCAAATACCTACACATGCTAACAAATAAAAGCAAAACTAAAGTTCAATGTCCACATGTTCTAATTGACCGAACAGTTGTTTTATTATTTAAATCAACAAAAGTTGATATATTTTATAACTGAACAATTTCATTTTTGTGCTTTAATTTTCTATAACAATAAAGAAAAATATTTATTTTTTTAATATAATTTTGACATTAATTTTAAAATTGAAAGGTCTGTTTCCCGCTTTAAGGATCTGTCAAACTAAAATAATGAGTTTTGAAACTATCATTGCCTTATGTAGGCATGAATAAGCTAGTTGCAATACGGTTCGATCTATAAGGATGCAAAATTGATGCCAATGCTATTATTTCTAGCAGTCGTTAATATATTAATAGTCTTTCAAAAAATCCCAATGTCACTCGCCGGGTGTCCATCGATGTATTATTAATAACAAAATTTGATTTGTAATTGTACCTATTAAAGCTGTTGTCTACATTAATATAATACAAACTACATGCCACCTTTCCTCACTATGATATATTGGTGAAAACCAAACGAACGTAAATGAAATAAATTGAAGGTTAATGAATAGAGGTAAATAATCTTAGTAATTTTATGTATACTATACAACGGCGAAATAATTTCTAAATACTACGACGAAAATAATAGTGGTCTTTATAAAGGATTAATGTTGTCTATTAAAAAAATATTAAACATAATCGAAATTCTTAATAAATATTAAGAATTTCGATAGTTTGATTTATATTTTGTTTGATTTCTGACAGTTTGTTTATTTTCTTAATAAATGAAAAGGTGTTTCAAAGTAACCATCTATCACTTCCAATGTTTTGAATGGACAGATTTTGACTAAGGTAATTTTTTTTCAGTATTAATATAGTTGTCTGCTAAATTAGCACTAACATAAATCATTAAATGTTAAATTTTTACTATGAAATGAAATATATATGTGCTCTGGTTATATAACAAAGGGCTAAGATATATTGCCTCCTTGGTTACTGGATCAACAACATAAGAAGAAAAAAAAAGTCAAGCGCCGTACGCCGTGCACGGTATACAGTCTAGACTTGATGATAGAGATGTCCTTTTAAATAGCCCAAATTATACTTACATATAAACATACAAGAGTTAACACAAATAAACTAAATATATTTACAATTATCATAAACGTTATGAATACTGGGTAGGTCGAAAACATTTAAGTACGTTTATTCTATGTACATGAGTATTCAGTGTCGCCAACTTAAAATGATGTTTGATGCAGTATATAATATTTACATTATTTAGCCTCTAGCATAGCCTCGTGGGACTTATAAGTAAGGATGACATAACTTGTCATGACATGACTTTGTCTAAAAATAAAATTAAACATTTATTTTTAGACAAAGTCCATTTGACTGTTTGAGTTTTATTTGTATTTTATCATCAACAATGTTGAGGCCAAAAAGTGTGTCAATTATTGTTTGTTTGTTTGACGTAGATCTTTACAATGAGATAATCAGATCATTAATATGAATGAATACACTTTGCTCATAGATTACTTTTAAAATACGCTGTTTTAACATTTGGAGTTTTACGTTTGATAATCGACAATTTCTCAATCAAATAATACATCATTTCCACCGATATGGCACGATTTCATTCTTATATCTATCGCAATAAGGCACATTTAAATTTCAATTTACCTCAATTTTTAATATTACTTTATTTCTCTTGATTAGACTGCATTCTACCTCTATCTATATTTAGATAATAGAAAATTTGAATAGTATCATAGATAATGATTGCTCTAAATACAGTTTTATGATTGAATTTTTCTTTTGTAAACTATCATATATAAATACTTTCTGCTCGATGTGATCGGTATATAAGAGGATACCATAATTTCATTTAACCTGTCAAAGTCAAAGTCAAAATTATTTTGTAGTGACTCTGTGGACATCGCTCTGTTCACTGCGGTATGGGGCACGAGTCCAGTAAAACGTTGTGCAACGCCTCCATCTCGCGCCAGTCCCTAGCCTGTCCGGCCACGCTCACGTCGCGTATGCAACCTTTGAAGTTTTCCCGCCCTTCTGACGTGTCTAACGCACCTTCTGTATAACAAAAATTATCTAATTAATATTTTACCGACTTTTTTAGACAAGTAAAATTAGTAAATATAATTATACCTATATAACTTATTTGCCGTTATATGGGATTATATACAAATATTACATACAATATATAAATGATGCTGATATAATTTCTATGCAATAGTACTAGTAGTTCTCTAGTACTATTTATTAAAAAACAAGTCATTACATTATATCCATACAATATATAGAATTATCAAGTTTATATCAGTAAAATGAATCAATATATTTCTTTTAATCTTTACACTTTTAATTATTAATTAAATTCACTATGATTATTTATAAAGAAGAAAATGTATTAACATATTATTTATTGAAATTAATTATTAACATAGAATATTTACTTATAGAAACATTATAAATGATTAGAAGTCACAAACATAGCGTCAGGTATCAATGCTGGACCAAAGTTATTAATAATGGATATATAGAACAATAAGATATTAGATATAACAACGATTGAATAAATAATAAAAAATCGATACACCTACGCGTAGGTGATTCTATCAGAGGTATTGAGATCTTTTAAGAACAACATACGACTACAACCTACCAATCCTAAAATAAAAGACTATGTATTGACTTTTTATATTGTTGCGAGAACAAGGTTAGGCAAATTAAATAAAACATTAAAACTAGAGAAGACGTGTATCATTGGATTATTAATCAATAATTGTCATAGTTTTATTCTATAAATATTATTATAAGTGATACTGTGAGGTGAACGTACTCCCAACAGAGATAAACAAGTAGAACAATACTTGGTTAGATTAGTTTAAGTATTTAAAATTTACAATTTTAAAATGAATAAATAAATTTAAAGTAAACTTGCCGACCGAATAAACGTAAAAACGAAGCGCGATATATGACATAAACTGCTTGGGGTATATGACATAAACTGCGTGGGGTATATGACATAAACTGCGTGGGATATATGACTTAAACTGCGTGGGATATATGATATAAACTGCGTGGGATATATGACATAAACTGCGTGGGATAATGTCATAAACTGCGTGGGATATATGACATAAACTGCGTGGGATATATGATATAAACTGCGTGGGATATATGTCATAAACTGCGTGGGATATATGACATAACTTGCGTGGGATATATGACATAAACTGCATGAGATATATGATATAAACTGCGTGGGATATATGTTATAAACTGCGTGGGATATATGACATAAACTGCGTGGGATAATGTCATAAACTGCGGGATATATGTCATAAACTGCGTAGGATATATGACATAAACTGCGTGGATATATGACATAAACTGCGTGGGATATATGACATAAACTGCGTGGGATATATGACATAAACTGCGTGGGATATATGACATAAACTGCGTGGGATATATGATATAAACTGCGTGGGATATATGACATAAACTGCGTGGGATAATGTCATAAACTGCGGGATATATGACATAACTTGCGTGGGATATATGTCATAAACTGCGTAGGATATATGACATAAACTGCTTGGGGTATATGATATAAACTGCGTGGGATATATGTCATAAACTGCGTGGGGTATATGACATAAACTGCGTGGGATATATGTCATAAACTGCGTGGGGTATATGACATAAACTGCGTGGGATATATGACATAAACTGCGTGGAATGTATGATATAAACTGTATAATGCAATAAAATTGAAGTAAGATTCACATGCAGCGCAAGGGACACGACATACAACGCAACCAGATCCCAAAAACCAAAAATTTTAAACCGTAGTCGTGAACTTTAGGTGTGGGTATTCGTAAAAATACAGATATAAACATGGTACATCGTGGACACGTAATTATCTATTATGATGTGTGGATGAGCCGGTCTTTGTGAAGATCACCTCGGTACAGTATTGAAATAAATATCGTTTTAAAGTTGAAATACATGGCACAACTGTTTGGTGCGTTAACTGCGTATACTATGAAGCAAGAACCAAGTAAAAGTACGGTATACGTAATATACTACTTCTCAAATATCGAATAGAAAACTTAGCTTAACCGTATAATATCGTTTATGCTCGCGAGTGTTCCACAAGGATCGATACTCGGTCCGTTAATATTTTTTTATTGAACAATCGGGTTTCCGTGTGCCACTCTGTAACACATTCTCACCGGGCAGCCCGGCCAGGTGTAGCGGGCCCGCGAGCGCGACGGGCAGCAGCGTGGCGGCGCGCAGGTCGGGCCCGCCGTCCAGCGCCAGCAGCGCAGCGGCGCGCCCCACCCGCGCGCGTACCGCGTGCCAGCCCCCGTCGCACACCGCTCGCCCGCCCGCGCCCCGCGTCTCTGTCCGCGCTGAACCCACGCTCAACGCCACCTGCAAATGCGATCTTTAAAGTTCCTCACCGTTTTAACACGATTTATCGTTTGCACCTTGTGTGACACTATTGTTTTGAAACATGTAGTGATAAATCCGAAAGGTCTCCTGCCGTTTTTTTTAGACGGAGATCATACCAAGTTTCCTATACATTTTTTTAAATTAGGGGGTGTCCAATGGGTACACAATTCACCTGACGATAGTTGATAACTGCAGCTCACGACGTCTATATCCATTATTGAACACGTATGCTCGTTGCTCCGGTCTAATCACCTAATTCACGCGGCGCGTAAATGTCAAAGCGCATGCGAAGTTAGCAATAAACTGTTGTCGTTTGCAAGCTACATGGAAATTAAAAAAAAATACTATTTATTTTAAATAATTAAATTTTTGTCACCCGTCATCCTCTTAGTGTGTTTAGCTTCTCTCATTGCGCTCACACTGTACTAAACCGCTTTTCTTATATCTCAACAAGACGAAAGCAATAACTGTAAATCTACCAATGTATTTTATTGAATTTTTCTTCTAACTGTGCATTGTCGCATCCATATCTACATTCTTTGCTAGCACACATTAACATTTAAAATTATGATATAAATTACTTACGATCTTTTTAAAATATTTAATTAGCACAATCTATTTGCTGACATGTTAAATACATATATATATATCGTACTTACAGCACCATCTTTAAGCTCTAGTACAAAGCCAGCGGAGGCCATCAGTACGCCGCTGGGTGAGGTGGAACGGAAATGGAGCTTCAGCTCCGCCGACTCCATGTCTTCACTCCACCAGCGGCTTGCCCACACCGCGTGCGCATCGCCTGCACGACAATAGTACCGAGTAGTTAGTTCCACAATATATTTAAGACATCCTCCGTAAAACTAATAAATAATATATTGTTTGAGGTTGACAAACGAACACACGATTCCCTGGTCAAGGACATCTATATTCATCCCAATAAAGAATCGTAATGCAGATGCATTGTCACCCCCGGGGTGACTCGCAAGGGTCTCCGGATCCCTACACTCACGTTACAAAACACAGTGGCGTCGCGCTGCTATTTCTTGATCGTAGCCGAATCATTCATGATGTAAGTTGTTTTTTTTTACAGAAAAAATGGAGCAAAAACGGCGGGTACACCGAGGTGCTCATCGACGCCCATGGACAACCGTAACACCAGAGGAACTGCAGATGCGTTGCCGGCCTTAAAAGTGGAAAAAATGAGGGTTGCGATAAATTTATGTTATCACTTTAAAAAATCTGGATGAAGGTTAATATTACCAGCGAAGTAGGCGCCGCGCTCCACGTTGGGGAAGCACTGGCCGACGCCGCGGTGCGCCTGCGCATCGCGCACCAGGTCCTCCGCGCGCCCGTTGATGCTCACGCGGCGCACGCAGCCCATGAACCCGCCCACGCGCACGATCTGCACGCAGGGGTTTTGGGTAATTATTAGTAAACCGTTTTTTTAAATAATATATTGGTATTTGAATACTAGTATTAATGACATATATATATCTTTAAAAGGTTTCCCCCACAATAACAAAAAATCATCCGCGCTATACTGCTCATCATTCTGCTATTCTGTTAGGTGTGGTCTTTCTCCGGCTTTTATGGATCACATTGCAGTTTAATTGAAGTACTCACGTTGTTCGGCAGGTGTGGTAGCGCAGTTGGCGCTGGTACTCCGCCGACGTATATCCTGGCAGAGCGAGCTAGTGGCGGAGCGCGGGCAGTGGCAGCCGCCCCGCCACTCTCCAATATCAGCCGTGACTTCCCGATGCGTACAGACACCTGGACAGGGGTTTTATTTTTTTATTTATATATCCTTTATGTCCCTATTTTAATTTACAAATATATATATATATATATATTTATATAATTATATACTGTTCGATCTTTATTTAGAAAAAAAATCTTTGAAATTCTTTTACTTTTGAGGTACTCTCGAGTACAATTATTAAATCAATAATTCATTATTGATTCGAAGCTGATATATGAAATAGTACTTTAATAATTAATGACACTTTACTTCTTATTTGCTTCGTGTCGGTGACTGTTGATTTACGGATCGATGATTTGATAGATTACGAACCGTGGATGTCTACGCAATAGAACGAGGATGACGGACATAGCTCAAGGATCATCAATGGACCGGCCATATGACTCGTAGAACCGACAGCCGATGGGGTAGAAAGGTATTTGAGCGGCGTCCTAAGACCGGCAGCGGCAGAGTTGGCCGACCGCCAACTCGTTGGAGCGACGACCAATGCGTAAGTTTGCGGGAATTCTATAGATGCAGGTGACACGGATCGTGCTTTATGGTGATCTCATAGTTTAAGCAGGGGCTTTTTTTTTAATATAATTTTTGTATATTACTGCCATCGCGGTACATGCTTGCCTAGTGCGAAGGCTGCATTTAACTATAAGTAATAAATATTTTTTTCTTCTTCTAAATATGCTAACTTGTGTTTCTTTTTTCTGTGCATCTCTCTAGCACTGTAATAAATATTTTTTTTCTTTATTACTTTAATAAGGGGTACACTTACAGATCTCCAAGTACCGTCGCCAACAAACGCAGCGAGGGTCAGCTCCCGGCGCCTCCTGCCGCGCACTATTAACTTCAGCTTGCCTTCGCGTATCATCAGCGCCATGTAATGCTTTGGTTTCGCTTTAGATCCCTGGCAGACGTCAAGATAGTTATTGAAATAGTTTGGTGTTAAACGATTTTTGTATTTTTAAAACTTAATAATTGTGACCAATAGAATATGCATAATATTTTCTTATTGATAACGTATTTTGCAAAAAAAAAATAATCATGTCGTGGTATCTCAAGTGCTGAGCTATCACGTGCTCGGCAGTGAAGGAAAGCCTGCATGTCTTAGAGATTCATAAAAATATTAGATAATAAATAGTATAAGGTGGTGACTACATCCATCCGTAATGAAGATTTAAGATGCACGCTAGTTGTCAACCCTCAGGAATAAAATCTAATGTCTCGTTACTTGTATTTGGGTCTGTACATATTGGTATTCTGTGAGGGCGTGGTAGACCTGGGTTATACCTGCAACATGAATGTATCGCCGACATCCTGAGGTCGATACGTAAGTGAGTACAACAGCGGTGATCACAGACCATCAGGTAAGCTGCTTGCACGTTTGCCGCCTATTCTATATTAAAAAAAAACTTACTGGCAGCAGCAGCAGCAGTCCATCAGTCGCGAAGGTGCGGAAGTGCAGTGCCAGCAGCAACTCCCCTCGCTCCGACTTCCCTCCCCGGCCCCGCTCTCCTTTCGCCGGCAGCTTGAGCGTGGCGTGGCCACCAGCGACGTCGCCGAACTTCGCCGCACCTGCTTCTATCGTGTACGACGATGTCTGTAATGGTTCATCATATGTCTGTAATGGTTAATCGTATGTCTATAACGGTCGATCGTATGTCTATATTGGTTAATCGTACATGTATATAATGGTTAACCGTATGTCTATGATGGTTAATCGTACGTCTTTGATGGTTAATCGTATGTCTTTGATGGTTAATCGTATGTTTATAATGGTTAATCGTATGTCTTTAATGGTTCATCGTATGTCTATAATGGTTAATCGTTTGTCTATAACGGTCGATCGTATGTCTATAATGGTTAATCGTATGTCTATAATGGTTCATTGTATGTCTATAATGGTTAATCGTATGTCTATAACGGTCGATCGTATGTCTATATTGGTTAATCGTATGTCTATAATGGTTAATCGTATGTCTATAATGGTTAATCGTATGTCTTTGATGGTTAATCGTATGTCTATGATGGTTAATCGTATGTCTATAACGGTCGATCGTATGTCTATAATGGTTAAGCGTATGTCTTTGATGGTTCATCGTATGTCTATAATGGTTAATCGTTTGTCTATAATGGTTAATCGTATGTCTATAACGGTCGATCGTATGTCTATAATGGTTAATCGTATGTCTATAACGGTCGATTGTACGTCTATAATGGTTAATCGTTTGTCTATAACGGTCGATCGTATGTCTATGGTGGTTCATCGTATGTCTATAATGGTTAATCGTATGTCTATAATGGTTAATCGTATGTCTATAATGGTTAATCGTATGTCTATAACGGTCGATCGTATGTCTATAATGGTTAATCGTATGTCTATACGGTTAATCGTATGTCTATAATGGTTAATCGTACATGTATATAATGGTTAATCGTATGTCTATATTGGTTAATCGTATGTCTATAACGGTCGATCGTATGTCTATAACGGTCGATCGTATGTCTATAATGGTTAATCGTATGTCTTTGATGGTTAATCGTATGTCTATGATGGTTAATCGTATGTTCATAACGGTCGATCGTATGTTCATAATGGTTAATCGTACGTCTTTGATGGTTAATCGTATGTCTATAATGGTTAATCGTTTGTCTATAATGGTTAATCGTATGTCTATAACGGTCGATCGTATGTCTATAATGGTTAATCGTATGTCTATAACGGTCGATTGTACGTCTATAATGGTTAATCGTATGTCTATGGTGGTTCATCGTATGTCTATAATGGTTAATCGTATGTCTATAATGGTTAATCGTATGTCTATAATGGTTAATCGTATGTCTATAATGGTTAATCGTATGTCTATAATGGTTAATCGTATGTCTATAATGGTTAATCGTATGTCTATAATGGTTAATCGTATGTCTATAATGGTTAATCGTATGTCTATAATGGTTAATCGTATGTCTATAATGGTTAATCGTATGTCTATAATGGTTAATCGTATGTCTATAATGGTTAATCGTATGTCTATAATGGTTAATCGTATGTCTATAATGGTTAATCGTATGTCTATAATGGTTAATCGTATGTCTATAATGGTTAATCGTATGTCTATAATGGTTAATCGTATGTCTATAATGGTTAATCGTATGTCTATAATGGTTAATCGTATGTCTATAATGGTTAATCGTATGTCTATAATGGTTAATCGTATGTCTATAATGGTTAATCGTATGTCTATAATGGTTAATCGTATGTCTATAATGGTTAATCGTATGTCTATAATGGTTAATCGTATGTCTATAATGGTTAATCGTATGTCTATAATGGTTAATCGTATGTCTATAATGGTTAATCGTATGTCTATAATGGTTAATCGTATGTCTATAATGGTTAATCGTATGTCTATAATGGTTAATCGTATGTCTATAATGGTTAATCGTATGTCTATAATGGTTAATCGTATGTCTATAATGGTTAATCGTATGTCTATAATGGTTAATCGTATGTCTATAATGGTTAATCGTATGTCTATAATGGTTAATCGTATGTCTATAATGGTTAATCGTATGTCTATAATGGTTAATCGTATGTCTATAATGGTTAATCGTATGTCTATAATGGTTAATCGTATGTCTATAATGGTTAATCGTATGTCTATAATGGTTAATCGTATGTCTATAATGGTTAATCGTATGTCTATAATGGTTAATCGTATGTCTATAATGGTTAATCGTATGTCTATAATGGTTAATCGTATGTCTATAATGGTTAATCGTATGTCTATAATGGTTAATCGTATGTCTATAATGGTTAATCGTATGTCTATAATGGTTAATCGTATGTCTATAATGGTTAATCGTATGTCTATAATGGTTAATCGTATGTCTATAATGGTTAATCGTATGTCTATAATGGTTAATCGTATGTCTATAATGGTTAATCGTATGTCTATAATGGTTAATCGTATGTCTATAATGGTTAATCGTATGTCTATAATGGTTAATCGTATGTCTATAATGGTTAATCGTATGTCTATAATGGTTAATCGTATGTCTATAATGGTTAATCGTATGTCTATAATGGTTAATCGTATGTCTATAATGGTTAATCGTATGTCTATAATGGTTAATCGTATGTCTATAATGGTTAATCGTATGTCTATAATGGTTAATCGTATGTCTATAATGGTTAATCGTATGTCTATAATGGTTAATCGTATGTCTATAATGGTTAATCGTATGTCTATAATGGTTAATCGTATGTCTATAATGGTTAATCGTATGTCTATAATGGTTAATCGTATGTCTATAATGGTTAATCGTATGTCTATAATGGTTAATCGTATGTCTATAATGGTTAATCGTATGTCTATAATGGTTAATCGTATGTCTATAATGGTTAATCGTATGTCTATAATGGTTAATCGTATGTCTATAATGGTTAATCGTATGTCTATAATGGTTAATCGTATGTCTATAATGGTTAATCGTATGTCTATAATGGTTAATCGTATGTCTATAATGGTTAATCGTATGTCTATAATGGTTAATCGTATGTCTATAATGGTTAATCGTATGTCTATAATGGTTAATCGTATGTCTATAATGGTTAATCGTATGTCTATAATGGTTAATCGTATGTCTATAATGGTTAATCGTATGTCTATAATGGTTAATCGTATGTCTATAATGGTTAATCGTATGTCTATAATGGTTAATCGTATGTCTATAATGGTTAATCGTATGTCTATAATGGTTAATCGTATGTCTATAATGGTTAATCGTATGTCTATAATGGTTAATCGTATGTCTATAATGGTTAATCGTATGTCTATAATGGTTAATCGTATGTCTATAATGGTTAATCGTATGTCTATAATGGTTAATCGTATGTCTATAATGGTTAATCGTATGTCTATAATGGTTAATCGTATGTCTATAATGGTTAATCGTATGTCTATAATGGTTAATCGTATGTCTATAATGGTTAATCGTATGTCTATAATGGTTAATCGTATGTCTATAATGGTTAATCGTATGTCTATAATGGTTAATCGTATGTCTATAATGGTTAATCGTATGTCTATAATGGTTAATCGTATGTCTATAATGGTTAATCGTATGTCTATAATGGTTAATCGTATGTCTATAATGGTTAATCGTATGTCTATAATGGTTAATCGTATGTCTATAATGGTTAATCGTATGTCTATAATGGTTAATCGTATGTCTATAATGGTTAATCGTATGTCTATAATGGTTAATCGTATGTCTATAATGGTTAATCGTATGTGGAAATATAATTTAATATAATTTTATGTGGAAATATAATTTAATATAATTTTATGTGGAAATATAATTTAATATAATTTTATGTGGAAATATAATTTAATATAATTTTATGTGGAAATATAATTTAATATAATTTTATGTGGAAATATAATTTAATATAATTTTATGTGGAAATATAATTTAATATAATTTTATGTGGAAATATAATTTAATATAATTTTATGTGGAAATATAATTTAATATAATTTTATGTGGAAATATAATTTAATATAATTTTATGTGGAAATATAATTTAATATAATTTTATGTGGAAATATAATTTAATATAATTTTATGTGGAAATATAATTTAATATAATTTTATGTGGAAATATAATTTAATATAATTTTATGTGGAAATATAATTTAATATAATTTTATGTGGAAATATAATTTAATATAATTTTATGTGGAAATATAATTTAATATAATTTTATGTGGAAATATAATTTAATATAATTTTATGTGGAAATATAATTTAATATAATTTTATGTGGAAATATAATTTAATATAATTTTATGTGGAAATATAATTTAATATAATTTTATGTGGAAATATAATTTAATATAATTTTATGTGGAAATATAATTTAATATAATTTTATGTGGAAATATAATTTAATATAATTTTATGTGGAAATATAATTTAATATAATTTTATGTGGAAATATAATTTAATATAATTTTATGTGGAAATATAATTTAATATAATTTTATGTGGAAATATAATTTAATATAATTTTATGTGGAAATATAATTTAATATAATTTTATGTGGAAATATAATTTAATATAATTTTATGTGGAAATATAATTTAATATAATTTTATGTGGAAATATAATTTAATATAATTTTATGTGGAAATATAATTTAATATAATTTTATGTGGAAATATAATTTAATATAATTTTATGTGGAAATATAATTTAATATAATTTTATGTGGAAATATAATTTAATATAATTTTATGTGGAAATATAATTTAATATAATTTTATGTGGAAATATAATTTAATATAATTTTATGTGGAAATATAATTTAATATAATTTTATGTGGAAATATAATTTAATATAATTTTATGTGGAAATATAATTTAATATAATTTTATGTGGAAATATAATTTAATATAATTTTATGTGGAAATATAATTTAATATAATTTTATGTGGAAATATAATTTAATATAATTTTATGTGGAAATATAATTTAATATAATTTTATGTGGAAATATAATTTAATATAATTTTATGTGGAAATATAATTTAATATAATTTTATGTGGAAATATAATTTAATATAATTTTATGTGGAAATATAATTTAATATAATTTTATGTGGAAATATAATTTAATATAATTTTATGTGGAAATATAATTTAATATAATTTTATGTGGAAATATAATTTAATATAATTTTATGTGGAAATATAATTTAATATAATTTTATGTGGAAATATAATTTAATATAATTTTATGTGGAAATATAATTTAATATAATTTTATGTGGAAATATAATTTAATATAATTTTATGTGGAAATATAATTTAATATAATTTTATGTGGAAATATAATTTAATATAATTTTATGTGGAAATATAATTTAATATAATTTTATGTGGAAATATAATTTAATATAATTTTATGTGGAAATATAATTTAATATAATTTTATGTGGAAATATAATTTAATATAATTTTATGTGGAAATATAATTTAATATAATTTTATGTGGAAATATAATTTAATATAATTTTATGTGGAAATATAATTTAATATAATTTTATGTGGAAATATAATTTAATATAATTTTATGTGGAAATATAATTTAATATAATTTTATGTGGAAATATAATTTAATATAATTTTATGTGGAAATATAATTTAATATAATTTTATGTGGAAATATAATTTAATATAATTTTATGTGGAAATATAATTTAATATAATTTTATGTGGAAATATAATTTAATATAATTTTATGTGGAAATATAATTTAATATAATTTTATGTGGAAATATAATTTAATATAATTTTATGTGGAAATATAATTTAATATAATTTTATGTGGAAATATAATTTAATATAATTTTATGTGGAAATATAATTTAATATAATTTTATGTGGAAATATAATTTAATATAATTTTATGTGGAAATATAATTTAATATAATTTTATGTGGAAATATAATTTAATATAATTTTATGTGGAAATAT
Organism: Teinopalpus imperialis; assembly: GCA_029286865.1. Lineage (NCBI taxonomy): Eukaryota > Metazoa > Arthropoda > Insecta > Lepidoptera > Papilionidae > Teinopalpus > Teinopalpus imperialis. Next base: position 2,007,864 of record JAGSMU010000028.1, read on the forward strand.
AATTTAATATAATTTTATGTGGAAATATAATTTAATATAATTTTATGTGGAAATATAATTTAATATAATTTTATGTGGAAATATAATTTAATATAATTTTATGTGGAAATATAATTTAATATAATTTTATGTGGAAATATAATTTAATATAATTTTATGTGGAAATATAATTTAATATAATTTTATGTGGAAATATAATTTAATATAATTTTATGTGGAAATATAATTTAATATAATTTTATGTGGAAATATAATTTAATATAATTTTATGTGGAAATATAATTTAATATAATTTTATGTGGAAATATAATTTAATATAATTTTATGTGGAAATATAATTTAATATAATTTTATGTGGAAATATAATTTAATATAATTTTATGTGGAAATATAATTTAATATAATTTTATGTGGAAATATAATTTAATATAATTTTATGTGGAAATATAATTTAATATAATTTTATGTGGAAATATAATTTAATATAATTTTATGTGGAAATATAATTTAATATAATTTTATGTGGAAATATAATTTAATATAATTTTATGTGGAAATATAATTTAATATAATTTTATGTGGAAATATAATTTAATATAATTTTATGTGGAAATATAATTTAATATAATTTTATGTGGAAATATAATTTAATATAATTTTATGTGGAAATATAATTTAATATAATTTTATGTGGAAATATAATTTAATATAATTTTATGTGGAAATATAATTTAATATAATTTTATGTGGAAATATAATTTAATATAATTTTATGTGGAAATATAATTTAATATAATTTTATGTGGAAATATAATTTAATATAATTTTATGTGGAAATATAATTTAATATAATTTTATGTGGAAATATAATTTAATATAATTTTATGTGGAAATATAATTTAATATAATTTTATGTGGAAATATAATTTAATATAATTTTATGTGGAAATATAATTTAATATAATTTTATGTGGAAATATAATTTAATATAATTTTGTATATTATATTTGAAGCTAAGCAGGAGATGATGGCATTGCTCGGAGTTTCACCCTTCCCCGCCGCCGCGATCACCTCCAGTTCGCCTAAAAACGACATTTAGGATTGATGTAAATAAGTTCTATAAAACAACATGGACATGATGGTTTTTATAGATCTAAGGGTGACAAACGAGCACACAGTTCATCTGATTGTGGTCCATGACATCTACATCCATCCTCAAAGGAGATTCAAGATGCACACGCGTTGTCAACCTTGTGTCTACTAATGCTACGGTTCCATTAATCAGGTCTCGGTTCCCTTCTAATTTCTATATCATTTACAAATTGTCTTTATCAGCAACAGTATTCAACATAGATGGGATGGCTGGACAGGGGACAGGTCCAGCTCTCACAGAATATCAGTGTGACCTGCCCATGCATAACTAATGCGGTCTCTACTCGAGAACTTAATTACAGGTATCAAGTTATTCCATCTCCCTCCTCAGGGGTGACAACTTACATGTGTCTTGATACTTTCTTGAGGATGGACAGAGGTGACATGGACCGCAGTCATCACTCACCATCGGGTGAACTGTGTGTTCGTTTGTAACCCTTAGCGTGGGCTGCGACCATGCCCAGCTCTAACCTAATTATACAGTGTGTTTTCAGCTGCTAGTCACTTGTGTTCCTACGTACCTACATAACAGGTTAAGTACGTCGTCGTCATAAGTCGTTACCTTCAACCAAAGCAATTGCCAAATAATGTTTGTCATCGCCGTCGGTGTCATCGTCCAGCTCGTTGGCGGGTCCGGCGGGCGCGCGGTACAGCAGGAGGGCGGCATCGCTGCGAGCGCGGAACGACAGGCCCAGGGACACACGACGCCGCAGCGCTGGCGACGGCAGCTCGATGTAGCCTTCACCGTCCAGGATCGCTGAGCGCAGCGTCTGAAACCAATTAGTCACATAACTTCTACATATTCAATAGGGAATAATTTCATATATTATATTTGAAGCTAAGCAGGAGATGATGGCATTGCTCGGAGTTTTGGAAAAACTAACTACATCAGCCCAAAGGATCAATAACTAGAAGTAGCAACGGGCAGGCTATATACCTCGTAGAATCGATAACCAATGGAGAAGAGAGATGTTTTGGGTGGTAATCTCGTATGGACCATCGCAATGCAGACCCCTCACTAGATGCAGTGACGGTCTATCCAAATCTGCGATACCTCGATGGATGCAGGGGATCAGCATCGTACTCTATGGCAGCCTGTGAGGGAGGCCTATATTCAACAAAGAATCAATGATGGTCGGTAATAAATCATCATTCAATCATCAGATTGATATATTAAAAAATACACATCGCTGTTGGAAGGACTAAAATTTGTAAATACGATCAAAGTATTGAATTAAGTAAACAACGTACCCGAGCTCCACAGGATCTCTCCAACCCGTGGCGATGCGGTGTATCCATAAGATCGTATCCTTGCCTATCTACAGTGAGAGCGCCCAGACATCCCAAGAGTGGTGGCGCCGCCACTTCAGCTCCGGGAGGAGCCCCGCCCACAAAGAAGCGTGCCCCGGCCTCGGGTAGTGCAGCTGCTTCCTGCACGGGCGGGGTGGGGGAGCCCAGGGTCTCCTCGCCGTTCACGCGCAGGCTGCCTGGGGACAGGCCGCGCTCAATCATCATCGTAAAAATGGATTGATGATGGAGGCGCATTTTATTCTCAGTTGCTGCTTCCGGGGTAGGACCACAACCTCACAGAATACCAGCATAAAATTGCAGCATAACGCTGCTGTGTTTTATCTGGCGAGCGTCGGTATCCGGAACCATTTATTACTGGTGACGGAGCATTCGGAACGCATCTGCATCATGATTCCTCATCAAGTGTGACATGGGCCGCAGTAATCACATATTATCGGGTGAACTGTATGCTTGTTTACCACCCTCAATGTAATAAAATAGACAAGTTTTACCAAATTCAGTTTAAATTATAAGTTGAAACTTAAATAAATATTACATTAGAACAACGATTTTCATTATTTTTTTTAAATAACTTACATAATAAAGCCTAATGGTTTAAGGGGCAGTCTTCGAAACCTAAGGTATGTCTGCATCCACCATTCGACAATTTTTTTTTTAAGCGTAGTTGGAGTGGTGTTTATTACACTGCTAGTATTTTTTTTTTAAAAAAAAGGAAAAATATAATAATTGTGTTTTTGAAAACAACGTAGGCCATTTTGATATGAACTTGTTTTCTTGTCTTTCTTCATGGTGGTTGATAATTTGACCTAATTAAAATATATGTTCATGTTCGGATTATATTTGAATTCGCTTTACAACTTCAAAAGAGCTTACTTTATATATGAGTATGAGTTAGAAAGCTGAGTAAGAAAGTGTAATGTATTTTCATTATGTTACTTGAATTACGTGTCCGTGAAATTTCATTGCGATCGGTTCTTTTAAAATGTTTAATCTCGTTTATTTTAAATAGATTGGTAAGATAGAAAATAATGAAAAGAAAGTACGTCGTCGGGACGGTTGTCGGAATGAGGGTACCTTTCTCCAGCTTGTTGGCGGCGAACACGCGTATGGCCTGAACGTGGGCGGGCCGCCCGTCGCAGTGCCGCCCGCCCGCCGTGATCTCCAGCCGCGAGTGCTGGTACACCACACGGAACACAACGCGGCACGACACCAGCTCCACCGACACCGACCGGTTCTGAACAAAACATACACATCACCTAACGGTATAATTTTATCGTATAATATTAACGGTGACAAATGGGCACACAGTTCACTTGAAGATAAGCGATAAGTGCGTCGGCCCATGTCATCTACGTCCAGCCTCGACAAAGATTCAAGATACACATTCGTAGACTACCCTGAGGACGAAAATGTATGAGGACTGAGTATAAAAGGCTGCTGTGTTCCTCATGATGAGGCAGGAGAGAGGTGAGCATTTTGGCTCAGAGGTCATCACCTTGAATTTGGGATTGATTGTCAGTGCTCGTTAGTCACTTCTCATATTAGAAAAAAGGACTAAAAACGTCAGCCTTGGACTGTGTACTCACATTTGCCTCGTCAAGTGCCATAAAGAGCAGCGCATTTTCGTCCCGGGTGCGGAAGGTGAAGGAGAGGCTGAAGTGCCTCCGGTCGGCGGGACGAAGGCCGGCGCGCCGCAGCTCCGCGTACCCCGCACCTCCGAACCAGGTCATGGCTGGCTCACCATGCGTCGATGAGCTATACCACCTGAAAAAATGTGCGTATGGTTTATTTATTTATGTATTATTTAAGTATGGAACGCCAACAAATAACAGTTTTGACTTACACAGAATATTTTAAAATAATAATTAACTTAAAACTAACATGCGTGTCCTTAAAAACTAAAATAACAACAATTGTTTACAAAATGTGGTATAAACTGAAGTTAAAAACCTGCGAGTCCGAAGCTTTTATTAGAAATTACGTGAGACGAACAACTTTCATGTAAACAATTTGATACGATTTACGTCTTAATTTATGTAATGAATTATTAGTATATCAAGGTTCTATTCACTTCTTATTTTGGAGAAGAAATTGTTGCTTATGTTCGATTTACAAAGCAGAATATAAAAAAAGATTCTTTGAGACCTAGAAATTAACCGAGACCTAAATGTCCGGCTCGAACGGACCACATTCTTAGAGAATATCAACACAAAATTAAATACAAAAAGAATATAATAGCATACAACTGCCATGTTTACTTGAGTGCATGAATCTGCAGATCAAGATATTCTAACGAGCTTTCTAATTACTCAGTGGTGATAACTGACTGTCTACATGACATGATTATGGATTTAATCACCATTCCCACCGCAGTGTCCACAAACAAAACTGGACAGGGAACATATACTAAAATGCACTTTGCTGGTAATCTATTAATCTTCTTCGACCTTCGTTTGAAGAGACCGTATGTTTATCTAAGAATACAAAAGATATATGAGAGTAGAGATACGGGGTCCCAATTACGGGCAACGAGGCATTCTATGTCAGTCCTCAGGTGGTGCGCTCATTTGTAGCTCTTAGAATAAGAATAACAAATGCGGAGAGCGATGCTTCGCGTATTTTCCCCGGCTTCTCTCCTATTGGAGTCTCCACCGTTTGGACTCCCCGAGAGGGACTCTCGTCTGGTTGGTCTTTGTATATGTTTATTGTATTATAAACATCTGTATCGCTCATTTTACTATATCCTAATATATATGTAGACATATACATAATAATATATATAGACAGACACACCTATGCGGGCAAGCCACGCAGCGCGCGGCCCCGGGCTGCCGCGTGAAGGCCAGCAGTCCGAGCGCTCGGTCGTCGGAGTGCAGGGTGTGCACGCAGCCCGGCAGCGGCGCCGCCTCCTCGCCTAGCCAGAGCACCGCCGTTGCCAGCGTGCCGCCGGATTCGCTGCCCGTGCTGTTGCTGTTCACGACGGGAGCTTCGCCCGCCCGCTCCACTTTTAACCGTACCGTACTCCATACTCTGAGGTAGGTGGAACGTTATGAATTATAGTGTAATTTATTGTATAACAATAGTCATTATCTGCTGTGAACACAGTCCAGATTGCCACAAAGCACAATCCTGAGTTACCTGTTTCGCATACATACAACCGGACAAACTTACAACACACTTATACCCGAAAACCAACAATTTTTGATACACCCAAACCCTGGGTCCGCGATGCAGCAATCAGGTAGTCCAACAACTACACAACGCTGTCAATAATTGATATAAACATATACAAATTATATACACACTTGATATAATCATATTGCGTAACAACTGCTTCCCTACAGGTCACCTGGAAACTTTCAAAAAGTTTTTTTATTAACCTTTCCACTTCTATCCGATACGACATATGGTCGGCGTCGTCGTGTGTGGGCTGCAGGGGCTCCGAGTGGGTGAGGACTCCGTGCCCGGTGCCGACGTCCCAGGTCACGCGCAGCTGTTCCTTCTCCACTGCTAGCTTCATAAAGCGCTCCGATTCCTGTAATGATACGGTGAACAAGTGAAGAAAAATTTGAAGCCTCAAACACTTCATTAAAATCTAATCAATCATAGAGTAATGGGGCGGTCAAACTGATTAGAGAGAGACATAACATTGAACGTGAATACAGTATCTTGTCACTAGGCAGTTCACGTGATGGTAAGCGATTATTGCGGTCCTTAATATACACCCCGAAGACTGGGATGGAATGCATTGCCAGTTTTTTTTTAAATCTGCAGCGGTCGGCTCGTACAGGTAAGGATGTCTTGTGTCTCGTCTAGGTTTTAGTGAAGGGATGTGGAGCTTATAACGTCGTACAACACCCCTGTCCTCAAAGGTGAACATGTCCGCATTATGATTATTTATCTAGGATCAATAACGTACCATCAAGTGAACTGTTTGCTCGTTTGTGGACAATAAATATAATTTAAAAAAATGTCTATCAGACATCGATGATACTTACCAGCTCTTGCAGCAGCAGCAGTGTGCCGTTCCTCACGATGCGGTCGAAGGACACCGCGAGCGCTAGGCGCGTGACGCTGCCACCGCCGGACATCGCAAATGCGCGTGCGCACCCCGCGCCCGACACCGGAGACGTTATGGATACTGATATCTGGGGAGCAGCAAAATGTGCTAAAGTATATCAACAACAACATATATGATAGAAAAGTAACAGCATATATGCAAAGATTCCACTGCTGGGTTCCCTCTCTAGAGCGCTTTGCCTTTAGTCCTCTATAACTCGGTATGCTCCCATCAAATTATAAATGGCTACCATGGCTGTCTGGCAAGATCAATAAGCTGAAATGGCAATGAGCTGGCCATATAGCTCGTAGAACCGACAACCAATGGCAACCTCGAGCGTATAAGACGACTCCCCACTAGGTGGGACGAAGACCGATCCTAGTTTATGGATGCAGGAGGCTCGATTTCGTTCTTTGAGGCAATCTATGGGATTGGCATTTGGATAACACTGCATCGGTGCCAATCCTACGAAGCCAAATCTACAAAATCTTGGAATAACAGACATCCATCTCTGCTGGCATAAAGGTTTTCTAATAGACAGTATATAATGTATTCGCATTGATAATCATGGGAGTTATGAAACTAATTATCTTTTAGGTGTTGCACAAGGAAGTATTCTGGGCCCTACGCTTTTGGTACCTCTACAAGGTAAGTACTGGCCACATGGATACTATAATGTTCCCAGTCAGTTATAGGTATACTATACCATCTACCCAACCTAGGGGTCCCGACCCCATAAAATGGGTCGCAATCAGTGTAATTAATGAGACCTGTATAAGAAAGGTTCGTTTATTACAGGAAGGAATTTTAATGTAGTTAAAGTTCATTTTGGCTTTTTCGTGTGTCTCGACGTATGAATGGTCGAGAAACAATGTACAATCCTGCAGATGGAACTGGGAGGTTGATGGCGATGAATACGTATCAGACTCACTGAGCTGGCGGCGTGGCGGGCTCTAGCGATGCGGTGCTTGAGCGAGGCGAGCGCGGGGTCGAGCGACGCGGATGCCGCGGCGTGGTCGCGGGCGCGCGCCGCCGCCGCCGCCGCCAGCGCCTCCGACACCTCCGCGCCGCGCATCGTGTTGCCACGGATCTGGGACACTGCGAGCAAGCAACCGTTCACATATACCAATTTATATTTAAGTATACCAGTAGGTATATAATACGCAACGTAGACGTACGCACTAGAACGTGGTTGACCGGCATAGCTCAGAGTATTATCAAGCTGAAATGGCAATTGACCGGTCATATTGCTGGTACAACCGATAACCGATGGAGAAGAATGGTTCTTGAGTGGCAACCTCGCACTGGAAGTTGATGGATGCACAAAGCTCGGTATCGTGCTTTGTGGCAATCTATGGGGGTGGCCCATGTGCCGCAGATTCTATAGGTAGGCTGTGTTGATGATGATGATGATACCAATTCATATGTGAGAATACCAATTTGTATGTGAGTATACCAATGTATATGTGAACATACTAATTTATATGTCAGTATACTTATTTATATATGAGTTTACCAATTTGTATGTGAGTATTTATATGTGAGTATACCAAATTATATATGAGTATTTCAAATTGTATGTGAGTATACCAATTTATATGAGAGTATACGAATTTGTATGGGAGTATACCAATTTATATTGTAAGCATACCAATTTGTATGTGAGTATACTAATTTATATGTGAGTCTACCAGTTTGTCTGTGAGTATACCAATAAGAGTAATATATGTTTTATATAATAAGAGAATAATAAATAATACATTAAATAAAACGAATAATAATAAGACATTCAAATTTGTTTCATTCATTCATTTTTATATAAATTATTAACACGTATGGGTTATCTTGTGAATTCATTTAATTTTTCTTTGGTGGCGTTTTAGTTTCGTTAATATAATTAAATGAACGGGTATATTGTATTAACCTTTAATTACAAGAAAAATTATTTGTCCTAGGTTACCGCTGTTGGTTTCCAAAAAAGAAAAATTATGAATTTAATTGCATAAAAGAAAATTGTTTTAAATATATATTTATGATATACATATACTCGTAATATACTGACCACATATTATTACCATTATCTTTTCTTTAATTTTATTAAATATTTATTTATTTATTTATTTTCTTATCACAAAGGCACACAAAATTAATATAACAATATAATACAGTATAAAATATTTCTATGTCTGGTGTCCGCACTAGGTTTCCCTGTCTGATAGATCACCAGACCCTCGACTTGATACACGGATATTGTGATGCCTTAAACTTTGCAAGAAAAATAAAGAAAAACAGAAAAATAATAAGAAAATAAAAAAAATGTATTTTATTTTCTACTTATACATTATTTGATAATTCTAAAGTCACGACCCCTTCAAGCACAGTTTGGTCTAACCGAGCGTAGGGTTCAATTAGCCAACCTTCTGTGTTTGTTTCTCGATTACTTAATATAATTTATAAAGTTCCGTACAAATGTTTTATGTCTAATAAAGATTATTATTATTATTTAAATGCTGGCATGCCAGTTAACCACTCCAGTTAAGCTTAAAATGAAAGTACTAGGAGATGTTTCACGAATTAGTCTAATGGTGGATTCAAATCAATGACCTTAAGCTTCGCACACCGTACCCTAAAACATTAGGGCTATTGAGACAATTATGTTTAAGGTTATTATGATTATGTCCACATACAAAACACGGTAACGTTTTGCTGCCTATTGCCGGATGCTTAGGCATACCCTCAATATAAGTAAATTAATAAAATTTTATTCCACATAATTATATGGACGATCCCTTGGACCAATGAACTAAAAAAGTTTCCCGTGTGTTTTGTTCTTTTCCTTAATGGTTTAACAATAACAATAACGGCCCACCACCACGGACAGGACTTGCGGATGAGCCTGATATCGTGTTGATGGACTGGGTACAGTCGAGCATATTTTTGGTCGACATCACAATCCCATATGACAAGAACCTCGTGGAAACCGAAACAGATAAAAAGGCAAAATATCTGGACCTGGCACACCAGGTGACCGACATGTGTGGTGATATGTCGACCGCAATTATTCCTATAGTCGTATCTGCAAACGGGTTAATCCCAACCAGCCTCTCGAGTCACCTGAGGTGATTGGGACTCCGGGCTTCAAATGCAGAAGACGGTGCTCCTCGACACCGCTCGTGTAGTCCGCAGGTTTCTTTCCCTTTCGCCCTAACCCTCGATCGTTTAGTCTCCCCTGTCGATGGATTCCCGTCTGGTTGTTCTTTATATATGTATTATATTATACCGTATATATTTGTTTCTTTATGTGTTAATAGTTTTTTATTTATTTATTCTATTCACCAAACAGGCGGAGATGGAAAAAAAATCCCCTACATAATATAAATAAAAAAATTGATTAGAGAATATGATCGACGAGATTACCGTGCTCCTGCACAGCGCCGAGCGCCGTATCGCCCAGGCGCTGAAGGTCCGCGAGGCGCCGGCGCAGCTGGTAGCGCACCCGCCGGCGCAGCTCGGCCGCCTCGTCGTACAGGGCGCGCGCGCGTACGAACACACGGTCGGCATGCGCGCCGGCGTGCGCGAGCTCCTCGCGGACTGTGCGACGGGTTGTTTTTGTTTTATATCAAGCCGACTACAATTAAGGGGAAGTTGGCGACAGGTTCCGTCTTCGGACCTAGCTGCGATGTTTGCAAGGAACAATATTTATGCATAATCAAACGATCTAGACATTTAGATCTTGGTCTAAACACACGCAACGTCAATATAAACTGTATCTGTGGACGCTGGAAATGAACTTCAGACACTCGTCATTTATATTATAACGAGTGGTTAGAGTACCTAGCTGCGGGTCCTGGTCCTTCGATTCTCAGCCAACGAACAATATTTATGTATCACAAATATTATGAATGTCTCGCGGCCCTTACAATGCATCCGAACCCTTCTCTAATCTTATTGCATTACATCGTAATAAGGAAGGAGACGACTAGTGAGTGCCTCTATGTTTGCGCAAATCTTTACGGCACTATAAAATATTCTGCGCAGTTGATGTCATCTGGCAATAACCATAAGATATCGCTATGGTCGACATCAACCTGACGGAACATCTTCATCATATACTTATAAAAGATCGGTCATACGAGGCCACTGAAGCAACGTTCACTGTATAAAATCAGAATTTAGTTACAGACTTGCAAGCTCCAAGAATAAGGCGAATTTATCGAACTTCAAAGAGTTAAGAGTTCGAGAGTGTCTTATAATCAACCGATAATATATAATTTACTCTCTGCCTGTTACTTTTAAAAGTCGACCGTTTTTATTTGGTGTCTTGCATGCGTTTTAACTGCTGCCACTTACAAAGCACTCTATAATAGTAAAGTAAAGCCTTTATATATAAATCCCACTGTTGGGCATTGGCCTTCTTATAGTGGGTGTTGGAGTATACTTCGCCACGCTGTTTCACTGTGGAGTGGGGGACTTTGCACGTCTTTGAAATATTTTTTTATTTTTTTTTTATTTCTTAACTCATGTGTACTGTCTGTGGTTTCCTCGCGTCGTTTTCTTTCACCTGACCTAATCTTAAAGAGTATGTCTTGCTATGCTTACCTTCGGTACCATCACCTGTGCCGCCGCCTCCCAGGGCGCGTTCCTTCCAGCCCAGCGCACGCAGGGCCACACTCACCACGTCAGCGCCGCGACGAGCGTGGTCCAGCTGCTTTCGTAACTCTAATAATTGCAATACAAATCTAAATAGCATCTAAAATAGCTTAAAATATTTGCAATGCATCAACAAATATTAGGTTCTCGGGTCTTGGTGTGTTATGCGTATATACCGTCTCTTGGACGGTGGACTTGAACTTTCCTCCTATGTTATTGCTAAAGCATTAATTCTTACGAGTGAGCGCATTTGTGTCCTTGAATACAATATAATAGATCCAACACAGGTCATGTGGTAATCTGTGGTAGTCTGAAGACATCGTCGTGGTCTCAATCGACAAGCCTCCTAGTCTAACTTAGAATTCAAACGAGCATACAGTTCAATTGATGGTAAGTGATTTCTCTGTCCGATGACACCTACATCCATACCCTACAAGGAACCAAGACACGGATGCCTTGTCAACCCTAAGAGAACTAAGGCACAATTTCTTATTACACAATATAGGCGGTCTCTAATTCCTTTCAATCGGCATACGAAACACAGTAGTGATAAATAAATAAAAAATAAAGCTTTATTTTAAGTTGTTAATCGAGAATAGTGTTTCTTCTAAATTTTATGCGACTTTGTGACAAACAATAATTATTATCAGTGCTTATCATTGTATATCTGGGCCACCTGTATCCATCGGCCCGATCGCCACGTATGGCAACTATCTCAATTATATTCATGGGGTGTAGGGCTAAAAATGAACTACCCTCAATCCTCGGCAGCAGTGCTAGTCCTGCTAGTTTATATAAAAACTGAGGTCATAATTATAAACTATCACTGATGACGATGTTGGAGAATGAGGACCTTCGTATACCAAGTTGGTCAGAGCAATATAAACGGGAGAGGAGAATACAGACAGGCTTGACAGAAAGACAGGTTGGGCAATATTTTATTGATGCAATTAAAAACAGAATTAACATTGCATTGGAACCTTCCTCTGACGTTACATTCTTAATATTGTTTATTATAATCGTCTACTTACCATCAGCTCTGGCCAATACCGCAGTGCCTCTAGCCTTCAAACCCTCGGAGCCACGGAGCTCCTTTTCTGCGGTCACTATAAGTGGGTTGGGTCCGCGCGCCAGCTTGCCGGCAGTGTCCGAAGCGGTGGTGGCAGCAGTGGCAGCAGTGGAAGCGTCGCGCACGGCTTCTGCTACGTCAGCCCACGCACGTGCCGCTTGCACGCCCGCGGAAGCCACCGCTCGTGTGCCCGCGAACAAGCTACATGACGATATGATATTATCTGCCGTCCCCAAATAAAATGAAGTTCACCGCACGATGATTAGTTCGGACATGTGAGGTGGTTCTGTTGGCTCTGCATCAGAACTTTCCTCTGGTCCTATTCCATATGCGTTAACTCAGATTAAGAAAATGGATGACGAATGAGTGTTTGTGTGTACGAGAGTATAATATGTCCAGGGTAGTTGATAGTAGATAGATATCACCTCTGTTCTTTAAATTTGTGAATTGCTACGATCGAGCCGACCCTTTCAAGACTTAGTAAGGTTTTAGGTACAACGTGGCCCTACCAGGTAGAATACTTCCTATGCTGGTCCTATGGTCTATGGTCATCCTCGATTATATATACTGGTAGAGTAACGCGACATTCCATCTCTGTCCTCAGGGTTGACGAGTTTGGTTAATATATATCTAATCATTACTTAACAATAGGTGAACTGTGTTTTCGTATATATATTATGATATGATTTCGGTTATACATAAAATATAGAGAAATACTCACTTCGAATATTAAATTTTTTCTTGTTAGGTTTTAAAGATTCATGGCCACTGTTAGCTCAAATGCTTACAGCTCTAACGATTTGAAAGGTGATCGAACGCTTAGAGCACTCAGTCAGAAACTTTTGTTCATGAGTGATCAGCACAAGAGTTCCCAAAGGGACGCTGGGCTTGACCCGTTAACCTGCGCGCGAAACAACTGAGTTAAGGGTGCCCAAGGGGAACGTTCCTCGGCTCGTTCAGTTCACTTCTGACGGATTATCCCTTGGTGGAATTTTTTTATAAATTACCCAAAAAATATTGAAACTGAACATACCTTTTATATTCTTTGGCCTTATCCCCCAGTTCAGCGGCATGTTTTTTCACCGCTACCAAATACTTCTGTTTGTAGGTTGGCGTCAAGCTGTAGAGTATGCCTTCCTTCTCCTCAGCGGCGTTGGTAAGCGCCACCAGCTGCTCGGTGAATGCGGGGAAACCGACGGCCAAGTTGTGCGTTTGTAACAATAGTGATCTTGTCTCATCCGTCATGTTGGTAGTGGAGAGGTTCGAGATGTCCTGGAATTATTGGTAAATATAAAGATTTAGATCTAGATATTTAGATAATTTAGGTAATTAAAATTGTGTCATGCATAAGCACATCTAAGGGAAGGGATCTTCCAAAGTTTGCAAGTTGGTCATTCAGTAGCATAAATGGCATTCTCAGAGGATCGGTTATTATGTATACCTACATACCGTGTCGCTGACACTACAAACGGACCTTCCTCCGATCTTATTGCATTTGTATTTCATAAGATAAGAGAGGCCAGACGATGTCATCCTCGCTCGAAAGTTGGTAAAATTACTCTGCAGCTTCTTTTTAACTATGGTATATAGGGGTCAGCTCGATCGTACAATGACCACATCCTCACAATATACCAGTGTGAAACACCAGTAGAACGCTACTGTGTTTCGTTTGGTAAGTGTAAGGTGATAGTGAGGCTTTCCATCTGTCTTCAGGGGTGACGATGCTTGTGCATCTTGAATCATTGTTGAAGAAAATGTATAATTATGAGCTGCAGCCATTATTTAACATCGGAAAAATTTGTGCTTTTTTGTCACCCTAAATTCTTTAACAAAAAACGTCGTAAACTCAAACTTTTCTAAAACGGCTGTAAAGTTTTCGTCAATAGGGTCCCAGTTTAAACTCTATCTGCCCTTCCTTTTTTGCCTGCCAAATTAAACATTCGTGAGATGTCCTCGCCGAAGATACCAAAGTTACTAAACTTAGAACTCCAAAAACACTAAGGCACTTACTTCCAATACTAGACGACACCGCAACCCAACATCTCTCACATGAGCTAACCGTGGAGTTACTTGCTTCCGTAGCTCGGCTACAGTGTCCCCCGCAGTGAACACCGTGTCGGTGAGGCGCGGTAGTTCCTCCGCCTTCCGGTCCCATTCGTCCAGCGCGGACTGCAACTTGCGTAGACGCTTGTACATGTCTTCTATACGGTATTTGTATTCTTGTACTGATGTCGATTGTAGATTTGTCTGTGGAAGTATCGTGCGTTTATCATTACTGTTATTGGGTTTGCTATGGAATGACTACCTATGTAGAGCCACTCTTCAGTTTGTGTCTGGTTGTGACCGAGGAAGGATCACGGCCACACCGGATACCGGCGCTAAACAGTAGCATAGCACTGTGTCTAGGCTCTCCATATTACTGCTCAGAGGTAACGACGAATCTGCTTTATGATTCCTTATCGAGGATGAATGTGGGAGACATGGGCTGCGAGGATCACTTACCATCACGTGTGCTCATTTATCACCGTCAATAAAATAAAAAAAAATAACATACTTTTATTAGCTTGACCTGTATTTATGTATATTAATGTGTGTATGTACGTGTCAATGTAATAGAATATTTTAATTCAGTTTTCGCCCACTTCCGGACGTCTGAATAATCAGAATTTTTGCAGATGTATGACCAAAACCGATGAACATATTAGGTCTTTACCTATGAAATTGCCGTTTTTTAGTATTTGCCATTTATAACCAAAAAAAGTTTTGATTGGCTGTGAACTCTAAATTCAAAGTAATTTTGTTTTAAAACATGACATTCTTTATACAAAGTCAGTCTTTTGTTTATTTATTAGCTTTGTATTTTCATTACGTTTGAACATTTTTCGTCATAATGGATACTTTAATAATTCGTGTAATTATGGAATATGAGTTCCGTCGTGGCATCAACGTGGCACAAACGGCACGTAACATCAACATCGTTTACGGAGAGAACTTTACAAACGAACACACAGCCCGTTATTGGTCCGTAACAATATTGGTCCATTTGCCACTGTTTGGTGGTCTAGTGCCGGTGTGATTAATCACACTGTGAAGATCTGAAGACAATGATGGAAGCTCGCACATCTGCAACTAGCTTTCGTCAATCGGTCGTCCCCGCTGCTCCTACACGACAACGTGCGACCCCATACTGCACAACAGACAGTCTCCAAGCTGCAAGAGTTGGGATTGGAAGCTCTCTCTCATCCACCGTACACATTACACCCACCGACTATTACTTTTTCCAAAATTTGGACAACTTTTTAGCGGGAAAAAAATTCAATTCCCGAGGGCAAAACAAAATGCCTTTGAAGAGTTTGTTACCTTCCGTACAGCTTTTTTTTTACAAGAAGGGCATCAATAAACTACCACTGCGTTGGCAAAGATGCATAGATTACTTTGAATAACAGAAATAAAAAAGTTTGAAAAAAAAATACTTTAACTTATTTCATACAAAACGTCAAATTCAGGTAATTTAATACCTATTACAATATTTTTAACACCTTGAAAATTGTTTTAGTTTTATACAACTCTAAGAATTGTTTTATTATATGCGCTTTATATGATTGCAATAAGAAATTGGAATCGCAATAAGTGTATATATAAAGTACAGAAAGTTGTAGAGTAACATCTTATATATAGGTATATCCCACGGCTGGGTATAGGTATTCCTTAGACAGGAGACGGTGGTAAAGTTCACCACGCAGCTCCACTATGGATTGACGGACTTCACATGTCACATTGAAATATTTTTCTTTTATTATTTGTTAGACTTACAAGTTTCCTCGCGAAATTCTCCTTCAACGCCGAGCACGTGTTAACTTTGAACTTAAAATGGCGATTAACAATGTCATCGGTATTGGCACCGGGATCGAACTCGGAGTGATCGCGTACCGTGAATTTAAAGCGAACACGTAGCAACTGAACTCTAGTGTATATAATACTTTTAAATATAGAAAATGTACTCACGGAGTCGGACACGTCAGTGGCTCCAGCTTCATAATCCGCCAGCGTCATTTCTTTGATGTTCTTAAGCAGATGTCTCGCTTCCTTTATAGCTCGATGTGCGCTCAAATGTTTCTCCCCTCTAGCGAAGTCATCCAGCGCTGCGACCTGCTCACCCAGAACTCTCCTTTGCTTCAGAACCTCCTCTAACCAACTCATACTTTCTAAGCTTAGATATTGTCCATCTTTTTCTCTTCTTATTGCTTCTAATTTCATCTTGTTTGCTATTGTGAAAATGTCGTGTTCCCTTCTCTCCATATCAGTGACGGTGCTCTCGACGTTTCTAGACTGTTCTATATCTTTCTTTAAGTTGTGAAGCTCTGCATGTAGCGAGGTAGTATTGTGTGCGAATTCTTGGAGTGCTGGGTATGGTTGTGGTATTCTACTGAGTTCAGTCAAGTCGGCGTGAGTGCGGAGGTCTGTTGTCAGGCTTTCAACCGCGTCGAGTAGGGTTTGAGTGCAATTGTCACAAGCTAAACAAATAATATATAATAATAGTGAACACAATGATTTTAATAAAATCGGTTAGCAAGATATAAATTTAACAAATAAATGTAAATGATACTTTGTTACTCCTGAAGAGTGTGGTCAATCGCTGTTGATAATCAACGTTTGTTATGGTTAATGGACATGTGAAAATTAACGAATATTTTTATTATTAATATTATTATTATTAATAACAGAAAAATGTAGGCCTAATAATTTTTTTTATTAATGTACTAGCTAACCCGAAGGACGTTGTTCTGTCTTTATTTCACTAAATTAAATTGGCAATTCGTGAGAATTATCCATAGTTGGAATATTGGTCATGAATTTATACAAGAATCCCATAGAAAAGTACAGTTTTCCTCGAATTTGCCAAATTTTCGAGCAACTTTTCCCATTTTTCTTTCCATATACACCTCATTCGGAATATTATGAACATCTACCGTTCTCAAGTGTGGCGAAAACCATTTAAATTTAAACCTATAGATTTTATAGGTTACAAAAAAAAGTTAGATCAAATTCAAGGTGAAGACTCACGTCTGCAGCCGTCCTCGTGGAGGTAGTGCCTAGGGAGCGCGCACTTGTCGCATCGCTCACCGACGGCGAACGGTCGACAACGGCACACAGCGCGCGCGTCGCAGCGTGACGTCAACGAGCCGCGCGCGTCGCACCCGCACGCTGCGCACGCGCCGCCCGACGTGCGACGGAAGCCCGGCGCGCACGCCTCGCACGCAGCGCCAGTGTAACCTGAGGGTAGTCGTGAAATTTTACATGCTAAATCACGGACTGGGGAAGGACTACGTCGTCACTTCCGTTGACCAAATTGCAGATAACGAGACATTCCATATCCGTTCTCAAGGTAGTATACAACAGATGTGCATCTTGAATCTTTGTTGAGAATGAATTCAGCTGTCACGAGGCGCAATCATCACTAATCATCAGGTGAACCGTGTGCTCTTTTGTCTAATGTTATAATAAATACATATTACTTGACAATATGCAAATAAAAGGACTAGATTATATTTTGTATTGAATTAATTGAAATAAAAAAGAGAAAGTTATTTTCACTAGGAAAACGGATACACAATCTAACATAAAAATAAAAACATCTTTTACTTTTGTTTCAGTTGAGTAAACCAATAAGTATTCTTTATGTTATTCATGATAATGATCTTTCTCCTTTTATTTAAAATAATGAAACAAAAAATTTAAGCATTTAAACATATTTTTCTCAACTTATTATATTTTATATATTTCGTGTATTGCTAGATTGAATATGTTAGATACATATCAATAACTATTTTAATAAAAATATAAAAAAAGTGGGGTCAAGTGCCGAGAAAATGAGTAAGCTACTTACCGGGCAAACATCGACAGCGTAGGATTCCTCCAACGAGAGCGCAAGTCGTGGCGAAGTTCCGGGAACGCGAGGGGCACGCGCATGGCTGGCAGCCGCTTGGCGAGTCCGGGATGCCGAAGTACCCTGCAGCGCAGCGCTCGCAGTGTGGGCCGTCCGTGCCACCAGTGCAGTTCTGCAAAAAAATGGAATGAAAATAGTAAACAAAGACGAGAAGAGTCTTGTTTTGTCTTGTTGAGTTTGAGAAACGTTGGAGAAACGTATTTTCAAGGTACGGCCGATAATGATTTATAAGTATGACACTAGACTTACTAACATGTACATGTACGTAGCGTCAGATCATACAGGATATAGTAGTGTCTTTTTTCATTTATTTGACTTTTTTAAAAATTCTACTTACCAAGCAATATCCAGTTTCAGGATGGCAGGCGATGGCTCGTCCACTGCAAGCGCAAGGCTTCGCCACCGACTCCACATTGATTATGATGGTTCCACCTATGTTGTTTGGATGCGGGTCGGCCGGAGGGATCCAGAAGCCGGTGGCTGCGCTCTGACACGATACGTCTGCGTACCCACGTGGACAAGCGCACCGTTCTACACCCAGAGCGGGTGCTCCACGACTCAATCCCGGCACTGCTGTCTCTAGGGATACTTTTAGTACCCTGTGGAAATTCATTACTTTAACCATTTTAAGTAATACATACGGAACATAGGTTTTTTAGTAAAGTAAAAATAATTATTATTATTCGTTATTATCGTTTTCGGCTTCTTTCTGGCCATCGACGTATATACATATTAGACATGTGCTGTACAAGGATACAAATATACGGTTAAGACAGGTTAATATATCCTGTTGGTCATTTAGTAAAATCCGGTTCGAAGGACCAACATGATGTAGCACGTGATAAACACTCACAGCACGTGCACTGGATCTTGCGCGGCGGGTGAGCGCGTGGATACGCGCAGCAGCACGCGCGTCAGCTGCTGCAGTACCAGCATCAGCGCACCGCGCGACGCGGCGCCCTGCCCGCGGACCTGCCACAGCGACTCGTGCAGCCACACCGCGTGCGTGCCGTTCACGGGTGCCATGCGCTGCAACAAACACAGCTGTTAAAACAGTCCACGCCACAAGTCTAGAGCCACGCTCCAGCTTGTTTCTAGCTTATGGCCGACCCCTTCATGCAAGCTAGAAATAAGCTGGTAGCTCGATCGGGTAAGTACCACGCCCTCACAGAATACCAGTATGAAAAAGCTCAACGCTGCTTCGTCTAGTGAGTTTGGCGTTCTGAATTATGATTCCTTGCCGAGGATCATTGCGTGTATCACGGGATGCAGGAAATACTTTGTATCAGGTGAAGTGTGAGCTCGTTAGTGATAAACGCAGGTCACACATAACACAATAAAACTAAGAAACAGAAAGGATTCTTTGGATTACATGCAAAAGACGTTTGCGTTATATACTATGATACGCAAATCCTTTAGTATGAGTTTTTGATTTGTGTAACTTGGTACGGTATCTTTCAATCTAAAGCGGATTTCTTCAAATAGCATTTTACAGAAACAACAAGCAGAACCTACTTCATAATAATCCAGTACAAGATTGCGTCCATAGAGCCGGACCAATGGGAACCTGTCAAGGTAACCAGGGGTAAGTTCCTCTCCGCCTTCCTCCTCCACGGTGAACCTCAGCGCACCGCCATACGACATGACACGGTCACCGAGGAACAGCTCGCTGAGCTCCACGTACACCGGCACGGCTGGCTTGGGAACGGCTATTGTTGCGTCGGGGAAGCGGGTGTGGACGGCGAGCAGAGAGTCTTGGTCTATCTGTTGTGGTAAGTAAAAAAAGTAAAGTAACAACATAGCTGTTGGTCATAGGCACCTATCCTTTATAGTACGTCATGCTGGAAAACTGCGGATTGGCGGACTTCGGATGTATTTAATATTTTTATTTATTTATTTCTTAAAAAAACACAATTTATTCTTTCAGCATGTGGTCAATTAATACTTAGGATTAGAATTAACAATTTCACTGGTGTCGGTATCGGAGATGGAACTCGGTTTGTTCGCGTACCTTGATTGATTTAAAAACCAGCGCTTAATACACTAAGCTGACAAAGCTCTTTGTTTTTGCAAGGTTTGCAATTGTTGACAATACAGATCTGCCGTAATCGTCTGGCCGGATTTTAGGAAGCTGTAGTGTATGACACCAGCACTGGTCCATTAAACACTCACCAGTACCTTTATCTTAGTCAACTTTAGCTTGGGACAAGATTTGGCCAGTTCTTCTGGGTTAAACAACTGTGATGAGCGTTTCCGTGTACATTATCCCTTTGTCATTACAATTATAACAATATGATTCAAAATTTTCTCGTAACTCAATTGTGACTCCATTCATGCGGTACCCATTTCCGAGCTTTTTCGCATTTCAAATTTTTTAAGTGAATTATAATTGTTTTGGCACACACCGAGGCTTGCCGCTAACTCTGACCTGGTTTGCGATGGATCCGCTTCCACGATCACTTTTAATTCACCAATGTCAACTTGGGTCTCCGGCAGTCGTCGGTGTCTGTTTTGGAAGTCAAAATCTCCAGAACGAAAACGTTGGAACTAAAAACGTAGCGTGCTTTCTTTTACACTAGTTTCCCCATACACATCTTTAATCCTTCGAGCTGTTGCTGAAGCACTAGTACTAGCACTGCGGTGGAACTCATATTCGTATAGTATAACCCGATATCTCAAGTTTACCATTTTGTTAATAGAAGGATATCAAATTGTTAAAAGGAGGAAAACAAATGAATCACTTTGTTTGAAACACAAATACAAAAGCCTAAATTTGAAATACTTTTGAATTTGGAATGCCTAACCAAACGCCCAGATTATTTGAGATCAAAGAGGCCAGTTCGACATAATGCTAACTTCATATGTAAGGACCTAATATATATATACCTACGTTAGCGTGCTATTACTTACGTTAGCGTGCGATTCCAATCGCAGCAGAGTAAGATGCAGCGGAGCGGGTGCGTGCAGTGCTGCGCGCGTGACGGACGCCTGCGTGCACTGCGCGCTGCGCCCGAAGCAGAAGCACGCCGTGCAGCCGGATGGGTTGTCCGCCGACAGGCCGAAGGTGCCCTCTAAGCACGTGTCGCATTTGTCGCCTACTACGTTCTCCTAATTTATTAGAATAGAAATAAACATATATAACAAAGAATCCATCTGTGTGTCGCACGGAGATTCGTGAGATTTGGCATAGTTAAAGTTCATATGTATTTCAATAACAATAAACTAAAATTTTAATATGATATATATATATATATATATCTTCCAGAACCAATCTTATCCAATAAACAATTCAAGGATTATATCAAAACTAGAATAGTCCGACACTGGAAGTGACGTTAATGTTCAAATAAGTTTTTTTCCTCATCTAGGTGCGCGAGTGGAGCTTTTTTTAACAACCTGCCAATCAAATTGTCGTGCGATAAAGTTTTAATATTTTTTCTCGTTCGACACCCACGTTGTGGGTAACGCAAAACAAAAAAAGAACCTGAACGTGATTTAGCCGTCAAACGTGATAGAGCCAGCTGGGCACGCCCTAGATGTGCGGTCACGCGGCGTATGGAATACTGGAAGGTGCGTCTATATACCGTTTTTACGCTTGGTTGCTTAGATTTGGAACCAAGGCGAAAGGTTATATACTAATGGTCTAGAGCAAGGTTTCACAAAACAAATTTGTCGCATAGGTTGAGATTGACGATTTGTGTGGATAAAGGATTTGCAATCTGTTATATAAAATGAACCTGTATACAAAACAGTCCTTTATTAAGGGAATGAATTTTAATGTTGTTTTATAAAAATAAATATAACGTCATAATTTGTGTTTGTAACGCGGTTCTATCGCCTACGATATTGAGATATGATTTTAGTACATTGTGTATTAGGACGCATGTGATTTTACATCCTAGTGCTGCATTAAAATTGGTCCTGTCTGGGGGAGCCTTGGAAGTTAAAACGTTTAAATAAACTATTAATTGAAGCGAAGGAGTCGATAGGCGTTTTCCTTACCTTCTTGGCTTTTGTCGTGGGTGGCGACATAAAAATGGATGAGATACAATGGCTTAGCGAGCAGTATATGTAACTTAACCATTCGACTATTGCCGTGAACTCTATCCTGGTAGAGCTACGCTACAGTTTGTTTCTATCTTCAACTTGGACCATCGACCGGGGAAAGACCACGCGCTTATTGGTATTCAATGTAAAATAGCAGCAAAAGCGGCTGTGTTTCTTCTGGTGTGTGACGGACACCTTGTTAAAGGTGATTTTCCAACTTAGTACTCAGTCCGACGACGCATTTGATTATGACGATGATTAATTTGAGTGTTATGGACCGCGTGACCACCTAGAATATCAATATATTTGTATATAAGTAATTTTCCCTTAAAATTTCTATTAATAACTTCAATGGCGTTAGTGGGAGGAAAATCTATGGAGCAGCATTTAGTTTCTTAGCAAACTTATCATCTACCAACAATCGCCTACAATCAGGTGAAATGTGTGCTCGTTTGACACCCTCGATACAGAAATATAAATCGCCGTTCGTGAAACCTTACCTTACAACGGCATCGTCCGTGTTCGTCGCAAGGACAGATGCCGTCCCGACAGCCGCGGCTGCCGACACCGAGGCACCCGCACGGTCTGCAGCGCGGCCCGAAGTGACCCTCGGCACACTGGTGGCATGCGCGGCCGCTCCAACCCGGACGACATCCGCACTGCCCCGATACTGGATCGCAGCTGGCTATAAGCAACAGTTACTACTCATCAATTAACAGTGGTAAGGCTATGCTGTGTAGGGATCCGGGGATCTTAATTCTCAGAAGTGACACGACGCATGTGCACCTTAAATATTCATCGGCGATGGATGGATGATGACATCGACCGTCCACACCCATGCGATGTGCTCGTTGGTCACCCTAATATTATAAAAAAGACACCAACCGTTGTTAGCTAAAGTGTTCCGAGTTTCTCATTAAAGGTCTCAAAACAATTCTACATTAAAACTTATTAAAATTTATACGGTTCACGCTTGTAGTGTGGAGAATCTATCAAGAATGGGAATGGTTTAAAAAAAAAATCTAAATATCAGCGAGATCAAAGAGCAGTGGGCTGGCCATATAGCTCGTACAACCGATTGGCAAGATCAGCTCTTGAATGGCATCCTCGGACTTGCAGTCACACAACAGGATAAGCTCCCACTAGATGCAGCGACCATCTATGCAAGTTTGCGGTGTGTCGATGGTTGCAGGTGGGTCAGGATTGTCAGAGGTTTATGATAATCTATGGGAGAGGCCAATGTTCCGCAGAGGACTGTTGATACAAGGCTCATGGTAGATATTGTTGGAGGCACTCACAGGAGAGTGCGCCCGGGCCGCAGCCGCAGGGCGAGCAGCCGTGCGCGCGGCCCCAATAGCCGCGAGCGCACTGCGAGCAGGCCGGCCCGCGGGTCCTGGCGGGGCACACGCAGCGCCCGCTCACCGGCGAGCACACCTTGCCATCCCCACACGACGGACATGCTGTGAAGTTTTTTTAAACTTAATTACGTTGTTTTTTTTACATCACGCAAAATCAGGTTGCAAAAATATCTGTTCTGCTACAAGACGATTGAAGACAACTTTTTTTGTTAATGATTAAAAATAAGTACGGTATACTCACGTAAGCAGCCGGCCGGCCCGAAGCCGTAGTACCCCGGTAGGCAGCGGTCGCAGCGCGGGCCCCCCACCCCCATTGCGCACGCGCACGCACCGGTCGCCGGCTCGCACGCCGCCGCCCCCGCTCCGCACTCGCAGCGCCGGCATCCGCCCAACTCCAAGCCCCAGTAGCCCTCCTGCAAAAACCGGCAGTGATTACGCCCGTAGATTATACAATTTTTTCTTTGAGGGTTGTTGGCCATTTCAATTAATCTTAATGCCTGGTTTACAGTATGGTCTGTGAAACTTAAGGTCGTAGGTTTCGATGGTTCTAAGTAGGTCCATTTTTAATTTTAATTTTACTTGATTTTTTATTTAAATTATTAAAATAATTAATTATTAGGACGACGAAAAATAGTTTTCGTATTTTATAAGTAAAAGGTTGCAGTAAAATCTCTTTCGTTGTATCGGCTGGTTTTGACATTTTAAAAACAGAACAATAAAAGTTAAAAATGGTTACCCACCATTTTAATATTGTTTTTCTGTCCGCCAAAATTTGTGAATCAGTGGGAAAAATTCGATAGATTTGTAAGTTTTATTACATAAAAGGGAAAATATGACACAAGCAGCGAAAAAAAATTGTGTATTTTCCACTTTCTTTTAATTATTGAACCGGCTGGAACACGTTTCACATTCAAAACACGCTTGTTAATTTTTGTGGAATTACTCGTAATAAACCAGATTAATGAACCCATCGGTCAATGCTTGGTGAGTTTATATTAAAAGTAATGTCGGGTCTCTAGGGTCAATTTATGAGACAATTTGAACCGATCGACAACAGAGCTAGCTGTAGTTTCCGCACCTACCGCAGCCGACGATCCATCACAATTGCTGTCACGATGCATTATGGAAACTGTTATTTATATTCTTTTGGTTGTCGTCCGGGGACATAGCGTTCAATATACAAGTAAACAGTATAGTAACAACCTATATATAACTTGTCTGGCCATAAATACTGTTACATAAAAACTTTTCTTTTTTTCAACTTTTTAATTATTTTGAATTACAACACGTATATTATTTTCAAAACTTCTTTCGATTTTGCGCCATTTCACATATTTTTTCGTGTTCATTATCAATTTACAATATGGAATGGGGTGTTAAAGAAAATAGGATTGCAGTGGTCGCCTTGTACAAAGTGGATATGGAGCCGTCGATCATATTCCAGACACTTCAAAAGCTTGGTATCAGCCGTATGTTCGTATATCGTATTATCAACAGATACAACAACATTTCCTCTATCGAAGACCAGAAAAGATCGAGGCAGCCGCGTGCTGTTAGAACCGCAAAGGTTGTTAATGCTGTTAAAGCCAGAATTCGTCGAAACCCCATTAGGGAGCAAAAAATCTTATCGCGAGAAATAAAGATTCCCGCTAGGACTCGCGTATTATAAAACAAGACCGGAAGCTCGGTGCTTATCGTCGATATACAGAACATGCCCTAAATCAATCTTTACAATTAAAGAGAGTGGATGGATCAAAACGCCTTCTGTCGCGATACGCAG
Organism: Teinopalpus imperialis; assembly: GCA_029286865.1. Lineage (NCBI taxonomy): Eukaryota > Metazoa > Arthropoda > Insecta > Lepidoptera > Papilionidae > Teinopalpus > Teinopalpus imperialis. Next base: position 2,033,238 of record JAGSMU010000028.1, read on the forward strand.
GTGAAAGGCATAGAAATATCCTCTTTACCGATGAAAAATTTTCACGATTGAAGAACACTACAATAAGCAAAATGATAAAGTGTACGCTCACAGTTCTTAAGAAGCTGCTCAAGTGGTGGGAAAGGTATAACGAGGTCATCATCCTGCGTCAGTGATGCTTTGGTGGGGCGTGTCTTATCAAGGAGTCACAAAACTACATTTTTGTGGAAAAGGAGTGAAAACTTCAGCCAAAGTGTATCAAGATACAGTCTTGGATCATATTGTGAAACCTCTCAGCAATACACTTTTTAAAAATATACCGTGGACTTTCCAGCAGGACTCTGCACCTGGTCACAAGGCACGAACTACCCAAGCCTGGCTTGAAACCAACGTTCCGGACTTTATAAGAGCTGAAGACTGGCCCTGATCTTGTCCCAGACCTCAACCCATTAGACTTCAAATTATGGTCAGTTTTAGAGGACATGGCCTGCTCTAAACGAGAATAAATAATATGATAAAAATAAATCTTTGGAGCAAGCAGTGGCGAAATATACCTTGGAAACAGTGCGTAATGGAAATATTCGTGGCCAAACAGATTAAAGGCCTGTATAAAAGCCAAAGATGGCCATTTTGAATAGAATATTTTTTTATTTTTTGCTGACTGACTATTAAATTTGTAGGTACATATTTATAAGTCATTAATATATATTAATGACTAATAAATATGTAGTATAATAATAATTTTTATAATATTCATTACTTCATTAAAAACAATGCATTTTCATTTGTAACAGAACTTATGGACGGGCTAGGAATATATATATATATATTAATGAAGTAATGAATATTATAAAAATTGTCTGTTCCTTGACTTAAATTTTTACTTTTTTACTGATACCATGTTTATTTGAAGCGAGTTTTGGTTTGCCAATGGGAATATTTCACTCGCAATGAGGAAAAAATGTCTTTTGCACACTCTTAGAAATGCCCGGTTGACATTTTCCCGGCTATAAAGCACGAGGCGGGTGTAACGGTCCGCGGGATTTACGGCGGCTCGTGTAATTGTAGCGATAATTGGCAACGGCCTTTCCCGCCAAGTCGTACACCGCCATTTTGAATTATATTACGCAACCATTTTGTATGCGGCTGTATTAGAGCCATAATCTCCGTTAATAATTATATTGTTATATCAAATTAGGTTGATATCGGAATTTATTTATTTAGTATATATAATCAGGGATTAAATGAATTTTGTCGCCAAATCAAGTGTTAGCACAAATTTCTGGTGGTCTTGGCATTATCAATGGCCTATTATATTTGTATTCTAACGACGAAGATAAATAGTAACTGAAGTAGAATCATGATGCAGCTAATTCTTAAATGCGTGATGAATGGGTTGGCACTGTCAGGGAAGGACCACGCCCTTATACAATACTAGCTTCAAAGAACAGTATAACCTTGCAATTTGCGAGGATCCAAATACAGGTAAGGTCTAAGATCAAATACCTCGGCAGCAGTAAAAAGGATCTTCGGATCTATACACTCGCCAAACAAAACACAGCAACGTTATGCTGCCATTCTACGTAGGATTCTGTGAGGGCGTGGATCTTATTCGGTCGACCTATTCATACTTTATTGTTAAAAGGATTCTATGGATATTTTTAACTATTTCATCCCAACGTTTCGAATGTTTGACAGCGCTCATGGTCACGGGAAGGGCTTAGGTGTTTGACGTCCCGATGTCATAGTTAACCAGAACTATCGCCAGCTTTTAGTTACTTATTTTTAGTCTGATCTATTAAGAGGGAGCTCACAGTACCATAAGGTCTAGTGATAGTTTTAGTCAATGGATGTAGATGTTTATTGTTTGAAGTCTACTTTGCCATCCACTCACGAGCCGGTTCGTTTCTTCATTTATATAGCGTTGATAAGAATTGGAACTCCATACTGTATTTCCCAATCGATATTATGTCAATATCAAGTCGTTAGTGATTTAGGCTAATGTGTTCACCACGTACTGCCACATGACAGACCATGGCCAAACGTTGGCCTATTTTAAATAAAAAAAAAGATGAACTGTATGCACGTTTGTTGCATTTAGTATCATAAACTCAATCACAGTTTTGAAATTGTGTCTCCTAATCGTTAATTCATTAATAAATATTGTCATAGTGATAGCTTATTGCAATAATGCTACAGAATGTACCAAGAAAATAGATATACTCACATACTGTTATCACTAGTAATGAAACGTTCCACCTTAATCCTCAGGGGTAACAATACACCTGCATTGTGATTATCGAGGATAAACGTCGTCGGGTCACTGGAATCACTTACCCTTAATGAAGTAAAAAAAAACATACATTCTCGTACCATTGAAAAATATGACCTCTGAGGGCAGTCGCATAAAAATATTATCTATAACTGATAACATCAACCTTTGCAGTATTGATGACGTCACACTTTCGACCTGTACAATGACGTCACACTTCCGACCTGTACAATGACGTCACAATTCCGACCTGTACAATCTCCTTAATTGTGAATCGGTGGTCGGTTGATTTGCGTAAATAGGTCGAACTGATTTATAGGACCCTGGTGCGTTGAAGGCGATGGCGTATGACGCATTCGCCATTTGAAATGAATGAGGTGAAGGAATTATTAAACTGAGGGTCATTTGGCTAATATATATCGTCATGAGGAGAACTAGTATATTTGCCGTCTTGATGCTATAGTTAACCGGAACTATTATCTTTTAACTTACTTTTTAATTATTTATTGTTTTGTCCGATCTACGCAGAAGGAGCTCATACTATGCTCTTCATTATATTCTATATATACATGTACAAAATATTTTTTAAAATTTCCGTTTTTATTTATTCGAAGCATCAATAGGCAAAGGGCTTAGAATACGGTGAGCGAAACTTAGGGTCGGTGTTTCAAATCCACCTTTTGACTCTTATCGTGAACTATCTCGTAGCACAAGCATTTTTGCTCAGATACTAACTACTAACACTGACTAAAGCTAAATTAGAAAAGTTTACGCCTCGCACAACTAATCTGTGGAATCATAGAATGTGTCAGCGGTATCTACGAACCGATACGACTTAAGGACCTTCAAGAAAATAGCCTACACCTTTCTTAAAGGCTGCTAGCGCATCGGTGTTTCCTCTGGTGTTGCGAATGTCCATGGGCGGCGGTTATTATTTACAATCAGGTGCTGCTTGCTTATTTCCCACCTATTCTATAAAACGTTAATGGTTAACCGGAATGTCAGTATGTAAATAGCACTGCCATTCTTTTTTATCTTTATTAAAAAGATAGAACGAGAGGTTACCTCGCACGTGTCGCAGGCTCGACCGGTGACGTGGGTCTTGCAGCGACACTGTCCGGTGCGTATGTCGCACGCGTTGCTCTCTGACCCCAGCGCTGAACAATTGCACCCTGAAACAATCAAATAAAAGTCAGAGGTACGAAATAAAAGTAGAGTAACCGTTTTGTACAGATATAATCTGTGGCACTGGCCAGTAACGAGTTATAGCACTGGCCGGTAACGAGTTATAGCACTGGCCGGTAACAAATTAAAGCACTGGCCGGTAACAAATTATGGCACTGGCCGGTAATGGAATGTACGGGTGTGCTCGACACGGAAAGTACCACGCCCTAACATAAAATATCAGTGTAACCCAACAATGTTTCTTACGGTGAGCGTATGATTGTGTACCCAAATACAGGTAACGTGGCATCCCTACCGTCAGCGGTGACAACGTATGTGCTTCTTGAATCTTCGTTGAGAAAGGTTGTAGATGTCATGTGCCTCAGTATCGTTTAATATCAGGTGAACTGTGTGCTCTTTTATTACCCCTATTATAAAAGTAAATAAATATTTAATTATATGAAAGTAAAAAGCTGATGTTCAGTAAGAAAACAAAGAGTTATAAATTCAATATAAAAATATATTTATCTGGTTTATTATTGATTTTCAATAATATCAACTAGTTTAATTAAAACAAAATAAAAAAAATACTATATTTTTTTGGTACATGACTTATGGGTACAAAAATGCACTTGTCAATTTTCAGACAATATGATTCACAATATAGAGTTAATTTGTGAAGTATTTGGTTAAAAAAGTAGGTCATAACGTTTACAACATCTCACATTTCGTTTTCCACTATTTGATTGTTCAAATGAAGCGTAATTAATGGTGCAATGAAGAACAAACAAGACAACGTAACAGCTCGTGATCAATTATTAATGTAACAATGCAGTGGGCATTTAATTTTATTTATAACGTACTAGAAAAGATCTATTGGGAACTATGTTCACTTGTGGGCTAATGATTTTGTAGCTAGAGTATGAATGGGTCGGCTCGACCAGAAAGGACCACGCATTCCCATGATACCAACGTGAAATAGCAACATGACGCTGTTTCGTTTTTGAATAGTATTCCATCTAAGTCTTCAGGAATAAAAACGTATGTGAATGTTGAATCTTTTTTGATTATGTATGTGTGTTTATGTTCGTTTGTCACATTTCGTTTAATATAAAAGAATTCTATGATTTTTATTAATTTGTTTCTTATTTTGGGATGGCCGCGTATATCACAAAACTTACAGCTTGTAAAATATATATAATATTTTACAAGCTGTTACTATAAGTATGTGTTACTGTAAGTAATAAACTAAGCTATCATGGTATATAATATAGATACAGCATGATAACTTAGCTTATACCTATGTATAAAATAACTCATATTCACCAAATTATAATAGGAAACCACAACATATGTAGATGAAACGTCTCTGGAACTATAATATATACATATATATAATAAAATACTGGTACATACATATAAATAAATAATAACACACGGGTAGTATTTTCAAATAAAGAACTAGTTATACAGCGCACAAGTCTAAACTTTTCAAGCACTATTGGTTTGTTTGAACCTAGAAAGTGATCTAACTGACGAAAAGATTTTCAGTATAATCGTCATCGTTTTCATTTCCGCCCAATGTCCACTGCTGGATACCGACCTCCCCCACAGACTACCAGGATCTACTCCTGAGCAACTTTCATCCATCGACTTCCCGCAGACCCCTCGTTCCCTTCATTACGTCCATTGAAACAATTTTTTACGGATTTTAAAAACAAACACGATAAAACCCGTAAAAATTAGTTCCGTGTACAGTATTCGCGTAAATATAAGAAATAATTATCTACAGTATTTTTTATGAGATAATATTAACGAAATTAAAGTCGTTATCTTATATACAGGACCTTAATATTTGACAGTGGTATCCAATGTACTTAAAAACGATAAGCTAAGTTATTTTATGAAGACAGTTAAGATATCAAATACTTTATAAATTTCTAAATCGGCTAACTTATAATCTCCAACATTCAATAACTTGGTGGTGATAACCGAACAAACAGTTCCCCTGATGGCAAGTAACTCTTGCGGTCAACGTCTTCTTCATCATCTTCGCATGTCTACACACAGACGACACGAAACAGCAGCGTTATGAAGCTGTTATTCCTTGAGGGCGTAGTGCTATCCCGGATGAGATACTGACTAGATAGAACAAACTACAGTTTACAGTTGTTGAGTACACTGTTTTAGAATGAGCAAACGGTGAAAGGATTAAATCCTTGAATTAGCATTTAACGAGATCTAGTGCAACAAATGTGTTATCTTCTGATACAGCGGTTAATAAAGCTAATGCATGTGCCACCCTATCTCCTTATCTCGTCGTAAATGTACCAACAAGTATTTTCAGCGCGATTACAAACGAATTTCAAGATTAACGAGCCCGAGTTGATCTGAGAGATTTAGCGTGATAGTAATGTACGATGCTAATTGCTATCGAATGCAAATGTTATGCTCAGTGTATAAGGAATCGCTTTTAATTCACGGTACGCGAGCAAACCGATTTCGATCTCCTATACCGGCACAAACGAAATTATTAACTGCAAATTTAATGGCGGATTTACTTTGATTTACATGCTCGGCGGTGACCTGCTTGTCTAAGGAAAAAAAAGTGAAGTGGAGTCCGCCAATAACTAAAAAGCTACACTTTTTTGTGTGTGAGTATTGCTGTTGGTCCAGACACCTTTAGAGCTTTATCTAATTAGACTCGCGACCGGTAGGCCCGCTGAGTAAGGAGACAACGACGATGCACGACCGCTGCACTCCGACCCCTGTGGACAAAGAACGTCGACCACAACAGAGGGGGAGCAGTGTAGCAGCGTGGTGGACTATATACAACAATCTAATACCCTCTACATTTTTACTAGTTTTTTATTCCGTGGTATATGGATCTATGCGGTGGCTATATGCAGGCATATAATGCAGTAATACGAAAAGGTCGGTTATATCGAGAAAAGACAACGCTTTCATAGAATACGAGCCTATAATAGTAGCTTGGCTTGGTTTGCCTAATTAGGCGAGAAAAAAACGTCTAATTAAACAATTATCAAATTTGTTTACGACTCTTAACAAGTATAACAAAATAACGTTTAAAAATTACACAACATGTTTTATTTATACTTTACATAAAATTATTGATGTCGATAATACAACATTACATAAATACGAGTATGCAAATTGGTCAAAATCTGCGATTAGGTTTAATTTTAAAGTGCACAACACTATTTCTGGCGACATGTTTAAACAAATCACGTTTTATATGACCTCGGCTTGCTAATGTTAAAAGCATTCGGATTACAGAGATAAGCTCGCAAAACCGTGGAACCGTATTAGACGACCGGTGGCCTATATGTGGTTACTTTTCTTTATTGTTAGATTAGCAATTAATTAAAAGTTCTTTCAGCTTTTTTTTATATTTAAATTCAATTTAAGATTTAATGTTTTTGTTCTGTCAGAATCCATGTTTTGTTCTTTTGATCGAATTCATTTATGTGGATTTCCATCTCATTCGGTCTCTTTCAAATGCTGTGCGTTTAATACTGATGGAGAAATAAGAAAATTCAACACGAAATCGGTTGATTTCTAAAACGAGGTATTGAAAATCTTTGTTGGAAGGTGGGAGAAAGCTGTAACATTATAGATTAAAAATTTATATTTTTTTAATAAAAGATAATTTTTAATTATTATAAAATAAATTAATTGTCACCCTGATAGTAGGGGCAACCACCGAGCATGCAGCCCACGTGATGGTAAGGGATTTCATATGTAGATCTCTACCCAAACTTATATATTATTTCATTTTTTTTTTCTCTTTCTCATTCTACAACTTAAACACTTTATATGAAAACATATACGAAGAGATATTGCATCTCTATGCATTTTTACCGAATTAATTATGGGGAGTGTTGTGAGGAGTTGTTCGGATTAATTGCAGCCGCTGAGTTTAAACATCGTACATCACGACAGAATTCTAATCCTCATCATCTCGATGGTTGGCAATCCACCACTGTGCGCTTTACGCGAAACTCGCTGCCACGCACAACTAATCTGTGGAAGCAGTCGCCAGCGGTGTTTCCTAATCCATACGACTTAGGGATCTTCAAGAAAAGAATCTTTCCTGAAGGCCGGCAGCGCATCCTCTGGTGTTGCGGATGTACATGGGCGGCGGGGATCACTTACCATCGAGTGAGCTGCATGCTCATTTGCCATCTATACTATAAAATAAAATACAATGAAGTGCAAGAGTGCGTGTTAACGTGGCAGGCTATTATCGATTGGTGGAAAATGCTTATTATATATCAGTGGTAAGGTAACGTGGTAACTAATTACTAGATGCAACAAGAATAGCTTGACCGGGGAATAGTCGTTAAATTAATTACCGAATATTCGTGAAATTGCCTGAAATCATATATATGCCTCTGTGTAGGTATCCTTTGTTTCTTCTATACTTTCGGAGCACGTTGGTGTACTTTGGATATGATCGATAATTACGTTTTTCTTAATTTCTTTTTAAATTTCATTATATTCGGAATAATAATAACGTTATTAAATATTTTACGTAAGTCGCTCCAAGTTATGAAGGCAATAGCAGACTTTTTCAGTTTTTTTTCACCAACCTCCATAGTAATGGTACGCCCCAACACGCTCTCCAAAGTAGTAAAAACAAAGGCACAGTACCCACGCGCGGTAACCCGACACCCCGTTACATACCGACACCTGCGCAAGTGTGTACGTGCCCTTTGTTTTATCGTTGCCTTGAATTTTATATAGGGTTGCCATAATTGTTATAGGGTTCTAAAAATAGGATAGATTGGGTTACCTCCATGTAGGTAAGTGCCGATGTTTTGGGACCACCACATTACAGGTGATGAGGCATACTACGATATATACCCAACAAATCGAACTTGTCGTATTTCGGTCGTGATTATAATCACATTGCTCGGACCGCCCACGGTGAAAATATTTAGTGTCATACAAACTCAGCTGTGTAAAGAGTCATTAAGGCATCCTCAAATTAAAGCAGCCGCCTCGTGTGAGTGATATAAAAATAAAATATATTATACTACTATATTGTACTAGTAGCTGCGATGATTTATTACTTTCCGCCAGTACGTGAAAGTTTTGGTCACTTCTTGCTAGTTCGGATGCTAGCTTTGACATGTATAGACAATAGTCGTTAAGTTAAAATTTACCGGGATAAAAAGTATTCTATGTTTAATACATTTTAATACATTCAGGTTATCTTTGTGTCAAATTTCATTTAAATCCGTTCGGTCGTTTTTGCGTGATTTAATAACAAATATACAAACTTTCACATTTATAATATGAGGAGGATGTCAATAGTGGATGTGCAATTGATGGAAATAAGAGATGGAATGTGTTTGAAAGGGTGACAAACGAGCACAGTTCATCTGATGGTAAGTGATGACGTCTACACCCATCCCAATAAAGATTCAACATGCACATACCTTGTCGCCTGTGGACCAAGATGGGATACCTAATTACCTATTAACGGTTCTCCCCGATCCCTACTTATTACTAACCTCGTCTAGTCCCGTTTGCAAATAGGATTGAGACTGAATGAAATTTAATTTAATGTTCAAATTCAAATGTTTAAATTCACTTTATTTGCGTAATGTTAGGCTAAATCAGATTAGGCCATTTTTGTCATGCAAATATTAAATGTCAAATTATACAACTGTTTAAACTTACATGACAAATATTAATTAAATACTCGACAACGCTAAAAGTTCCGTTGAAGCGACCAGAACCGTAGCTTAACCTTGGACGAATTTATTGATTCTATTTTAAAAAATTGGATTTCTGGTAGGTCTAAACCATTTCTTATTTTGATGTACAAAGGTCCAAAATGAAACTTCCAATATGTATAAACTGGGATACTATATAAATACCAAAGCTGGGCGAAGGCTTCTGGAGAGGGTATTAGAGCATAGTCCAACGACACGTCACCGCTGCCGATTGCTGGACTTACATGTCTTCGAAATATTTTTTATTTCATTTATTTTTAAAAATTGGGGAATAAAAACAGGTTTTTTTCGGACTGATAGCCACTGTTAACCTGAGGGCTTTTGACAGCTTCACCGGGTTGAAAAGTGACCAAGCGCTTAGGATGCTCTGTCGAGACCTTTATCAGTACACAAGGGCTCCCGAAAAGGAGCCTCGGCTTAGATCCTGTTGCGCGAGCCCGGCTGACTCGAGGGTGCTCGACAGGGCCGAACCTCAGCTCGTTCAGTTCCTTCTGATAGATTATCTAAATTCACACTTAAAACACTTCGGAAGAAATGGAATTCACCCTACACCTTCCTTACTCTACTCTAGAGAGCTACTTCACTAACTCGCCTATCGTTAATTGAAAACGAGTGCTTAGACTCTGAGCTGAACAAGTAACCGAAGAAAAATACTAGAAAATAAATTGTAAGATCGGCGATCAAAAGTATAAAATAGATGATTTATATTAGGTCACAACGCTATTAACCGCGCCGTAAAAATGAACGCTGTAAAACTGACGTGAATCTCTACACCATTGCTCATACAGATGATTTCCTCAAATCATCACCAATTACTCTTAAGCCTGGAAACCGAAGTCGTAAAAGTCCGCGAATATAATTGCATATCTATCATTATTTGAAGATCTGCATTATGTACGAGTATTCCGGGGGCCGTGTGCTGGTCGGTTGTTTCTTATAGATAATTTCAATTTCTAATGCCTGAAGGGAATCTTATTGCCATCGTATATCTTATTTGTATCTGTTTTATCAATACTCTTGTTATTGAAGCGGGTATAAATTGCGCTGATCCGTTGATAAAGGATTAGGTTATGCTACCAGAGGCCGGACGCACGTCGGCATGTACGATTGTATCGGGATAACTTTAAATCTCAATTTACAGTCAGTTCAGAGATCGTTGATAAGGCTTCACGAATTCTAGGGGGTTAGTGCACTTTTCCTGTTTCATTTTACTATTACGCACGTTAATGAGAGATCTAATATATTAACGCGAGATATTTTTTATAACAATAATTATAATAATAATATTTAATTCACAACATAGTGGACAATACAATAAATTATTTTATAAGGTACTTCTAACTGCAGCATGAATGGGTCGGCTCGACCAAGAAAATGCCCTCATAGAATACCAGCCTGATATAGGAGCATAATATTGCTGTGATTCGACATTCGAAGACCCTTTGCAGTCTTCAGGGTTGACAAGGCATTTGCATTACGATTCCTTATCGAGGATATGTGGTTGTTATGGGCAGGAATCACTTACCATCTGGTGAGTGATAAAATAGCAAAGCATACTAGTCAAGGAGAGGGTGGTAATGTCTGACCATTTTACCGTCCTGTCGGGTGGTGTACGGCGTACATAAGTACGTAAATTACAAAACAACCTTCAAATGAATAGTGAATTACCGTTTACGCAACACGAATATCTGTTTGTTAATAGAGCGGGATAAACGTTCGTATCTACGACAGTCAGACGCAATAATTATCTAGACGCGTGCGCACGCGCAACTTCTTTTGATAGACTGCTGGATTGACAGACGGACAGGAGGACGGTGACCCGGTTACTCCCGCGTTACCGCTAACAAACGTCAGGAGATAGATCAATGGCTTTGTCTTCTAATGGTGCCAAGGTGGTGACCAGACGGTCTGGTTTTTATAGTGAGTCCTGATTTTAAGACGCGTCCTGATCAGTTTGCTAGCCGATAATAATAACCTAGTACCTTTAATATTTTATTTTAAATCTTTTTTTCTTATTATTTCCTTGTTTTTAAGTGTAATATTTGCTTCAAACTTAGTACTAATATACATTACATTATTGTACACACAAGAAAGTTACGTCGTTCGCCGTAGAGGTCTCGACTGAGCGCCACAAGCGCTCGGTCTCCTCTCAACCCGGTGAAAGCCCTCGGGCAAACAGCGGCCATCCGAATTCCCGAATTCCCGCCGATATTTCGACTCTGCCATCACATACTCCAACCCCTTAATTGTAAGTGCCGCCACTTACAATCCCATCGCGAATTCCAGATTCACCCGCGTCTGAAGCAGACCGAGGCACGCCTTCGACGATCCCCGACGACGCGACCACCAGGGCCCTTCATAAAACACAACACAATTACATTGCAACTTCATATCGTCCCCGCCGACGACTATATATATATATCCACTACCACATAAATATATTTACATATAAATAGCAATACATAATTAAACATATTACAAACAATGACAAGAGTAATTTACCATATTTTATAATGTGGTAATAACTAGATGATAATAATTCACACGTAGAACGTAATTATGCAATTTATGTCATTAGAAATGTCCAAATATCTTCCGATTCTAATAGCCCTGACGTCCAGCTTTGTTAGTAAAGTTGTGACACCTAAACGTTGCTCCGCAAACAGATGACAGGTGGTCAGATAAATGGTAGCAACTTTGTACTCGTTAGGTGCTTTGTCAAGTTGCGAGTATTGTTGCAGGTGGCGGGGAAGGTTGCCGTGATCTTTCTTACTACAATTCCGTTGTGATATCACGATGCGAGAGATATGAAATATGAGCATACGACAGCTGTTAATGTAAATAAATCTAATAATTATTTTTTTTGTTGTTTTTTATTGTATTTACAGTGATAAACGCATATTCCTGTTCATTCTCGATAAGGAATCATAATGCAGATGCGTTGTCACCCATGAGGATTGTGTTGGAATGCCTCGTCACCATAAGGGTCTCCGCATGCCTACATACACCACAGCGTTATGTTGTGTTTCGCTGGTATTCTGTGAGGGCGTAGTCCGTATCCGGTAAAGACGACCTATTTATGCCGCATCTAGAAAATAACTGTAACCTGGCCTACCAACAATTTCGAGCCGATATTTAAACCATTTCGACGAATATTGTCTATACTATCAACACGTACAGTATATCTTTTGTAATTAATGATAATTAGGATTCAAAAATGAATGAAAAGTTGAATTGAAAATTAAAGTTAGAGATATTTCCTCTAATTTTCATTCTGTTTATTAGATTATTCTTTACTTATAACAGATATTTTTAAAAACTTTAAAAACAACTGAGCCATCAACAAATCTGAATACAGCATTTTTGGAGCTTTGATTAATAAATAAGAAAGTTTGCGTAATTTTTTTTATCATATAATAACATCGTGAACACGCATTTTGTCTGTGCGTTTGTGTGAGCTATTGTTTACAATGGTTGCAATAATTTTGATGCGTTTTTTAGTTATGTGATAAGCAAAGTTTTGGCTATCTTTAGTGTTTTTTTTTCATTCTAATAGTTTGATAAATAAATAAGATGGATTTGAAAGGTTTTCTGCGCACTCGACATGACGGGTACACGAGTCGTAGGAAAAAGAGCTGATCGATTGCGTGGTTTAAGTACGTTTTCAAAATCTTAGATTATTCAGTCGTCCGGAAGTGATTTGAAAACTGAATTAATAAAATTTCCTTTATAGCTGATCGATATATACCTATCAATCAAGCTTATAAAAGCGTGTTAAGTATTTTTTACACTTAAAAAATCTAAACTAATGCGCGTATTGTATTGTCGTCGGTTGTTAATAAGTCTGTAAAATATCAGATCATTCAGACGTCCGGATAGTTGAAAATCTTATTTAAGGACTCCATTACATATATCCATTCCATACATACATACATACATCTCAAGCAAATAAAAGCGTTTTAAATACCTTAACTAGCACGTATAGCGTATTTTAACAGATTTTTAATGTCTGCAAAATTTCAAATTATTCAGACGTCCAGACGTGGGTAAAAATTTAATTTAAAGATTACGTTACATTTATCGATTCCATACATATATGTCAAGCAAATAAAAGTGTTTTAAATACTATTCACAGTTTTAAAAAAACTAAACCAGCACGTATATCGTATTATAGCTGGTTCTTAATATGTCTGCAAAATTTCAAATTATTTAGCCGTCCGGACGTGGGTGAAAATTTAATTTAAAGATTACGTTACATTTATCGATTCCATACATACATACATCTCAAGCAAATAAAAGCGTTTTAAATACCTTAACTAGCACGTATAGCGTATTTTAACAGATTCTTAATGTCTGCAAAATTTCAAATTATTCAGACGTCCAGACGTGGGTGAAAATTTAATTTAAAGATTACGTTACATTTATCGATTCCATACATATATGTCAAGCAAATAAAAGCGTTTTAAATACCTTAACTAGCACGTATAGCGTATTTTAACAGATTCTTAATGTCTGCAAAATTTCAAATTATTCAGACGTCCAGACGTGGGTGAAAATTTAATTTAAAGATTACGTTACATTTATCGATTCCATACATACATACATACATACATACATACATACATACATACATACATACATACATCTCAAGCAAATAAAAGCGTTTTAAATACCTTAACTAGCACGTATAGCGTATTTTAACAGATTCTTAATGTCTGCAAAATTTCAAATTATTCAGACGTCCAGACGTGGGTGAAAATTTAATTTAAAGATTACGTTACATTTATCGATTCCATACATACATGTCAAGCAAATAAAAGCGTTTTAAATACCTTAACTAGCACGTATAGCGTATTTTAACAGATTCTTAATGTCTGCAAAATTTCAAATTATTTAGCCGTCCGGACGTGGGTGAAAATTTAATTTAAAGATTACGTTACATTTATCGATTCCATACATATATGTCAAGCAAATAAAAGCGTTTTAAATACCTTAACTAGCACGTATAGCGTATTTTAACAGATTCTTAATGTCTGCAAAATTTCAAATTATTCAGACGTCCAGACGTGGGTGAAAATTTAATTTAAGGATTCCCATACATACATACATACATACATACATACATACATACATACATACATACATACATACATACATACATACATCTCAAGCAAATAAAAGTGTTTTAAATACTATTCACAGTTTTAAAAACTAAACCAGCACGTATATCGTATTATAGCTGGTTCTTAATATGTCTGCAAAATTTCAAATTATTTAGCCGTCCGGACGTGGGTGAAAATTTAATTTAAGGATTCCCATACATACATACATCTCAAGCAAATAAAAGCGTTTTAAATACTATTCACAGTTTTAAAAACTAAACCAGCACGTATATCGTATTATAGCTGGTTCTTAATATGTCTGCAAAATTTCAAATTATTTAGCCGTCCGGACGTGGGTGAAAATTTAATTTAAAGATTTCGTTACATTTATCGATTCCATACATACATGTCAAGCAAATAAAAGTGTTTTAAATACTATTCACAGTTTTAAAAACTAAACCAGCACGTATATCGTATTATAGCTGGTTCTTAATATGTCTGCAAAATTTCAAATTATTTAGCCGTCCGGACGTGGGTGAAAATTTAATTTAAAGATTTCGTTACATTTATCGATTCCATACATACATGTCAAGCAAATAAAAGTGTTTTAAATACTATTCACAGTTTTAAAAACTAAACCAGCACGTATATCGTATTATAGCTGGTTCTTAATATGTCTGCAAAATTTCAAATTATTTAGCCGTCCGGACGTGGGTGAAAATTTAATTTAAAGATTTCGTTACATTTATCGATTCCATACATACATACATCTCAAGCAAATAAAAGTGTTTTAAATACTATTCACAGTTTTAAAAACTAAACCAGCACGTATATCGTATTATAGCTGGTTCTTAATATGTCTGCAAAATTTCAAATTATTTAGCCGTCCGGACGTGGGTGAAAATTTAATTTAAAGATTTCGTTACATTTATCGAAATTTCCCACAATTTCATATGCTCAAACATTTATAATTGCACACATACAGTGAATTATATATTTTGTAAATAACTTTAATTAACTATTATTAACAAATTAATAAGTACATAATAACGTATTTTTATTTATTTGTCCATCGTTTTAAATGAAATAAATACTAAATGTTAAGCCAAGCTTCAATACATCACTGGAAACCACATTGAAATTTAGCCATTTACAATGTCAGCGTGCATAAATAGACAGAAAGTCTGTTTACGATTTCTTTATATATATTAGTGTTGACATAATTTCTTATTATTGTATGAATACATAGACCGCGGGAGCTAGCTAGGACATTTGTTTATAGTTGTCCTGAATCGAAGTCAGCATTGCGCAATTAATAAATTATTTTTAGGACTTGAATGAACGATTGCTTCGTGTGTTCGTTGTCTTCTGTGCGTATTTATTGAACGTAATATCAAAACTAACCAAGCGCTAAGTTTCTTTGGTAAAGTTAAAAAAGGTCCAGTATTGATATAAAAAGTGCTAATGCTTTATTACTCTAGTGAATGGACATATTAAAAAACATGAAAACATGTATTGTATCAAAGCATATAAAATACATATAACAACCATTACAATCTAAACATACATAAGATCATAAAATATTTAACGCTGTAACATTTTGCAATAGCAATATCTTTCTGGTACGTATCATGCCATCTGGGTATTGTATATATAAGTTTGCGGCTATTCTTTTGATTTTAGTTCTGTACCATTAATTTCTGCAATTTTGTAGTTATGATATTATATTTTTTTATTATTACCAACTAAGATTATCTTATACTAGGAGATGGTTCACGACATTACTTCAACTTACGACGTATCGTAATGGAAATTAATGACAACATAACGAGGAGTGTATTTTTTATTTATTTATTTATTGCATTAGAGAAAAGACATACAAAAAGGAGGATTCGATGCCTAAAAGGATACCATTCCAGCCAATTTAGCCTAGCGGAGATTCCTATGGTTGCAAGAAAAGATTTTGGCTTTTTCGCCAAATGACAACTTCATTTGCATGCGACGACCACTGCTAGCTAACGAACGAGGTCCTGAGGCCGATGGGAGAAGTCCAGCCGAATATGTGGAAACCTTTCTATAGCCTTTCTATTGTGCTGCATCTCCAATACAACCAGCCAGTGAAGAGGTACGAATGCTCACCACACTTTTCAAGTTTTACATGTAGTCACACCGCAGCTGTGGACAAGCTTTAGCATGAATAGGTTGTCACGACCGGGGTAGGACGACGCCAGGTCGTCAGGGCGACAACGTATATTTATTTTGATTCGTTGTTGGACGAATGTGAGATGTAATGATGTTGTTAATGATTTACCATATGCCAACTGCTCGTGCTGGTTTTTTCACAATTCATTTGTTGGTAAACAATGCCCTCTTATATACCAAAAAAAAAATTCATAACTTATTTATTGATTTACTATTTCGATAACTCCTGCTAAGGTGGACACAGCTGGGATGGACGGCTCGTCTCTACTGTTGGTGTATAAACAGCGAGGATTTTTAATAGGATGTATGATACAAGAAATATTACGATTGCCCAAACAAAACGTCAAGTGTTTTAGTACACGAATATTTATCAGGAACAAAAGAAATATACAAAAGTAATATTTGTTTGTATTTTTAATACGTATAGTCGAAATGGTATCTTTTTTTTTTGTATGTGTACTGCTGTTGGTCCAGAGACCTCTTCAGCTTTATCTAATTAGACTCGCGAGCGGGAGGGCCGCTGACAACGACGATGCTGCGCGGAGACTGTTGCTGCACCACCGCTGCACTCCGACCCCTGTGGATGAAGAACGTCGACGACAACAAACGGGGCGGTAATGCGATCCGAGGGGCCCCTCATAAGAAGGTACGAAACCTCGACTCGGATCGCTATCTAAAGGGAGGCGAAATCGTATCGTAATTGGTACTTAATACGTGTGAAAAATTGTAGTATATTATCCATACGTATGGAAGTGAGTGAAATAGTTCAATTAAATCCATCCAAGTAGATACAGGTCAAGCTTACCTTAGTTAATATATGATACAGTTTTAAAAACTAAACTAACAAGTATTATATTGTCATCGGTTCTTAATATATATAGACCGCTCTATATGTATGGTATGTTATTTTTGTTTTTTATTAGTAGAATTATTTCTAATTCTTTATTATATTTTTTATATCCCTATTTGTAAGGTGTGACCAATAAAGTTTAAATAAATAATAATAGTAACAACTTTCAACGAGTACACAGTTGGCAACTGATGGCATATGATTCCTGCGGCCCTCGAAGTTAAAACGTCTTAAAAATTATATATATATATATATATATATATATACATGTATACATAAATAATACACATTTACGCTGGTATTCTGTGAGCCCCAGGGTGGAGCTGACCCATTAATTCTGCAGCTAGAAACAAACTGCAGTGTAGCTCTACCACTGTCATGTCTCGAGTGGTGTCTGGTTTGGGATTTAACTTTATTATTTCACAGGATTCTAAGCCGATGGTAGCACCCAGCTTATTGAAATATATATACTTCGATAAGCTGGGTGCTGCCATCGTTCTTCTACTTATCGAAAGTAGAATGTTTTAGTTTTAATTTTAATAGCCTCGCGAATCTTTCTTTGTAGGCATCGATGTTCTCTTTAGAGGATTTTTATTTATCATATGCGCTGTAAAGCATTCGAAACGTCGGGGTAAATATGTTTAAAGTGAACGCGATAAAATATGAAAAATATTCTTTATCATATTTTCCATTATAACATATATATTATATTATAAATTTTCTATATTTTATTTATTGCGATATGTTTACGTTTATATTGTGTATTATATTGATTTTATATTGTATTTGTAGGTCCCTGTATTGTATAAATTATTTTTTTTTCTTAACGTTGACATTATTTAAAACGATTTGACGTAACCGATGACAATGTCCTAAGGAAGTAAAGACCATCTTTACTATATAAAACATTACGTTGAAATTCGCGTGACCCTAAATGCTATAAAACACACATATTTACGAGCTTGTAATGACCGCCATTGAACCAAAAACCAGATTCGTAAATTAAAGCACAAATGGCGCTCACGACAAAACACTAAGCACCTTTAACGGGCGAACTTCAAAATATGTTATAAATAACTTAATAACTTCCATTCGGACACCGGGAAACATAATAATCGTAAAAACGCAATCAAACGCTTTCAGCCCGCGAAACGTTACGAGAATGTGGCGCTTTAATCATTTCCGAAAGGCTATACAAGCAATAAAAATGTCGTAAAATCCTAAAGCGCTTTATTCGCTTATAAATACGATAAAATTTGAAAAGTATTTGTAAGTGTGGCTAAAGTAGAATATGGAAAAAAAAGACAATGTCGACGGACTTTCGAAATGTGGTTTATAATTTTGTAGGTGTTGTTTAGAGGTTAGAGTAACAGGCTAGAAACAAACTGCAGTTTGTTTATAGCTGGAAAATGAATGGGTAGGACCACGTCCTCACAGAATGGACCACGCCCTCACAGAATATCAGCATAAAATAGCAGCATAATGTTGCTGTGTGATCACCTGGTGAGTGTAACGATCCGGAGACCTTTATAACTGACAACAAGGCATTCCATCTCAGTCCTCAAGGGTAACAACGCGTCTGCATTATAGTTCCTTGTAATGGATGAACGTGGATGTCATGGGCTGCAGAAATCACTTGCCATCAGGTGAACTATGTGCGAGTTTGTTACTCTCTGACGAGATCAGAGATAAAATACCTCGTACTCACAACGCTACTTATTGATACTTTCTTATACAATCTGCCAAACTGTTCAAGTTTGTCGAACTCTTGTGGACCCAGAATATTTTTTTGTATATTTATATTACTATTATAAACATTTAATTTGATATTGCTAATATTTTGAGCTACATCTGTCATCCTCGTTCTACTGCGGATGTTCACAATCTCAATCCTAAATGGAGACAACGTAAATCTTGAATATTTGTTGGAGATTGGTGGGCAGGTTACGGGTCGTAATCACTTACCATCAGGCCAACTGTGTGCTCATTTGTTACACTAAATAAACAGAAACAAATTAGTCATATAAAATAAAACTGTAATCACACATTGAACGCCAAATACGCGTTTCTTTCCATTAGAGTATGGTAATTGTTTAATACAACATGCTATCGATGATGAACCTCCTCGTGACCACGTCACCCGATGACGTAAACACCAAGATCCTGATCCATCACCGGAGTTCATCAATCACTCAAACACAGTTTGCAATATAATTGTGAACAATTTGTTTTCACAAGACTCACACCTACCGCACCGAAAGATATTTTTGCGAGCATCAAAACGAGAAATATATTTTGCGTGTCTGGAAATCATTAATGTGATGTAATCATAACTATCGGTTAATGGTTTAGGGTACGGTCTCCCGAAACTTAAGGTCGCAGGTTCGAATCCACTATTCGAATATTGTCGTGAACTACTAGCACAAGCATTCAGCTTAGTTGGAGTGGTTAACCGGAATATTCATAGCATTGGTATTATTCTTTTTAAAATATATATATATAGTTTTAAGAGTTTTCTTAAACTGAAACAACACGCAGTCACTAAATCATGTTATCGGTTCATAATACGTTCGCAAAACTGCACGCCATTGTGACGCCCGGAAGTTGGTGAAAAGTGTATTTAAAAACACCCATGCCATACATACATATCTCAATACATACACGTTAAGCTAATAAAAGACTAAAGTTGAACGTCCGTTCTTTTTAATGTATGGTAATTTGCTTCACATTATATTGTCTTACAAAAATGACCTTGTAATAACTTGAGAATGTATGTTTATTTAGAATTGAGCTTTTAAAAGCTTATTTGAATTCCGTTGTGTGATTATTACTTGACGTTAAATCATATGAAAAGATGTTTCTTATCAGTTAGAGCAACACTGGTAGTTTCTAGGTACAACATGAATGGGTCGGCTTGGGGGAAGGACCATGTCCTCAGCTGTCCTCAGCGTGGAACAGCAGCATGACGTATGTGTTTACGGTTTTGTTTGTCATCGCTTATTTTGTATTAAGAATTTTTTTTCTTTTCATTTATCTTTAGCCGCAAAACAAGGACTGCAAAAGTCCAAATACTGATGATCCTTTATAGATTTAAAACTATTTACACCAAGCATGTTTTAACGGTACTGATAGACTCTTCTTTCATAATATAAGGGTGACAAACGAGCACACAGCTCATTTGATGGTGATGACTGCGCCCTGTGACATCTAAATCCATTCTCAATTATTGAAGATATACAACTAGCAGCGGCGTCTCGGTGATGAAGTTCTTATCTTAAACTTTGATGTCTTTTCTTTAGGTGGTAGACCAACACTGCTGCTAAAATTAAACAGCTGAAAACCCCATAACTAATAGCGAATCGGTCTTAGTCCTCTAGAAATATTCGATTCCTCAGGATTATTAGTATTGAAGTGGTTGTCTTTGGCTTAAGCAATAACTTACTTATAAAAAATTGAAAGGGCAATTAAGGAGTAACACTTGTTATCTTGTTGAAAATTAGTTGTTCATCTCTCCATACAATTTAGCATCGCTTATTCCTAAATACCATTATTTACAACTACGGTAAACTCCAATACACTCCCGTTTTCTCTTCCTTAGAATTCTTCAAGATCGAATACGCTTATGTTAAACTAGTACGTTTTACCATATAGGCCTGCGTCGACTTCGAATCAGCTGGGGATGCGTTTTATTTCTAGAAATGTGACTAACAAGCACACAGTTCACCTGATGGTAGCTGATTACGATCTGTGGTATCCAGAGGACTTTCCAGAGGACTTACAGTGGTAGAGCTACGCTGCTGCTTGTTTCTAGCTGCAGAATAAATGGCTCAGCTCGACCGAGCAAGGACCATGCCCACACAGAATACCAGCTTGAAATTGTATAATAACGCTGCTTTGTTTCATCTGGTGAGTGTAGGGATCCGGTGACCTTTTCTCCAACTGGTGACGAAGCGTTCCATCTCAGTCCTCAAGGGTGACAATGTGCATTATGATTCCTTATCTAGGATGAATGTATATGTCACGGGCCGCTGGAATCACTTACCATCAGGTGAACTGTGTTTTTTACTCACAATGTAGTAAAAAAAGGACCGAGATGGAGTACCCTGTACTCATAACGCTACTTACTTATTGATACTTTCTAATACCAACCCACTCCATTAACCATTACAAGCTCCATGATGTAATTCAAAATACCGATTAATATTCAATAGCGAATAAATGCTCCTCCCCCTTTCCCTTCCGCATCTGATTTAATAAAAGATATCAAAGCAACAAGTCAGTGTTGCCATTACAATATAAATTAGTATTAGCATGACGGTGTTGCTACAGTAAAGGCCGCGGTTATTCGGTAGATATTGTAGTTAACGTCTTACGCGACAGCAAATGGTCGTCTCTAGTGCTTTCGCTTCGACATAATTTTGCGCAAATTGAATTAGAACGTGGGCTCAGTGGTAACTAGGAACGTAAATATAGGAATTTATCGTTTCCCGCCAGCCCGGTGCCCGGCCGTTGCTGTGTGGAAAGAAACGCGAATGGCTAAGTGAGAGAAAGGGGGGACTGAAAACACTGCACCTATAGTGAATGTTTGGATAAGTATGTCTTTTCAAGTGTTTTAAGTGTTTTAAGTTTTCATTAAATTAAATGAGATATATGTATAGTTCTAATTGTTCGAAAGAGTTTAGTTGTATTTTTGTCAATGTTACGTGGAATGTCTTTTAATGATGGTCAATTTTGACACAGTTCGGGCAAACACAGAGGTACTCATTCGTCGTCCTCCTTCTTTAGTCCGATGTAATGCAAAGATCGGTGGAAGCTTGTGTGCAGATGTAGTACCGGGGACACGGACATACACACAACAGACTCAGACCGAAAAACCGCAAATATTGTTCGACGTCTGGGAATCGAAACAAGAACTCGCGACGCAATAGTCAGGTACTCGTAACCACAATACCACGCGGCCGAGTGAAAAAATGAGATAAACAGATCAATGACGACTGTGCCTGCTTATAAGCTTATGACATACAACAGGTACACGCAGCAGTTTAGCTCTACCAATGTTAAAAATAAGCTATAGCTATAATAGTTTTTATCTGTACCTAAGTCTATATGCAATTGTGAATAAATATTAAAAAAAAATGTTTGATTTATTTATTCGCACTTTATTGTTTATACCTTACAAAAAGGTATTAGATACTAATGCCTTTAGGCCTTAAAGAAGGCAGGTTGAAAGTGCAGTACATACATTAAAAAATATCCAATAATATTTATTATTTATTATTAAGCCTCGCATTCGCTTTTCGCACCTTCGGCATTCTCTACCAGTCATAGTTAGGGTGATGCAGAGATGAATAGAAGTAAAACTTAATCGCGATTAGATACTATAATTATTAAAAACATATATAACTAGATATATGTAACAAATACAATTATATACATACTTTATACAAATACACATGTAATAATATTATACTGTAATACCTAAAATTAAAATACAATAACAATCAGAGTATTGTATATAAAAGAATAACATATATACATTATTATATAGATATATTTACTTAATATTAAGTAAATATAAGCAATACATATATAATATTCATCATTAATTGAAACAATTTACCGAGAATCTAGACTAGTTGGGTGCACGCGATGCGGGTCCCAGGACAGGAATTAAAATTGCCGTTTACTTGAACAAGGCGAGCTTGTAAAGTGCGCGGGTGCCGTTCTCTTGCTTAAATAAAGACATTATTTCCCTTCCGCACTGAGCCCTATTGTATCATTACCCCACTAGAGATGAACGAACGTTAGAATTAATAAATATAGTAACAATAATTTATTTACTTATTGCTAATAGTAATCTTTTTTTTTAAATATCTAGACCTCCAGCCTCTCAAGCCAAGTGAGGTTTTTTTTATGGCTGAGGCTGTTAACCCGGGGGTTTTTACAGCTTTACCGGGTTGATCTGAGGCGGTTGGTACTATACGACGGGTGGGTTTGGATACTCAAATGCAGATGGCGATGCTTCTCGATACCGTTCGTATTGTCCATCAGTTTCTTTGCCCCTCCTGGTTGACTTGGTCTTGTCCCCTTGGAGAGGTACTCCCGTCTGGTTGGTCTTTATTATTAGTATACTTATGTACTTATTTATGATATATTTTATTTTTATTATTTTTTATCTTATTTCAATAATAATCACGGAACACTTCAGATTTTTTAGCCCTTCTTTGGATTTCTTTGGTTCTGTGGACCCTGTTGCTATGTCTCCTTTTTTCTCTCCTGAACATTTTTCGGAGTTGTACATATCCCTCTTGTTCTTGGAGAATTACATTATACATTCATAATACGAGATTACAATTGTAAATATAATCCAATGGATTTTATTCGACTATATGACATAATTTTATTAAATTTAGATAACATTTATAATTTATTTTTTAATTTTTGCATCCTGAAAGAATTGAAGTATTTTTTTTCCGGATTCGATCACTCAGATAAACACCGCATAACACTCTCCACACCTTTCAAACTCAAGCCAATCTACGGGATACGAATAAAGCTTAATTTGTATTGCCCAGGTTACCCTTTACTTCGAATCATTAGGCTTCGACCATACCCGTGCCCGCAGCGTGTTAATTATCGCGCAGCTGCGCCGGTAGGGCCCGTCTGCACTGGGCGGTCATTAATCAAGCTTCAGACGTGGCGGACATTAGCTCGGACGTCACACCTAGCCTATTTACGTAACGTCGAGAAACAAGAGCCGTACCTACGCGCTCGTTAAACCGGACGGACAGACAAAATGATGCTCGTAAACTGTTTATGGTCGTCTGTAAAAAGCTGCTCCAGTTACGTCGAGAACTGTCCAATGATAATGCTCATGTATAGTTCAAATGGATAAAATTAAGGACAAGTTAAGGGCAACATACTGTCTTACGGTGATGATCAATCAAAGATCTTTATTATATTTATATTAGGTGATTATGTTGTCCTCCAGGTCGATATCGACCACGGCGTTATCCTATATATATGTATATATAATTAAATAACAACTTAGCTTTGGAGCGGTAATATTATATACTCAAGGTGTAATAAGTATAGTAAGTTAAATAATTATTCTACCAATTTATAAATTGTAGATCTTACACCCATTTGATAGTAAATTGACGGTACGTTTTCTTTGTGATAATGTCACGGCAGCAAATGTCTATTCAAAACAGTCACTAGTATCGTGAGACACGTACAGAGTTATAATGATGTTCAAAGACATTAAAATTTACTCAATTGCCATACAGGCGCTACGTAACAAACTAAATTATTTTAAGCTAAGGCTATCTATGGCAGCTATATCATAATCTTCACCGCCTGTCTACAGTCCACTGCTGAACTCAGGTCTGCCGCATAGCATACGATCCTGAGCTACCTGCCTCCATCGATTCCCCACAAACCTGCATCTGTTGTCAGAAACATCCACATCGGACATCGGTTCTACGAGATATATGAATGTGCAACCTTTAGCTTGCTCATCTTTTGAGTTATGTTGATCATCCTCATGCTACCGCAGGCCATGCTCGCCGGACACGTGGTAAATGAGCATTTAATAAAAAACCATTGGCAGAGCTACACTGCAGTTTGTTTCTAATTGAAGAATAAATGGGTCAGCTCGACCGAGGAAGGACCACGCCTACGCTGTGTTTCGTCTGGTGAGTGTAGGGATCCAGAGACCTTAATTACTCCACCAGTACCATCTCAGTCCTCAAGGGTGACAACGCATCTGCATTATATTTATATTAGGTGATTATGTTGTCCTCCAGGTCGATATCGACCACGGCGTTATCCTATATATATGTATATATAATTAAATAACAACTTAGCTTTGGAGCGGTAATATTATATACTCAAGGTGTAATAAGTATAGTAAGTTAAATAATTATTCTACCAATTTATAAATTGTAGAGCTTACACCCATTTGATAGTAAATTGACGGTACGTTTTCTTTGCGATAATGTCACGGCAGCAAATGTCTATTCAAAACAGTCACTAGTATCGTGAGACACGTACAGAGTTATAATGATGTTCAAAGACATTAAAATTTACTCAATTGCCATACAGGCGCTACGTAACAAACTAAATTATTTTAAGCTAAGGCTATCTATGGCAGCTATATCATAATCTTCACCGCCTGTCTACAGTCCACTGCTGAACTCAGGTCTGCCGCATAGCATACGATCCTGAGCTACCTGCCTCCATCGATTCCCCACAAACCTGCATCTGTTGTCAGAAACATCCACATCGGACATCGGTTCTACGAGATATATGAATGTGCAACCTTTAGCTTGCTCATCTTTTGAGTTATGTTGATCATCCTCATGCTACCGCAGGCCATGCTCGCCGGACACGTGGTAAATGAGCATTTAATAAAAAACCATTGGCAGAGCTACACTGCAGTTTGTTTCTAATTGAAGAATAAATGGGTCAGCTCGACCGAGGAAGGACCACGCCTACGCTGTGTTTCGTCTGGTGAGTGTAGGGATCCAGAGACCTTAATTACTCCACCAGTACCATCTCAGTCCTCAAGGGTGACAACGCATCTGCATTATGATTCCTCTTCAATGATGAATGTAGATGTTATGGGCCGCGGGAATCACTTGCCATCAGATGAACTGTGCGCGAGTTTGTTACTCTCAATGTAATAACCAAAAAAAAAAGTAATTAACATTTTATGTTAACATTACATGTATCGGCGCCGGGGATCGAATTCTGTTTACTTGCGTAACGTGAATTAAAAGAGAGCCTTTGGACAATAAGCTCCCACGGCTTACGTCTGATGTATCTGTGTCAGCTGTTTCCAATTTCATAAATAAATGTCGTCTAAGACTGTATGTTTTGTCGGTGACAAAATAGCACACAGTTCACCTGATGTTAAGTGATTCCTACGGCCCATGACATCTACATCAAACAAAGATTAAAGATGCACTGTGCAGACACTACAGAGAACAAATATGGAATGTCTCGTATGATTGGAATGCAAACAA
The DNA here is from genome assembly GCA_029286865.1 of Teinopalpus imperialis. Taxonomy (NCBI): domain Eukaryota; kingdom Metazoa; phylum Arthropoda; class Insecta; order Lepidoptera; family Papilionidae; genus Teinopalpus; species Teinopalpus imperialis. Next base: position 2,059,601 of record JAGSMU010000028.1, read on the forward strand.
ATTCTAATGTCCGTGCGCGTGCTGTTTACATAAATAATTTGAGGCACTTCCATCGTGTCGGGGCGAAATGAAATCATATTCGTGGATGAGAAATTATTGGATCATTAAAATTAATAAAATAACTGATTTTAAAACCGTTTGCTTTGGTGCCAAGTAGGAGACGGTTCGGATGTCTGATGCTGCAATGACATGGACTTTTCCCTTTAAAGATGAAAATGTATGTTGACAAGTTAGGCTACTTGTGACGCGTGAAGGCAAGCTTACGGCGCTCCTCTGGTGTTGCGGATGTTCATGGGCGGCGGTGGTCACTTACCATCAGGTGAGCTGCATGCTCGTTCACTATCTATACTATAAAAATAAAAAAAAACTAGAAATTGTTGCCGTGGTCGAGATCGAGTAGGAAGATATCCCACATCACCACTGCATTATGGCTCTAGCACTGTTAATTCCTGGCTATAATCACCGTTGTATCTTAAGATCGTGTGATTATAGGACTTACGAAGATATCCCTTATCAAGGGCGCCAGTACCCAGTTAATAACAGTAACTGCAACTGATCCACAAGACATCTTTATAACTTCATAATTAACTTTAATTCGTTCACTTCCACTATACTATCCCCTCCCCCTCCCCCTTCTTATCACGGTATCCTCACACGGATCCGCCATCGGATAGGGCAACTCCTCGCTAAGTGGCCGAACCGGTCCGCCCCTTACTACACGGAACTGCTACCGATACCGTGTGTAGATAGCCTTACATTCCCCGCTTGTAAATATCCCCGGGGGACGTAAACATGGGGGTGCGTTCGTGTTAATCTTCGCCGCGGTCGGATTAAGCTATAATTATCCGACACAGACAAAGGTTATGCGCTTCCCGTCCGTGTTTATTACTTTGCTAATAGTGTTTATGCTGATACGCCGGAGTGTTAATGTTGTTTATTGAGGCTTTGTTTGGCTTAATCCGTGTTGGAGTGGTGTAAAGCGATTTGTTATCATATGGGACACATGTTTACTGGATATGATAAGGATCTCGTTGGCTGATGTTTACTGCTGGCCAATATATTGGTGTCTTTACAATAATATTCTTAAAAAACCTGTGCACATATTTGTTTAGGTTTTATAATTAATTCGCGTAATTGCATATTTTGGTAGAAATATCAAATTTTCACTTAATGTACATTTAAAACTATAATTATAGGGCTAACTATAATCATGTTTAATTGTAATTATAGGGATTTATATATAATCATGTTTAATTATAGTTTTCTGTTTAATTCCTTAATACATCTCCTCGTAATATACAGATACCTACCAAAGTTGATTCCTGACGCTGATCAAATTAAAAAGAAACTAATTTTAAATGGGAAGATGGCTGAAGAGCTGAAGATCTTTATAGGATCCTATGATTAGTAAAATTAAATCTCAAACTGAGCATAACATTGCAATGACATGGTGAGATTGTGACAGGGTGAGGGGAGGGATTCATCCTTTGGTTAATGTCTCCCCTCACCCTGTCACCATCTGATGATCTACCAATGTGCGGTTGGCTCCGTGAGTGGTGAATGCATACGAAAGCGTTCCCGTGGATATGCCTTAATCCAGTTAAGGTACTTTAGTCGATCATTGAGACATGAACGGACATAAAACATCGATGAGATGTACGTATGATACGTATGATGTATGTATGAGCGATGTACGTAGAAGTTATGATGTTTATGACGATTGACAGTGGTAGAACTACACTGCAGTTTGTTTCTAGCTGCAGAATGAATCGGTCAGCTCTACCGGTGTAGGATCACGCCCTCACAGAATACCAGCGTAGAAAAGCAACATAAAATAAAATAAAAATAAAATAAAATTATGTTGCTGTGGTGGTTTCGTCTGGTGTGTGTAGGGATCCGGAGACCTTTATCACTGGTGATGAGGCGTTTCATCTCAGTTCTTAAGGGTGACAACGCATCTGCACTATGATTCCTTGTCAAGGATGAATGTAGATGTCATGGGCCGCAGGATTCACTTGCCGTCAGGTGAACTGTGTACTCGTTTGTATCTCTTATGTCAAAAAAATGTCCTTCGTGTTGACTAATTTCAACCGCGGTGATATCTTCTGGTTATTACCAGATGATGGGCCTGCGACGTATCAACTCTAACAACTACACCACGCGATCATCACATATTGATTACACAACTCAAAAACAAACAGACATAAAAAAATCAATGTCCACATTTACATTAGAAACCAATATGTAACCACATAATCTCGCATAAAGCGAATACGAAAAAATTCTACGCCCTCGATACCGTAACAAATTTCGTGAGATAGCTCCGCACGCCGACAAACAAATCGATTCATGAATCGATTTACACGCGAACGATACTCGTACACAAGGCAGAATCGAATATAAATCGGACAAAATGGCGTGTAAATAAGCAGCTCAGGGGCCGTTGCTTGTCAAAATGGAGGTGGTAATGTTACGGAATGACTCCATACAGTGTTGCCAGCTTGAAAATAATTCAAATAACGTTAATACTGGAGCCATTCGATGTATTGAGCTGCCATGCGGTATTTACAATGTTTGCTTAAAGCGGAATAGGGGCGAGCGAACACTGGAATGTGTCATAGTTTGATGTTTTTTTTTAATGCGCACAAGTTAGTGCTTCTATAGTCCCACCTGGTGATATGTGATGATATTACTCGCGGACGAAGATAGCTGCTTCATCTGCGAGTAATATCTACAATGAAAGGATGGAAATGCTCCGTGGGTCTTCAGGGGATGTCAGAATCCTTTTATATCACTCAGAACTAAACCCAGGTGAGACACGCAGTGGATTGTGACATGCTACAGCATGAATGGGTAGCAGCATCACGCTGCTGTGTTTCGTATGGTGAGTATACCGACTCGGAAACCGGGTAACGAGGCATTCCATGTCTGTCCACAGGGATAATATAAGATGCATCTTGAAGCTTTGTTCGGGGTACATGTGGACGACAGGGGCCGCAGACATCACTTATCATAAAGAGAACTATGATTTTTTCGTCAAGAATATTATTAAGAAAATATATTAAACAAATTAAATAAAAAAGAAAATTATGGATGTTTTAAAGAATCCATTTGTGTTTACTACTACTTCACGGTCAATTACAGAAGTACAAAAGTGGCAACACCAACTTCGCAGATAAGTTATTTAATATTTATTTTCGCCCATTGTGTTACCTGAATTGCTAAGAGCATTACGCAATAACAAAGATATTTTCTGATGTCAATGACACCTAACAAAGATATTTTTTAAAGTCAATGAAACGATAAGCCTAAGTACCAAATAGAGGATACTTTATTTTAATAAATCTAGCAATGGTATTAACATTAGTAACATACGAGTTATCCAATGCAACTAAATAAAAATGTTCGTGGTTAGGCAGTAGATTCAAACCTAAGACATAAAGTTTTCCGACGCTGCTTTTTAGTACGTCGCTATTATCAAGTATTATATTTTTCTATTTAAAATGTTTTCGAGATTTGTCTATGAAATTAGGGTTTTTTTGTAGTATATTGTGAGTAAAATACGAGCACACAATTCACCTCATGGCAAGTGATTCCTGCGGTCCATGACATCTGCACTCATCCTTGATAACGAATCAGAATGCAGATGCGTAGTCACCCTTGAGGGCTGAGATGGAATACCTCGTCACCAGTAATAAAGGCACAATTAAATAATAAAAATAAAATAAATACAATAACACGCTAATTGTCACGAATGAAGTCCATAGTGTTTTTTTTTATGAAAGTACGCATGATAAACGAGCACACAGTTCACCTGATGGTAAGTGATTCCTGCAGTCCATGACATCTACATTAATCCTTATGAAGGAATCATAATTTAATGCGTTATTGCCCTTGAGGACTGCGATGGCTTGCCTCGTCACCAGTAATAAAGGTCTACGGATCCCTGCACTCACTAGACAAAACACAGCAGATTTATACTGCTATTTCACGCTGGTATTCTGTGAGGGCGTGGTCCTTCCCCGGTCGTGCTGACCCATTCATTCTGCGTAGCTCTGCCACTGGCAAAAGAATGCATACTTCTTCATCACTCATGGTATTTAGTCCTGCGACCCATGGCAACATCAATTTTCTGGTATTCTGTGAGGTGAGTCACGTCAATACTGCTCAGCATGAGAATCAGAGCATCATTAGTGCTGGTGTTGAAGATGGTTCTCAACTGTCACTTCCTTTATCTCGATAAGATCGATGTAAATAACATCTTATATATATCAATCTCACTGCTAGACATAGCGAGTCTTTTCTAGACAGAGTATTGGAGTATAATAGAGTATATTTCCCTACAACATTAGTTACGTAAGCGTTTCAAGTTGTAATGAACGCCACCGGGGGTCGAACTTGTGTTGCTCTTGTGTCGCAAACTGAAAGCGATCGCTTAGTCACTGAGCCCTATCACGACTTTACTCCCTCATCGGGACTAACATGGAATGCCTGATCGCCAGTAATAAGGTCATAGGTTTCCATTTTACAGCAGACGAAAATCGGTAGCGAAAAATATTTTAACTAGCATTTTAGAACGTGCGATCAATCCAACTGCGTACATAGTTAATAACTGCAACGTAGCTGTACCATGTAAAATACTTTATAACAAATATATTTTATTTTCATCGTATGACACAGGTAAATATATTACAAAAAAGGTTTTATTTTATCGCCATATAATTTTATTAAAATTTATACATCTTGCGACAGTGGTGGAACCACTTAGCAGCTTGTTTCTAGATACACATGAATTCTTCGGATCGATTAGACAAGGATCACAACATCGCATAATATCAACTTAACACTGCTTGTTTCGTCTGGTGAATGTACGGGATAGGAAACCTAGTTTCTGGTAGCGGGATTGAATGTTTGTTGCGCGATGTACGTGATAATTGGCTTCAGTCACCTCATCCTTGTGAATTGTGTGCTAGATTGTCACCATTACTTTCATAAAATAATTAGAATATTATAAAACATATGGTAATAATTACCGAAAACATAAATTTATACAAAAAGTATATTTAAGTTTTTTGGATTTTTATTTCTCGTCGTGTGTAGACGTAGCTTAACAGTGTCTGGAATGTGACTTCGAAATCGTGACCGGCTGGCGGAAGTCTCGACACGTGTACAGTTCCTCGTATAGTTTACTGCGAAACCCACCTGAAGTTCAAGGCATTTTAGACATAACACCTCACAGTTTAGAGATTATATTAGTGAGAAAGAAAAAGAAATTTGCAAGTTAATATATGTTGATAGTTGTTGAGACTAATAATTTATTATATGTTATTGATCTTGAGCCGTGGTAGTTCGGTGGGTAAACGATTTAATTAACGGGTTAATTAACGCGAGCAACCGAGTTCGATGCCGGCATCAATGGAATTGTTAATTGAATTTAAATAATGATTAACTTCACACACCCACGCACACACTATACATATATACATATATATATCTCTTAGTTCAGGGATCAACTAAACAACCACTTATCGTGCATATATATATATATATATATATATATATATATATATAACTAGTCTGGCCATAAATACTTTTGTTTTTTTCAACTTATTAGTTATTTTGAATTTGGAACACGTATATTATTTTAAAAACTACTTTCAATTTTGCGTCATTTCACATATTTTTTCGTGTTCATTATCAAATTACAATATGGACTGGGGTGTTAAAGAAAATAGGATTGCAGTGATCGCCTTACATAAAGTGGGTATGGAGCCGTCGGTCATATTCTAGACACTTCAAAAGCTTGGTAAGTTGGTTCTGTCGCGATACGCAGGTGAAAGGCACAGAAATATCCTCTTTTCCAATGAAAAAATTTTCACGATTGAAGTACACTACAATAAGGAAAATGATAAAGGGTACGCTCATAGTTCTAGAAGCTGCTCAAGTGGTCGGAAAGGTACAATGTGATCATCCTCACATTCCTCACAGTGTCATCATCCAGCGTCAGTGATGGTTTGGTGGGGCGTGTCTTATCAAGGAGTCACAATACTACATTTTTGTGGAAGAGGAGTGAAAACTTCAGCCAAAGTGTATCAAGATACAGTCTTGGATCATGTTGTGAAACCTCTCAGCAATACAGTTTTTAAAAATATACCGTGGACCTTCCAGCAGGACTCTGCACCTGGTCACAGGGCACGAATTACCCAATTCTGGCATGAAACCAACGTTCCGGACTCTATAAGAGCTATCTATATGAAGACTGGCCCTCATCTAGCCCAGACCTCAACCATTTAGACTTCAAAATATGGTCAGTTTTAGAGGACATGGCATGCTCTAAACGACACGGCGACATTGAGTCTCTTAAAAATCTTTGGAGCAAACAGTGGCGAAGTTTCCCTTGGAAATAGTGCGTAAATCTATAGATTCGTGGCCAAACAGATTAAAGGCCTGTATAAAAGCCAAAGGTGACCATTTCGAATAGAATATTTTTTTATTTTTTGCTGACTGACTAATAAATATGTATAAATTTTAATAATATTGCATTCCTTTATTAAAAAAAATGCATTTTCATTTGTAACAGAACTTATGGCCGAACTTACTTATTATTAACTTAGTATATATATAAATATATTTATTACATTGAAAGTAACGAACAACCACACAGTTTATTTATTTAATTTTATTTATTTAATTTGGGTCACCTGCAGGGCAGGTTATGGTGGTGGTACAAACATTAATTAATGAGGAAAAATACAAATAACAAATAACAATAACTGATTCAAAAAACAAAACGATATTATTTAATTTATTTCATTTTGGAAAATTTAATTGTTAATTTTCCAAAATGAAATAAATGAAATAATATCATAATAAAATAAAATTAATCATGATAAAATAATTACATACGATTTTAAAATTAAATTAAATGAATTCTGTATTAAAGTATTAAGAATTAAAGTAAATGTCAACAACCACAAGTGATTCCTGCAGCCCAAGACATCCACATTCATCCTCGACAAGGAATCATAATGCAGATGCAGGACCGAGATGGAATGCCTCGTCACCAGTAATAAAGGCCTTCGGACCCCTACACTCACCAGGCGAAACACTGCAGCACTATGCTACTATTTTACGCTGGTATTCTATGAGGGTGTGGTCCTACCCCGATCGAGATGACGTATTCATTCTGCAGCTAGAAACAAACTGCAGTAAAGCTCTAAGTGGCACTGTTAATTATGTCGAATAAAGTTTACTTATATAGAAGAACGCAAGAATATCAGCGTAGAATAGGCAGCAAAACCTTACTGTGTTTCGTTTGCGGACACAATCCACAGTCTAATGTTATACGGAACAGTCCGTGAAACTTAATGTCGTGGGTTCGAATCCGCCATTCGACTATTATCGACCTAGTACAAGCACTCAAGATCAGTTGGAGTGGTTAGCCGGAATATTAATAATTATAGCACTGCTAACATACTATAAAAAAAAGATATCCTAAGCAGCAGACAGCTTTCAGTAATATCCTGAAGATGTCGGCTATGTAGGTATCGGTCAACATATAATTTTTTTTATACTTTCAGGGATAGCAAATAAATTTAAACGTAGCTACTGACGCTTTAATACGTCTATTTGCGAAAAGAGAAAGGACTTACTCACCGTTCTCTCTCTGAATCCGTAATGACCCCTTTGCGATAACATGTGATAAGAATATTGTAACAGACATACGGAACAATCACAATTGAAACGCCACAGGCTAACGGTGTAGGGCACGGTCTGCGCGCGATTGTTGGCGTGAACTATCTCCTAGAGCTTTAAGCTTAGTTAGAGCTTTTAACGGGAATGTTAGTAAATTAGTAGGCTAGGCTAGGATTTCAGCTTGAGAATAACAATTTATTGGGTTAGGTACTATAACTACGGAGATTTCCACATCACAGCTTTTGTTCTTTGTGAAATAATTAATACAAAGACACACGATGAATAATTTTTTGTGTTGCCACTAAATATTCTGGATTATGGTAATAAATGTCAGTTGCGAATTGAGCTGAGGACCCACAAATTATTGGATAGGTACTCTATCCACTGAGCTGGCCTTGGCATACCTTGAACAGTTACTAAGCAGAAACATATATATTCTAATATTATAAGATATTTAAGGCATTCCATCTCAGTCTTCAGGGTGACAACACATTATATCCAGATCCAGATCACCTAACAATATCCTTATCGAGGATATTGTTAAGTGATCCGGAGACCCAATGACAGGTAACCAGGCATTCCATCTTAGTGCTCAGGGGTAACGACGCATGTGCATCTTGAATCTTCGCCGAGAATGGATGAAGAAGACATGGGCCGCAATCGTCACTTACAACCAGAACTTTGAGCTGTGTGTCCCCGTAATATGATAGTATGTGGCTGTCATGAGTTCCAGGAATCATTTACCACTAGGGAAGCTGTGTGATCGTTTCTCACCCTAAGCCCAAGAAAAAAAAACAATGCTAAAACAGAAGGTCCCCACAATATTTGCACGTGTAATTACCCCAATCTGGATTAATAAAATACAACATTCCACAATTGAACGCATTTTAATAGTTATCGTGATTGAATTAACAAGTTCGTAATCTTTGAGTGTCATTAGGTTCATTATCATTTTGTACCTTTTATTACTAATTGACATGCATGAATTAGACAGCGTACTCAGCTAGCATCACTTGAACTACTAAAGGTCTTCAATAACAATAATAATTAAATCCTTTGAAGTATGCCGCTAACATTGGCGTCTTTGTTGATGTAATCTCATCCCTCTGAAGTGTATAGACACGTGTTAGCTAAAGCACAAAGGGAACTGGGAGCTGACGTCAGATGTTTGTACCGGAGCGAGGTAAATAGGTTACGAACAGAAGTTCTGAATCACGTAACCAGGAGAGATGAAGTGGCGCTAATCGACGCAAACAAAACAATTAACAAGCGCGCCTCTGAGAGGAAACAGAACATAACAAACGGTTTCGAGAGCTTCACTTAACACGATACTCATGTACGCTTAACGTGAACATCTGTGGAGACACACAGCAGCTTATATCTAGGTACCGCTTTAACGGGTCGCCTCGACCGGGCAAGGACCACGCCCTTTCAGTATGCCAGAGTGAAATAGCAGTATCACGCTGTCGTGTTTCATTTAGTGGGTCCATTCCTGGGACCAAGGCAAAGTGTCACTACATCACAGCCCTCAGCAGTGCAACGCAAGGGGATCCTGAATCATTTGAACGTCACCAATTATCAACAGGTATATTGCGCGCTTATTCGATTGTCACACACAAAAAATATATCGTATTTTGGCCACCAACACACCATATTTTCTTTCTTCTATCCTATCCGTCCATCGGTTGCCAGGAACAGTTTGTTTTATGCGACGAGAACACCATTAGTCATATTGCAATGCCAAGAAATGTCTCATAATCTTTATTTATATGTGTTTTGATTAAATAAATAAGAAAGAAATAAATCCTACTAATATTATAAAAGTAAATATGTGATAAATGAGATGGCTGCCTGGATGGACGATGGTCTGCCCGCGACCTTGTATGCGTGAACTTCAGAATTGAGTTCAGAGAAAATGAAAAATGTCACCCGTCACACATTCCTGTCTACTCACACATTTTTCTTGGTCACACGTGGTCGTGGACAGATGTTAGGAAATATATAAATAAGAGTCAAAGCTGTGCTTTAAAGTAGGAAATCAAGGACTGAAAGTCGACAATTTACGATCGAAGCATAAAAGATTCGCAACAAAAAAGAACCTCCTCCTTCCTTAAAGGCCGGCAACGCACCTGCAACTGGGTGGCAGTGGTGAATTACCATCAGGTGAGCTATTCTTCCCTGATCGCAATACTGCAACGTGGTCACTACCACTAAAATTAAATTTTACAATTTAATAAGCGGTAAAAACTCCGATAATCCTTTAGAAATGTACTGTGAGAACATTTATCGGTTATCCAACAGGTCAACGAAGAGGAAGTAGAATGATTTAGTCGAGGAGTAATTCATTCAGCAAGTATCGAGATCAGACCGGTTGTCATGGAGACTTAGCGGGGCCGCGCGTGCCGATCGCATCGGCGTGTAGCTTGTGTGAATGGGCCTTTGTTTCAATGCTGGACTGGATAACCGAACACATTTCATGGATGGCAGTTAGCATTTATCCTCTATATATATCTATATATTTAAATATATATATATATATATATATATATATATGTATATATATATTTATATGTATATATATATATATATATATATATAATATGAACGGTGACAAACAAGCACACAATTCAATCGATCGTATGTGAAGACTGCAGCCCGTAACATCTCCATCCATCCTTAACAACAATACAAGTTACACATGCGATGTCGACCCTCAGGACTGCGATGGAATGCCTCGTTACCAGTTTCCTAAGTATATTCCTGGAACGTTGGGATGCTTCACGGTGGTATTCTGTGAGGAAGTGATACTTTTACAGCCAAGTGGCTTAGTCATTATAGTACCTGGGTGCTGGTTTACATTCCTAGCCGAAGATAATATTTGTGTATCGCAAATTATTATTTTCGGTTTTTGTATAAATAAATTTATCCCGGGTTCCTGACACTGCATCTTCCTTCCATATTATTACACGTGCACTACATATTTTCGCAGTGGTAGAGCTACACACAGTGGTAAAGCTATACCGCAGTTTGTTTCTAGCTGCAGAATACCAGCGTACAACAGCAGCATGCAGCAATGCTGCTGTGTTTTACTGGTGGCAGTTACGGAGACCTTTATTACTGGTGACGAGGCATTCCATCGCACTCCTCAAAGGATGTCATGTGCCGCAGGAATCACTTGCCATCAGGTGAACTGTGTGCTCATTTGTTACTATCAATGTAATAAAAATAAAAAGGAATAGATAAGGGGACGACGAGACAGTGCCTCTGTGTTTTCGCTATGAAATATTCTGATCGGTTGATGACATTTTTTTTTCTTAAAGAATGTTTGTAGCGCAATAAACATTACTAATAATCCGGTTAATCACTCCAACTAAGCTGAAATGCTCGTGCTAGGAGATGGATAATGACTGTAGTCGAATGATGGATTCTGCGAAACTACGGCCTTAAGTTTCGCAGGCCGTACCCTAAACCAGGCTATTGACGCTTCATTTGACAGCAACCAGAAGATTTAGCCGTGGTCAATATCGATCAGGAGATCATAATCACTTCTCCGGTCGAGCCGACCCATTCATGATGTAACTAAACAAGCTGAAGCGTGTACTGTTCACTGGGCACTCGATAATAACAGTAAAAGAATTTATAAAACCTATCTGTATGCCACATTGCGCCACACCTAGTATATCGCGTACACCTGGTCGAAGAAAGCTCGCAGACTTTTTCTCTGGCTGATTGGAATCTATCACGATCCACGTTTTTGTAGCTTTCCACTGATACAAAGCTCATTGAGGACCGCCACGACAGGAAGTGAAAAGATGTTTTGCTAACGCATTGCTCGAAGTCATGTCATGTGCATTAATATTATCTTTGTTATGATTTCTTTTTTTTTATCCCTAAACTCGCCAAACACAGCGTCTTGATAATTCACCAAGGCCGCGTTTCTTTTTCAGTCGAACTTCGACTTTTTGGTGCGGCAAGAAACTTGTGCAAAGGTATTGGAGTATTTTTTAAAAAAAGAATATTAGGAATGTTGATAACATTACTAATATTCCGGTTAACCACTCCAACTAAGCTGGAAGTGCTTGTGCTAGGAGATGGTTCACGACAATAGACGAATAGTGGATACGAACCTACGACCTGAAGTTTCGCAGACTATTGACGTTTCAAAAGGCTCATCATTACATGCTAGGATTAGTCTAGACTGATCCTGACAAACGTATTTGTTTTTACGTTTTTCTTCAAGACGTACCTTAAATATAATTAAGATTTTATTATTTAGTATGTCTTTTGGTATATTATAATAGTGTCCAAATAGTATTTTTCTTTACATAATTAGTTGATAAATTTTGGTAGCTCTAAATTGTTACATCGTTAAATCGTATAATGATTTGTTATTATTTTTATTGGTTATGTTTATTTCATTTGCTCAAAAAAGAAGGTGACCGACATAGCTCAAAGATTAACGAGCTGCAGTGGCAACGGGCATGCCAGATAGCTCGTAGAGCCGATATCCGATGGGGAAGAAAGGTTCTCGAGTGCCAACCTCGGCCTGGAAATCGCAATGTATGACGACCCTGGACGACATGGAGCGACGACCTGTGCAAAATTTGCTGGCAATCGTTGGATGCAGGTGGCTTGGGGTCGTACTATGTTGCAATCTATGAGTTCAGTACTACACTAAATTTCTACGTTCAGTAGTACATAATGGATAGGCTGTGGTGATGAATCTAGTCTAAATGAATCTAAATAAATTGAATACATAAATAAGCACTTCCCTATCTCATTGAGTTTAACTGTACAAATAGCGATCGTTCAGATGAAGGTATGAATGAATCAAACAGCTTGCTATAAATCAAACAATATTGCTATTATGCCGATGGCCGGGAACCTGCCGACTCTGCGTGGGAGTCGAGCCCACGCACCTTCGCTGCTCAGACGTGCGGTAATCTCCGTATTAAGGAGTTGGATAACTTGTGTCTGAATGAAAACTCCCTTGAGCTTATTAGCGTCTGGTTTGAGACAATTTGTAACGGTCTCTATATGTTGTTCTGGTTTATTAACATTGAGAACGCAGAGATTTCGAGATCTGATTAATTGGATCTCCATGTAATTGTTTATGTTGTTTTGTCTGTTTGTTAGTGATATGGTGAGCGGATTCGTTATCCGATGCTTTTGAGTAATGTGAAAATTATTTATTAGTCTAGCTCAACAAAATAATCGCCAGTAAATGTACATTTTTTATATTGTAATCAAGGTGACAAACAACAATACAAAAGTCACCTGATGGTAAGTGATCCAATATGATGCGGTAACAATGCTGATGCGCTGTCACCCCAGAGGACTAAACCTCGGTACTCGGTAGGAATGATCTTCAGATTGCTACGCTAATCGAATGAAACACAGCATCGATATGCTGTTATTTTACGCTTGTACCCTGTGAGGGTGTGCTCGTAGCGCTCATCCATTCATACTGCCGCTCGAGTGAAACTACAGTATGGTTCAACCAAGCTTGAGGTAATTACAATCGTGTATAGGACGATATTATAAATTGTATGCCCTTCTATATCTGTATAGGAAGTTTACATGTGATATATGTTGTTTATGTACATATATAGGATAGTAAATTGTTCTGTTCTTTGAAACTATACAAAAACAAACACGGAGGTACTGGAGTGGGTACAAAGGTTTCAATTCACAACGTTCTACTAAACTAAAATACAACTGCTTAGCACGGAGTAATCCCCCGCGAACACGATAAACTAACTAACAATTGTAACTAAGCCTGATTTAGCTCCATTTATGTGTTTAGACACACAAACCTTATCAATACCAATTATTTTATCATTTTGATTTGTTTTGTTGATTATTGAAATCTGAAGAATCAATCTGAAATCTCAAATCAAAAGAAGCTTTATTCATGTAGGTATATATTATACAAAACACTTTCGAATCGTTAAAAAATAAATTGATGGTAAATATACATTATTTGCATAACCATGATATTTTTGTACACGAAACACAGATTATGCCTAGATTTTACAGTGGAGACACGCTCTAGTTAGTCTTTCGCAATATTAATGTATTTAATCTTCAATTAAAACACCTTATTTGCTGTAAGAAAAAAATATACAATGGGCGGACTTAATGCTTTTCAAGTCTTAAGTGAAAAAAAATCGGAAACATTAACAATATTAAATAAAATATGTTAGACAATAAATGTCATATATATATGCAGACCACAGGGTACACGCATAAGAATATCAGAATACGACCGTAAAATAGTATACTGTGGTATAGGTATAGTGTCATGTGGACAGTTTAGGGACCCGGACACCCTTATACTGGTGACCAGGCATTCCATCACATTCCTTATGCGGGCGTCATGAGCCACAGGAACCACTCACACATCAGGCGACCTGTGTGCTCGTTTGTCACCCTCAACATTGAACAAAATCGCAGAGCGTTGTTGTAGGCAATTTATTATTTTCATTTGATACAGTTAACCGCTGGAGTGAGGTTTCCCGCCGGCTGTAGCTGCGATGAATAACAACAAACACAACACAGGGCTCTTATCTCCGATCGCAATGCAGCCCAGGAGTGACGGCTCTGCAGCCGCTCACCGTTGTGTGCGATCACTATCTGATCAGATTATCTGATGGGCATGTTGAATGTGATGCTACGCTTTGAATCCGTTTATCGTTCGCTCGAGAATACGAAGACACGCTTTATTTTCTGATCCTCTTTGTCTGATTCATTGGCGATGGAAGCGAGAGGCGTAAACGTTGTTGATGCATTGTAGTAGATATTGTGTAGGCGGTAGTGTAGATATTGGATAGCTTCAACTACTGACTATCTAAATGTCAATATAATATTAATATAGAACAGCTCACTCGATGCTAAGTGATGACCGTTGCCCCTGAACACCCGCAACACCAGAGGAGTAGAACAGTAAAGACGGTGTTGGATCTTCTCTTGAAGGTACCCCAAAACATATCGGTGTGTGTTTTTAATTTAGTTTAAAAGCGGGTTAGTGATACAGAAAGATTTTAATAGTAGAAAATAAATGGTGACGTCGAAATCGTGCTCTATATAATCAGTCAAAATTCATGATTCTTTTTTTTATATTAATGGTGACAAACCAGCACACAATTCTCTTAATGGTAAGTGATGACTATAACTCATGACATATATATCCATCCTTAACGATGATACAGACGCGTCGTTACTCCTGCGGACTGAGATGTAATGTCACATTATATGTACTATGCGTTGATAGCCTAATGGTTTAGGGTACGGTCTGAGAAGCTTATCATCGTGCGGCTGAATCTGCCATTCCACTATTGTCGTGACCCGTCTCCTAGCACAAGCATTTCAATCTTAGTTGGAGTGGTCAACCAGAATGCTGACCCTTCCTTCAATCTTACTACGCACGTATTACATCTGAATAGCGAAGGCGACGAGTGAGTGGCTCTGTGCTATGCTTACGGCACTATAATATTATCAGCGCAGTTGGTGTCATCTGGCAATAACTAAAAGACATCCCCATCATCATCATAACTACAATTTCACACTAGTATTCAGCGAGGGAGTGGCACTACCTTAGTCGAGCCGACCCATTCACACTGCATCTGTGGACTCATCCATTATTGAAATTTACTCAGAATTATTATTTGTTATTTATAAGAACATAATCGTTATGAACTCCAATTATTTCTGAAATAACAACATTGAAAAGAATTAAAACTCACATAACAACATAAAAATTAACATAGAAATATACGATTTCACGTTTTCCATTAAATTCGTAACCCATACAGCGCCATTAAGTTATTTACGTTAATTAAAATAGGCATTTGGTTGGCCTTACTTGTCTCATGAACATTCAAGAGCCGCAGCAGCTCAGTGGCTGGCTGAGCTCTCGGTTTTTATTCACAAGAGGAAACCGAATTCGATCCCTACTAATAAAATTGTTATTTGCAATTTCATGTATTGGTTTACATCCTTAGTGTCTCCTTTACATCCTAAAGTGGTCTACAAAAAAAATGGGGGTCCACGAAAATTTATTAGCTTTCGATAGAGAAGAACTAAAATGTTGTCTTGACTTCACCTATCAATGTAGGCAGATAATATTTTAAGAAGACTGTTACTTGTAAAAACTTGCATATTCCACATTTTTTGTCGAGTTTTAGAAAATTTTGAAAGTCGTCTATGAGAAAAAAAGTCTGGGAACCTCTGGTTTACATGCTCGGTGAAGTCCACTGATACGCAGCGGTGCAGATCGGTGGACTAAGCACTACACCCACTCTAAAGAGGAGCCCAGCAGTGGGATTTATATATATAGTTTGTTACTTTACGGCTGTTAGATTGTTTGATAGGAGATAATGTTTTATTATACCGGGATTTATGTATAGTGTTTTGTTTATGTTCATTTTCCTTTCCTGTCCTGTAAATCTCGTGTAAATGTAATGCGCGAATTTTCATATAATCGACTACGTATCTACATTACGTACTGTAGCAACATTATCGATTTATAAATCGATAATTGTTATTGAAAATTATTTGAAATGTGTTGAATTTTATTTGCAATGTTTTGAGCTTTTTGCAACTCTATTTGACATTGACATATTATAGCTTAGCTTAGCTTTGTTTTGTAGTCAAAGTTTTGAGTGCATGTGTATATATATATATATATATATATATAAAATATATATATATATATGAAATAGCTCGAAGCTCTAAAGATCACTATGTAGTGTCGGGGCCGCGGTCAAATCATACTCAATACAATCTCCATCACAAATAACAACATCAAACAATTTGTCACTAATGCAATCACCCTGTTTCATTTTCTAATTTCATTAATTACGTGGACGATTAGTCACACCATGTATAACGACCACGTTTGAAAATACACTACAAAAACAAGTAACGTTCAACTTTCGACCTTAATCTTTTGTTAATAAAGAGGTTTAGTTGGTTGTTTTACGGTGTTGGTAAGTTTGTTTTATTAGAGCTATACCTTTTACGGGCCGGTAGAGCCGTGCCCGTCGAATCGATTAGAGCCGCGTGTCTCGTCACATCTATTGGGGACATTGATGACGTAATCGAATGCGTCGACTCGCTTGTAATGATTTGTTTGAACAATGCCTTATCACGTAGGGACGTCCTTCATTATTGCTTGCTTTTATTTTTTAATTTTAGCTGTCGTAGATCGACACTTTTGATATCTATTCTAGTCGATTCGGATCGCAACGATATGTTCTTGTAGTCGCGAGATTAAATACTTTACTAATTTTGAACTTGCAATGTTGATAGCATTTCTTTTGAATGGTGACAAACGCGCACACATTTTACGTTATAGCTTTTTTTCGCAAACAAAGGCGAGAGCACAGCTGGGTTATTCTTCTATTTCACGCTAGTATTCTGTTTGAGGGTTGTTCTTCTCCGTTCCAGCCGACCCATTCATATTGCAGTTACCAATGGTATCGTGGCTCTAGCATTATTTAGTCGTGTATACAAAGAATCGAAGATTTTTTTTTATTGTATTTAAAAACAGTGCATTGTTGTTCACTCGTTACTAAAGAGAAACAAAAAAAAAGTTTCTTTAGGAGAATATAGAATAGAAAAGAAAAATTATTCCTTAAAAGAAAAAGTAATTATACGGATTAAATCTCGTTTAACTTTTATAATATTTCAATTTTAATTATACAAAAGAAAATCCGTATTAATAGTTATTTTCGAAAAAACAATGTTTTTCAAAAGTCTAATGAAGTGCACCAAACGATATTGAGTTCGTTTGGGCTTCATAGATGGTGTATTTAGTTATTAGGATTGTGCCGTACAGTGGATGGATTGTTTTTCACAAGAGCAGGAGGCGAACGAGCAAATGTCACCCATGAAGATCTGCAGCACCAAATTGTTAAAATTGTAAATATACATAGAATAAAGAAAAGTCTTAGGCAATATTGTGTTTCAATGTTGCATGTAATACAAACACAAGAATCATTATTAGTGTTGCATTACGTTACTGGTTACGGAACGAATGGCACTCGACTGCTAAAGGACCCACGTTCACAGAACAGCACGAAATAGCAGCATAACGCTGCTGTGTTTCGCACGAGGGTCCGGATACACAATTACAGGTAACGAATCTTTCCATCTCAGCCCTCAGGTGTTCAACGCATGTGCATCTTTACTGTTGAGTATAGAACCCCTCTCTAAAGATGATGCCAGTGATTCGGAACCACAGTGCCGCGGCGCTTTTGTGTGCAGCCAAATTCCTAAAGGGTGCCGCCTAATTTTAGGAATGTATATACAATAGGGAAAATCTTAAGTAAAATCGTAAGTACTCTCATTATTAACTTGTAATGAATCCCTTTATAACGTGCTGTTGTTTTTGTAGAACAGTTTATTAGCGGTGCTGTGTTGTCGTCTGGTGAGTGTAGAGATCTGGAGACCCTTATTTATTGGGGACGAGGCATTCCATGTCAGTCCTCAAAAGTAAAAATGCATCAGCAATATGATTCCTTGTCAAGGATGAATGTATGTAGATGTCACTGTGTGCTTGTTTGTTACTAAATGTTATTTTAAAAAAATCTAGTAAAAAGGAGTTGGTGGACTTACTATTGTGTGCAGTGGAGCACGTAATATTGCAAACGATTTCATTTGTACCGGCACCGTCAATTAAATCGAACGCTTAGACACTGAGCTACCACGGCTCTTTGTAGTTCATAAAGAAACATATAACAAAACTTTCAGATAAATTAAATTAAAAAACAATCCAGTATTAATATGTAAGATTAAATATTCCATTTTAGTATCATCCTGTAGGCAACAGCGTCTCAAAGGAGTTGAGTAATTAAAAAACCATAAAAGGAACCCCGAAGCAATAATTTACCTGTGCTTTTTATTATACAAGGGGGGAGTCGTTTGATGGCATAACTAGCTGGACGCTAACGACGTTAAGAATGAAGGAAACGAGTCTGTCTCCGAGTGTCGAGGTGTTCTTAATGAAATCTCCATATTTATATGTTGATAATTTCTATTTAAATACTGTGACAGTTTTATGTATACAATCTATCGTTTTCTTTGGCCTTCTTTTTATAATGTTAGAGCCGACCAACGAGTTCACAGCACACCTAATGAAAAGACTGCCTGCATATCATTTACATCAATCCACAACAAAGGTTCAAAATGCACAAGCTTTAACACCCACGAGGAGGGATACCTCTTTATCTGTAATTGGCTCTCTGGAAACATGATTGCGTGCTCCTCCCTGGACGAGTATTCATGTTGTAGTTAGAATCAAGCTTCAACGTGTGTCTATCACTGTTTAAATATTTATAGGCTAATCTCGATAAGGAATTGTAATCTTTAAAACGTTTTCACCGAGGTCTAAGATCGAATACCTCGTCGTCACACGAAACACAGCAGCTGCTATTTCACGCTGGCCTCCCCGGTCGAGACGACCCATTCATGCGGGTACTAGATACAAACTGAATCGTGGCTATACTTATACTTATTTGGATTAAAATGGAAGATTCCGCCACTAGCATTAACTTCTACACTATCTTTCACTCACTAGATGTAACACAGTAAGCTTATCGAGAAGTTTTAGTTTCATTTTATAAAGTGGTTGTGGACAACGAGCATGCAGCTCAACTACTGGTAATTAATCACCGTTGATGAGTCACAAGTTCATTGTCGGCCTGTGAGAAAGGAGTAGGTAATTTACTTGAAGCTAGGTGATACCCACATGGTATCGATTCGGAAATCCCGCTGATTCCAGAAAACAATTGTGGATAGTAGAAAACGTTCAAAGTATACAGTGATGGATTATCAGCCAATAGTTTAACAGAGGTAGAGCTACACTGCAGTTTGTTTCTAGCTGCAGAAAGAATGGGTCAGCTCGGCCGGGGTAGGACCACGCCAACGCATCTGCATTATGATTTCTTATCAAGGATGTAGATGTCATGGGCCGCAGGAATCACTTAACATCAGGTGAACTGTGTGTGAGTTTGTAACTCTCAAAGTAATAAAAAAACGCGTGGATGAAATGTTAAATTTTTAGGTTTGTTTGTTGATTAGGATAAGTTCGAATATAATATATTTTTCTAGATCAGTCGTGATTGGCATTTAGAAATAACGGTCATATGTTTCTACAATTCTCGAACAAAGCTTTTGACGCAGACATTTGTTTGGACTCTAATAAACTTACTAATTCTACTATATATAATATTATAAATGCGAATGTTTGTTTGTTGTGATGTTTGTTACTCAATCAGCAAAATCGGCTGAATGGATAGTTTATAACCTGGATTACAATATTTTGTATTCAGATTAATCCTTAATAAACCTAGGTCAAAAAAAAATCTAGGGTCAAAAGTGGCAGGAATTTATTTGGACACGCCTTGCCATGTGAGAAACATGGTCAGCTTTATATCAGTTACTCAAGAGTATCGAGTGCTTACACGTGTTGGCGGAGAATAATAAATGATACAATGTCCTCTCACACATTTTTCATCTGTCTCTGATTCCAAGTCTGAAGTCCACGCATACTAAGTCGCGGGCACATCCTAGTGTATATTAAAACAGTGGGCGAACGTGCCGTCTAGATTTTGAATTATAACCGTATCAAATCACAGATAGCTGGTGACGTCACACTACTCGACACGATCATGTCTCGATTAACGTTAGCCGACCACAATGAAGGATTTATTTTGTTTCTCATTATAAGTTCACGCGTAAACCGAGTGCGAGC
Source organism: Teinopalpus imperialis (assembly GCA_029286865.1). Classification (NCBI taxonomy): domain Eukaryota; kingdom Metazoa; phylum Arthropoda; class Insecta; order Lepidoptera; family Papilionidae; genus Teinopalpus; species Teinopalpus imperialis. The sequence goes on from JAGSMU010000028.1 coordinate 2,080,053, forward strand.
TGATCGCGTTTGCCTTTCTGAACAGCAGCACGAAGGTCCTCAAGGGAAGTGCCACGCAGATAATCATTCTGATGCTGTTGTGTTGGAGACTCAGGAATTATCGCAGACCTCAGGAGCGACATCGCATGTACATCTCGAATCTTTGTTGACAATACATGTGGATGCAGTAGTCCTTATTTTTATTAATTATAGTCATATTAATATTACAAAAAAATTACTTCATTTTTTTTTTAGTGTCATTACACATTTCGGGGGTGAGAATAGTCTTAGGTCCTCCAAAATCTGTTGAAATAACCCTTAGACTTGGTCCATAAAAAATCAGGTTACTTGTGAACCGCACCAATGCCCTAAAGTGGATAACTTTTGTTTTCCGCTTATGTCGTTTTGGATAAGACGGAAGGCCTAGACCCTTGCACGACAGGTCTTTAACACAGTTCAACAAGCCTATTCATCCTATATTTTTGTTTCTCTTATATTCAAAATAATATATAAAAAAATTGACCCTCGAATATGATCATAAATAAAAAAATATACAAAACTATGTCGGCCAACTACACACATCCATCACGGGCGTTAGGAAATTAATTGGAGCAGTATAAATATTCACAGCAATTATTTCGTAGCAAACGAGCAGTCTTTAATCAAATTTGTTTTGAATAACGTTATTCTGTGTTTCACTTTATTAACTTTAACATCAACAGCTGATGAGGTCAATGAACGCATACCTTAGATAGGAGAAAATATCTGCGATATTGGTAATTACATTTTGACTTTTTTGAAATTGGTCGAGTTATACTTTTCATTTGATTCAGGGTGACAAACAATTCAAGTGTTATTAAGTGTAAACACCGGTAGACGGTTTGACGACCACGCAGCGGTTTCTTCCTAACACGAATGGGTCGGCACGATCGGGGAATTTCGCCTGGCGAGTGTAGGGCTCCAGAAACTATTATTATGATGAGGCTATACTTACCTTTACGTGTATAGTACATAGTGTACCGTCGGTACAATAAAAAAATCCTGCAGCCGAATCAGAGACGCGTATACCTCCTACGACAGATGGAATTTCTCGTCATCAACATCTCCGGACCCTTACACGCACTAGACGAAATACGGTAGTGTTATGCTGCCAAAGTAAATCATTTTATATATTTATTATATTACGATACTTGTTCATTTTATGATACAAATAACTAAGTCTAACAAAACCCCATGACACAATTAACGACGGTACTCAGACTAAGAGTGTTCAAAGAACAAGTTTATATATATATATATATATCACGTCCTGCTGGTAGATGTCACAGGCACTCACTCTTCGTCCCCTTCCCTATTCCGATGTAATGTACGTGCGATAAGATCGGAGGAGGGTTCACGTGCAGTGTCAGGGACGCGGGATATATATACAACACATCCAGACCAGAAACATCAATTTGTCATACGCAGATCCGCTTTTTTTTAAATTTAATTAAAAAAAAAAAACGGAACCCGCGACGCGACTGTTGGGTACGCTCATACCACACGTTATAACATAAACGACGATAGTATGAGGTTCATTTCCGGCGTTCACACAGACAGTTAGTTTGTACTGAAGTTGCGTGCGGAGTCTGGACCTGGATCCGAGCTAAACGTCTAGATCGTCAAATTTATGTATCTGCTACACAATAGTAATGACATCTAACCATATACACAACGCATAATAATGATGCACGATATCAGTGTCTAGTCGGCGCCGACGGCCACGCGGTCTGGTGATACTCTACCAGCTGCTACGTCGCGGGTCCTGAGTTCGCTTCTCAGCCGAGGAGCAACTATATCGAAGTTAAAACAATATACGTTTTTTTTAAAGAAGGAAAAATACATGTTTAATTATTTCTTTGAATACTATTTAAAAAAATTACAAAACTGAATAAACTCATTTTAATTAGTTACACAAAAGTAACTTAATTTTTTTAACAAACAAAAGTAATATTAAGTTTATTAGCATTGAGTTTATCGCGCGCATATGTATATATTTTTTAAAATAATATTAAAAAAAATACAAAAGAAAACTGTCATGGATAATCTGAATAGACCCGTTTGAACTAGTCACACAATTAGTATAGGAATTAGGTTAATCCGGGCTTAACAGAGAACCAAACAGTGGCCGGCGGCCCGGCAAGATTAGAGCGGACCGGTAAGCAGTCATGAATGAGCCCACGACGTCCGACCGTTAAGTGCACAACAAACAATGGATTATGCTTGTTCCCTTGATTACGTATGGACCAGTTTTCTGATCTCGAGTATTCACAAGATGAGGTTAAGTTAGGAAGGGTCATGCTGTAGTTACTTTCTAGGTCAGCACGATCTGGATATGCCCACGCTCTCAGAGAATATAATGGTAGATGCACGTCACAACTAGTTTCAAGCAGCAGCATGTATTATTTGACCGAAGAAAGAAGATGCCTTCAAAGAATACCCGTGAAGAAAAGCAGTATAACGCTGATATGTTTCGTATGGTGACGAATCGGATCCGAAGATCTAATTTAAGGGTATCAGAACGATTCTCTTTCTCTGTAGAAAAACAATACAGTTCATGAGATGAGGAAATAGGGGATTCCAGGGATTCCACCTCAGCTCTCAGGGGGGACCATGCATGTCGCATTAAGAGGGATCTAGACGTCATAGGCCGAAGTCATCACTTACCACCAGGTGAAGTGTTTGCTCGTTTCTCACCTTTACTTTTATAAAAAAAACCGTTAACATAGACCTTACTTTTTTCATTACATTGAGAGTAACAAGCACATAGTCCACCTGATGGTAGGTGATTCCTGCGGCCCAGGACATCTACATTCATTTTACGCTAGTATCCTGTACGAGCGTGGTCTTACCCCAGTCGAGCTGACCCATTCATCCTATAGCTAGAAACAAACTGCAGTGTAGCTCTACCGCTATTCGTAATAGAGTTAGTTTTTTTTATGTCGGGATTATTTAAAACGGAAAACGAATTCACAGTGTATGATAATAAAAAAACCACTTTAGTCGACCACACAACCTTACGCGTAATAATAAAAGCATGAAGCGACATAACGTTCGACGTGTTGCAATAAGAGAAAAACACGAGCACAATATAGGGTTCCGTATCAGTTTTTAATAACCAAACCATTTTTATAAGAATTTGCAATATGAGATCATTGATATATTGTCTTTTTTTTAAGTTTAAGGGGTTACAAAGGAGTACGCAGTTCACCTGAGACAGACCATCAATACAACTATATTAATCCTCATTTAAGTTTCAAGATGTCCCCTGAGGAATGATATTTAATGCCTCGTTATCTTTGAGTCACCAGATTCAAGATGAGTTATTTCTTAGCCTTTCATTAATTATAAAGCTCTCTGATATTAATTTTAAAAGGGAATATATCTTTTTTCAAGCAACGTTATTATTTAGATTTTTATATAACCAATCTACGGCTCTGCAAAAAAATTCATTTTCATACGTAGGTATTTAATTAAAAGTATTGTAGAGCTTTGTTTATAGAAGAATGTCAAACGAGAAAACAGTTCATCTGATGCTAAATGATCACTCATGAACAACACCAACAGAAGACCAGAGGAGCTGCAAGAAAGTTGTTGGCCTTAGAGAAAAGAATAGGCTCTTTTCTTGAAGGTTCAAAAGAAGTATAGGTTAGGAAATGGCAACAGCTGTTTGCAAAAAGAAATTGTACAACAAAAAACTCCGTATAATGCGCACAGTTTTAGACTGACAATAATCCGAACAATTCCCCTAGTGCCTTAGTTCCCGAAGTGGTCCAGGTGGATCCCCAGGGGTCCACGAGAGACTCGACGGTAGTCTACGTTGAGTGACAAAATTCGAAAGCGGGGGTCAAAGAAAAATTATTTGCTTTCGATAGTGAAGAACTGAAATGTTGGCTTGACTTCACCTATCAATGAAGGCAGATAATATTTTAAGAAGTTCAGCGGCTGTTCCTTAAAAACTTGCCTATTCAACATTTTTTGTCGAGGTTTGGGAATATGGTAAAAATGTAGCTACAGGGGTCCACCGGAACCTGCTAAATTTTGAAAGTGGCCTATCACAATAAAAGTCTGGGAACCTCTGCTCTAGTGTGTTATAATAGCGATATATTATGCTTTAAGATAAGACGGTTATAAGGTTTTTTAATTCGCCACGGAACCCTAAAACTTACCTGTCAAATGTCGAGAAGTATTTGCTTATGGTCCTCAAGCGTAGAAAGTTCAGCGTCATTGTAACCTGAGTAGATTATTTCAGAAGCGGTCAAACCGAGCGCGCCGTATGACCCAATTTGTGACCCGCGGAGTCACCGGGCGGGCCCCCTGGCTGATTTATGTGGCGTGAAATAATCACCTTCAAAGTCTATTTATTTACCATGGCGGTCGTCACGTTGGCAACACTGGCTTAAGGCGCAAAAGACAGGAGTTTGACTAGTTCATATTCACGTCAAAATTTAAATCCTTTTTACTCATAAATCCAGCCAGATGATGTTAAGACAATTATGATTGTGTACTTAGTATCTATACATAGTATATAACTACTTGTCCTGACTGACTGATTGATTCATCAACGCAGAGCCTTAACCGCTGGGTATTCAAACTTCAAATTTGATTGATACCTTTTATGTTGTTAAGGAAGAAAATTTTGGTAATTTCACCCCAAAGGGTGTAAAAAACGTCCGTCATTTTCAATATAAAAAACATGAAATCCCATATACCTTTATATTATATATTGGCGTTTTTCAAAATTTTAACATAAACATGAAATTCAATATGAAAGCTACATAGATATAGAAAAATATTATAAATAAGTTTACGTACGTAGTTCGATAGATGGCGTTGTGCAATGTTTTTTAAATTACGTTATGTTTTCGTTCCGCGGATTTTAGCTTTTTTTACTACTCAAACTACGAGCCTTTTTTTAATATACATACATCTACGAATGCGAAGCTGCGGGCATCAGCTAGTGTAATTATATAATTACTACAGGCACTTTTACACAGTTTACTTGATGGTAAGTGATCACTGCGGTCCATGACTTCTGCATCCATCCTCTGTAAAGATTCAAGTTGCACATGCGTTCACAACCCTTAGGATTGACATGGAGCGGACCTCAAACTCATCATGCTGCATCAGGCAGGTATTTGCCGTGGATGAGGTCCTCCCTCAGTTGAGCCAACTCTTCCATACTACAACTAGAAACTAGTTGATCTACCACATTTTGTTTTAAAATATTAAGAGTGGCAATTGGCACAGTTCACCTGGTGACAGATAAGTGATGTAAGGATTAATAATAATATAAATAAACAATAGAAAATATAACAAAAAAAACACCATTTCTGTGCACAACTAAAAATAAAAGTCATGTATCATGTTGTAATTCATTAATTGGGTATTAAAAAAATCAGCAAAATACATGAGTTTTATTTTTGGTTGTGAACAGAAATGGTGATTCTTTTTATCTTCTTTAAATGAAGTAATAATACCTGTACCCCCTGCCCAAGAACATGATAAATGTTAAAATTAAACTTTACATTAAATCTATAACTTAAACATTTTTGTACTGAAAAGGTATCCAATTCAGTTATTATGTTAAGGCGATACTTGTGCTGGTTTTTCGCAGGCTTTTCCCATAGTGCACCTAAAGGAAGATTTTTTTTATTGTAGAGCACACAGTTCACCTAATGGCAAATGATACCTGCGACCCAATACTTCTACATTCATCCTTGTTAAGGAATCATAATGCAGATGCGTTGTTACCCTTGAGGATTGATACGATAAAAGTCTCAGGATCCCTGCACTCACCAGACGAAACACAGCAATATTATGCTGCTATTTCCTGTTGGTGTACTGTGAGTAGTCCCACCCGGGTTGTGCTGACCTATTCATTCTGCAGCTAGAAAAAAGCTGCAGTGTAGCTCTACCACTGTCAAAGTTTAATCCCTTGATATCCCTCAAGATTATCAGCGTCAGATAGCAGCATAACGATGTGCTTCGTCCGGTTATGATTATTACTGGTGACATGGCATTCCATCTTAATTCCCTAAAGGTTTCTTTTTATAGAATAGTTGCAAACAAGCAGGCAGATCCTTATCGGAAATAAATATGTGTCACGGGCAGCAGGAATCACTTACCAATGTGTGCTCGTTTGTCACACTCAACACGATAAAGAAGAACATTTATTCATCGACGAAAGTAAATTAAATTTGTTTTATAATTTAACCTTAATGTTGCCTATTTCATACTTGACTGACTTGTGTGAATTTTGGTCTTTCCCCTGTCGTGCCGATCCATTCACACTGCAGCTACTAACTAGCTGCAGTGTGACTAGAAATATTAGAGTATTTATTTATTTATTCATTGACAGTAAAATTCTGTTTGAATCCATTTATACAACAACAAAACCAAATCATTAATCCATAAAATACAGGAAGTCAAATTACAAAAATGATTATAGTCAAATTAAATATAAAATGAAATGTCAAGTTCTTGTTTTAGAATTAAGAAATACTATTATAAGAATAGAAGCACTCTCTTATTAGCATATTTTTTTAATTATTTTTAAAAATGTCATTGCTCTCATTTCTGTCGGCAAACGGCGATTGCGTTATATTTCGTTATTTATCGCGAAGACATTGTCGACTGCTTATTGGAAGATTAAGCGTATTCAAACTATTGACTTCCGATGCGAGTCGAACCTAGAACTGCTTGCCACTGGGTCGTTAGATTTACATTTATCGTGTTAGTAGAATTGACATATAGTTTTAATGAAACGATGCCGCGGGGTGTTACACAGTAAGTAAATCATCTGAGATTATGATAAATGCTTACCTTGAGATGTTAACGAGCAAACCGGGTTCAAAGTTGCTTAATAGTTTACCTCGTGCTCGACGGGAAATAGTATGAACGTCGTTATGAACATAACGATTCTCTTATTCATTTCAATTGCATCGTTATATCGGTCTAAGTGTTTGCTTCAATTGATGAAATTTCTGATTGTAATATTAAGTGTCCATTTATCACGCGTTCTGCGGAACGCAGGGAAACACCGAGCATAACCCTCGGTAGAACTATAGTGAACGACAAAGCTCAAAAGATTAATAAGCCGGAGTGGTCATAGCTCATAGAAATACTTGGCGTTAAAGGGAAACATCTTGAGGAAACGTGCATGTCTAAGAAATTAGGAAAAAAATTGACATCGAAAACATGTTAAGTCCGCCAATCCGCAGTGGAGACGCTTGAATATAAATACTTGTGTTTTTATTTTGCGATCAGTTTGAATTATCCAAATATATTTCACTCGCTCGCACCCGCATACAGGTAATACTTCCACATATTATTATTAAATTTAATACCACAGCTTCACAGCGAGTAAGAGTGTGGGTCTTACGTAGGTATCAATTTAGCGACCCACGGGTCAGTCATTCTGTGAGGGTACTTGTACATTTAAAATTTTCGCTTGATTACTAACATTTTGTTATGGGCACGTTTAAACAATTTGTCGGTTTGAAACGATAATTTCACGAGGTGATTTAACATTGAATTAATTATATACACATACCACTTTACGTTAAAGCATGACGGCCGGGGGCGCAGCGGTCAGTGTGGCCACGCAGGGTCTGCAGACGCGGGTCCTAGATTCGATTCGTTGCCGAGGAACGAGCAAAAAAGAAAGAAAATCATTTATTCACCAGATAACACAAACAAAAGCATATTATACATCCATAAAAGCTGTTCTTGTTGTTCGACGTATGTTCTAAATAAATGATGTTCTTTCTTTTTCTCTTGTTACTTCTGTAGGCCTAAATGGGATGTCTTGTCACTAATCATAAGGGTCTCCAGACTCGGCAGTCAAAACACATCAGCGTTATGCTGCTATTTCTCGCTGATATTCTGTGAGGTCTTTCCCCGGTAAAGCCGATCCATTTATTCTGTAGCTAGTAACAAACTGCAGCGTGTCTCTACCACTGTTAATTTATCATCCAGGTTATCGTTTCTTGGTCCTCCAACATTGCATCTAAATTGTGTTTCCTTATCGAGAATGAAAGTGGGTGTCCATGGCCGCAGGCATAGCTTACTATCAGGTGAACTGTGTGCTCGATTGTCACACTCAAAACGATGAAACACAAAAAAAAACAAGTAATAACACCGATCTCTTTCATGAACTAAACAAAACGCCGATATTCCGGAAAGCGTAATCCCACCTCCACTGAGCCTAATGCCACATCTAGTTTATAACTACGCCGTGTAATAATGTCTTATTTGCAGTTAATGATGGCGGATGAGAGTTATTTTGTCTTCGGTTATGAATGCGTGGGATTGGGATTGTGCCCACGCGTGGTGACTGTATCAATCAGCTTTAATCTGAATTAACGGGAGTCTAATGTCTAAGACAAGTTTCGATTGAGTTAACGGTGAAGCAGAGCTTAAAAGCCTTTCACTTACGGGTACGGTGTAGTGTATATACCTATACCCACTCAATTGATCAATTTAGAATCTAATTTTTTTTATAGAATAGTTGGCAAACGATCAAGCAGGTCACCTGATGGCAAGTGATCACCGCTGCTTATGAACGTCCGCAACACCAGAGGAGTCACAAATGCGCTTCCAGCCTTCAAGAAAGCTTTTTTTGAAGGTCTTTAAGTAGTATCGATTCGGAAACACCACTAGCGTAGCAGAAAATTTCACAGTGCTGGGTAACCAACCATCAGGATGCTCATGCAAAGAGATGCAATATCTCTTCTAAACGCCAGTGAATGAAGCCGATCGATTTCGACGATTCGAGCCGCTCTCCGAACAAGTGGAAGGAGCTGGCACTGGGGTGGCCCGGCCCAGAGATGAGAACAGTATTCCATGCGAGGCCGAACTTGCGCCTTGTAAAGTTACAAACAGTGGGCCGACATGAAATACTGTCTTGCTCTATTAAGCAAGCCAAGTTTTTTAGAGGTCGATTTGACCTAGCCTTCCAAATTGCATAGGTCATCGCTCCATCTAGTAGAGTCTACACTGCGACTGCCAGTACGAGATAGCCACTCAAGAACCTCTCTTCCTCATCGGTTGACGGCTCCACGTGCTAGGACAGACAACTACCACTTTAGTTTGCTGCTCTTTTCAATTATTTCTGTCACCTTCGTTCTACTGCAGAAATCTATTGCGTATTCTGACACGCAGAGAAACGCCGAGCATAGCTCGAGTGAACTGGGAATTAGTTGAATTGAAATTCGAATATTATAAGTCATCTCCTGGTGCAAGTATTTTAAGCTTTTTAAGTTATGTTAACAGCATTACTAGCGTTCTTCTTTTAAATTATTATGGGTATTCCCTCATAGGTGCCCTCGGAATACCTCTCTAGGTATGGTATACCTATCTTACTTTGTGGATTAAATTTTAAATTATTAAATAATGTATTTAGCACTGGTACTCTCCATAAAAAATAACATGCTAACAATATTTATACAAAAAAAAAGAAATTCAGTGCTTCCTAATTACAGTTAAAATAAAAATAAGCTAAATAGGAGCTAGAAAATGACTATAATAATTCAATAAACACGGCGGACCTAAACGGCGCATTATATCTTGCACGCTATCCCGGTAATCTACAGGAACGGACGTTCTGCAGGAAGACCACACACTGCGTTACCCTAGGGCCAGCCCCCCAGGATCGATTCCTCCGTGGAGACTGCGTGGGCATTGAAACACGCGATGCACGCGTGGAGTATAATAGCTATTGTTTATAACCCTGGCAGCTATTATGGGAGAATTCATTGAGCCATTTTAAATATGATGGCTCTATGTGTTGACGTCGTCTCAAAATTCAAATAAGATGTACTCTTGGTTTACGGTACGGTCTGAGAAAATTCAATGTAAGTTCGAATCCTAAAGCGAACAATCTCTTAGCACAAGCATTTATAGTTAAATTGCAGTCGTTAATACGAATTTTAGTATTATCCACAGAAATATTTTTATAGAATAGAGGCAAACGAGCAAGCAGTTCACCTGATGGTAAGGGATTACCGCCACGCATGCACATCCGTAACGCCAGAGGAGTAACAGATGCGTTGCCGGCCTTTAAGAAAGGTGTAGGCTCTGTTCTTAAAGTCGTATCGGTTTGGAAATACGCTGGCAATGGCTGATACCACAGAGTAGTTGTGCGTGCCAGGAAATTTCACGAAAAGCGCACAGCGGTGGATTACCAACTATCGAGATGATGAGGATAAAGTTTTGAATTCTGTCGTGATGTACAGATTCTTACAACTCAGCGACTGGAATTAATCCGAACAACTCCTCAGGACACTCCTCATGGTAAATACCATCATGAATGAAGAAATTGACGTGGAGAGTAACATACGCTCACCAGCAGGTCAAATGTGTGCTCGTTGTTGCTGCTAATATTATAAAGAGGCTAATTGTATATTCATATCGGTTTGGGTATTTTTTTTTAAAAAACAAATCTCAGCGTAGATCCAGCACTGTCTCAAACGCCATGGGTGACAACGCATGTGGATATTGGATCTTGGAGGATGGCATACGATGAATGCATCACTTCACTGGTGAGCTGTTCGATCGTTTGCAACCTATTCAAAAAATATATATATAACACATGTATGGCTACGTCCATAATATATATTAATTATTTTATGAATGTATTCAAACACAATTCTATTGTTAATGAGTAAATAAATACATATAAAAAAAGAATTTGCTGTTTCACCTATTTCAAGATTATTTCACGTATCGTTCATTTCTCACGCTTGGACAGGTAAGGGAAATATCTTCAATCCTTCATAATCCATCAAGTCGCACGTTAAGGCCTTCGGCGCAAAATATTCGCGTTTAGCATTGACCGCAGCCTCGCCCTTAACTCGATGCACGTCGGCCTAGGGGCAAGTATGTCCACCAGTTACATTAAGTCATGGACAACTTCAAATACAAATTACACATGTTTTATAACACACTAACAGTATTAAAATGTTTAATACTGTTAGTGTGTTATAAAACATTAGATAGAAGACAATGGAAAATTTGAAGACCTTCTCGCTGTCTACCACGCTGAATTTTTTTTCTAACTACTTCATGAATGGGTCGGCTCGATGGGGAAAGAACTCACTCTCACAGAGTATCAGCGTAAAATAGCGGTGTAGTGTAGCGATCCGGACAACCTTATCACTAAGGACTAGGTATACCATTTTAGCCTTGACAACGCGTAAAAAGTGTCTGCATTAAGATTCCTTATCGAGGATAAATATGGGTGTCATGGGCCGTAGGAGTATTTCAACATCAAGTGTGAGTGTTTATTGTGTCGAAGCTCATAGACGATCTGTGAGCTTCGATACAATAAAAAATGTAATAAAATCATAATTTATCGTGTGAACTAAATTACAAGAGCTGTGTGTACTATACTGTGTATTTCTGCGTAATATGGTCACCGCAGTGCAAACCGGTCACCTGATTTATGAACCGTAGCACCGCCGCGGGCCGGCCGACGATTATCGCTAATTATTAATTTTCCATTTCATTTCCACATCCCAGCGGTCCACGACCGCGGCGCACGCAACACGCCAAGCAATCGATGTCGTACAATTTATTGGGTGTTATCTCGTGTTGGCGTAGATAACATCAACATCGTCTAACATGCCCTGGGGATCCACTACACCTGCCCACCATTAAACATCCCCCGATACATGTCAACGGGTAAATGATAATGGAGGTATGAATCTTGTTTACGTATTCATTTATTCGACGTCGGGTGGCGAGTGGTAAGTTTGCTGAGTCGAGGGTCGGGATTCTGAACCAACATTCGTTAAAGAAGCTACTATCCATCACTAGTGTAAGGTCGCAGTTAGTTTCAACCCGAAAGGACATGGGCCACTCTCCATGTATTGCACTGCCCACTAATCGAAGTTCAAGGACAGTAATGAAATTAAGTTTAAATAACAGACTAAATATCCCTTTTATTATAAACAAATTAAAATCAATATTGTTCATGGAGATAAAGAGATATTTAAAAAATAAGATAAGAATTTTTTTTTATTTTGATATGATTTTGCTGTCAATACACTGAAACTTTAACAGTATCATCAGCTTAAATATTATTTATATTACTATACTTTATTACCATTTAAATACCCTTAAATTTTATAATAAGTATAAATGTAAAAATGAAATGTTTTTTTCTATAGATATTATATATATGATATTGTCATCATGATTGATATGACATGATATGATATGATATTGTCCTTGAGAGCACGAGTAGCTGGCCGAAAATGGCCCATGTCCTTTTAATGGTTAGCGTCCTAACCTATAAAAATCGCCCTCTCTGGGGGTAGCGATCATCAGGCCCGCCATAAGGACGGGCTAGCCCAGTGAAGATCGGGTGATCTCGCGACCCCTCAGCAGCAAGTTGATGAAGACCACTGTGGGGTTTCAGTTGTTCCGAGTCGGACATAAACCTTCCCCACCACCGCGAGGGCAGGTATTCTCAAATGCTTGTTCAATTTCCCCACCATAAAAAAAAACCACGCCCTCACAAACTACATTTGTGAAATGGCACAATAACGCTACCGTTACGTATGGTGAATGTAAGGATCCGTGGACATCACAGGTTGCATTCCATCTCAGTCCTCAGGAGTTGTACATAACGTATGTACATCTTGAAACTTTAATATGGATGGATGTTGATGTCATGTGCCGCAGTCTGCATGTTGTGAGTTGGCTGCTCATTTGTCACTTTTAGTTTTTTTTAAATACGTATAGTCATAAATTAATAGTTTATCTTTACAATTATGAAGTTATCATGACGAATGATGGCCTGAAGTGACTGCCAGACGAAACACGGCGGTGTCATTCCGTTTGTATTCTGTGAGGGTGTGATCCTTCTCCAGTCGAGACGATGTAGCTAGAAACTAACTACAGCGTGACTCTATCATTGTTAAAAATATACTATAAATACTCTTTATGTAACTGTTTACAGTTGACATCGGTCAAAGGTTTGGTCAGTATAACTAAAGCTCGGACGGCAAATGGATATCAACATCAATTGTGGAGAATTCGCAGATAGTTAGATCTTCGATGGCAAAGACAATTACGCAGACAGAACAAAAGCAACACGAAGTGCGAGTACTTCCTATTAAGTAATCAATTCTCAATATACGAGTACTAGCTCGCGGATCTCGAGCCCACAGTAAGAGCCGCAACGTCAGCAGAATATACAAAAATATAAATATATACTTATAAATACTCATAAATATTTGCTTACTCTTAATAAGTGGTATGTCCCTAGGACCTCCCACCACTAGATGGGGCGACGTTTGCTAGTTTGCTGGACGTCGATGGATGCAAGCAAAGGATCGTACTTCGTGGCATGGTGGAGGGGCCTATGTTAAGCAGTGGACTTTGGATAGGCTGTGATGCTGATGGTTTCCGTACATTATTTTAAAATATGAGCCTTATCCTTCTTGTAACCACGTTCTGACAAATACCTTCTGAGTTTTGAGATTGTAATTTTGTAGAAGAGTGGCTCGCCTATTGCTACACCAGAGGAATTGGTTCTCACAACTTTATTAAATAATTTGTACAACTTTTGATGTTTGTGTTGAAATATATATGTGAAGAAAGTTGTTAAATATCAATTAAAATTTTGTTAAAGTAAATCGATCCACCTTTTTCCCTAGTTTTGAATCCAAGGGCATGTATATACCATGCATAAACTACGGGGCCAGTCGTGGATCGTAGAGCGCAAAACCATCATGTCTACAACAGCCACTACTTTAATCAGGGACGCTATATATACTAATTCTGGTGAAGTTTAGCGCTGGTTCTTCAAATTTAGCCTTATTTTGTAATTCGTCATTCTTCCACTGCTCTTGAAGGTACCTACGGGACAGTTGATTCCACAACCAAGTTTAGATAAATTCGATTTTACATACAATGCGTGCTGCGCTTCTATCGGATATATTTTTATTGAATAAACAAGCAAGCAGCCCACCTGATAGCAAATTATTAGCACCACCTCGTCCGCGAGACCAGAGGCGTCGCAGGCAATGCCGACGTTTAAGGACGACAGTTTACATCGACAGTTCTTGAAAGTCCCTTAATCGTATCGGTACAGAAACACCGCTGGCGACTTACCCTAAGATATTCACGTTTTTTTTATAAAATTTAAGGTTTGACTAGCGAGCACACATTTTAAATCATAGTATATAATACCATATATATATGAAAAACACATTCATCCTCGATGAAAAACAATGTGTTTAACGTTGTTAACCGGAAAGACAAATTGGGAATATGTCATGGTCAATAAGGTTCAGTATATAAAATAAAAAAACAATCTAGTTTCCTTAACCACGAGACATGCAATAAAGTCATAAAGAGAAGGGTACATAACCAGATAAGATAGCTGAACACAGATGCCGATGTTAAACTGATACCGATGCAAATGTGCAACGAGCTTAGTAATTAAAGCTCTTAGATTTATACTTGCCCGATTAAGGCTGCCCACTCACGCCGTGTAATGCCAAAACACTCGTACGAACTGTCGGCCGATCATAACCGCTGCGACCAGTTTGGCCGGACTGGCAATTGAGATGACATTTTAATTTTCTTGCCAGTGAACTTGTCTAGATATCATTAATTTGAGTTACAGTTTTATGGTCCTACGCAATCTGGCGGGTTTGCCAGAGTGACTCTGATAAGTCTTGACTTGATGATAAATCAAAGCTTGGATTAAATTCAATTTTTTCTATCAGTCTTTACTATAGTACACTGAACGCCTTCAGTAATGAATGTTTGCGAATGAAAGCTTTTAGATTAAATTAATAATAAGCTGTCATTGATATTTTTCTTGACTTCGTGAAGTATCTAATTTTCACCATAGTGCTTGGCCACCTAACGCGTGTTTTGTATAGCCTTAAACATTGTATTATTTCAGTTGAGTGGCCATCAGGAATGGGTAAAAATATGGAGAAGATCTTCACCAGCAGCAGGTCAATGCCGTAAATAGGCCCACCCTTATTGATAGCCACAAAGCACGATCCTGAGCCACCTGCATCAGTGGATATCCTGCAAACTTGCATAGGTCTTCACTCCATTTGACCTGCATCCTACATCGTGACTGCCAATCCGTGATTACCAAGTACCAGTTGCGCTTCTACGATTGTAGCCCTTTGCTACTTCAACTTGCTGATCTTATAGGGTATCACGTATTTATATCCACCAATGCAAGGTGATTGTGTTCCTCCGATCACAAGTATGAATGTAGAATTTCGTTTAACAATGAAATGTTCTACTTGTTGTAAAGTTAATTCACACGCACCAACCGGTCGGTGTAATGTAAAATTCTTTTTTCAGTTCGCCACCTCACAGAGCGACCGGGTAATTTCACTGATATTATTTCGCACGCCATTAATTGGACCATTGATATATTCCGTTATCGAAATTTCGACGAGAAGCTTGAATTTGCAAGCGTACCTTCATCAATGAAACGTGAACCCTAATATTTAAACAAGAAAGATTATTTTTACGTAACACCACTATATGCTACAGTATTTTTTCGTTGGAATGTTTTAACTGCATTAGCAAATTAAAGAAAAAGGCGCATGTCGGAGAGTACATTCCAGTGCATACACTAAAAAAATATATATTGGAGGTTATAAGAATGAAAACATTAAGTAGGTTTACTGGTTATTTATATCTAAGTAACTGTGATGGCGTGTTCATACACGCAACGGTTTTTCTTCCGGAGTGCGCGAGGGACGCATTTTAAAAATGATATACATTTTTTATTCGTCAACAGATTTAAATAAAATAAACATTTAGTGTTTAGTTTATAAGCTCAAATTTATCTTAACATACCATTGAAACTCAAACCAAAATTGGTGCAGCCATTGTGGAGATTAGCGAGCACAAACGCACACGAATAAATTATGTTTTATATTGTATTCAATATTTTGCTTTTAAACTGTAACCCTATCTTTTCATAAGAAGTGGCATTTCTAACTGTGAGTACGAATCTCCCAACAAGCATCAGTATTTGTGGGCATATTTTTATGTCAAGAAATATTGTTTACTACATCAGATTATACATTATTTACGAGAGACTTTGCTTTCCAAAAGATATATTGTTTGTTGTTTTACGATGTTAGGGGATGACACGATCACTCTGTTTACTCGATGATAAGTTATTCCTGCGTTCCGTGATACTAACAAACATCCTAGATTAGCAATCATAATGCTGTCATTTCTGAGGACTAAGATGGAATGTCTCGTCGTTAGTAATCTCTCAGTCACGCCGCTTATTAAGTAAATATTTGCGACAAGACATATTTTTTTTAATTTGCAGAAAACGTTTTTTTTGTCGGACATTTTTGATATTATTTTACAGAATAGATGCAGCGCAGCAGCTCACCCGATGGTCAGCGAACAGCGGCCGTGAACGTCCGCAACATCAGAGGACTCGCAGGTGCGTTGACGGCTTTGGAGAAAGGTGTAAGTTTGATGGTGCTATTATTTTTTGAGCTTTTAAAATGTTTTATGCTAAAAAATATATTTTGAAGAAAGCTATATTTTGCTTTCACCGCAAGGACATGTGAGCGTATGAATTGGGTTAATATACAAAATTGTTGCGATACCTATATGAGTAAAACAAACTGTCAACGCAAACGTAAAGACGCATAAAACCGTTGATACTTTTTTTTAAGAACGGAACCCTAAAAATAAATAAGCCAATGTGACAGATTAAGCGTACGTGTTCGTAATTATGTTCTGTTTTTTGTTACGAATATTTTTTCTTAATTTCTTTCTTTTCATATCCACACCTCGAAGGCGTGAAAAGATGAATGTATTAATTAACGAAGTTTAAGGATCACTTTGAACACTGACTACTCTTACTCGGATACACTTTTAAAAGCTAGGCTTTGTTTATTTCCGGATGCGGCACGAACAGGTCGGCCTGATCAGGAAAGGACCCTCACAGAATATGGTTGTAAGGACTCGGAGACCTTCGTTACTGGTGCCTCGACAACAGTCACCACGACGCACCTGTACTATAATTCCTTCATCATCATCATTTCAGCCAGTCACCAGTCCACTGCTGAACATAGATCTCCCACACAACTGTCATAGAGTACGACCCCAAGCCACCTGCATCCATCGACTTCTCGCAAACTAGCTTACCATCTAGTGGGGGGTCGACACTGCGACGGCCTATACGAGGTTGCCATTCGAGAGCCTTTATTTTCCCTTCGGTTATCGGTGCTACGAGCTACACGGCCGACCCATTGCCACTCTCAGCTTACTGATCCTTTGAGTTATGTCAGTTACTTTACTTCTTCTGCGGATAACTACGTTTTTATTAGAGTACATCCCACCTCTTACTACAATCTTGACCGGCAACACGTACTGATCGATTCCTTAACGAGAATGAATGTAGGCCGCGGGAAGCGGTTACCATCAGGTGAACTGTATGTAACAACAATACAATAAAAAAATTAAGAAAAACCTACCGTGCGTTGGTAATTAAAGCGAACCGGATCGTGATAGGTGTAAGATTTAGTTCATTAGTTGACTCCTTTGTGTTACTATGGCGCCGGATTACTAACTGCTCGTTCATAATTGATTACAGGCAACCCTTTGGCGGCAATTGGGCAAATTGTTTTAATTATCTGTAATTAATGAGTTATCTTAACGTGCTTATTTAGTCATTTAAATTGAACCGTTGTCTCCTTGCTTACTACATCCGTATGTATATTAAGTGGATAGACTTCGACATTCTTTTGTTTTATATTAAGGGTGACGAACGAGCACAAAGTTCATCTGATGGTGATGATTTGAACAGTGGTAGAGCTACACTGCAGTTTGTTTCTAACTGTAGAATGAATAGGTCAGCTCGACTGGAGTAGGACCACGCCTTCACAGAATACCGGCGCGAAATATCAGCATAACGCTGCTGTGTTTCGTCTGATGAGTGAAGGGATCTGGAGACCTTTATTACTGGTGACGAGGCATTCCATCTCAGTCCTCAAGGGTTCATTTCTAAACACTTTTACTACGGTTTGGTTAAAATTCAAAAATCCCAATACTTTTTGTCAGAATATTTGTCTGACAAATATGCTTGGGCTTAAGCTTGAAGCCCTGGGCACCTCATGACGTTTTAGTAACTGTCAACTAGCAGCTGCCTTCCGAGGCGGTGGTAGCTTCTTGACGATTCTAAAGTGTTTTGTATACACCTACTTGAATAAAGCTTCTTTTGATTTAGTCTGATTTTATTTACAAATTTACGAACATTATGTCTAGACGTAAAAATAAAGACGAGTGTTTAATTTTTAACTTAGTATATATTCAGGAACCAGTGACACCCCTTCAAATTTATTTATTACATTCACGAATAATATACTTTTTCAAGTAATAAAGACAAAAATAAAAAGAGTAAGATGTCAATAACCAGCATAACGGCATGCTTTATCTCGGACAAGATGTTTGGCACAGGATATATTTCCACTTCAGCATTCGATAACCCACATACACAACGTGTAACGTCGATGTCCGTGTGTAACGTCCTTAGAGAGTATAGCACTTGTACCGTGTACGAGAATAGACGAGTGGAGTACGGTGGCTGCGATTCAGGTCAGATAAGCGTGGTCGCATCATCTGATGTTATCGACAGCTTGGCAGACGCGTTGACCCGGCGACGGGTTCGCGTCTTCCCAGAAGACACTTCCTCTCCAACAGCGAACACGTGTTAAATTATTGTGAATGTACATAATCTAAAATAACACTTAGGTACATCACATCTCCTTTATCAGTCTAATGAAGTAAAAAGTAAACAAACAGCCTACAATTTTAGTCTATATACATATATACCACAGCTGGGCGTGGACCTCTTCTCTAGACAAGGTGTTAGAGTATAGTCTGCCACACTGCTCTACTGTGCATTGGAGGACTTCACGTGTTGTCGAAATATTACTTGAACTCATTGTCTATTACATCTTTTTTTTATCTAGATTATTTTTTCGACATGCAGGTTTCCTCACGACGTTTTGCGTTCACCACCGAGCACGAGATAAATCAGCCTAATAGTAATTCGACTAGGCATGTGTTCACAATTGTGATTGTAGCGTTTAACGGATAGACAACGGTGGAAATATGTTTTAATTTTGTTATCAATAAACGAGAACACAGCACAACTCGCGGTAATGGATGACTGCGGTCCACGACATCCATTAACAGTACAGAATTAAGGTCCTCATGGGTTGTCCTGCTTGAAGACTAAGATTGAATGCCTACTAATTATGTCCCCGTACCTCTACAATCATCATACGAAGCAAAGCAGTGATATGCTTTCGCTGGTATTTCGTAATACTACGAGTATTTGAATTTTTCGACGGCGTGGTCCTTCCGTGGTTGGTTAACCCATTCTGCTGAAAATTAGAATTTCGTGTGGTGGCCAAATTTTTATTTATATTTATATTTATATGCTATTATTATTATGATGTACATGTACATATGTTTTTATTACATTGAGAGTAACAAACGAGCACACAGTTCACCTGATGGTAAGTGGTTCCTGCAGCCCATGACATCTACATTCATCCTTACCATGGATATGATTTGCGAGCAGTCGGTGACAATACAATCGATATCATGACTGTGCGTATTGTTTAAATATTGAAAACTCAAAAAAAAATTAAACATAGGCACAGTCATATGTTCTTAAACGTTAAGATTAAACCTTGAATTGTTCAAAGTAGAAAAAGGTCAAGACACTTTACTCATAATACTTACCGACGATATTTTTCTACGATGTATTAAGTTTGTATAAATTTAGATTGCGTCGTAAGAGAGTAAGAGATAAGTCAGAAAATCTTGTGATTTAGAATATGTAGGCCAAAAATATAATTGCAATATTTTAGACACGTTAACTGCCAATCACGTGATGTCACTTGTTGCGTTAACTTCAAGTTCCGGGTATACGAGCTAATAATTATATTATATATCATGGAGTACATAATACAGCAAACTATTGCAGTTTACGCTACGCTGCAGTTTGTTTCTAGCTGCAGAATGAATGGGTCACTCGATTGGGACCACGCCCTCACAGAATACCAGCGTGAAATAGCATGTACTGTGTTTCGTCTGATGAGTGTAGGGATCTGGACCTTAATTATCCATTCAGTTCTCAAAGGTAACAACGCATCAGCATTATGATTTCTTATCGAGGATGAATGCAGATGTCATGGGCCGCAGGAATCACTTGCCATCAGGTGAACTGTTTGCTCGTTTGTTTAGGTCTACAATGTACTAAAAAATATATCCGGTTTTAATGATTCGTATCAATCAATGAGCCTATTTCTAAATCATCATATAACTGTTATTTAAGAAATCATTTTTAGTAATTAGTGCTGAGTGTAGAGGTCGGTAATCTTCAGTCTCAACGTTGGATGATTATTCTAATCACATATATTATAATTACAGGCTGTCTATAGTCCACTGCAAGCAAGCGCCTGAGCCACCTGCATCCATCGAGTTCCCGCAAACTTGGATAGGTCGCATCATCTGGTGGGGGAGTGGTCTTACACTACGACTGCCAGTTCGAGGTTCCCACTCGAGAACCTTCCCCATCGGTCATCGGTTCTACGAGCTATATGGCGAGCCCATTAGCACTGGAGCTTGAATTCGATTCACTTCAGAATGGTTATTGGCGTATTTTAAATAATAAAAAACGTTTGAAGAAATGTCATCTCTTAATTTTACAATTCGCTATCCAACCGTCGTAATAACAAGTTTATAGTTGAACGGTGCTCGTTTTTCACCGTTACTCTTATAACCTCAGTGCCTATTTCAATAAATGGTACTAAATATATTTGCAATCAAAAGAACATATTCTCTTCGTCCTTCCGCCAGAGGGCGGTGACCTCTCGACAGGAGGTCCCGTCAACCGGCTCGTTTTTTCCCCTTATCTGAGCGGTCGGGCCTCTTTGTTGTGTAATTGCCGCACCAGAAATTACAGCTTGCTGGACCGCATGCTTCAAGGATATCCGTGACCCCGGGTCAAGATTGCTTAGGCGAGGAATAACATAGTATTACTTAAGTTTAACATTGATTGCAATTAATAATCAAAGTAAAAGTTAAATAACAGCCTCTATATTATGTATAGTGAAGATATATGCCCATAACTGGGCATAGATCATTCGCTCTAGAGAGGATGTTAGAGCATAAGTCATCCACTACGGATTGGCGCAGTTAACATGTCTGTCAAAGTGAATAAATTTTTTAATTTATTTCTTGGACATGCTTTTAGGCACCAATTTGTTATGGTAGGTGCAAAAAACCCAAATTCGACGGCAACGAGATAATCCATCTCAGTCTTAAGGGTTGAAACTCAAGTTATCTATGTGGTCGTTTATCACAATTTTTGATTTAACAATTGATTATGGCAACAAATTATGGTTTAGGGTACGGTCTGCGAAAGTTAAGATCGTAGGTTCGAATCCACCATAAACTATTGTAGTGAACCGTCTCCTAGCACAAGCATTGTCAGCTTAGTTGTCATGGTGAACCGGAATATTAGTGATGGTAATAGCTTTGCTAATATTCTTTATAAAAATAAAAATAAATATTCAAAGACTTATTTTTTTAATATCCTAACAGTTTTTCACATTTTTTCAACTTGATAGACAAAAAATACAAAATCTCATTGATGAAGAGGTGTTTACTTACTTTAAAAAATATCACGAAAACCCATTCAGTATACCTACGTAATATTTAAATTAGCTAAACATAAAAATGATATGATTACAAGCGAACACACGTCCTGCGATTATCTTGCGAAAACCAGCGATAGCTTTATATGGCCGGGTAATAAGACATTCATATCTCAACACGAGGCCGTTGTTTTTGCGGGCACTTAATATGTTCAAGTTACGTCGCTTAGAACGACATTACGAACTTAAAGTAAGTTATTTATACGTTACAGACGAAGAAAAGTATTCACAGAATTACATTAATAACATTCCCTATTGTCTCAAACTAATCTTATAACTTATGTTCCTTATTCGGGTACTTATGTGGATTCGAATTTACGATCTATGTATATTTTAGCAGACCGTATCCTAAGCAATATGAGCATGCAATATGATAGCCCAGCGTCTAAGCGCTCGCTTTTAATTCACGGTACGCGAGGAAACCGACTTCGATCCATCATGTCGGTACCAATCAAATTGCTAATTGCAACTTTTTATTATTATAGATTTACCACTAGCTCGGCGGTGGAAGGATAGCACCGCGAGGAAACCTGCATGTCTAAGGAATAAATTAAAAAATCCAAGGTATGTGAAGCCTGCCAATCCACAGTGGAGTTATATGGCGAAGTATACATCTCACATCCACTAAGCAGCAAATATATTTAGTACATACATACTATACTCGTATATAGGCTGTTACTTCCTCTCTAAACGATTAGGCTATTGATGCTTTAACAACGATAACTACAATTGATTTCTAACGGTAGTAGAGCTAAACAGGAGTAGATAGTAGAGCTAGATAGAAGTTATTTTCTGGCTTCGGCATGAATGAAACTGCTCGACCGCGAAAGATGCATATTCACTTACTATACTAACGTAAAATTGCAATGTAACTGTGTACGATTGATGAGTGAAGGGATCCGGAGTTCCCTATTACTACTAGTGGTTAGGCATTCCATGTTAGTTTTCAGGGTTGACAACGCGTCCGGACTATTATTCCTTATCGAGGATAAATGTGATTGCCATGGGCCACGAGAATCATTTACCATCAGATGCACAGTGTTCCAATTAAAAATGTTTCATAACGACTGAGTCTCTTTTCAAATTTAGAATGTCAAGTTGAGGTCTCGGGTAACATAATTTGTAAATTAACAACTTGCCCAGTTGTATAAATTTTAAGATAATTAGACGAGTTAGTATTTTATAGTCTGTAGTGACATGGATACGGCTCGCGTGTGTGCGGTGTACCGTTCAAATGTTCAGTTTTTATATATATATATAAAAGATCACAACCGTTTATTAGGAATTATTTTTATGATATTGTGTGACTGTGAATGGGTCGGCTCGACTGCGGAAGGACCCACACGCTTACTGAATACTAAGGTTTTTTTTATAGTATAGGTGGCAAATAAGCAAGCTGCTCTGCCGATGGTAAGTGATGACCACCACCCATGGACATCCGCAACACCAGAGGAGTCGCAGGTGCGCTTCCGGTCCATAAGGAAGGTATAGGCTCTTTTCTTGAAGGTCCCTAAGTCGGTTCGGTAACACCGCTGGCGGCAGCTGATTCCACAGGGTTGTTGTGCGTTGCAGGATATTTTGCCAAATTATAAGCATAATGCTGTTGTGTTTTGTATTATTGTGTGCCTATACAAGTCTACAATTATATAGCTTAACAAATTTCAAAATATAATCGAACAAAGTACACGTTTTTTTTGTGTATGTGTATTGCTGTTTGCCATGCGGCCTCTACAAATACTCCGGAATAGATTCGCGAGCAGGGGGCCCGCGAGTAAATCAATTTATGCAAAACATTTATTATATTATGAACAACAATTATTTGTTTATCGATACTTATCAAGCACATCACTAGAGATTCTAGAATGGATTACGTTTCTTGCTTAAGAAGAAGTAAAAGCAACGTGAATTTTAATTAATTTATAAAAACTTGTTCTTTTTTGTGTAATGAATTTCGTGTACAATTTGTTTGAGTATCGGATTTACCTTACTTTTAATGATTTCATAATGTAAACAACTTAATCTGTGATCTGTTAATTGTACCTATTACAATAAAGTAAGCTCCGATAAGCAAAATCTCCGACCGTATCCTTTTAAGGATTCCGTTTATCCGTTTTCATTGAGATATCTCAAGAACAAGCGCTGCATTGTACGTATAACTAGTCTGGCCATAAATACTGTTCTGTTACATAAAAACTTTTCTTTTTTTCAACTTTTTAATTATTTTGAGTTTGGAACACGTATATTATTTTATAGTAAGCAAAAAATCTTATCGCGAGAAATGAAGATTCTCGGTAGGACTCTGTCGCGTATTATAAAACAAGACCTGAAACTCGGTGCTCGTTTACTGGGGCGTGTCTTATCAAGGAGTCACAAAACTACATTTTTGTGAAAAAGGAGTGAAAACTTCAGCCAAAGTGTACGATATAGTCTTGGATCATGTTGTGAAACCTCTCAGCAATACACTTTTTAAAAAATATACCGTCGACTTTACAGCAGGACTCTGCACCTAGTCACAAGGCACGAACTACCCAAGCCTGGCTTGAAACCAACGTTCCGGACTTTATAAGAGCTGAAGACTAGCCCTCATCTAACCCAGACCTCAACCCTTTAGACTTCAAAATATGGTCAGTTTTAGAGGACATGGCCTGCTCTAAACGACACGGCGACATTGAGTCTCTAGGCCAAACAGCTGTATAAAAGCTAAAGGTGGCCATTTCGAATAGAATATTTTTTTATTATTTGCAGAGACTTAATAAATATGTAGGTATAAATTTTAATAATATTACATTACTACATAAAAAAAATACATTTTCATTTGTAAGAGAACTTATGGCCGGACCAGGTATGCTGTGCTCATTGTGAGAATCCTCCAAGTACGGATTGCAATTTGTCTTTATATTATATTTAATGGCATATATGGCTCGATAAAATAAATTTGTTATTTGATATATATTGAATATATTAATTTTATATTTTTAGATGAATTTTCAACACACTTAGGACATCACTAGACACGCTCAGCTAAGCAAACTCAAGGAATCTCTGGCCGTATCCCTTTAAGGATTCCGTTTGTCCGTTTTGATTGAGATATCGCAGGAACAAGCAGTGCATTGTGTGGATATACTCTGCTCATTGTGCAAGCTATCTCAGTCACGGTTCCCTGCAGGCTCGGTGCTGCGTACGGTGCTCCGTATTGCTTATCTATCGAAGTAGGTATTGCAGTTTGTTTTGATATTGTCTATAAGAAACACGAAAGCATGGTTTCTCAACCTGGGAGCCGTTCGTTAAGGGCGTCGCAATAAGTATAATAAATAAGACCTGCATACCGAAAAATCGTTCATAAAAATTTAATATAGTTTTATAAAATTAAATATTACGATTTACACGCGCTATAGATTATATTTGTAACACGCGATTATGCGTTTTTATCGCCTGTGACGTCTGTTCTTTGTACGTTTTATATTAAGACGCCTGTGATCTTACATCCTATAGATGCAATTAAATTGGACCTGCTTAGGGTAGTCATGAAAGTTTAAACGTGTAAATAAACTATTCATTAAAAAAATATTATTATTTAACAGTGAAGGTTTCACGAGACTTTTAACTAACCTCAGTGGTTTTTTCGTAAGTCGGGAAATAAAAATGGTTGAGAAACAATGTACTAGAGAAAGGAAATTGGTAATTTTATATTCATTGTATGAGTTCATTGAAAGTTGTTTAAGTTTGTCTTTTAAATTAGTTTAGTTCTGGTGACCGGGCATTCTGTTTTGGTCCTCATTGGGTAATGCAACTTAATTATGATTCCTAATCGAGGATCGTGAGTTAGCATCAGTTGAAAATAGAAATATATGAAATATCAATAACTAGATGTATTACATTCATTAATATTGCGGAGAGAGCGCACCGCATTGGAAACAAAGAGCTACGTCACGCCCAGCACGTACCGATTGCTTTGACATCTACGCGCTTTGAAAGGAATATCTTTGCATACATTTCATTCAGAGCAATGATAGCTACGGTAGACTGGTCGTCTACCTTTCTTCTATCTAGAATCTTAATAAAAATAGATAATGGAACTTTTCTAAAGGAATTCTATCAATCAATATTACCGACATTACCGATAAGCACCAACTAAGCTTAAAATGCTACTATAGAAGGGTCGCCGATTCTATAAACTTTCCAAACTAAACACAGGTGCGTTATGCTACAATTTTACTCTGGTTTTTTTCATTGTATTGAGGTCACAGTTCGCAGTTTACTTAATGTTAAGTGATTTTTGCGGCCCATCACAGCCACATGCAGTTTTCGTGCCACGCACAACTACTGTGTAATTAGCTGTCGCCAGCGGTATTTCCTAGCCGATATGGCTTAGGGACCTTCAAGAAAAGAGCCTAAACCTTTCACAAAGGCCGGCAACGCATCTTTGAAAATGATCATACAATCTGTATTGCAGATGTTCATGGGTGGCGATAATCATTTACCACGTGGGATGCTTGCCACTTATACTATAAAAAAAATTAAAGGTTTCAAATTTATATACGAGTCCACTTATATTTTTTTTATTGTGTCGACAAGGGGGACAAACGAGAAAGTTTATCTGATGGTAATTCCTGCGACCCACAACGCCCACATTCATCCCTAAGGTGGGATGGAATGCCTCACCACCAGTGATAAGGTTTCCCACACTCATCAGAAGAAACCAGCAATGTTTGTGAGTTATGCTGGTATTGCACGTTGATGTTCTGCGACCACCTCCGTTCTTTACCCAGTCCAGCCGACTCATTCATACTTCGGTTAGATCATTTTATAATATAGAAAGGATCTTAATAGTCCATCTAATCCGTCAGAAGCAACTGTCCGAGTGGCCATCAGCCATAAAAAAAGATAGTCCACCACGCAGCTACCTTGCGGATTGGTGAACTTCACATATATTCGGTAAATATTTATTTTTTATTATTAATCACCGGCGAGCGATTATTAATTCGAAGTCGGTTCGCTCGCGTACCGTGAATTAAAAGAGAGGGTTTATACACGAAACTACCATGTTTCCTAGATCCTAGATCAAGAGATAAATGAAATAATATACTACTCAATGCTCTGAAAAATAAAAACATTACTTTCATCTTAATATTTCTTCTTGGCGTATTTTCCAGAAGTCGCTTCGAATGTATACCATAAGTTCTTTATAACATGATCGTTATCTCTTTTAGCAAACATGAAACAGGAATTCATTGAGATTGAAGATATTGATTGAGATTGACGGGATTGTTTATAAATGATTCACTAATATGAAATGTATTTTTAAAAGAAAGAGGTTTTAGAACTCAAGGGTATTGGATTTACCTACCTACTTGATTTCCTCGAAACGTTAGATATCGATTGAAAAAAAATTACATTCTTTTTTTATGCTACAACGAACAAACGAGCACACAGTTCACTTGATGGTTAATGTTGACTGACTCCAATGCCTCGTCTTGTTATTGAGTATGATAAAATGTCACTAACATTACTATAAAACTTTTATTACTATACTATTACATTTAACTATTGTACTGAACCTTTACTTAACGCACAGTAAATACGGCAAAGGTACGAAATAAGAATAGAATTAAGTTGGTCACGTGGATGACAGGCGGCCTACTCGAGGTGAGTGATGTATGACGTCGGCGAGTGATTTATAGCGGGCCCCGGGACAGCCGACCGAAGACAATGCATCACCGCTGATGCTGCGTATCGATGAACGGGACCCGCGGAGTAATATAGTTGGGCACAGCGCCCCGGCCGGTCGCGCCGGTTGCGTATTAGGGTTGTCAACGATTTCAAATTGTTTAATTTATGTTGTATTTTATAGTGCCTAACGCAAGCCTCTTCCCGGATTCTTCTATTCCGGATTAATACGTGTGCAGTAGTGTCGACAATGTCGAAGGAAGGTTCATATGCAGTGTCAGGGACACGAGACATACCCTTACATTTAATACACCGAGACTGGAATAGCAATAATTTGTTCAAATTTGAATCGAATCCAGGACCCAGCCAGAAATTCAAACAAACAACACACGGCCGTCGTTTAAAAATGTATATATATATGTACTACCCGCTCACGGACCCCTCAGTTCCGTGAGACCTGTGTCCAATGAAGCTGGCTAACAGCGTCAACATCAACAGAATCTACAATATATATATATATATATATATTGGCCGCAGGGTAGGATGATTCCCCTGGCGACGATCATGCAAGTTTACTGAAAGTCGATGGATGCAGGTGGCTCAGGGTTGTGCTTTATGGCAATCTATGGGGCAATGGAAATCCTTTTTGGATTAATATAATGAAGTGTGTGTGTGTGCGTGCATTTTAAAAGGCTTTTATAATAGTGACGCGGGCATTCATCTTTGTCCTTGAGCGTACCAACGCATCTGCAATATGGTTCCTTAACGAGGATCAATGTAGTTATTTGTACGCTACAGGAATCACTCAAAATCATTGTTATCATATTTTTTATTGCGTTGTGTGCGTGACAAACTTGCATACAGTGATAACAGCGGCCCATGACATCTACACCCCCGAGGACTGACATGGAATGGATCGTTATCTTCTGTGGAGGTGTGGTCTACCCCCACCGACACATTTATGATGCAGCTGGAAACAAGCTGCAACATAGCTCCAGCGCTTGGAAACATTTAGGAACTTGAAACTAAAATGTCGTTACAATAACATACAATTTGTTTTTTAATAATATAAGAAATTATAAGTATAATAGGAGATATAGATATATTATAGATATTTTTTTTCCAAAATAAGAATTTCTCAGAGAGCGATAACCCTGGCCGCATCGCCGCAGTTTCCGTAAACACAGGCGGAGCGATTGATAAATGCGACCACTTGATTGAGACTTTAATTCTACCGCGACACGCACTTACAGCCTAGATAGTGTGCATAATGAAATCGTAATCTTGCCGGTACAACAAACTATTGTATCATAAGGAACCCTAAAACAGTGTAATACCGTTTAGCACGTGCTCGGTGGAAGGGAAACATCGTAATAAAGCCTTTGCTTTAATAAAAAAATATAATTGGTGGATTATGCTCCATCTCTAGAGAGGGGACGCCTATGGCCTACAGGGGAAGATACAGGTTTTATACCTAGTTCAGGAGTTAGAGACTTCATGCATTAGTTATATGATTTATCTATAAAGTATATTATATGCATATGTAGCTATATATAAGTCCTTCATTTCATAATAATAATTAAACTGTACGGAATATTCATAATATAAAAAAAAGAGTTATTTAACAAGTGTTATATAAAAGTTCACTTTATGGAATCTATGACACGCAATCGCATGCATCTTGATACTTTGCTGAAGATTAACGTAGATGTCATGGGTCCCAATCACAACTTATAATCGAGTGGTTTATGCGCATGTCCCCGGTCCTGCCGACCCATTCATGTTGGAGCTAGACAGTGGCTACAATGTGGCATTTGACAACGCAGTTTGTTACTTTCAATTTAAAACCTCATCAATCAGATTAACTCTGTTAACAAAGTACGCATAAAATGAGAGTCCACGAACGCAACGCTTCGTACGTCTTTAGTATTACAATATTACAATACTACAGAAAGTGAGCTAATAGTTCATTGTGGAGATATCCGCGCGTCGTGTTCCCTATCGCAGGTCGATTGTTATGCGAATGATTGATGGATCCGACGGTGGGATTTCGACGCTGTCGTGTCGTAGGTTGACCACATCAGTATAGGATGATTCCCCTGGCGAAGATGCATGCAAGTTAATTGAAAGTCGATGGCTGCAAACTATTGACCAACATCAACCTTTTTTGATTAATCTAATGAAGTTGTATGCGTGCGTTTTATAAGACCTATACTAGTGACGCGGGCATTCGTCTTCGGCCTTGAGCGCACCAATGCATCTGCACTATCGGCCAGTCACTTACCGTCGTTATCATTGTCTAATATAATAAAAATATATATTTATCAATTAAATAAATTAAACATTTTTTTATTAGGATATGAATTATTAAAAATATGAGAAACGGAATAAAACTAGATTGAATGTATGAACAAAAACGTAGCCACACCTTTTGTTTCATATATTTAGTGAAAAGAACAATATTTTCCTTGTTATTTTGTAAAAGGTACATTAAACAAATAATATTAAACAAAGCAACGATGTCACATAATTTTAACCATTATCCGTTTTGTAACAGTCCTAAATAGATCAAAATGTATGGTCATCCTATACTACAAGTTAATACAACCATCCATATCTTGTTACACTCTATAAATCTCCAGATATTGTTGTGATGTTCTTAAATAGAGCATCTAGGTGATTAATTAGAAAATGTTCAATTGACGGGCGATAGTAAGTCTGTTCGTTTTATTTAGACCTGGTGGCTCAGTAGTATGTGCGTCACTCGGTTCGTTTCTCGATCCAAATTTGTGACTAAGATTGTATGATCGTTTTCAAAGTTTGTATATTGTATTTTATTATATTTAATTGTAATATAAAAATATATTCTATTCTATTACAAACAAACATATGTGTGTGACACACATTTAAATATCGGTATCTATAGTATTTAAAAAAATATACAGGGTTATTGATAATTCGACGTATTCCCGTTAGGAGGTGATAGGGGTAACTATTTGTGATAATTTTAACCCCCATATGCATTATGCAAAAGTGAAACATTTTTGAGTTA
The DNA here is from genome assembly GCA_029286865.1 of Teinopalpus imperialis. Lineage (NCBI taxonomy): Eukaryota > Metazoa > Arthropoda > Insecta > Lepidoptera > Papilionidae > Teinopalpus > Teinopalpus imperialis. The sequence goes on from JAGSMU010000028.1 coordinate 2,110,545, forward strand.
TCATGTTTTTTTTAGCTTTTTTCAAAATAAGTCAAAAATGCAACATCAAAATTTATTAAAAAAAAGTATCAATTTAAATCTATTTTTTTCTTCTGATTTATAAAAACGATTAAACATTGTTTATTTATCAATATTAAAACAACAATTATCGGTACAAATTTAATGCCACACGAAAAACGATATTATTTCAATATTTATTTGAGATTTTTTCCACTAAAATGCCTTAAAAACGAAAAAAAATGTTAAAAAACTTGACTTTTTAAAAACAACCGTTTTTGTAGCTTGAAATTCTAAACTAAACCGAACTAAACTTAAAATCGTTTGAATACCTTGCAGATAGGTTTAATGCCTACAAAGCCAATGCAGGAAACAAACTGGCAGATTAAGAAAAAAAGACAAAGTTTTCAAAGAGTTCTTTTTTTAAAACTTTTCACGCGTCCATTGTTTTTGTTTTACACATTGGCGCCGTGTTTTTTGAAGTAAATACACTCACGGTTGTAGTTTAATTTTAATTTGAATTGATATATGGAAAAGCTTGACCCCCTATCACTTCCCAACGGGAATACGTCGAATTACCAATATTATATAGAATTATAATACTATGTAAAAAAATAATATAAATATTCTTTGTGTAGATACAACACCACAGTTATTCAGCATATGCTCTAAATATTGCATTCCGTGGTATCAAGACGCAGTTATGAAGTAGCTGTAGCATAGCATGATGTAGCATTTGGAAAGCAAGAAACCTCATTACTAATAGAATAGTTTCTAGCTTGCTACAAGGCTCTACGTGTCATTTGTTGAAAAGTTTTTATAATAGTGAGCAAACATGCGGGCAGCTGATGCATAAGTAATTACCGCCGCTCACCAAACAGCGCATTGCCGGCTGATAGGAGTTGACTCTCCTCTTTTGACGAAGAATTATATCGTAGGCGGTATTTAACAAACGCCTTAGCTGAATACTGTCATACGAACACCTAATGTCTGGAACATTACTCCATTACCAACACCGAGCACAATCATACAAATCATTTCGTGTTGAAAGATACCGTTGAGATGAATAACAGCGACACTGCTCCGCCGGCCGGTAATTGTTTCCTTTCTGCTGATCTTTATAGTTAGGGTTGGGGGTTAAAGTTTGGGTAACAGTTTGGTTGCATATGATCACTATTCATGATATTATATAGTGAACTTTATAATAGGTCTTTGAACTTTATAATAGGTCTTTACCTAGAAAATTTCCGTTTTGTATGAAATAAGTTAAAGTATTTTTTTTCAAACTTTTTTATTTCTGTTATTCAAAGTAATCACCCATGTAATCGATGCATCTTTGCCAACGCAGTGGTAGTTTATTGTTGCCCTTCTTGTAAAAATCAGCTGGACGGGAGGCAACAAACTCTTCAAAGGCATTTCGTACTGCCTCTCGGGAATTGAATTTTTTTTCCCGCTAAATTGCTTTGGCATTGCTTTGGTGCTGAAGGATCTGGGATCTGGGATCCAGGATCTAACCAACTTGCTGAGCGCTTTCGATTGTCAAACAGAATCCACTTTTCGTAGCACGTTACAATTCGGTTCAAAATTCTTTTATTTCTGTGCCTGTTGAGCAGAGCGAGGCAGGTCTCAAAGCGTACGTTGCGCTGGCGATCGTTAAGTTAGTGGGGCACCCATCTATCATGCTTTTATATCTTGCCAATTTGTGGCAAATGGACCAATATTGTTTTGATGTTAACATCAAAAGCCGCTGCTAGCTCGGCTGTAGATTGAGTATTATCAGCTTCTACAATCGCCTTTAATTCATCATTGTTGACCAAAGTGTCCGGAATCAAAATTTCCAGAACGGAACCGGGCAAACCAATAACGGGTTGTGCGTTCGTTTGTAAAGTTCTCTCCGTAAACGTTGTTGATGTTACGTGCCGTTTGTGCCACGTTGATGCCACGACGGAACTCATATTCCATAATTACATGAATTATTAAAGTACCCATTATGACGAAAAATGTTCAAACGTAGTGAAAATAAAAAGCTAATCAATAAACAAAAGACTGACTTTGTAAAAAGAATGTCATGTTTTTCTGTGAGTTCTAAATTCAAAATTAATTTGAACTTAGAACTCACGGCCAATCAAAACTTTTTTTTGGTTTGAAGTGGCCAATACTGAAGAACGGCAATTTCATAGGGACCTAATATTAAAAAAGGTCTGCCAAACTGATGGTAGTAGGTTCGAATCCACCATTGGACTATTTTTCGTTATTGTCGTGAACCATCTCCTAGCACATGCATTTTAGCTTAGTAAGAGTGGTTAAGGACAATGTTAGTAATTATAGCACTGGTAGTATTATTTTGGAACAAAAAAAAAACTAATGTAGAAATTTTGACTCCGAACTTTGGCTGTCAGTACCGTCGGAGCATTACCATGTGTCTCGAATACAAATAAAACAAAACCTTATAACAAACTTTATAGGCTCGATGTTTTTTTGGTTAAATATAATTTTACGAGTGGTAAAGCTACACTGCAGTTCGTTTCCAGCTGCAGAATGAATGTGTCAGCTCAACCGGGGTAGGACCACACGCCCTCACAGAATACCAGCGTGAAATAGCAGCATGATGCCGATGTGTTTCGTCTGGTGAGTGAAGGAATCCGGAGACATTTATTACTGGTGACGAGGCATCCCATCTCAGCCCTCAAGGGTGACAACGCATCTGCATAATGATTCCCTGTCAAGGATGAATGTAGATGTCATGGGTCGCAGGAATTACTTACCATCGGGTGAACTGTGTGCTCGTTTGCAACTATCAATGTAATAAAAAAAAATACCTCCGCATCAGTAACGAGGGTCTCCGAACCCCTACTTAACAGACGAAACACAACAGCATTATGCAGTTATTTTACGCCGGTACTCCGTCACGGAGTGGTCCTTCCCTATCGACTCCGCCCGTCTATGTTCTTGCTAGTAACTAGTTGTCGCGTAGGTCTGCCACTGTGTTCTGTGCATATGAAACACACGAAAAGACTTTTTAAATTAAAAAGTTTGTTAGTTCAGTTTCAAATAATTTCAAATCGTCCACTTTTGCTAAACTACGCACCAACAATAATTATTATAATATATTAATTTTGGACTTAGTTTTGTTATGCTTTTGTGCGACTGTAATTGTTTTATGAGTTAGTTATTAATTGAAATATATTTAGAAATAAACGTTATTAATACAATAATACTTGAAGCTTGGTATAGCCACGTTAAAGCTGGACTCTAGCTCGTACGAAAGGACCACCTCCTCACATAAAGCAGCGTGACGGTGTTGTGTTTTGGATAGTGTGTATACGGATCCGTAGACTCAGTCACGGGTAAAAAGCATTCCATCTGATTCCTCAGGTGCCATCCTCATATACCGTCACGTAACTGTGTGTGCCCACCTGATGGTAAGTGATTACCGCCGCCCATAGACATCCGCAACAACCGGAGGAGGCGCGCGCTCACATGCGCAGCCGGACTTCTATAAAGATGAAGGCATATAAAAAAAATCATAACTCGTAACGAATCGAATAACTGTTTATTTAATTTAAACTAAAACGCCGCCGTACTCCACCGTCGCAATATAGTGGCATTCATTACAGGCAGTGCTACTATTTGGGCTGGAATTCAATCTTGACTTTATCTGCGATCGAGAACCCGCAACTGAAACCTGTATTTATTGGAGTTTGAGCTTCTAAACTAAATGTGAACGTATTAGAACGGTGTACCTATTTAAAAGCCTTGCATAAATTGACGTCCGCGTGGCGTAGCGATTAGAATACCACAGCCACAGGTTCAGGGCTCGATTCTCAGCTAATATTAGTAACTATATTGTTGTTGTGATGGAGCCACCATGCACTTTGATAGTAGCTGCAGCGTGAATGTGTCAGCTCAACCGGGGTAGGACCACACGCCCTCACAGAATACCAGCGTGAAATAGCAGCATCATGCCGATGTGTTTCGTCCAGGTGAGTGAAGGAATCCGGAGACATTTATTACTAGTGACGAGGCATCCCATCTCAGCCCTCAAGGGTGACAACGCATCTGCATAATGATTCCCTGTCAAGGATGAATGTAGATGTCATGGGTCGCAGGAATTACTTGCCATCGGGTGAACTGTGTGCTCGTTTGCAACTATCAATGTAATAAAAAAAAATACCTCCGCATCAGTAGCGAGGGTCTCCGAACCCCTACTTAACAGACGAAACACAACAGCATTATGCAGTTATTTTACCCCGGTACTCCGTCACGGAGTGGTCCTTCCCTATCGACTCCACCCGTCTATGTTCTTGCTAGTAACTAGTTGTCGCGTAGGTCTGCCACTGTGTTCTGTGCATATGAAACACACGAACAGACTTTTTAAATTAAAAAGTTTGTTAGTTCAGTTTCAAATAATTTCAAATCGTCCACTTTTGCTAAACTACGCACCAACAATAATTATTATAATATATTAATTTTGGACTTAGTTTTGTTATGCTTTTGTGCGACTGTAATTGTTTTATAAGTTAGTTATTAATTGAAATATACTTAGAAATAAACGTTAATACAATAATACTTGAAGCTTGGTATAGCCACGTTAAAGCTGGACTCTAGCTCGTACGAAAGGACCACCTCCTCACATAAAGCAGCGTGACGGTGTTGTGTTTTGGATAGTGTGTATACGGATCCGTAGACTCAGTCACGGGTAAAAAGCATTCCATCTGATTCCTCAGGTGCCACAATCCTCATATACCGTCACGTAACTGTGTGTGCCCACCTGATGGTAAGTGATTACCGCCGCCCATAGACATCGGCAACAACGGAGGAGTCGCGCGCTCACATGCGCAGCCGGACTTCAATAAAGATGAAGGCATATAAAAAAAATCATAACTCGTAACGAATCGAATAACTGTTTATTTAATTTAAACTAAAACGCCGCCGTACTCCACCGTCGCAATATAGTGGCATTCATTACAGGCAGTGCTACTATTTGGGCTGGAATTCAATCTTGACTTTATCTGCGATCGAGAACCCGCAACTGAAACCTGTATTTATTGGAGTTTGAGCTTCTAAACTAAATGTGAACGTATTAGAACGGTGTACCTATTTAAAAGCCTTGCATAAATTGACGTCCGCGTGGCGTAGCGATTAGAATACCACAGCCACAGGTTCAGGGCTTGATTCTCAGCTAATATTAGTAACTATATTGTTGTTGTGATGGAGCCACCATGCACTTTGATAGTAGCTGCAGCGTGAATGTGTCGGCTCGGCCGGGGAAATACATCGCACTTACAGTATAATAGCGAGTTCTCTCAATAAGGCGAATTCATTCATTTTTTAACAAATAAACGGTTTACCAATAAATCAGTAAACAGTCAGTTACAATTTGTGTGCACAAACATTGTTCCACGGTGTGGGAATCGAACCCGGCACCCGCGACGCAATAGCCAAATACTAAACCATAACCTCACGTGGCCACGTCAACAGTCGTAATAAGCGTTCATAACAAATAACATTTTGTCAGTGAGCTGAATAGAATATTCTTTGAACTCTTGCTAATTACACGTGAAGGCGTTTGTCTTTCACACTGACGTCTAAACACCGTCATTACATATATATTATTAGCCCGTAAGGTATATTAACAGATGGATTTTTTTACACTTGCGCCAACTAAAGCGAGACTATATACGAATACATCGCTAATTACGCACCAAAAGGGGCATAATGCTGGTGGCTGTGTGAGAGATTACCGAATACGGCGATCGCTTTTTGCGAACGTCCGCATTGGTTTGATAGATCCCATTCACACATGCGAAGCGATTTTCTGATGTAGGAAATTTGATTTTTATTATGAAAGTAAGGGTTGAAAATAGTGTATCCACCGTGTTTCCATTCTGCAACACAGATGATGCATTGTTACTATGGGGGAATAAAATTGAAGAAATCCTTTCTTCTTTGATCCATTCAATCCATTTGTCTCATTCATCATGGAGAAACGACGTATCCTTTTAGATACAAAAATATTTAGTAATGCAAATTACATTTGATGTGTAAATTAAACATAAATAATAAACCGAGTTCAATCCGATGACAGATTCACACCGAGATGCTGGCACCGATGAAATTATTAATCGCAATTTTTATTGCTGATTTCTCAGATCCTCAGCAGTGAAGGAACAAACGTGGGGTAATTTTCATGTCTAAGATTTATTTAAAAAAAAACTAAGGCATGTGAATCTCCGTCGTGCAGATCCCCGCGTATACAATAAGATCAGAGGAGGGTTCAGATCCAGTGACAAGGACAAGGAACATATACTGTACACAGCATACAGTTGCTGGCTGGGTATACTAGGATCAGCGACGAAGCGGTCAGATTCTCTAACCACTATACCACACAGTCGATCGATACATAAATATATATATATATATATATATAAATCTAAAATATAGACAAAAAATAGACAATTAATAAATCGCATAACGAACGCTCAATGAACGCGCGATTTAAGCTGTCAGTGTGGCGATGGTTTTACACGCGTTTCATCTATTTCTGTTGATGATATCAGCGTTGTGATCGTTTATTATGCGTCACGCGGTCAATCGCTGGTCCCTGATCATGCCTCACTTCGATATTTGATTTGCCTACGAAATCTAGACAACACACTGTAAGTGCGTTTAGAAATAGATTGGAGAGCCTTTAGAGCGATTAACACCCAAGATCTCCTGGTTTCTTAGATTATAAAGCAATTAAACCTTAACCAAGGTATAAAAATGTACAGTTAACTAATATGCACTTTAATATTATTTCATATAATAGATGTATGGTTTGTATAGAAATATATTTTGATATCTAGCGTAAACTTCGTATTAACGAAATAGTGAACTTTAGCCCCTTCCCATAAATCTATACTAATATACAGCTCAAGACTTTGTTGGGTTGAACCTGGTCTCAAAACCTGCTGCTGAATTCGAAATATGAACAAAATATTTTTGTATTGGATAGTCCATTTATCGAGGAAGGCTATTAGGCTATATAACATCACGCTACATAATCAATAGGTGCTACGAGAAAATATATTCCTTTCGAGAGCTTCCGTTGCGTGTGCTGAGTAAACGGTTAAAGTTACGCAAAAATCATGTATCACGAAATTGTTCCCCTTTAAAACAAAGCGTTGCTTTACATGAGACATATCAAGCACCCGGTTGTCTGTCTACGCGAACGAAGTCGCGGGCACAAATACGTAAACTAACTAAACTACTAAATAAAATTTATGATTTTCACTAATTGAGATGATGTGTGAACGAAAGTACAGTATTGGTCATCGCAGTGAAGGAAGATGGAGTGTCGACCTACGCAAGTCTTCGGGAAGTCGACTTACTTTTATTACTAACTTTTTACTTTTTTTACTAAAGCTTTAGAGACTTCGCAAAGTTTTTTATGTGGACAAATCTCAGCGTCTGAATAAGTCTACTTTGAAGACTATTAATAACAAACAGATAAAAAAAGAAATGATAATTAACAGTTACCGCAAAAAGCGTCATGTTTAAATTTGGTATATCCTATTTAAAAATAAAAGATAATACGAATTATTATAACGTGACCCTTAGATGTTATAATAAGTAAATATTATGTAAGTAATTACGACACTTTGTGTCCCACGACCGGGGGAGTCCCTCATAGCACATACAAAATAGCAGCATAATGCTGATGTGTTTTGTATGGTGAGAATAGGAATCCGGGGATCCAACTACAGATTTGCGAGACGTTCCACAACAGTCCTCAGCGGTGACAACGCGTGGGCATTTAAAACCATCCAGGATGGATCTAGATGTCTTGGGTCACGGTCATCACTTGCATCGTCGTTGCCATCCCTAAGTTGTGAGGTGTACGGGTATATGGGTCTTTGGATCTTTACACTCAAGTTGCCATTGATACCATAGCTAGAAACAAACTCAAGCGTGCCCCTACCTCTGTTAAAAATCAACAATCGTGAACGTCGTTTTAATAAAGGCACGAAATAAAAGCCTAGCACACGGAACAATAGAACTTCTAGGAACATAATCGCGGTGCTGAATGGGCGTCGCCTTATCTACAAATCCGTTCCAATAACCCGAATGCGGAGGAGGGAATAGTTTATCAGCTACATGAATGGCGGTTTTGGCAACGTTGCGGCTCGGTTCGACGACCCGCTCTCATCTAGATAACCTGGGAACTCGGCGAGTGATGTGCCACTTCAGGGGCTGAGACCGTAAATTCGATGTGATTCATCATAAACATCGTTATCATAACTCATTTGAACTATTGACAACGTTAAATATTGCCCAGGTACATGTTGATCTTCTGCCAACCTTCAGACAACTGGTTGACGTTCTTATCCACCGGGCCAGGCCCTCTACAGTGTCTTTTAGGTCCGCCTACTTCACCTGGACTAAGCTTTATAACGTTTTTTAACATTTACATGAAATCCACCACAAGATCAGGGACTCTTATAGCTGGACGCCGGTCTGACTTCGTCATAAGTGTATAATTACTAATACGAAACCGGTGCCGCCCCATCTTAACACTGCAATGGCTTTTCCGAGACGTTTGATCTAAAAAATTGTTTAGTATATTTTCAGTTCCGTGGATTAAAAGACCAACAGCGCCCTTCACTAGCAGCCCCGGCGGCGGCCGCACTGGCCTCGTTCCTAAAGGTCAAGATCTGGATTTCGGATACTCGCTCAATACGCCGTAATTTGTTTTTGATTTGCGTTAAATTCGGTGGCCGGCGGAACGGTGAAGCGTAACTGCGATGACCACAGAACGCATGGCGCATTTTATTGGAACAAGGAAGAATATCTTCTCTCATATTTTTTATTTATTTATATTATCATTTTTATATTTATTTGAAGTATAACCCATTCGCACACGGAGCAATTTTTATATGGATTACCAACAACTCCCGACTAATCTATTCAATTTAATTCTATTCATTAAAGTTATTCTAAGACAATGATACGTTAGTGTGAGATAATTTATGGAAAATCTCGCTATTATTAAAAAGTGTGTGCTTTGTAAAATTACTCTTAAATAATAACAATACAACCAAAAAAATCAAAGAGATTCTTTTTTTGTTAATGTCTACAATGCCAACGGAGTTATTTGCTAATTTCTGACGTGAAATGTGAACAGAAGAAGGATACCACGGCTAGAGAGAAAAGGAAAGTAAAATGTTCTTTAAGGCTTCGTTTTTATTTACCTCTTTCATCTTTCTCTCTCTATCTATCTGTCATTTTACCCCTCAATTTTTTTAAATGTATACTTATCATGAAAGAAGTTTCACTTCCGTCGTCTACTATAAACACTTGCTTTTTTATATATTTTCGATAATTTTAATTACGTCGCTTATTAGTTAATGATTGCTCTGTGGAATCAGTTGTCGCCAGTCGTATTTCTGAACTGGTACGACTTAGGGACCTTCAAGAAAAGAGCCTACGCCTTCCTTAAAGGCCGGCAGCGCATCTGCGACTCCTCTGGTGCTGTCGATGGGCGGCGGTGATCACTTACCATCAGATGAGATTCTTGCTCGTTTGCTACCTATTCTGCAAAAAAATTTAGGTGACATCATTTTTACGCGTACTCAATAGTAAAACCGCTGAAATTTTGAATATGGCAACACTGATTATAAATTATATGTTCATTTATGAACACATAGAAGAAATAAGATGACCCTCAGTAAGAAGTGTTAGTTTTTACACGTGTTTGTATTTACAAACATATGTTACTGTGGTAGAGCTACGACGTAGTTTGTTTGTAGCTGCAGAATGAATGGGTGAACTTGACCGGGGAACGACCACGCCCTCACAGAATACCAGCGTAAAATAACAGCATAACGCTGATGGGTTTCGTCTGATGAGCTTAGGATCCGGAGATCCTTATATTACTGGTCTCGAGGCATTCCATCTCAGTCGTCTTTTTCTCGTTCACCTAATTCCTTGTCAAGGATAAATCTTGACATCTACGTCATGGGCTGCAGGAATTACTTGCCATCTGGTGTACTGTGTGTGAGTTTGTGACTCTCAAAGTAATAATAATAATAAAAATACTTTGACATACATTGTAATAGGTTTCTGCCAAGTATAAGCGGTTCTTGTTTATATTAAATGGTAGATGAGTTTATTTTTTATAAATCATGATCTCATTTATGATCAACAAAGAAGCAACATCGTTGAGATATAATAATTCGTTGTCATCTTGAGTATTAAGATAAAAGGCCTAATCACCAACCTTTCACAACCGATTTCGCCTGTATACCCTCACTAGACGAAATATTAAAAAAATATTTAAAAGACGAGTTTATTTAGTTAAATTAGTATCGAAGCGTTCGCTTTTTTTTGGGTGTTTATATATTGTGATCATCACTTACTCGTGTATCACCTTAATTTCATGAAACTTCCACAAATCCTTTGGTTCGAATCGAAACCCGTAGCTTTACACTTTGAGGCTTCGACGCATTTCACCGTAGTGGGTAAATTGACATCGTCGAGCCGATGTTAAATTATTGAAAGGCAAGAAGATATTCGCAGTAAATTTAATTACCACAGACAAGCTGTTAGGCTGGCGTTACGATTTGCCTTTTTGTATTAATTGGCTATTACTAGCCATTTCAACTAAGTACCAGGCTAGACATTATTAATCTAATTTGTACCAGGCTTATCTTATCTATGAGGTCTTTTTTGGTATTTTATAATTACCGTTAACTTCATGAGAAGTTAATGGAAGCAGTTGGAACAGGCAATCTGTGTTGGAAAGTCCACATGCCTTGTAATTGAGATGTGGAAATTGTGTGTGGTTTTAACACTGCTAGTGTCATGCTGTAGCCAGTTTCTAGAAGCAACGTGATATAGCATAACGTTTCTGTATTTCGTATGGTGAGAATATTATTACTGGTAACAAGTTTATGTTGCTGGTAGATAGTTTGGTCCGCAGTTGTAAATTACCATCAGGTGAACTGTGTGCTTATTTGTCACCAATAGTGTTATTAAAAAAAATATACGTCATCTTCAGTAGAGAAGTTGACTATTTTACATATAAAATTTTTAATTTTATATCATCACCACTAACATACAATCAAGGCGACTGTTTCTTTCTAGCTGCAGAATGAATGGGTCGCCTCGACCGGGGTAGCATACGCCCTCACAAAATACCAGCGTGACATAGGGGTAGAAAGCTCCCATATTTCGCTGATGAGTATAGGGATCCAGATCACTATATTACTGGTGACGAGGCTTTCCAACATATATATAAATCCTCAAGGGTAACACAACGCATCTTCATAACGATTCCTTGTCAAGGATGAATGTAAATGTCACGGGCCGCAGGAATCACTTGCCGTCAGGTGAACTGTGTGTGAGTTTGTTACTCTTAAACTAATATGAAAAAAAATCAATTCAATTGATGATCCAATTTACAGAACACGTTCAACTTTCAATACTATTTAAGATTCTGCACAGCAATGAAGTCATGATGTGATTATTATGGTGATTAAACCATACATAAGACTTACGTGCTCTGAAGAGTAGACTTCATCAGTTAGGTTGGATGATGTGACGGTAATATTATCAAGTAATTGAGAATAGTCTATACTACAATCAGCTTAATTTTTTGTATGTTCCGTTCCGTTCACTAACTCCTTCGGCATTAGTCGAAGCCTTTCTGAAGCAACATTGTTGATTAAACATTTCTTTTTCTCACATGATTTATGTAGTTAAAGCATTACTGTGTCGTTTCTCAGTATCTAATCTTAACTTACATTGTATTAATTACATTTATTTAAATTTTCCCTTTTCTCCCTCCTTTCCTTCCCTACTTCTTTCCTTTTTCTCGTCTATAAAAGGCTGTATATGCTATATCTATTTAATGTGTAATATTATTAAATGTACTACACTTGGCGATTAAAAAAAAATAGAAGGATTAATAAATGGCACCAAATAAATAATTATCTTGTTGATGTATTTCTGGCAGACACGACGATAAGTCCTGGTTAGCCGGAGGACATCAACTGCGTAGTATATATTATAGTGCCGTTAACATTTGAGCGAACACAAATACCCGCTCAGTAAGATCAGAGATAGTTTCAGATGCTGTGTCAAAAACACTGCTCATACATACATACATAACCACAGACTACGTATAACAAACTATATGTTATATAAAAATATTTTTCCTCGGTTGGGAATCGAACCGTGTACCGTAGACGCCGTAGCCAGGTGCTCTAACAAGTACGTCACGCGGGCGTCAAGTTATTACGTACACATATGTATCATAGGTATTGAAACATTAAATATTTATGAGAAATATCGTGATATTATACTATTGGCTTTGAACTCACATTTCTTTCGAAGTTTTTTCGTCAAGGTTTTCGAAAAGTACACTTAATTGTTTGGTTAGATTAATTAATGAAAAATCTAGAATGATAAAAATAAAAAAAATACGTAATAATTCTCCTACCGTATTTAAGTCCGAACCAAGTCTTGTGATACGGCTGGTAACGCCTTGTCGTCGGCGGAGGCCTAGGCCTGCGCTGCGTCATAGAGGAGCAGGTGGGCGAACAGCAGAAGAGGTAGAACCTCTTATCCCGGATCTTCTCAGCGGCCTTTAACCGTTCCCGGGCCAGTCGACCGGCGCAGCGGCGATGCCCGGCGGCGTCCACCAGGCCCGCCACCGCTGCCACCGTCACCAGCACCAGCCAATTCATTGTCAACGTTGTTCAACACATCGCACGCAAGATCCCGTTTCACACACACTTCAACCTCACACCGATAACAATTGTTTTTAGTTAATAATTTCGTACACGACCATTTTCGTTTAACGGGTGGCGTGGACGTCCGTCCCGGTTGGCAGTTACGCGGCGACTGCATCTGCCATAGCCACACCACGGCCTCCGCCAAGCGCCTCTCAGGGCTCCGGGTTCGCGCCAGTGTTGCTGAGACCGCGCTTTTTCCCCATGTGTCTTATTGGGCATCAAACCCGTTTCGCGCGAATTGATTGTCGAATATTAAACTCGATTGGACAGCCGGGCAATGACCGCTCAGCTATCAGTTCGAATTAAAGGCGTTGGCTTATTGTTTTTTTTTCGTCAGGATTTAGATTAAAGTCCAAAATGGATTATAAAATTTCAGGGTTCGATCGGTTTTTTTTATCGTATTGACGGTGACAAACGAGCACACCGTCAAACGGATGGTCAGCTGCGGTCCAGAACACCCACATTCGTTGTCAGCCTCGGGACTAATAAGTTTTTAAATTCACCAGTATTACGCATACAGGGTTATAGCCAACTCATTCACACCGTTGCTAGATACAAACTACAGCGTGCCTCTACCTATGTTATTGTTACTACTGTTTGGTCAGACATATACACAGATTCATGTTTCTCAAACTATATACTTTTTTTATTAAAAAAAACGAATGATTTGGATATATTTATTTTTATTTCCTATTGACATCTGAAAATAGGAAGACGAAATAATAATTATGATTTTACGTTTACGTTACTAGCTTATTATTTAAAATGTGATGAGTGCTTACAGTCAGGTTTTTTCAGTAGTAGAGCAACTTTGCATATATGATATATCTAGAATCTTGCTACAACGTGGCTCTAACACTATTCAAAAAATCTTCTATATTAAATAAACTTTGATATTTTTTATAAAGAAATTAGTATTGATTGATGAATACAAAATTATGAATCATTCTCGTTAAAGAATCATTATTTGCTGTCGAGATGAAACGCCTCATCACCAATTATAGAACCTGCAGTTTCTCCTCCTCATCACAGAAAATACGGTGCTAAGAGTGTTAGTTCCTTAACCGTGATAAACAAAACGTAACGTTGTTGACAAAAAGATGTAGCAGACCTAATTGTTTATTGTTATTCTTTGTTTGTTTTATTTTCTCTGTTTATTTTATGTTTTTGTCTAAGTGTGTTGAGTATTAATTGTAATTTATTTAAATATATAAATGTCTTAATGGATCACTGTTATCCGATAATAAATGAATTGAATTGAACTGAAAAAAAACTGTGAGAAATATTTCTCCCAGCTCCCAGGAGCAATGTTCCGGGCATCAGGGTCGTGAAGACCGTGTCCTCTAATTAAGGACCGGCCGCGTCTAGAGATTGCTGTCCCGATAGCGGCAGGAGTGCGGGCGGTCGGGACACGCCGCGCCGACGGTGCGTCTAATGCAGCGAACGAGGCTGTCTCCACTACACTCCTGTCTTTTTATATAATTACAGGTGTGACAAACTAGCACACAGTCCACGATGGTGAGTGAAGACTGCGGCCCAGGACATCACAAAAAAGATTCACAATACTTATATGTTATCAACCTTGAAGGCGTGAGATGTATCGTTATTTATAACTACGAGGACACATTAAAAAGTTTTGAGCCTACGGTTGACATTTAAATTCAAAAGAAAAAATAATACTGGCACGTAATAGCCATTTCTTTTTTAATTATGTCTTTTGTTTTTCTTCTGTCAAAATTGCAAAATTTGTGATCGATTTAACAAACGAAGTTCGCGGTTACCGTAAAAAAACATAAAATTGAGCACCGTTCCGTCAGAAAATACAAAAAAAAGGTTTAACGCCAAAACAAATTTATGAAGATATGCACGAGACTTTGAGGGAATCTGCTCCATTATATGCCACTGTCCAAAGATGGGTAGCGGATATCAAACGTGGTAGAGAAGCAGTGCAACCTACCTAGTACCTAGGAGTGGTAGGCCGCCGACGGATACCACAGACGAAAATACCAATAAAATATAAGACCTGATTTTGATTGACAGGAGATTGACGATTGCAGAGATAGCAGAAGCAATAGGCATTTCCTATGAACGAGCACAGAACATAATTTCCAAGGATCTTGAATTTTCTAAGGTTCTCTGCCAGATGGGCACCCAGACTGATTTCAGCCGAAAACAAACGCACCCGCCAAACAGTATCACAGGATTGTTTGGATCTGTTCCAAAGTGATCCTCAAGATTTTCTTAGCCGTTTCGTAACTATGGACAAAACTTGGGTTCACCACAATACACCAGAGTCCAAAGTACAATCCAAGCAATGGAAAAGAGCAGGGTCACTGCCCCCTAAAAAGCTCGGGCTGTTTTGTCAACCAAGAAGGTAACGGCTTCTGTTTTTTGGGACTGTAGAGGGGTCGTTATGGTTGACTACCTTAAAAGGTAAAACCATAAATGCGGACTATTATTGCACACTCTTACAACGTTTGCGTGAAGAATTAAAAATAAAAAGGCCTGGTATGTTGTCTAAGAATGTTTTGTTCCACCAAGATAACGCTCCTGTCCATACTGCGGCGATATCAATCATCCGCATCCACCCTATTCGCCGGACTTGGCCCCGTCTGATTACCAAATCTAAAAAAACATATGGCAGGACGAAAATTATCGACCAATATCGAGGTACAAGAAACTGTGACTAAATATTTTGATGAAATTGAAGATTCTTTTTAGAACGAATACTAAAGCTAGAGACAAGATGGCAAAATTGGATTCTGGAGACTAGGTAAAGAAATAAAATAATCATTTAGAAAAAAATAGTTTTTTTTAAGGTCGGGCTCAATACTTCTCAATGTGCCCTCGTATTATGTTATTATTTCACATTTGTATTCTTTGTGTGTATGGTCCTTGGCCGTAAGTGCCGATTCATGCTGCTCATAGATACAAGTTGCAGTGTGGCATCACCACTGTATGCCTTTTGTTGGTATTGTTGATATTTCGTTTGTAATTTAAACAAAGCCACTATTCGCGAGTTAGTTTAGAGTGTTTTAAATTTTGATTTATTCTTTATCATATGAAGGGTGACAAACGAACACACAGTTCAAGTAGTAGAAGGTGCGTGCCCTGTCTGGACGTCAGCAGCCCATGACATGTATATTCATTCTCAACGGAAATTCAAGATGCGCATGCGTTGTCCCTCTTAGGACTGAGATGGAATACACACCTGTATTTGGGTTCCCGGATCCTTGCACCAAACGAAACACAGCAGAGCTACGATGCTATTTCACACTTGTGTTCTCTGTGCATGTGGTTCTGTCTTGGTCGAGCCGATTCAAGCTGCTGCTAGATATAAGCTGCAGAATACAGAGCCATTGGTTGAAATCGTCAAAACTTCTCGTCTCGGTTTATACAAAACACTTTTGAACCGTCAAGATACTCGTAGCTAACAGGACCACATCAAGGCAGCTAATAGCGAGAAGAAACTGCAAGAAACTCAACTTGTTGCTCTTTTTTCTAAATAATATGTTACAAAAAGCCCTGTTGTCCAGTATTTAACGTAGAGCGCTTAAATCCAAACATATTTATCAGAAAAGTATTCTTATAGAAGTCAGAATCGAACCCGCTACTTGCGGATTAGTAACTAAGTATTCTAACCACCAAGTCACTAGACACTATCAACTACTGAATTATTATAGTTCTTCAATTTCGAAGTCAGTTTTGATATCCTATTATTACCCATTCAACATGCGAAACGTTTGAATTCGCGTTTTTTTTCTATTCTAACAAAAAAAAAGATTGATGGTCTATGACGTCTAGTTTTTGTTGTTATTTTTATTTAAACGTAAATACCACTTAACAAGGTTGAACTTGCAATGGCAACAGATATCTTTAACAATACAGACGCATTACATCGGACTGGAGTGAGTGCCTTAAGGTTTTCGCACACAACACTGTAAGATATCGACCTTATCGATATCGACCGGAAGAACCATCACACATCCTTCGATAACCTATCTAGTGACGTAGCCTGTTCTAAGTTTGAAGACTTATAAGTTACGCCACTAAATTGAGTTTTAAAACCAGTAGTACTGCCGTTACCTTTATTACTGGTGACGGGGCACACGATTTAAGCCTCAGGGGTGACAATGCATCTGCTGATTCCGTATCGAGGATGTGAGTGTAAAGGGTCGCAAGAATCATTTACCAACAGATGAACTGTGTGCTCGTTTGTCACCGTGAATATAATAAAAAAACCGTGCAATTTTCGAGTATAATTCAGTCCTTACATAATCTAAAGATAGAGCTTAAAGCAGCCCCGGAATTTGTGGAATTTAATCAGATAACGTTGCGTGGTATTTGAACGCGGCTTAGCGCTGAGAGCTGAATGAGGCATCGCTCTTCATCCTGTGTTACATTGTACAACTTTTTAATTACCGGTTGTTCTTGTTTGGACGATGACACATTTCGTGACATCATTTAGCTTAGAGAAATAGAAGTCGAATGCTGAAGCGATGTATATATATATATATATATATATACAAATATATATATAAAGGAAGTTAAGCCAAGTTGTAGTTTGTTTGTAGATGCAGCATAAATGAGCCGTGTCAACCTGGGGAGGTTCAAGCCTTTAGAGTATACCAGTGTAAAATACCAGCATAATGCTGCTGCGTTTCGCCTGGTGAGTGTACGGATCCGGAGGTCTTTATTACTGGTGACGGATGATGACGCATCTGCATTATGATTACTTGTCAATGATGAATGTAGATGTCATGGGCCGCAGGAATCACTTACCATCAGGTGAAATGTGTGCGAGTTAGTTACTCTCAATGTAATAAAAAAAAGAATAAACGGCAATATCTTACTACTTGACTAGACGTCGTGCTGCATGTAATAAAGCTACGTTGTGTCTTTGTTTCTGGCGTGAGAGGGTCTGCAAGGCCTGGGTAGGATCAAGCCCTCAGAAAATATGATAATACTAGCATAGCGTTGGTGATTGTAGCGATCTGAGGACCCAATTACAGGTGTCGAGGTATTCTAAATCAGTCCTCAGGGGTGAATATGAACGTGCCTGCCTTAACAAAAATAATATGAACATTGTCTGATTAGGCAAACATGTAATTTATAAAATTCATCCATGTTGATTATTATTTGAAAACACAAAAATTCTGCCTACCCTATAAATAAAATATTTATTTGAATATGTAGATTAGGCCGTCTTGTGTTAATAGGAAATAAGCGTTCGATTCAATTCTCCACTTCGGTTGCAATCGTGAGTGAATATTTTTATCTGTTTGCGTAATTCGGCCAATTAACCTAGGGCCTCTCGTACAAACGGGCTTTATGTGTTACAGCAGGGGTGCTTAGATAGGCCTTCGCATTAGCAAGAGAATTTAATATTTTATTATTTACTTTGTTGTTAGTTTCTCATGTATGGAAAAACGGAACCCTTATATTATTAACTCACGCGTCTGTATATGCGCGTATATATATATATATATATATATATATATATATATATATATATATATACAGATATATTTATGGATGTTAATTTTGAGAGTAAATATGAGATATATAAATAGGTTAAATATGATTATAAAAAAAATATATTTTATATAAATAGATATAAAAGTAAATAAAAAAATAGAGCATTACCATATCCCTGAAATTAGGCCTAAAATTTTGTAGTAAAAGGTTTTGTTGCAGGAAAATGTAAAATAATATATAAATATTTGAAGTACGCGAAATCAACTCACACTTGATCATTTTTTTACATAGTTAGGGATAACAAACGAACACACAATATTTTTGCCTATGACATATTTTTTTCCTCAATAAGGAGTAATAATGCAGATGCAATCTCAGAGATTTCTCGGTCGAAGTCTACGATCTCTATCACTCGCCAGACAAAATACAATAGCAAGTTTTTACACGCTGGTACTTTGTGTAACCGTGTTCCTTCTCCAGTCGAGTCGATCTATTCGTTTTACAACTTGTTTATAGCTACCCAATTATATTATCGTAAAACTAATTTAAGTAGTAGAGATACAAAAACCTAATATTTTCTTAATTGTATTGTGGGTGACAACCGAGCACATAGTTGATAGTATGTGAACACTGCGGCCCATGACACTGTCATTCATCCTCGATAGAGTCATTATGCAGATGCGTTTTCCTCCTTGGGAACTAGAATGTCTCCTTACCAGTAATTAGATCTCTACACTTAAATACGTAATAAAGCAACGTTATGCTGTTATTATATGCTATATAATATACTGGTGTTCTGTGAGAGCGTGGTCTTTCCGTGGTCGAACGAATCCATTACTACCATACCTAGAAGGAAACTGCAGTGTGCCTCTACTGCAGAAAAAAAGTCACGAATGCGATATTTTTCGCGAATAATCATACAAATTATCATCGTTGCTTGCTGTAAAACATTTAAACTTTTTCGACATCTGCACTCGACATCGACACTGGTCTGAGCTCCCCTGTATGTTACGGGTTGCGCAAATTGATGTGCGAGCATGGAATTTTTTTTACCATACCGATCGTTAATAAGGCCGTTAGATTGTGTATTTCGAGATAATTGAAATTTATTGTAAAAATGTATCGCGAATGTATAATCGTGTTTAAACTTTTTATGTTACTTCCTTTGCGTAGTTCGCAATCGTAGAATATGAGCGCTCATATATGAACATTTTTTTGTGTTATTACTGGTGATAAACGAGCAAACAGTTCACCTCTAAGAACCGAGATGGAATGCCTTTTTAACTGTAATGGAGTCCCCAGATCCCAACACTCACGTAGTAGTTATTCTGGTACTCTATGAGGGCATGGTCCTTACCCAGTTCAGTCGATCAATCCATTTCATTCAGCTAGTCAACGGCGGCGAAATAACTATAATAATGTTAACTTTAAAAATACAACCTAATTATAGGTCCTGGACACGGCAGCCCTGGAGTACCAGGCTTATAGAATCGGGTTAACGTAACTCTACTAAGGTTTATACCACTCGTGTACTATTTTTTATTCTGTAGTGGAATATTATTTTGGAATTTTAAAGAACTTGTTTTAGTTTGAAATCATTGTATTGTTGTTATGTGGGGGCTTTAACCATCCAGGATAGGGAAACTCCGGGAGGACGGCAACACGGAGTGGTCCCGGATTGACGTAGCACAGCAAGGGTGTTAGGGGAGGTGTAGTCTCGCCTGGGACGTGCTTAGAATCCTCAGAGGGGCACCGGTGCGTTCCTCAGGAGATCCTCCGAATGCACTGAGGGTGGCTACCGAGGCGAGTAGGTTAATACCCTTTCCAAAATTCTTATACCCACTATATATACACACTATATATACACACGTATATACGTAATAAAATCGTGTTATAAATATGATGATGCTGTTCTTCTGGTCAACTTCGACTTTGCTGATATTTCTAACTATTAACAATCACTCAATAAAAAAATATTAATATTTTCCTTACATATGAAATTGGCGTTTTGTCGAACAGACCACTTACAAATAGTCTGGCGTTTGGTTAGGAATTCCAAATTCAAATGTGTTTCAAATTTAGGCTTTTGTATTTGTTTCGAATCTAGTGATTTTTTTTTCTGTGACATCCTTCAGTTAACAAAATGGAAAACTTGAAATATCGCGTTATATATGAATATGTGTTCGACAGTAGCACCGGCGCTGTAGAAGCAGCTCGAAGTATCAATGATGTGTATGGGGAAGCTATTATAAAATAAAATGTCAAAATACGACGATCGAAAACGCTTAAGCGGTTGAACACAGGAGAACCGGCCGAATCCTGTCCCAAGTGAAAGTTGACTCAGAAAAAGGTACTGGTGAGTAATTAGTGTAATACGCTTCCTAAGATCTGGCCAGACGATTGCGGCAGATATGATGGATATATACCTACCTGTTACTATTAACCGAGACTGGTCAATTGCTCTAGCCCACTGCTGCTTCATATCAAGGGTAGACGCCACACTTCTCGACAGACGGTCGCTAAATTAGACGAGCTGCGATTGGAATGTCTCCGATATCCACCGGACATGCGACATGCTCCAACAGACAGACCTTGCTTCAACAGATTACCACTTTTGTCGGAAGTTGGACAATTTCTTGCAATGAAAAAGAAATAATTCTGATGCGGCAGTCCAAACCGTTTTCAAAGATTTTATTGATTTCATTGATTTGATATTTTATTGATTGACCAAAATTTTTCATTAATGAATCAATGAACTACCTTTAAAATGGCAAAAATTCATAGATACTAATGGTACATACTTCGATTGATAAAATATATTATTTCATTAAAAAAAACCATATAATACGCTAATTTTATATGTAAGGATGAAGATAAGGAATTATATATATCTATGTTAAAATAGGCCACATGAACCTCGTGTTACAAGCGATTCGCAATGCTGATTTTGTTTCAGTGTCCATGACAGGGTCCACGGACGAAGTGGGCGTCTGGTGGCCGCGACTGCGGGACCTCGGACTTAGATTACATCCTAATGTCATTGGAAACGGGATCTTATTGTTATTACACTGGTTTTCCTTGTGTCAGCCGTTTGGAGGAGTGGTTAGATTAAATCCCTGTTCCGTCGCGGGTTCTGAGTTCAGTTCCTAGCAGTAGAAGATTTTTTTAGTATTACGTTCCTTTGTCCTTTGTGTTTTACGTCTGCTCGGTGTGATTATTGCTACTTCTGAGCATTGAATCTTACTCCAATTTTATTGAGTATATATAACATTGGACATGCGAAAACTTACGGCAAACTAAAATATCCTGTGCAGTTGATATAATTTCTTAGTGTGTTCAAAATGTGTATTTCTTTTAAAGGATTCGAGATTGTAATCCCATCACTTATTGTCCCAATTAGTGCGACTGTTTGGGATTTTAAATGCTTCGTTTGTTGATATCCTCCAGGTCGATGTGGACCACGGCGATATCATCTGGTTATTGCCTAATGACATCAACTGCGCAGAATGTTTTATAGTGGCGTAAGCATTTTCGTAGACACAGAGCCACTCACTCCATGTCTGCTTCCCTATTCCGATGTAACGCATGCAATAAGATCGGAGGAAGGCCTAGATGCAGAGTCAGGGCATGGGACACACATTCAATACACCCAGTGATTTTAACAATGGTATTGCTACACTGCAGTTTGTTTCTAGCTGCAGAATAAATGGCTCGACTCAACCGGTGTAGGATCACGCCCTCACAGAATATATGCTTTAATACTGCTGACTAGGCATTCCACTCAGTCCTCAATGATAACAACGCACACATATGATTCCTTGTGAAGGATGAATGTGGATGTCATGGGCCGCAGGAATCACTTGCCATCAGGTGAACTGTGTGTGAGTTTGTTACTCTCAATGTAATAAAAAAAGAACACCCAGACCCCAAAAACCAACAATTTGAGATGCACAAATATTGTTCCTCCGCTGGGAATCGAACTCAGGACCCGCGATGCGATAGCCTGTTGTCACATAACCGTCAGTGGTTACGTTATCTCCCCGGGGCCAAGGGTCGACATTTTCAAATGTCGTCGTCTGGGCTAGGCTTGTACACAATTCAATTTACCGAGACATGTTTAGGGCGGGCTGGATTACGTCAGTGCGTGTCGACACAGCAGCTATTGTGTGGCGACGGCTGGAATGGGGAAATCGCGGAGGTGGTGATACACGGCTTTGCTGAAGGCGGACCTGACATGGGGTGATTTAGTTGAATTCACCGGTGATGATGATTTGTGAGTACAGGCGGGAGATACAGATGTTTATAATATGTTATTTGTCACCTCCTACTGACAACCGAGCACGCAGAGCCTTGTGATAAGAAATAACTGCGATCTTTCCTTATTCAATATTTATTTATTTATGTATTCTTTATTATCACAAGTACAACATTGTACTAAAAGGCAAATAGAATGCTTAAAGGAATTCTCTACTGGTCTACCTTTGGCTTGAGCAGAGAATATATTATGGGCACAAGAAATTTCTTCTTTTCAAGAGTATATAAATATAATAAATAATATATTAAAAGAAATTATATACATATTAATTAAAGTTATCTGTACCTTATATATTTGATACCAGATTAATTGATTGATTGATATAATTCAACGTTACTCTTATTTTATAAAAACCGTTCGTAATCTGAATAAGTTAACTGTTAAAGTTAACCTTTTGAGTTAACAGTTTGAGCAGGAAGTTGCACACTGTGATCATTTGAATAGAGTCAACACTTATTTACACAAACACCTAATTTTTTACACACAATTTACAAATACAGCACACGGGATCCATCCGGTCACGAATGCCATTAGCTTTTTTTTTACACATTGACAAGAATAGTTGTCCCGTGAGAGATTGTGTACGATGCCCGACTTAATGCCCGATGGTATTTTTGTCCAGTCAATCCTAGGTGAGTGGGAGCATATGTTGGTAAGAGCAAATTAAAACAAAGTCATTTATCTATAAAAATATTATCTATAAATTTACGAATATACATAAACACAAGCATATATTTATTTTTATATATATAATAAATACACTAATATTAATGCCTTTTCAACAAAACAACATACCTCGATTATTAGTAGTCGGTTAAGAAGGAATAATAATAATAATAAAGCACAATTGATAACAACGAGCATCTCGATGCAGTGACCCCGTTAGCGCAGTAACGTCTCAATAAATACTTACACCGCGGAGTGAGTGCGTAACGGGACGTCGCGGGCGGGGCCATTAATAACGACGACACGACAGACCGCGCGACGGCGACGGTAACGGCGACGGTGACGGCGACGGTGACCACCGGACGGCGACCACCAGACGGCGCGACGACCGACCGTTCCGTGAATTAGTGTGATTATTTTCAGCGCAAGTGGGTGTTCCTGTCGCTCTGTTACTAGATCACTAGATCTATTACCTCCTAACTAATAGTTGGAAAGCTCGCTATAATTCAAAGTTCACTGTATAAAAGCTACTAAGTGGTTGAGTTGCAAACTTCAATTTACGATGTGAAACTCATCCTTCATGGTAGTCAATCGTATTTTTTTTCAAATAAACCACACACAAACACTCTCGAAGAGGTAAAGAAATGGTATTGTGTGTTGCATTATACTTTATTTTACAGATTTTTTTATCGTATCGAGGTTGATAAACGAGCACATAGAGTTCCAGGGTCTCTAGACCCCTGTCCTCTCTACTCAATACGAAAGACAGCAGCGGTAATACGTTTGGATTTATATATATAGTATTATTTATCATATTAAATTATTCAATTTAATTCATTTATTATCGGATAACAGTGACAGTAAATATATAGGAATACTGTTATTTCACAAGTGACGGTCACGACATTTAAAAACTGACATGAATGTGTCCCGGGCTTACAGAGAGAACTACTTGTAGAAATAAAATACATAAATGATTATGCTTTTTTTTGTGTATGACTATTGCTGTTGGTCCAGTGACCTCTACAGCTTTATCTAATTAGACTCGCGAGCAGGAGGCCCGCTGAGTAAGGAGACAACGACGATGCTGCGAAGCTGGCGCGGAGACTGCTGCTGCATGACCGCTGCACTCCGACCCCTGTGGACGAAGAACGTCGACGACAACAGAGGTGGCGATAATACGATCCGAGGGCCCCTCATAAGGAGGTACGGAAAAAATTTGAACATAACTAAAGCTTTTTTCCTGATGTTTTGAGTGGTTTTAATTAGTTACGTAGATGTCATGGGCCGCAGTTGTCACTTACCACGAATGAATTGTGTGCCAGTTTGTCACCCTAGTATTAAAAAAAATCCTTGTTAGTTGATCATATATAGTTTCTCATCACTAGTGTGATGAGTGTTTATTTGTGCAGATTTAGGTTTAATGAATATTTAGGTATAAGGACTCAAAAGACTCATTTTTTAACAGCTGCTTAAAGCATTAAAAATATGTTTTTCTCGTTTACGTTCTTTACTATTCAGAAATATAGTAAACATTGAATAAAAAATTCATCGCGTTTAGTTTTAAAGTTTTTTATCTCACACAGTTTTAACACTCGAAACGTTGAGTGTTTTACGTCATTTATGGTCTCGGGGACTTATTGTGGTCGGACCAAAACTAAACATTTAAGAACTAGGGACAGTTCAGGTTAATTATGGACATCAAACACCTCAGTCCTCCCGTGACCATGAATTGTACAGAACCCTCAAAATGTTGGAATAATTTTAAAACATGAGTTTTTTTCATTAGCACACGCACGACACAAGCAGGCGGGCGGTCTGCGGTCAGCTTGCTATGATGACTAGCGACGCAAACAGGAAGCGAACGCCTCCGAATATTGTTAAGGCAACGCGTGCTTGACGTGCGTTGCCATGCGTTTCTATTCGACGCGGACAGGTCCTTTAATATATTCAAAATTTTTTGTAACATAAGTCAGTTATGCAAAGAAGACATTATTGATCGTTTAAAGCAGAGGTTCCCAGACTTTTTTTTTTTATAGACCACTTTCAAAATTTTGCTGGTACCGCTGGACCCCCTGCAACTACATTTCTGTCATATTCCCAAAACTCGAAAAAAATGTGAAGATTAGATCTTACTATGGAAATTTGGCTTGCGGCTGATTTTCAACCACGAATTAATAGTTTTCGACGGCGCTTTGCAAGTCGTGACACATTGTACTGAATATGGAATAAGCAAATTTTTACTAGAGTCGCTGAGCTTCTTAAAATATTATCTGCCTACATTGATAGGTGAAGTCAAACCAACATTTTAGTTCTTCACTATCGAAAGCAAATGAATTTTCGTGAACGCCCGCTTACGTATGTTGTTAATGTTCAGCTTGACCGCGATAGGACCACGCGCTCACAGAATAACATCGTAAAATAGCAGTAATCAATATTTACTGTTATTTGTAGTTTTTCGTCTGGTGGACCTTTATGAGACATTACATCTCAGGCCTCGAGGGTGACAAAGCATCTGCATTATGATTCCTTGTCAGGGATGAATGTAGATGTCAATAACTTACCATCAGGTGATCTGTATGAGGCTCGTTTGTTACTCTCATTGATATAAAAATAATAATAATAATTAATAAAAATGAATTCCTCTGTGACGACTGCCGCCCATAAACACCTACATCCTTAACAAAGATTTAAAATCCGTTGTTACCTTCGAGGATTGAGATACTAGTAGAATGCCTCCTGGTCGCCGCGGTCTTCTGATGCCTTCACTCACCAAACGCAACATAGCATCGTCATGCTACTATTTCCCGTCGGTATTCTGTACGTGCATGTCGATCCATTCATTTACTTCTATTAATATTTATCCCAAAATTCTTTTTAACAAACCGGGTTACCTTAAGATTGCGAAAGCTTTGTGTAAATGAATGAACAGTTCGCGTTTGCAATTGTTTAGATTAATTTCTAACAATACAAGTGTTGGACAATACTACAAAGGAATTTTTAATGAGATTTATGGCTTCGGCGCCACATAATGTAAACAATTCGATGGAATGGGGACAGTGCCTAAGAATGTACTTAAGTAAATATATAATTGCCGAAAAGAAAACTTTAGCATTTTTAATGATTTCTTATATTAACGAGAGTACTGCAGATTAAATAAAAAGAAATTATGCTCTGTACATCGGCTTGAGATCCCGTGTTCATTAATTTCTTAGATATGCAGGTTTCCTTGAGATGTTTTCCTTCGCCGTCGAGCATGTGGTAAATGCCTGTGATTAATAAAATTAAATCCCCAACCAGACACACCACTGCAAGACCTCAAAACACTGTGAGCTTCTTCTGCGTAGATCGAAACATAGATATATAATTAAAACCTGAAGGAAATTCCTGTTAACTATGACATCAGGAAGTCGACCACCGCAACGCCGTGACCATAAGTGATGTAAAATCCTCGAAACGTTGAGACAAATGAGTTGGAAATAAAGGCGAATAAAAGTTTTTATACAATGTTTACTATTTTTCTCAAGTGTACGAGCGAAAAATAAACAACAAATTTTTTGATAATGCCCTGCTGTCGCAAAGATGTCGTTGGGATTATTCATTAAACCTAAATCTGACAGCGATGGGAAGCCTATATCATTAACTCTGTGGTATTTTTTTGGTCATTAGTACATCAATACAATATAAATTATATATTTACTGGCCTACGATACTTCCTTTCGATAAGAATACGAACGGTTTCCTGCAAACATTCTCAATCACTCGCTTCGTGTCCTAGAAATAGAACGCGCTTGCCATTCAGCTAAACACAGTACACTTGTATGGAGCAATTGCTAATAACGTCGAATCGATCAGAGGCGGACGAAGGGGCTTGCACTCGACAGTACAGTACCGCGTTATTTTTGTATCACGAACGCAACTAGCGCTCCCCTGGCGAGCATTAGGCTGTCGTACACCAGGTATGTGCGAGGATGCGTGGCGAGGGTTGTGAGAATTATGTTAATCACAGATAGGATCGTTTGCTTTCTGGCCAAGCCAAGCATGAGTGTGCTCTAGTTTGGAAGGAGGATGGAGGTATAGGAGTGGTGGTATCAGCTGTGTAACTGCCAGTGTCACGAAGTACAGAGCAGAGGAGATACAGAGTCGGGTAAGCACTTCGCGTGAAGCGTACCTCACGGAGATCTTTCCCTTTCTGCTACACCGATTAGTTTTGATGGAAAATATTTATAGTTTATTCAGTTCGCGAGGATATCCTCGGTGTACACGCAGCCTTATAAGTAACCTGTACAATAGCTGTATCAGGAATACTTATACTTTTGCTGATATATTTGGTTTTATTACATAGGTAAACATTTGCAGAAGAATTTGCGGGCCGGGGCCATGATTTAAAATTAGGTCCGGTGTGTTTATTCTGTAAAAGAAACCATTGACTTGATTGCTGATAATGAGTCATTCCAACTTAGTTCTGAAGGCGATTTCTGAGGCAAGATGTGCAAGAATAATTTACCATCAGGTATACTTTATTCTCACCGCCTAATTACATAAAAGAATATCTGCTAACAATTAAACGCGTTATCCCGTAATGACAGCAGGGAATAAATGATAAACATATATATGAATAAAAGTATAAAATGTCTAGGATATATGAAACGGGTTATCCATATCTGTGAGACTCCTCAGGAAATCTAGGGAGATTTCCTGGATATTTTCCTTAGACTTTAGTATTATTCTAGAGCTACCATATGCAAAGGAAACTTCTGAGATAATAATATGTGAACACCTAAAGCTTATTCGTATGACTAAAGGAGCATGACTGTTTCAAGGAAGCCTGCCCATCGCTCCATCAACGAGCGACGGAAGTCGACACATCGTAGATCTATGCGCACTCGCAACCATGAACTCAAACAAAAGCAATACCCACCGCCGCGATACTTATTTGGGTACGCCCTTAATGAAAATAAATCGAAAATGATTACACTAGCGGCCAATGTACAGTGGGTAGGCGTATCTGTTTTATTATAAATAATCTCTGCCATAGATCGATATAAATTCAAATATTCGTGGTAGGTCTTTTCACTTATTACTTTATTAAAAAAAACATGAAGTTTTGTGGATTAAAATAATATTAACTTTAACATATTTTCATTTATATTATCGATTTAATACTATGAATTTGCAGATGAGGACAACTTTAATGATACCATTATAGACTCGAGAGTAACGCGGCCAATAAATTCTAGATGATGAATGACACGGCCGCCTCAACCGAAGGAAGGACCACGTTCTCACTGAATACCAGCGTGAAATAACGTAACATTACCGTTTTGTAAGGTGTGTAAAGAAATCTGAAAACGCTATAACGAGGAATTCCACCTTAGTACTCAGAGATGACAAGGCATGTGCGCGATCTATGGTTTTTTTATATATAGAAAACAAACGGTTTATACCAAAGAGTTACAGATGCGTTTCTGACACTTAAAAGCGGTGTAGGCTCTTTTCTTGAAGGCTCCGAAATACCGCTGGTGACAGCTGTTTCCACAGAGTAGTCGTATCAGAAAATTTCGGATAAAGCGTACGTACAGTGGTGAATTGCCAACGAGATGAGTCCAGTCAGTTTTCTGTCGGTCGTATTTAAATTGTTGCAATGATTCCTGCAAGTTTTCAATGCCAACAAAGATCGGTGATGGAACCAGATACCAGAGATATTAAAAACTTCCTGTTTGCTGGTACATAAGACGAGTAACTACTTATTTTTATTAGTAATAATACAATACCTATTATTACTTACACAGAACAAGTCTTATTAAAAATATTCACGCTTAAATGTTTGCTTTTAAATTATTGCATTTAAAAAATATAAATTACATTTATACAATAGTTTACAGGTATTTTGTGATTTGTTAATAATTACATTATATGGATATGTATGGAATATTTTGTGTAAAACAGAATTAATGTTCTTTTTTCCGTTTGTTCATATACCAAGATAAGTTCGCTAACTTTATTTAGTTACACATTTCACCAAACTAACACCATCTCTAAGAACAATCTTTTTTATAAGTATTACAGTTTTTGAATTACCTTCATACTTTTCACTCACCTCCACTATACAAGATATTAATAGTAGCGATATACATAGTTTGTTACACCGTGCTACGTTTGTTGCTGCAGGCGCTGGTATTTAGGTACATTATTTTATACTACCAGCCCTTTTTACTTACGATTATGTAATTGGAAACCGTAATTGTGGTAATAATGGTGTGTTTTGTTTGTATCGATAACGAGAAAGGTGTGTATAGAGCTGCGGGACATCTGTGCTAATTATATAAGGATACACTTTTTAATAAGGATATATTCAATACCTAGTTAAATAGAAGAAGCTAGTGAGAGACTATTTAACAGTGGTTTAGAACTATACTGTTAACTGCAGCATAAATGGGTTGACTTGACCGGGGAAGGACCATGTCCTCACAGAATACCAATGATAAATAGCAGCGTCATGCTACTGTTTTTCTACTGGTCAGTATCGGGGCATTGTTTCCTTAAACTCAACCATTGGCAATTATAGTGAAGTAGGAGCTCTTTTGCTTTGCCTTAGCTGTCAAATATAATAAGTCAATATAAAAGTTCAATAAAATTCGAATAAGTCTGCTATAAAGATATACCTATATTATTATTATTATTATTAATATTTTATATTTTTTTTCTAATATTAGGGTTCACACATCACCTGTCCTGTTGTTAAGTGACGAGTGCGGCCATCCTAAAATTACACAAGCATACAAATACCAACGGACATCGATCCTTATGCAAATCCAATGATTTACGCGCAAACTCCGCGGCACGTACCGAGTGCATTATAATTTGCCGCAATTTCAACAAATTGCCGACTCGACGTTAAACAAACGAACACGTGACGTCATAACTCACGTTGTACACGCAACGCACACGCGTATAAGCCCACGCACCCACATCTTGTTATTTGTGTATGTCGTGTTGTCTACGTCAGTTTCCTTTAAGTTTAAGGTTGACATTCCATATTAATCCTTATGGGTAACGATCTGCATTATGATTCCTTATCGATGATGAATGTGGGTGTCATGTGCCACAGGAACCGCTCGCCATGAGGTGAACTGTGTGCTCGTTTATCACTCAATACAATAAAAAAGAGATCTCAACCGGAACGCTCAACGAGGTAGGTCCGAGTCGGCTTGTTCGGAAATCTAGGCAATTTGCACATTACGTAAATTGTAGGTCTCATAGTTCTGCGCGGAATTACGACACTGCCTTAGGTGGCGGACACACAGAGTGAATTATAGACGATGTTAAGTTACATATTTAATGAGATTTATCTCAGGATGTCGGTTGAAATGATCTGGAGATCATGCTTATGGACCGGGTCGATAGACAACTATTAGATAATCACAGTAAGAAATTCAGATTCGTTTCAGTACATAATTATACAACGAGCATTTAAAATGTGTTAACATAGTATGTACGAGCATGTCTACAACATTCGTTACATTAAAAGATATTTCTTTCAATCACTTTTGTCTAATTAAAGTAATGGTACAGGTCTGTTCCGCGTGGGATACCGATAACGCTGGCAGCGTTACCTCGCTGATTTGTCTCATTACACCTTTAAGTGAGAAAAGATCTAATCCTCTTGTCACCGGGGACAACGCTAAAATTTTGATTTTTTTTAAATTAATGAGACATGTCAGTCACACGTCAAAAAGCCTTCCATCAACATTTCATACTGTTAGAAACAAATCTGTGTATTGTTTTGATCATTGAAGCTAATACAATATAATAACAATTTTCCTCGTCAATAAGTTGAAGTTTTGGATCATGGATAGTCGTAACGAAATAAGTGCTTGTTTGTTGGCCTCCTAATATTATAAAAATATGCTGTTTAACTAAACTCTGCCAATAGAATCGAAATCAGAGTAACATGTGAAAAAAATATATTTTTAATCGAAACTATATACACGCGGTTGTTACAAGGGGCAACTTATATAGACGATATTATTGAAAAACTGTATGTTTTGTTACTTACCGTGGCACCATGGGCTGCGTAGAGAGCAGGATCGCTCGCTAACTCATCGAGTAATTTCTTGATAGAAATGGAGTGATAAACTGATACACATTTACACAATAACAGAGAATGGACTTCAACAATAGTGGTAGTGGAAACATTATTGAATCGACTCGTTCAGGGAAGACCACACCCTCACAGAGTAGCAGCATAAAATACCATAACAACGCTGCCGCGTTTCGTGTGGTGAAGTTTGAATGATTGAAAGGATCCGATAACCCATTTAGTAACGAGATAGTCAATCACAGGGGTGACAATGCATATATAATCTTAGTTAGCATTATTTAAACTGTCTTACTTCCCTTAATACTATATAAAAAAACACTTTATATCAGGGTTGGTGTTAACCCATAAACACATTTACAGTCCTGAGGATAAATGAAATCCTTTTGTACTAGCAAAGAATTCTTACACTTGCCCATGTTGACATGTCAATGTTATATCTAACACAACGGCGATATTGTGGTATTGTTTTATTTGTGTGCCAAGCACGAACAGGAGAACTGATTTTTGTTTAATCATATAAGGAGCACCAGCACACATTTCACCTGATGGTGAATGATAACTGTGGTCCATGAGATCTATATCCATTCTCTACAAAGATTCAGGCTGCACTTGCGTTGAGGTTGAGGTCCCCGGGTACACTAAGTGGACACTCACGAAATGATTCATAAGTACACAAGTGATAAAGCTAATTTAAAACTTCGCCGTCTTATTTTTAACGTATCGTCAGTGACA
The DNA here is from genome assembly GCA_029286865.1 of Teinopalpus imperialis. Classification (NCBI taxonomy): domain Eukaryota; kingdom Metazoa; phylum Arthropoda; class Insecta; order Lepidoptera; family Papilionidae; genus Teinopalpus; species Teinopalpus imperialis. The sequence goes on from JAGSMU010000028.1 coordinate 2,142,616, forward strand.
AGCGAGCACACAGTTCCCCTTAAGATATATGATTCCTGAAGCGGTTGCGCCCTACTACTAAAATGAAATGCCGCGTCATAAGGATCCCCGGATGAAACGCAGCAGGTTTATACTATTCACGCTGGAATTCTGTGAGGGTGCGTTCCTATCCCGATCGAGCTAACCCATTCATTCTGCAGCTAGAAACAAACTGCAGTGTAGCTCTACCACTGTTACTACGAGCACGTGTGGAGACGGAAGGGTGCAACACTTACCCCGGCAGCCGGCCGCGCTGAGGGCGTAGTGCGCGGGCAGGCAGACGTCGCAGTGCGGCGGCGCCGCGCCGGCTGCGCACGCGCACGCGCCCGTCCGCGGCTCGCAGGGCGCGTGCGCCGCCGCCGGCCCGCAGCGGCACGGCGGACACCCGGCCGCCACGTCTGCGACCAACAACACATTACTATTCTATTTAACAGCGGCGTGGTGTAGTGTTGAGGTTGCTGCGTTTTATTTATTAATATGTCGGTGCATTGGAAATTGTCTTGCATATGCAATACGATCGGAAAAAATTTAAATGGAATCGGTGATGATGATATATCATTTTATTCGTGTTTGTTTTAGTTTTTCTTTAAAAATATTTATTTTTGCTAGAGCGACTAAATCATCTTATCATCTCATCATCGTACTCGCACAGTTATATATTACAAGATACGTGAAGTTCGCGGTGGTATCTAGCGAATCATGCTTGAGTAGCATTAGTTAGGGGTAGGCGTATGCAGCGGGTACCTACCGCCGTGCGAGGGCGCGCACCCGTCGCAGGCGCGACCGGTCCAGCCGGGTGCGCATGCGCAGCGCCCTGTGCGCGCGTCGCACGCCGCCGACAGCGCGCCGCGACCGCACGCACATGGCACGCACTGCTCCCCCGGACCGCCGAACCAGTAGCCCTCCTATAACAGAACATGAAACAAACAAAAGTTAATTAAAAGTAATAGATTGACAACCGTTTCCGTTCTTTAATATTTAAATAAATAAAAATATATTTTCAATTTTGTCAATTTTTTATCGATAATATATTCTCACTTGTTGCTTACAACTTTCTTCCATCTTTCAACAAGATATTCAATACTTGGTAGAAACCATCCCACAGTTTCAACTCGCACAATTCATTTCTGTTTTCATTTCTGTATCAGCATTAAGCGAAATTCCGCTCAAAGCAAATAGGTTGAAATCCACATGAATAACTCGAACAAAGAAACAAAATATAGATTTCAGCTGAACAAAACATTCCCTTTCTGGTGGAATATAGAATAACTCTTTTCGTTATTTGAAAAGAACTTGGTTGCCAACCTAATGTACAAAAGATACTTTTCGATAACAGACAATGGGAGCTGTCAATCGGCATTTAGAAGCGGACAGCAAAATAGTTGTCTTCCGTCGGTATCCGCAGGAATATTATTTGAACAGTGTGTTCCTATGACACTTAATGTAATAAAAAATTGTAGTGAAATACATAGATAGTACATTTTGTACATAATATATAGCCAAATAGGTGACATTAGCTGTCTTGAGAAATCAACGTAAGAGCTTTAAAAAAGTCTGCTTTTCTGCTGTTTTTCTTTTATAAACAAATTATTAAAAATAGACAAGGCTATAAAACCTAAATAAAATTCAACATATACGTCATAACGTTCCCGGGAGTAAAGTTTCATACGAAATTGTTTTAATAAATAACTATGCTAATGTGTTATGTATATATAACCCTTTTTATCAATAATTTGATCTCTGATCCTCTAGTTTTTTTATAGTATTAGAGGTGACAAAAGAGCGCGTAGTTCATCCGATGGTTGGTGATGACTGTGGTCTTTTTGGGCGTGGTCCTTTCCTGTTCGCCGACCCTTCCACAAATTGAGTGTATCACAGTATAGCAATTTACTGCTACTGGATTCTGGTAATCTGTGTTCAATTAATTCATTTCGCTTGATACTCGCCAATTTTTGTAGCGGCACTATACTATAGAAGTTCAAAATATTTCTATTAGCATGGCGATAAAAGTAAGGAGGTTACTTTTTTAATTAGAAGAGGCTTTACTCTTATTCGATATAATGCCACCCTCATTGTGACGAAGGAGATAGCTTAAGAGTGGCCTTGCCTTGTAGACTGATAACAGCTAATTGACATAATCCCTGGTTATAACGCGATTAAATATGTTAAATCATTATTCTTTGTCGCTTACACATGTATCGACATGCGATAATGAGTGTCAGCAACCTTATTATATATCTTTTTTTATGACAGGTACAAATAGGGTTGCCACATTTTGAGGTATTTAATTATACATTTACTTTTGATATAGTAAAAAAGTACAATGTACAAAAATTTTAAATTATCACATGTATTTTTCTATTTTCACGATATTTGTTAAATAATAATAAATACTTGTGTTTGCCGCTCTTCAGTCTAAATCTAATTTAAAAGAAGGCGTTCATTATTCTCAAGTTTAGGGACGCCATAATCTTTCCACTTTCCTAAATAACTGTTTCCTTAAAAGCCTGTCTAAATTAAAGTTCTTCAAATTGTTGGTAACCGCATCACTTAAGAACGGCTGGACAGATTTGTGACCAAATTTTTTAAAGTGTTCTTTTATAGTCCGATTTTGTTTCTTAATTATATTTTATTTATTTTTTTACTCTATAGTATGGATTATGGAGTATATATTATGGATGATTTTCATACAACAAATTCACAAAACGTTAACATAAAAATTTATTGCTGTTTGGTCATGAAAAATTTCTGTCGGGTCAGTTAGTAAAGTATATAACACGTTAGAGCGAAATAATATGATGAAATACTATAAAATGAGTGTCAACCCTAGGTACAAATACAAAATTAGTCACTACAACACTTTGTCGACATTTAAATATGTAATTATAATTTTTTTATAACATCTAAAGATAAAACATATCTCTCGTTATAAGTTCTTAGGAACCTACTTGCCGAAATAATATAATACATTACTATAAAGTAAAGGAATAGTGTCAACCCTAGGTACAAATACAAAATTAGTCACTACAACACTTTGTCGACATTTAAATATGTTATTATCATTTTTTTACTAACATCTAAAGATAAAACATATCTCTCGTTACAAGCTCTTAGGAACCTACTTGCCCCTTTTTATATTTACATCACGAGATCCAATGACAATAAAACGAATCGGATCAAAACAGATAATTCTTTTAGATACAGAGAGTTCAATGACACTTTATTTTAAAACGATATCTTACGCGAGGTTTATAAACATAGATAACCACGGGAGAGAAACGGATTAAGTAGCCTTTTATAGTACTTTACGCTATTATCTTAGGGAACTAATATATGTTATATTTTGTATTTACATAATTCCTTGTCAAAAATGTGAAAGGGCTACTAGCCTGAATACATGCATTATAACACGATTGTTAGAGCTAGGAATAATATTACTAATGAACTAATAATAAATACACTATATATTTATTTATATTACTACTATACTACTTTGCTATATACGATTACTATTGCTTATGTAACTGTTTTAATAATTTATTAGAATAAAAAACTTTAAAAACATCACATATAACAGTGTATTTATATATACATTTAGCAGTGGCAGAGTTACACTGCAGTTTCAAGCTGCAGAATGAAAAGTTCTGCTCGAGCGGGGTAGGCCCACGCCCTCACAGAATACCAGCGCAAAATAGCAGCATAACGCTGCTGTGTTTCGTCTGGTGAGTGCAAGGATCCGGAGACCTTTATTACTGGTAACGAGGCGTTCCACTGAAGGTTAACATCCAAGTGTGACAGTGTGTGTGCTCGTTAGTTACTCACAATGTAATAATAAAAAAAACAACAACAACAAAATAAGTTATGGTAGTACATTTATATAGCATTTAAGTAATTTTTATGTTGAACTCTCTTCAAAATGTTTTTTCATATGATACATTATATAAAAGTATGTATGTATATATTTCATGGACTACAACTAAGCAAGACTAAACTTATTAATTGAAAATCATATAGCGTTCCGAGTCGAGGTTCCGTACCTCCTTATGAGGGGTCCTCGGATCGTATTACCGCCCCCCTCTGTTGTCATCGACGTTCTTCGTCCACAGAGGTTGGAGTGCAGCGGTGATGCAGCAGCAGTCCTTGCGTTAGCTTTGCAGCATCGTCGTTTCTCCTTACTCAGCGGGCCTCCCGCTCATGAGTCTAATTAGATAAAGCTGTAGAGGTCTCTGGACCAACAGCGATACTCCTCAAACACAAGTACAAAAAGTACGTGTACATAAATGGATAAACAGTGAGGCAAACCTGGCATTGGTCGCAGCGGGCGCCCTCCGCGTGCGGCGGACACACGAGGCAGCGGCCGGAGTCCGCGCGGCACGGCGCGCCGGCGCACTCGCACGGCCTGCACTTGCCGCCCGGCGTGCTGGGCGAGCCCCAGAACCCCACGTCACAGCTGGAGAAAACGTTACATTGATTATTCCCAAGTAAACCCTAATGGGTAAGGAGAGGCAGAATATATGTCTTCATGTGTGAATGTATAATATATAATACATAATATTTATCTATATATGTGTATGTATTATTGTTTATTTAATTATTTTAATAATAGCTATTATTATTTTCTTTTTAATAATTATTTTATTGCTACACCTATCATCACATTCCACAACGCCTGGGGTTGACTGGTGACGAAGCGTTCCATCTCAGTCCTCAAGGGTAACAACGCATCTGCATTATGATCCCTTGTCAAGTATGAATGGTGTCATGGGTCGCAGGAATCACCTAACATCAGGTAAACTGTGTGCTCGTTTGCAACTCGCAATGTAATATACAAATAAAGATTTTGTTAGGATTAATGCAAGAAGAAGTAAATAAATAAATAATAAATAAATAAATATATAGATCGTTAAGAGAGAGTGTTGGAACACAAACCACTGTGCTACTCCACTTCGGGTTGCTTACTTTGCATATTATTGATATATTATATTTATTTCTAAGACATAAAGATTTCTTCACGATGTTGTTTATTGCGGTGGTCCCAAACCTTTTCTTTTAAAAGCTACAGTATTTACTGTAAGGTTCGCTTTACTTAGTTTATTAAGGCGGTACGATATAATTCCGATTTTTTTTTTTTCTTGTCATCTTAACGTCGAGACAGTGGATACTCATTCTATGCCTGATAGCAATAGATTAAATTGTTATCATAATTATAAGATGGGCGAGGGAAAGAGAAAGAAAATCATCTTACATCTCACAGTGATCACCAGTGTAGCCGTCGGGACACTGCGTGCACACGAAGTCGTCTCCCTGCGCGGATGCGAGGACGCAGTTCGGGCTGAAGTTGTTCGAAGGCAGGTACAAGGGACAGGCGCACGGCTTGCAGGCCCCCTACACAATTTTTTTTTATAAATTATGTGACAGACAGACAGAATATTAACATGAATAATATATGATCAGTTTAAATGTATACATTTTTAATATATAATAAATATAAATATGTTTCGCTATAGTTTGTGGAGATTGACTGTCCTTTGACCATAACCTTTTCGCACTTTCTTGTCGTAGATCGATATTTTCAAAACTTTTCGGTTTCATTACATTTCAATAGAGAATCGCAAATGTACACAATTCATTAGGTTTCTTTCAGGGAGCTCGTGTGGCACGGAAATATCGAGATTTTTGTGTATACAGACTTTTTCAAATGGGTCAAAACTGTTTTTTGCTCTTTGCCTAGGCTACGCCATAACTACTAATATGCCTATCGTGCTCCACTTTTCAACAGTTGCATCGACTTCGTCTGTAACAGGTCGACCAGAGCGTATTAGTATTATTTAATTTTCATTTGTTACTTGACATTAAATATCGACAGTTGCCATGTTATTTTTTTAGATATACAGACATGCTGTGGTAATGATAATGCTACTTAATACACAAAGTAAATGTTAGCATGTCATTACAGTAGAGCGTGCCGTATACTATGTTAATTAGAACACGTGTGTACAACACATATTCCTATAAATAAAGATTATGATTTAACATCGTACATCCTGACAGAATTCAAAATTACATCCTCGTCATCTCGATGGTTAACTATCAAAAGGTAAAACTAAAAAAAGGGTGGTTTTTTTCACGATTATTTCTGTCACGAACAAATAAACTGAAGAATCGGCTGTCGCCAGCGGCATTTCGGTACCGATGTAATTTAGGGACCTTCAAGAAAAGAGCCCACAACTTTCTTAAAACCGTATCTGTGACTGCTCTAGCGTTTCGGATGTTAATGGGCGGCGGTGATCAGTAACCAAGAGGTGAACTGCGTGCTCGTTTGTCACCTATAATATGTATATAAAAAAAAATAAAGCAATGTTTAAGGTTAAGACCCTACCACCAAGAAGACGGTGTCACATGTTAATAGTAGCTTTTATTAGTTTGACCCGTTTGTATGTATGTATGTATACATATATATATATATATATATATATATATATACGAATGTAATGGTATTTTCTATTTCAGCTTGAAGCAAACCTTCAGCTAGACGTCTGAATAATCTGAAAGTTTGTAAACGTATTGATAGTCGATGACAATACAAAACGTGCTGTTTAAGTTTATCAAAACTACAAAAAATATTAAATACTTATCTTACTTACGGTTTACATCAATGATATCCGTTGCTCTTTGTTCTTTGACGAATACAAACAGATTAAACTATTTCGCAACTAGATACATAATATGAATCTCTAATTCGCCGCAGTCGTTAGGAGATAAACTAGTTCGTAGAAATAAAACTCATGTTATATTTCCGGAACACCAGACATTTAATTTTCATTTCGAAACATTATATATATCACAACAAATGTCTACACCGTGATCTCTATTTCGATCTTAGCTCTATCTTTTAATTTAATTTTTTATTGTAGTTTGACAAGTTGTTGACAGTTTAGACAGTCTGTAGACAGTCTTGTATTTATATGTACAAGTACATACATCAAAAAGACTTGTGCTGTAGATTCAAGATAATATAAAATATATAAATATATGCTAATACCTGTACAGGGTTGCCATAATGTCCGGGTAAGCATCGTTCACAATGGAGCCCCGTGGTATTGTGCTGGCAGGGTCCGCAAGGGCCGTCGACTGTTGGCAAAAAAATATCTTCCTGGTGAACCAATAAACTTGATCAAACAAGGGCGATATATTTTAGTCTATAGATAAAAGATCACATCAACTGCCAAGGATATAGTAGTGCTATAAACATTTGTGTATATACAGAGGCGCAATCACTCCTCCCTTTCCCTAGTCCGGTACAATACCCAATAAGATAGGAGGAAGGGTCAAATGTTGTGTCAGGGACACAAGACATACATAAGACATACCCAAACCCGAAAACCAATAATATGTGTTATTCATAAATCGTCTGGACCAACGTACTTATCATAAATTGTCTGCGCCAACGTGTTACTCATAAATCGTCTAGACCAACGCGTTAGTAATAAATCGTCTGAACCAACGCGTCAATTATAAATTTACTGGACCAAAGTGTTAATCATAAATCGTCTGTACCAACGCGTTAATCATAAATCATCTGGACCGAGTGGACTCTGAACTGACCAGTGCGGCAGCCGGCGTGCAAGTGGCACGCGCACGGCACGCACTCGAAGGCCGGCGAGGCGCCGGGCGCGCGGCGTAGTCGTGCGTGCGTCCACGCGCAGCGCTCGCAGTGCGGGCCCGCGTGGCCGGGCGGGCACACGCAGCGCTCGCGAACGCCCGCTCCGGCGCCGCGGATCTCCACACCCTCCAACCGCACCTGGATGGAAGACACCGTACAGTTGACTCAACAGAAAAGGACGCGAGCTATGACGTAGCGGTGCAACACAATGCATCATGGGTTGTACCGAACCTCAGTCCAAACCGGAGTCTCGCATATTCTCACTGGGTATTGTTGGGCGGATCCCAATGATGAGTGCGGAACGAGTAGATAGTAGAGAAAGATGTTCACCATATATTGTGGGAGTAGGACATTCCCACAATATATGGTGAACGATGAGCCATGTGTGAACATGAGGATAGAATTACACGGGCGGAACGTAGACCGGCTTAATACGAGATCTTGTTAGCTTGCAGCTGAATTTCGCGGTGTTCAGAGTGTTCTCGCATAGATAGCATGAGAGGCGTAGAAGTTGGAGTGGTCGTAGGAGAGGATGACTGACTGCGAAGTCCTTGTGGTATCGGCCAGACTCCCGCGCTTTGACTCGTATGGCCTGAGGCTCAGTAGGCAGGCTGAGGGAGGGGCCCTGAAACCCCCGCCCCGCCCCCCGAAGGGTTCTTGCCTTGTCATGGCGGGTGGCTTGGGCACCCATGGTGATCTAAAGAAGAACTCAAACGGCCGGCCTAAGGCGCTCTATGCCCGGCCCGAGGAGGCCGCTCCAGGTTCGTAAAGAGCTCGCCTCGGAAGCATGTCGGTGGACTGCTAGGGGCGGAAGTGATCGAGCAAGGCCGTCTTCCCCGCCCTCAGCAGCCGAGGCGGAGTCGCGGAGGGACAGGAGTGTCGGTGTTGCGTTGCCGCTCTCCCTATCCTCCGCGACGCAAGCGGGGGTCCCACCGCATGATGCGGCTGCGGTGGGGTCGCGGGACCTGATTACTGATTTCCTGGCCCCCATGGCCTCTCGGGGGTGGACTCGGGGGAGTCCGCTTCCCACCTACAGAGGAGGCCGAGGTTCAGCGCGACTTGCCCGCAGGGGCCGCTTTGTCGGCCGGCGCAGGTGGGCGAAAGCGTTACCGTGACCCCGCCATATGCGACGAAAGTGGAACACCATGGGGTTTTAGTCGGTGCGAATCCGACATAACCCATCCTTGCCTCCGCAGGGGTGGGTATGCGAAGGCATTACTCCATGTAAAAAAAAAAGAAGGGGGCCATAGAGTTGGAGTGTTAGTAAACTTGAAGTTGTTTCTAACTGCTACTACTACTATTAAGCATGTCTGGGTCGGCTCAGACGGTCGATCGTGGCTGAGAGAGCTCACGGAATACATCGCTGGACGCTGCTGTGGTGACGAGACATTCCATATTAGTCCAGGTAAGGATAATAATGACTATGAATGTGGTTGACATGAGCCACAGGAACCATTAACTATCAGGTGAACTATGAGCTCGTTTGTTATACTAAATACAATTTAAAAACAATCTTAATTAAACACTGGTCAATGACACCTACATCTTGAAGAAGTTTTGTCACCCTTGATGCCTTTGCGCCTCAGGCGACTTATTCATATTAGTATTATAAACAAAATTTAATGTCACACTGACCTCATCCTGATCGTTGTGGAAGTGCGCCCGTAGCATCAGTGCGTGTACTTCGCTGAGCAAGTCCAGCAATTGGCTGCGACCGACCACGTCGCCTATGTCCGAGTACCAACTGCCTTCCGTTAAAGACACCACCAACTCCAGCTGACCGGGAACTTCGTGACTAGTGTTACTATAAGTTAGCCGAGTGCCATCTGAAAGTAAAATGTTTAAGTTAAAAGGATTGTTTTACTTAGACTAAATCCTATAAATTTAGTCATGGGTTGAAGAGAATCACATTCACTTCGGCTCTTATGTCTAAAGATTCGACTAATAGGAGGAAGGGTAGACCTGCAGTATCCTTAAAAATATTAGTGCTCAATCTCTTCCTTCTTCTCATCACCCATCTTCACAGATCAAGGCCATTGGATTATTGGATGGATTATATTGCATATTTTTAAACTTTTTACGACTTATTATTTCACCATAACATATTTCTTGGCAATATGGTAATCAGAAGTAACCGAGTCATTTGCTTTCGCGCACAGGGTAACGGAATCTAAACCCGAGGCTCCCTCTCGTGAGCCCTTATGATGGTTACCCATTAATGAAGGTCTCGGCTGAGTGCCCCAAGCGCTCGGCCACCTTTCAACCCCGTGAAGCTGTAAAAGCCCTCGGGCTAACAGTGGTCATCAGCCAACGAAACTTAAATAAGGAGCAGTGAAGGCAGTGATAAACTTTTTTTTTATTTTGACCAAAGAACATAAAGTGATATTACCTGCAGAAACGAGTATAACATCGGGGCCTATTGTAGGACTTCCTCCTGTGTCTCCACGGGCAACTCCCCAGAACAAAATGGCTCTGATCTCACCGCCGTATGTCGACAGCTGTTCCCCATTGAATGTATTCGTCATCCAATAATAGTTCTCCCAACCTTCTACCTACAAATATAAATGAGTGATTTTTTATTCAAATCATTTTTATTCGTGACGAGTCCACTGTTGAATGTAGGCCTGCCCCACGGACGGCCATAGAGTACGATCCAAGGACACGCATACGGACTTCCCGCAGACGGTTCTGCGAGTTCTCGGCCATATGGCCAGACGACTTCCACTTCAGCTTGCATCTTTTCAGTTTTATGGATTGCCTTTCTTCAAAAGCAGATACGCAGATCACGCAGAGGAAGGCCGGGAATAAACCTCTTCGTACAGTTAACTCGACATTAAATTCGATAGAAAAGGACGCGAGCTATGACGTAGCACAACTCAATCCATCATAGGTTGTACCGAACTTCAGTCCGAACCGAAGTCTCGCATATTCTCACTGGGTATTGCTAAGAGACTTCTCGTACGGCCAGCAGTGATGCATTACGTACTCAGTTCCGTAGGTCATCACTGGCAACATGCACTGAATAAAGTTTTTTTTTCTGTGTGAGTATTGCTGTTGGTCCAGAGACCTTTACAGCTTTATCTAATTAAACTCGCGAGCGGGAGGCCCGCTAAGTAGGGAGTCAACAACGATGCTGCGAAGCTGGCGCTGATGCATCACCTCTGCACTCCGACCCCTGTGGACGAAGAACGTCGACTACAACAGAGGGGGGCGATAAAACGATCCGAGGGCCTCACATAAGGAAGTACTAAACCTCGACTCGGATCGCTATCTAAAAAGGTGTTTCCCTAACGCTGGTCCGATTTGAATACGGAATCCTATTATTAGTATGTTCTCTTAAATATCTGTTTTAATAAAGTTAAACTATTATTAAATATGAAATATATTCTTACTTCATAACTAATCAGGAATGGTTTTCCTTGGTCGTCAACTGAAGGCTCATATGTTTCTTTCGCTTCCCAGTCGCTGATAAGCCACGCATCGCCGAGAGGCAGCACCATCTTTCCTCGAAGACATAAAAAAAATTAAATAATTAAGTTATCGCACAAAGGAGCTTAAAGTAAAGTAATATTAGCTCATGATACAAAATGGCTTTGGAATATATTTATACACTCTTAATTTTTTTTACTTGCACCCACAATATATTCTCTGCTTTGTCTTCTTTTTGGCATTAAGTTTTTGTACAATGGTTGTGTTTCTTGTGAAAATAAAGAATAGATAAATAAATTTCAAATAATTAGGACACAGTAGTCACTCATTTTCCTGCTATATGCATTTTATATAATAATATTGAAGGCGGCTAGGATGCGTGCAGTCTCAAAGACCCAAGTGTGATCACACCCTAATCCGATAACTTAGTTTGTTAACCAATCAGGTGTAAATAAAACCATGATTAGCAACATTACTAATAAATAAATTGTTAAAGTACTAAATAATGTCTTTTTCATTCGCTTAAAGCGAATTCTTCGGACTTTGCCAAGTAATCGTTTTGGATTTAGGCAAAGTCGGTAAACATAGAACAGTCGTTATATCAACGAACAGATGCAGTCCGTTGAGCAGTAATAAACCGGTTCGTTAGTATCTTTTGTGATATAACCGTGACGTCACATCGTGTAGTAATTACTTACGTCTCGCGCGGGCTCACGCTCGGCCGCGCAGGTGTCCGCGACGTGCGAGCAGTAACACGGTCGGCAGCCCGCCGCCAGCTGGACGCTCAGCCCGTAATGTCCCGACGTACACGTGTCACACCTCTCGCCCACCACGTTTGCCTGTGAACGTAGTAAATGTGATTCCATAAAATCCGTACTAGTTTGCTTGATTTATTTTTAATACTATATGGATTTTTACGTCCTTTGTTGAAGGCACTAAAGCTATTTTTTATGATATTAGGGGCGGTAAGATTACTAAATTGCGAACATTGAAACTTACCTTACACTCGCAAACTTCATCACAGATGCGATTTGGGTCCACAATGCCCCTGGGATCACATTTGCAGGTGGGTGTGGTTTCTTCGACCACACAGCTAGGGAAAGTAGCTGTGGGGTCCAGACATGAGTCGCATTGCGGCCCAATGTACCCAGGTTTGCAATTACAGGTCATACGGCGTTGTTTTATATCCCACTGGCAAGACCCTGAAATAGTTTATTTTATATTCAGCATTTGCATAATCTATGTTGTTTTTCCGAAATTTACAACTTTTTCATTTGACATTTACATTTTATGTTGTATTTGTATCTAAAGGTAAGACTTTAATAGACGACTTAATAGTCTATAGTCTACAGTTTTGAGGGCTCTTGAACGAAACTTAACGTTGCAGTTTTGAATCCAATATTCGGTTATTGTTGAACACGTGAAAAAATCAACGTTACAATATTAAACACTTTGGCTTAAGGTGTTGACTAATTTTTTGTTGACACAGGATTATAGTCCCAAGTAACACTGGTTTCCAGTCACTCTCTCTTAGAATCTCTCTCCAATCTCTATTAGATGTTTTGCGAGAGTCATGGGAGTTGAGAAAATTCAACGAATAGATTGTGATAGGGTAGCCACCCTATTACAATCTATTCGTTGAATTTTTCAGTGTAAATATGCAACAAAGAAAAAGAAAAAACGATTAAGCAAGTTAAACTAAAAAGATTTTCTTAATTTACATACTGTAATCATTTTGTATACTCTTGCATGAACGTGTATGTTTGCGTTTTTTTTTATTATTATGTATTATAAGAAGAAATTTAAAGATATGGATATTTACAAATAATGATTGTAACACACATATAAAATTACGAACCGTCGGAACCTTCCGGGTCGCACTCGCAGAGGACACAGGGCCCGTCCGGTATCGCGTTGTAATAGCCAATCAAACACTTATCGCACAGCGGTCCTGCGCGGTTGTCCTGGAAATGTGTAAGAAGAGGTATAGTAACAGCTCGTATATATAAATCCCACTGCTGGGCATAGGCCTCCTCTCTAGAGAGGATGTTGGAACATGGTCCTCTGTAGCTCCACTGCGGATTGGTGGACTTCCTGTCGTTACTTTTCTAAGCACGTGGTGAGAATCTAGCACATTAAATTGCAATTAACTATTTCCTGTCTCGAAATTGACTGCGAACGCTAAACATTGAGCTACCAGGGCGTTGCGGTGAAACCACGACATAAATTTTCAGTGACGACTGAAAGAGATAAATGGACGGATGGATGGAGGACTCGTCTTTAAAGTTCTCATGCATTATTCTCTTTTTTAACACGCTTTTATTAGGTTTATGTATATATGTATATATGTAGGTATTAAGTATGTATGTATATATGTAAGTATGTAATGGAATTTTTTAATTCAGTTTTCACCCACTTCCGGACATCTGAATAATTTGAAAGTATACAGAAGTATTAAAAACCGATGATATTAAAATAATTTCATGATAATGCGTGTTGTTCTAGTTTTTTAAAATTTATTTTTATTAATCTATTTAACTTTGGTATTCTGTAGGTCTGGGTGTCTTCCCCGAGCCGACTATATTTTCTTTCAAACTGCAGCATCACTCTATCACTAACAGAAATGAGGCGGTTATCGAATATGATTTCGCTAAAGCTCTCAGTCATTTGTAAGACATGTACATACCGTACAATTAACACAAATTATCGCTCCGGTATCGTCGTAGGAGCATGCGCCACGCTGTCCGCATGAGCAGTCGTCGCGGTCGTCGCGGTCGTCGCGTTGGTCGCGGTCGTCGCGCTCGTCGCGTTGGTCGCGGTCGTCGCGGTCGTCGCGTTGGTCGCGGTCGTCGCGGTCGTCGCGGTCGTCGCGGTCGTCGCGTTGGTCGCGGTCGTCGCGGTCGTCGCGTTGGTCGCGGTCGTCGCGGTCGTCGCGGTCGTCGCGGTCGTCGCGGTCGTCGCGTTGGTCGCGGTCGTCGCGTTGGTCGCGGTCGTCGCGTTGGTCGCGGTCGTCGCGTTGGTCGCGGTCGTCGCGGTCGTCGCGTTGGTCGCGGTCGTCGCGTTGGTCGCGGTCGTCGCGTTGGTCGCGGTCGTCGCGTTGGTCGCGGTCGTCGCGTTGGTCGCGGTCGTCGCGTTGGTCGCGGTCGTCGCGGTCGTCGCGTTGGTCGCGGTCGTCGCGGTCGTCGCGTTGGTCGCGGTCGTCGCGTTGGTCGCGGTCGTCGCGTTGGTCGCGGTCGTCGCGGTCGTCGCGTTGGTCGCGGTCGTCGCGGTCGTCGCGGTCGTCGCGTTGGTCGCGGTCGTCGCGTTGGTCGCGGTCGTCGCGTTGGTCGCGGTCGTCGCGTTGGTCGCGGTCGTCGCGTTGGTCGCGGTCGTCGCGGTCGTCGCGGTCGTCGCGTTGGTCGCGGTCGTCGCGGTCGTCGCGTTGGTCGCGGTCGTCGCGGTCGTCGCGTTGGTCGCGGTCGTCGCGTTGGTCGCGGTCGTCGCGTTGGTCGCGGTCGTCGCGTTGGTCGCGGTCGTCGCGTTGGTCGCGGTCGTCGCGTTGGTCGCGGTCGTCGCGGTCGTCGCGGTCGTCGCGGTCGTCGCGTTGGTCGCGGTCGTCGCGGTCGTCGCGGTCGTCGCGTTGGTCGCGGTCGTCGCGTTGGTCGCGGTCGTCGCGTTGGTCGCGGTCGTCGCGTTGGTCGCGGTCGTCGCGGTCGTCGCGGTCGTCGCGTTGGTCGCGGTCGTCGCGTTGGTCGCGGTCGTCGCGTTGGTCGCGGTCGTCGCGTTGGTCGCGGTCGTCGCGTTGGTCGCGGTCGTCGCGTTGGTCGCGGTCGTCGCGTTGGTCGCGGTCGTCGCGTTGGTCGCGGTCGTCGCGTTGGTCGCGGTCGTCGCGTTGGTCGCGGTCGTCGCGTTGGTCGCGGTCGTCGCGTTGGTCGCGGTCGTCGCGTTGGTCGCGGTCGTCGCGTTGGTCGCGGTCGTCGCGTTGGTCGCGGTCGTCGCGTTGGTCGCGGTCGTCGCGTTGGTCGCGGTCGTCGCGGTCGTCGCGTTGGTCGCGGTCGTCGCGTTGGTCGCGGTCGTCGCGTTGGTCGCGGTCGTCGCGTTGGTCGCGGTCGTCGCGGTCGTCGCGTTGGTCGCGGTCGTCGCGTTGGTCGCGGTCGTCGCGTTGGTCGCGGTCGTCGCGTTGGTCGCGGTCGTCGCGTTGGTCGCGGTCGTCGCGTTGGTCGCGGTCGTCGCGTTGGTCGCGGTCGTCGCGTTGGTCGCGGTCGTCGCGTTGGTCGCGGTCGTCGCGTTGGTCGCGGTCGTCGCGTTGGTCGCGGTCGTCGCGTTGGTCGCGGTCGTCGCGTTGGTCGCGGTCGTCGCGTTGGTCGCGGTCGTCGCGTTGGTCGCGGTCGTCGCGTTGGTCGCGGTCGTCGCGTTGGTCGCGGTCGTCGCGTTGGTCGCGGTCGTCGCGTTGGTCGCGGTCGTCGCGTTGGTCGCGGTCGTCGCGTTGGTCGCGGTCGTCGCGTTGGTCGCGGTCGTCGCGTTGGTCGCGGTCGTCGCGTTGGTCGCGGTCGTCGCGTTGGTCGCGGTCGTCGCGTTGGTCGCGGTCGTCGCGTTGGTCGCGGTCGTCGCGTTGGTCGCGGTCGTCGCGTTGGTCGCGGTCGTCGCGTTGGTCGCGGTCGTCGCGTTGGTCGCGGTCGTCGCGTTGGTCGCGGTCGTCGCGTTGGTCGCGGTCGTCGCGTTGGTCGCGGTCGTCGCGTTGGTCGCGGTCGTCGCGTTGGTCGCGGTCGTCGCGTTGGTCGCGGTCGTCGCGTTGGTCGCGGTCGTCGCGTTGGTCGCGGTCGTCGCGTTGGTCGCGGTCGTCGCGTTGGTCGCGGTCGTCGCGTTGGTCGCGGTCGTCGCGTTGGTCGCGGTCGTCGCGTTGGTCGCGGTCGTCGCGTTGGTCGCGGTCGTCGCGTTGGTCGCGGTCGTCGCGTTGGTCGCGGTCGTCGCGTTGGTCGCGGTCGTCGCGTTGGTCGCGGTCGTCGCGTTGGTCGCGGTCGTCGCGTTGGTCGCGGTCGTCGCGTTGGTCGCGGTCGTCGCGTTGGTCGCGGTCGTCGCGTTGGTCGCGGTCGTCGCGTTGGTCGCGGTCGTCGCGTTGGTCGCGGTCGTCGCGTTGGTCGCGGTCGTCGCGTTGGTCGCGGTCGTCGCGTTGGTCGCGGTCGTCGCGTTGGTCGCGGTCGTCGCGTTGGTCGCGGTCGTCGCGTTGGTCGCGGTCGTCGCGTTGGTCGCGGTCGTCGCGTTGGTCGCGGTCGTCGCGTTGGTCGCGGTCGTCGCGTTGGTCGCGGTCGTCGCGTTGGTCGCGGTCGTCGCGTTGGTCGCGGTCGTCGCGTTGGTCGCGGTCGTCGCGTTGGTCGCGGTCGTCGCGTTGGTCGCGGTCGTCGCGTTGGTCGCGGTCGTCGCGTTGGTCGCGGTCGTCGCGTTGGTCGCGGTCGTCGCGTTGGTCGCGGTCGTCGCGTTGGTCGCGGTCGTCGCGTTGGTCGCGGTCGTCGCGTTGGTCGCGGTCGTCGCGTTGGTCGCGGTCGTCGCGTTGGTCGCGGTCGTCGCGTTGGTCGCGGTCGTCGCGTTGGTCGCGGTCGTCGCGTTGGTCGCGGTCGTCGCGTTGGTCGCGGTCGTCGCGTTGGTCGCGGTCGTCGCGTTGGTCGCGGTCGTCGCGTTGGTCGCGGTCGTCGCGTTGGTCGCGGTCGTCGCGTTGGTCGCGGTCGTCGCGTTGGTCGCGGTCGTCGCGTTGGTCGCGGTCGTCGCGTTGGTCGCGGTCGTCGCGTTGGTCGCGGTCGTCGCGTTGGTCGCGGTCGTCGCGTTGGTCGCGGTCGTCGCGTTGGTCGCGGTCGTCGCGTTGGTCGCGGTCGTCGCGTTGGTCGCGGTCGTCGCGTTGGTCGCGGTCGTCGCGTTGGTCGCGGTCGTCGCGTTGGTCGCGGTCGTCGCGTTGGTCGCGGTCGTCGCGTTGGTCGCGGTCGTCGCGTTGGTCGCGGTCGTCGCGTTGGTCGCGGTCGTCGCGTTGGTCGCGGTCGTCGCGTTGGTCGCGGTCGTCGCGTTGGTCGCGGTCGTCGCGTTGGTCGCGGTCGTCGCGTTGGTCGCGGTCGTCGCGTTGGTCGCGGTCGTCGCGTTGGTCGCGGTCGTCGCGTTGGTCGCGGTCGTCGCGTTGGTCGCGGTCGTCGCGTTGGTCGCGGTCGTCGCGTTGGTCGCGGTCGTCGCGTTGGTCGCGGTCGTCGCGTTGGTCGCGGTCGTCGCGTTGGTCGCGGTCGTCGCGTTGGTCGCGGTCGTCGCGTTGGTCGCGGTCGTCGCGTTGGTCGCGGTCGTCGCGTTGGTCGCGGTCGTCGCGTTGGTCGCGGTCGTCGCGTTGGTCGCGGTCGTCGCGTTGGTCGCGGTCGTCGCGTTGGTCGCGGTCGTCGCGTTGGTCGCGGTCGTCGCGTTGGTCGCGGTCGTCGCGTTGGTCGCGGTCGTCGCGCTCGTCGCGGTCGTCGCACGGTGCACTCGGTCGCCACGTCCCGCCCCCGCAGCACCGCTGGCAGTGCACACCGCACGTCTCGTGCGCACACGAACACCGCGCACCCTGTAAATATTTTAGGACGGAACGGTGCTCAATTTTATCCATTTCTACGGAAACCGCGAACTTCGTTTGTTAAATCGAAAACAAATTTTACAATTTTGACAGAAGAAAAACAAAAGACAGCAGATTATAATTAAAAAAAGGCTATGTTTACGTGCCAGTATTAGTTTTCTTTTGAATTTTAATGTCAACCTTAGGCTCAAAACTTTTCAATATCTATAATGCAATAAAAGAACATATATAAAGATCAACCGTACGAGAGCCTCTCTTGGGGACTCTAAAATTTTCGAGTCAGTGGGAGAGGGGAGAAAACTACAGTTACTAGTTTATTATTAATATTATTACTCCCCAAAACCCTCATTACTGGTGACGAGGCATTCCATCGAAGTCCTCAGAGCTGACAATGAATCATCTTGGGTATCACGAATCACTCACCATTAATTGAATTGTTCGCTTGTAACAAGGTGATATCGAGCCAATTGTCACACCCAAATGATGATTGTGCAATGGAAAAATAAAGATACTTAATTATAAACCCTCGGTGTACCTGGGCGTCCACGGCACAGTGGTCGGCGTGTCCGTGGCAGAGGCAGCGCGCGGCGAGCGTCAGTTCGCGCGTCGTGTAGTACCGACGGCGCAGCGGCGACGCGTGCGCAGCGCGGAACGCGACACGCACGCGGCGCGCCAACACGCCCTCGCCAATCGCCACGTGCATCTGAAGATATTGTTAAAAAATATGTATTTCGGATTTTTTTATAAAATATTGTTTAGAATTAAAAAAAATGTATAATTCGCAATGGTTGTATGTGAATTTTATCAACGTCCGGAACTGGGCGGAAGGATCGCAGAGAGGCCTATGCTCTACTTGTTTCTAGCTGCAAAATAATGCTGCTGTATTTCGTATGAGGAATGTAGGGATCCGGGGACCCGATTATACATAACTGGACATTCCTATCAACGCATGTTCGTCTTGGAATCTTTATTAAGGATGGATGTAGAGTCATGTACCACGGTCATAATATCGGCTGAACTTTGTGCTAGTTGATTTTACCTAATATTACATAAAAAGTTGGACAATACTTAATGCCAACTTAAGCCATAGGGAATGTTGTGGCCATTCACCGATGGGCGAGTGAAGAAAATAATAAATCAACGATTGGAGAAAACATTGTGCATATTTTTTTTTATAATATAAGCTTTGACAAACGGGCATACGAGGGCACATTGAAAAGTTTTGAGCCCGACTTTAAAAAAAACGATTTTTTTCTAAATTATCATTTAGAAAATTTTCGTCCTGCCATGTCTTTTTTAGATTGGGGAAGAGATGGTAATCAGACGGGGCCAAGTCCGGCGAATAGGGTGGATGCGGCAACAATTCAAAGCTACAATTGTGTATTTGTGCGATGATTTCGCCGCAGTATGGACAGGAGCGTTATCTTGGTGGAACACAACTTACTTAGACAACATACCAGGCCTTTTTATTTTTATTTATTCACGCAAACGTTGTAAGAGTGTGCAATAATAGTCCGCATTTATGGTTTCACCTTTTTCAAGGTAGTCAACCATAATGACCTCTCTACAGTCCCAAAAAACTGAAGCTATTACCATCTCGGTTGACAAAACGGTCCGAGCTTTTTTAGGGGGACCCTGCTCTTTTCCATTGCTTGGATTGTACTTTGGACTCTGGTGTATTGTGGTGAACCCAAGTTGCGTCCATTAATACGAAGAAAATCTCGATAATCACTTTGGAACAGATCCAAACAATCCTGTGATACTGTTTAGCGGGTGAGTTTGTTTTCGGCTGAAAGCAGTCTAGGTACCCATCTGGCAGAGACCTTAGAAAATCCAAGTTTATATCTTTTCTAGGGATGACGCATCGACCCCGCGTGCGCAGGTTAAGGCTAAGTATCGATAACGGGTTGCATTGCGTGCACATTCCTACTGTCAGTAACATTTATTACCCGACGACTCAGTTTAAAATGCGTCGACTATAGTGAAGCGCCAGGTTTCCGGAGACGATAAAGGAGAAGCAGAGCGAAGTGGAGGAGTAAAACCAGAAAGCTGACCCTTTAACCATCTGGGATCCATAGCTGAGAAGAGAGAGGGATAGAGTCTGTGCATCTTCTTTTATTTTCCCTAATTTAAAAACAGTTTCGTTTCGTAATAAGATTCGTTCAGTGTACAATAAATATTTTTCAGGTCAGTTATTTTCGGATCGTATGGTCATATAACATATTAACAGCACTAGAGCCACGTTGCGGCTTAAATCTACCTGCTTAACTAAAATAACAGCTTAACGCTACGGTATGTCATCTGGTGAGTATAGGGATCCGGAGACCTTTATTACTGGTGACGAGGCATTCCATCTTACTAATCATGTGGAACAACGCTTTCGCATTATGATTCCTTATCGAGGATGACTGCGGATAGAATCATGTACAATCGAGTGTGCTCATATGTCACTTATGTTATTGTGACGTAATAATTACGGATACGGTAGTACTTAAAACGTGAATCATTGTGTAAATAATAAAACATCGAATGATTCATAATGTGATTTAAACGATAAGGTACTCGAAATTATCAATCAGTAATTAGGTCTTTGTGTGCGTTGACTTGACGCAATGAGATGCATGATAGAATACATGAGTAATGTATAATAACTGGTAAATCCACACTGGAAGTAAAAGCCCGGATCAGACTTATATGGAAATGAAATACACCGTACTAACGATGTACACCGACGACGATGCCAAAAGTAGAACGAGGCAGTCTCCTGGCTCACAATGCTCTCGAAAGACCTCAAAGAAGCCTCAACCTCAACAATACTCACTTAATATAGCACAAATCCAAGCTATATGGGGAATGCTTACAAGGATGGCCGACCCCAAGTAAATGAGAAAAGGTGCTCAGTGTGCAAGGTTTATTTCAATTCAAAAAACATTGTGAGCTGTATATATATAGTCTGCCATTCCTTACGCAGAGGAGCCGCTTGGCGGACTATGTTCCAACGCCCTCTCTTGGTAGAATGTTTATGCCTAATTTTTTTTCTTTTGAATCATGGTTTTGACGTTGATTCAATCAAGTAACTACACGTTGTCAAAAAAATTTGTGTCACTAAGTAATTATTTTTATTTAATAATATACATATATATATATATATATACATATATATATATGTATATTTATTGCACAATTGACATTTTGGTATCATAATTGTTATCTATAGTCTTTGCACATTGATAATTTAAAGCCCTATTAATAATACGTGGAACTATACAATACGATGTTTAGCTTCACCGTCGAGCACATAGTAAGTCACCTCTCAAAATTGCAATTAACAATTCCATTGATGCCTCCAGGTTCGAACGATTTGCCCGCGTGCCGTGAGTCAAAAGCGAGCGCTTGAACACTAAGCTACCTCGGCTCTACCGTGATTTATTATCACCATCCTCATCATGTCTGCCCATCACTAGTCCACTGCTGAACATAGACCTCCCCCACAGACTATCATAGACTTCGGTCCTGAACCAACTGCATCCATCGACTTCCCGCAGACTTATATAGGTCCTCACTTCACCTGATGGGGCTGAAGATCGTCCTATGCTGCGATTAATAAGAAATATTAGGCAATAGTAAACATTTAATGTCTATTATAACCATAGGAAACCCAAGTTAGCAAATTATATATTTATAGGCTTTACTTTACAACTCATAAATTATTTCATACTAACCTCTCCGTTCTCCAACGGTCGTGGACTTGCGAACTGAGTTGAACACGTTGGCTTATCAGACCTACTTGTCCTCTTCGCTCCCCTGGCCTTTCTTCTCCGGCGCTCAGGTCTTAAGTCCCAAAGCTTCTTACAGTGGTCTCTGTCACCGAATGCGCGTACCATGCGCCAGTCTTCATTGCTTTCAGATGGTGATATCTCCAGCGACCAGGCCAGCGGTCTCGGTGATGGGCCTGATTTTATGATGACGTGTAAGAGCTCCATTTTCTGAAAGTAGAGAATGTTATATGATATTAAAATATTAAAGTTAAATCTCATACCCACCGACATTGTATGAACATATAAGATCTAAAATCTTTAAGTTGAAATTTTCAAAACGAACCCCAGTTGTTACCAGAGTGAGGAATCCTAAATTCTAATACTACGATGCCACATAATGATGATGCTGCTGTGTTTCATAAGACTAGACTGGAAACCCGATTACAGACAATGATTAATTCCATTTATTTTATAGAATATAGGACAAACGACATTCGTAACACCGGAGAAGTTGAAAGTGCACTGCTAGCCTTACAGAAAAAATTAAGCTCATGTCTTGAAGCTCCCAAAGTCGTATTGACTCGCAAACACCACTGGCGACAATTGATTCCTCAAAGTATTCCACAAAGCGCAAATTGGTGGATTATTATCGAGATGGTAATGTTGAAATGTAAAAATTCTGACTGAAATATGGAGAAACTCAATTCTTTTCTGACCTTTGAGTAGTAGGCTTGTTGATAAAAATGTTATCTAGATTACAATAATGCTAGATTAAAATAAAGCTTTTGCAACATTGTAAACGTTGTCCTACATTGTCTGAAACGAGCAAACAATGAACTGCTATATTATTGCAATACAGTTTCGAACAATCTCTATCGAGTTTAGCAAACAATAGGCGATAAAAACACAATGCCGCATAAGAGGGACAGTTGTTTACGTGGGCAATTTTATTTATAACTATAAAATAAATAGTTAAAGTGCATATCACTGTTGTCTACCTTTGGATGATAGATTTTTTGAATTGATTCATGCAAACCGTACTGTACTTTGGACTGATTAACCTTTGATTGAAAAAGTGATAAAAATATCGAACAGTTTGAACAATTTATAAAACGATAATTCTACCCGATAACGTAAGGAGAATCTGAATATTTTAGCAAAATAATATATTGGAATCAAAAATAAGATAGTGCATAAATCTTATTTTGTAAAATGTGTAATGATATTTGTGTAGAAAACTATATATAAGTTTATCGTTGTCTCAAAAGCACGCGCTCGGCAGTTCTTACGAATTACGATATTTATATTCCACCATTTTGATTCACATCAGTGCCATTATTGGAAGGATTTGGTTAATTGGCGATGGACCTTTTGTATTTGCAAAGTATTTAGAACATGCATTATTTAATTAAGATAAGAAAGTGTACGTTCTCATAGATTTGTACGGACGATCAAAAAGTTTTTGATGTATTTCCTCGTGGTAATCATTGGTAGAACATCATGGAGAAAAACACAAGATTACAACGTAGGATTTACTATTTTCTTTGTAGTTCTGTTTTCAGAGGCTTTTGATCTCCGGGCTTTGTTCTGAGCTCGTTGCCTGCACTTTCGCAGGTCTACGCATGGAGGCTTCACGACCTCGCGGTTAAATGGGCCCAACCGAGGTTTCACCCATTATAGTTACCATTTATAGATTTCTCCCTTCCAATTTATTACGTGTTTTGAAATGTTAACGTTTTAGTATTTAGGTAAGTCACCCGAGACTAATGTCTTTTTAACATAATTATTATTTAGCAATTTCTCAAGAAATTTAATGAATAGTTCACTTGGGTTCACTATACGTACATAAACGTATATCAAAGTCACAGGCCCCTTAAGTGTAATGTCTAATTTGATTAGGGTCCCGATGACAGCTGAACATCTCTTTTGTTGCATGAGCGCAACAGATGCATCCAGAGAGCAAATAGTGAGTCGTGCCGGCAAACTTCTGTCCATACACTTCGAAGCGATCCTGTATCACACATCCGCCTAGTGATGTGCCACTCTACACTACGAGACCATTCATTTATCGAAAACAAAAAAAAAATCAAATACATTTTGCAAGGGGAACTAATTGTTTATAATTGTTAGTAATTTTTCTGCAGTATAAATGAACCATTCCCCGATTCTTAAGAGATGATTCGTAAGATATGACTAAGATAATTTTATCGTTTGTAATATATAATAGTTAAATACTAAATAATGCCAGATTTAAAACATCAAACTTTTTCAAAACTATACAGGGTGTCAAATCGTAAATTAGTAATTAAAATAACTAACCTTATGACGACTATACAGGATTCCTTTCACTGAAATCACGAGTGGGAATTAGGGCACTCTTAACATATAGGTAGGAGGGTTTTCAAAAGCGATAGTTTAATCTTAAAATATATATGTTATAAGAAAAGTTCGGACAAAGTATTTCCTTTTATTATTTAGATGGATTAAAGAGAATTCTTTGCAATATATCATATAGGTTTTATCTGAATGTAAACATACATTGTATTTTTATAAGTTCACTACAGTGGACTTCCAAAACTTTTCAATACTAGCACTACATAAACAAATGAAGCAAAATTATTTGATATTTATAATTATTAACGTCTGAATATATTCGGTTCAGGGTCTATACATCTAAGGTTGAGATCAAACATCCAGCATCATCACTAGCACGGAGCTTCGTGTGTTTCTTATTAACACTTATTAACCCGCGTCATTCCCGGTCTACGTGCTGTGGGAATAACGAAGCCACGGAAATAATCAAGCTATTAGAGTTACAACTTAACTTTTGTTTAGCCATTCATTAGCCTTCAAGGTGCCCGATGTAATTATAATCAATTTGTAAATCATATTTTATTTTGTAATATTGGTGATAAACGAGCACACAGTTCACCTGACGGCCGTGTGATGTAGTGGTTAGAGTAACCGGCTACTGAGTAGCGGGTCCTGGGATCGATTCCTACCGGTGGAACAAAGGAAAAGACACAACAACAGGAAAGAGGACGACGAGTGAGTGCATCTGTGTTTTGGTAAATACCTGTTCAGTGTCCATTATCGAAACCTTACCTAAAATCTAATCGTAATCATTCTACCGTATAAACCAGCCCATTCTACCGTAATGACGTGCAAACTTTATGTTAAGAAACAATATCATAATGATATATGTATGTATATGTATGTATGTATATATATATATATATATATATATATATAAATATATATATATATTTGTTATTTTGTATTTGTTGTTATATAATCAATAATATTTGTTTAAAAATATCAAATTCCGATGAAATTTAATATTAACAATTATTAATAATGAATCATGTCTTATTTAGTTATAATGTCCGATTCTCTGTCATTAAAAAAATCATCTACAGAATATAAATAGCATTTAGTGTTTAAAGTTGTGAACAAAATATAAATATATTTAAAACCTGCGTTCAATTAGGTTTACAAAAATAAACCCTTACTTGTCTTATTCAATGTTTACACAATTAAATTAAAGATGCGAAAAAAATTGACGATGTTATATTGCATTTCAAATATATTTTCCATCAATTCAAGAAGCGGTGAATCATAATTTGTGATATGAATAAATTACGGAAACTTCAAAAAAAATCACTCCAAAGAAAAATTACCTACAATGTTATTGGTAACAATGGTTAAGACTGGAGGGAATCCCCGCTATCAAACACTACACTACACCACTCATTGCCACTTCGCACAACATCCGGGTGTTAAGGTGGGCTACTTATTACTATATCCCGTTGTGCCGTATTTAAAACGTAAATTTCAAGTTCGTATAATAATAAGGGTGACAAATGAGCACCCAGTTCAACTGATGGTAAGTGACATGCACATCGATCCTCAACAGAAATTCTAGATGCAGATGTAATTAAATCGCTCGCTACGAAACAGACCAGCGTTACACTACTATTTCTGAGGAGTTGTGCGAAATAACTCCACCCGCTGTGTTTAAACATCGTACATTACGGCAGAATTCAAAATGTCATCCTGATCATCTTGATGGTTGTCAATCCACCACTGTACGCTTCACGCGAAAATTCCTGCCACGCACAACTACTATGTAGAATCAGCTGTCGTCAGCGGTATTTCTGAACAAATGCGATTTAGAGACCTTCAAGCTTACCTTTCTTAAAGGCCGGCAGCGCATCTCCGACTTTGGTGTTGCGAATGATCTTGGGTAGCGATGATCATTTACCATACGGTGAAAGAAAAAGTACCCAAACAAATAAAATTATCATAAAGCTCTGATCGTCGTGCTAAGGTACTAATAAAGCTGCTAGGATTGTATCTTTGAGCGAGAAGAGAATCAATTCTTATGCCGTCCAGTGGCAACGATAAGTCGTGGATTTAGTGTTTTTCAACACTTTATCGCCCAAGAATCCAATGGAAGGATTTTATCGGCACAAATATATAGTTTACTTAGAGCTGCTTTCAATGCCGCCTCCGGTCTGGTAAAGGTAAGCCCGAGTGGAAGGCTGACAATGTGTATGAGTATGTGTAGGTAGCATCCCACACAGGGGCTTTTACCCTTTCCAAATCTTGCCATCCTCCCGAGGAATTCCAGTACAAAACCGACCCAACAAGAGCCCCATTGACAACGCCGTCCTTTAAAAATACAATATTTGAAACAAACCGTCTACATTACTTTCGAATACGAAGAACCTTGATAGAATGTCCGAATCCGTGGCGAGCTAACAAGGTCGGCAGAATGGAAAAACGTACAAGCCGGGCGGGATGTCTCGCATGCCTGCGCCCGCGCACCCTCATTAGTTCCTCCATACAAGGCACGGATCACATGGAAACGTTCTCGTAAACGCACTCTTAAGTGGACGTCTCCTTGCGTGTAACCCTTAATTAGCATAATATTTCATTTTTAATAAACCTCTCCCTCTTTTAAATGTTGAATTGTGTGGACATACAAACTCGTTAGTGCGACCTCCTTCGACTGCTTATCTTCTCGAACGGTTATCGTCTCTGAGGCATCTCTCGCGAAATTCAATTTTAAAACTTGAACGGAATTACTAAATGCGTATTACCGGCGGTTGGTTGACCGATAAAGTAAGGCTCTTAAATCAATGATCTTTTAATATTACCTGTTAAGAAACGACTTTTAATCAAATATTAAATTACTTTATTTGTTTACTATGCTGTTAAAATATTTGAAGATCGTATGGCTTAGTGTTCAGAGTACCGATTTGCTGGGATTTTAATCGAGACTTATATATATTGTATATATATGACATGCCATATATCTCTTACTCATTCTGAAAACAAGAAATATTTAGATGATACTTAAATTTTCATACATAAGCTACGTATTACATTACGTAATAAACATATTTCAACCGACGATTAATTGTGTAAAGATGTCCCAGCATATATTTATATATATAAAGAGAGAGAACGAAAGATAGAACTGTCAGGTTAGAGGAAAGTGTAGTTTCACTTTCCTCTACTCAACTTATTTTTATTTAAATATTTTTAGATGAAAGGTATTTCCCACTAATTATACTATTTATTGAAAAAATACGTCATACGCAGCAGTTGGTCGCTGAAACCGGTGTAATATTAAGCGTTAAATTAACTTTCATAGTCATAATATGTATGAAATCATAACTTCAAGTTGAGTCTGCGTCGGTAAAAACGGTTTGATGTTCTAAGCGGAGCCGTATTAGATAATTTGATAATAATTGTAGTTTATATATTTACACAAAAGATATTTACTGAGAAACAACATAAGTATTTAAGCACTTTAAAAAAAACCAATGTTTTCAACGATATCCTTGCAATTAACTTTAGCAGACATAGACCTAGAAGAACATCAGGGATCTTAGAATAAGGTTAAGGTACCCGTAGCCAGTCGTATAAGGCGAAAAAGAGACTACGGATTCGCGGGCTGTCATGGTAGGACTCTCATCATCCAGGATAGCGAACCCAGGGTGAACGGTAACACGGAGTGATCCCGGGTTGACGTAACAAAGCAAAGGTATTATTGAAGGCGATTATCAATTTATTTTCCCCTGGGATCTGTTTAGACCCATTGCATAGGGTTTTTTTGCACCGACGCGTTCTAAATGAGATCCCGGAACTTGTCCCAAGTTTTAATGAGCACAAATACTACATAATCCTGTCTCTCCCCAGGAGGTAGGGTATAATTTGAGATTTCCTCCCACCCCCTATACAAAAAAGTTCTTGGGCGGCAGTTGCCGCAGAGGTATTCATTTTTATTAATAATTATTATTATTTTTTCTTTAAATGAGAGTACAGCAGAGTGCAAACGAGCATACAGTTGACCTGATGGCAAGTAATTCCTGCGGCCACATCTGGTACATTCATCGTTGATAAAAAACAATAATGCAGATGCGTTGTTGGACCTTGAGGACTGACATGGAATGCCTCCTCACCAGTCCCCGTCTTTGGAACCCTACACTTCTATCAGATGAAAAACAGAGGAATCATCCTGCTATTAAACGCTGGTATTCTGTGAGGGCGTGGTCCTGCCCCAGTCGAGCAGACCCATTCACACTGCAGCCAGAAACAAACTGCAGCGTACCTCCACCACTGTAATGTAACCGAAACTGGCATTTTAAGTGGCATAATACATATCATCCAAGTTAAAATTATTTAAAGAGCGTTGAAGGAATTTAACATTTAACGATAAACATACGAGCTGTGTGTAATAAAAAAATCACATGACAATTATTCGTTAAAAAGTTTCAAGTATATATGACGTGATCATCGACCATCTGATGGTAAACGGTCAGTGGTGACCATACTTTCAACACATATATTCAATAAACTTTATCACTCTTGATCCCGTGGGGGCCAAGATAGAGTGCTTCATTAACAATAAGTAATGGTGTTATCTGACAAATATCACACCAGTACCGGTATATAACACAACAACACCGGTTCCATAACTTGAATATCATATCAGTATAGCATAACTACTAAGGAAGACACTATTTTGGATTAGTATTGGCTACGTATTTATACTTTTTTTATTATTGTATTGAGTTACAAACGAGTACAGATCACCAGCTGGTAATGCCCTAGCCCATAACTCCGACGTTCATATTCACCGAGGAATTATAAGGAAAGTAGTCACCCCTTAGAAGTAAGATGGATTATCTCGTCACAAGTTTGATGGTGACTTGAGCTTACATTTATTCTTGTTTTATAGCATTGTGTGTGTGACAAACGAGCACACAGTTCACCTGATAGCAAGTTATTCCGGTGACCTTTGACAGCCACACCCTTTATCCCTCAGGAATCATAAAACAGATGCATTGTTACCTCTGAGGACTGAGGTAAGTATCTCGGGATCTCTATTCGCACCTAACGAAACACAGCGGCGTTATATTTTACGCTGACATTCTTATGAGGGCGTGGTCCCTATACGGTTGTTGTTAAACTTTACAATTTATTTGTTTTTCTAAAAAGTTTATCTTAATTTAATCATCTAAATATCTTAATCTTATTTTTAGGCCTGTAGTAAATTTATTGAATTTATTTATTTAAGCTTCTTAATGCTGAGATGAATAGAAGTAGGTTATACTTATAAAACTTTGACCCGATTAAAAACCTATTATAATAAATATAAATATTAAACCTATTATTACAATTTATGCGTAATTGTAAAATCTATATAAAACAAATGCAACTATATACATACTTATGTATAGTATATATACATATACTATATATACATATTCATAACTATCTAATGATGAGATGATTCTACTGATATCTGTTCAGATCATCTGTTCAGAAATAGCTTTCGAACTTTCATCTTGAACACATAACAATCCATAGCTTCTCTTATTAGGGAAGGGAGAGGGTTCCAGAACCCCACTAATGTGACAGGCGTGATTGTTACGTATATAATTTTCTATACTATATACAATTTACAACAGACATGGGTAATGGAAAACTCGATAATTTTCCGTCACTATTTATCCCGTAAAAATATCGAAAGCCACCGTCCTTATCTACATGATAACGATTATAATGTACGCTCGATACCTTATCTAGTTTCAGTTGTACTCGTAAGCCGTGGTGCGTTGGACACTGTCATGTGATAATGTGTTGAATATGTCGAAATCGGCCGCGAGACCCGAGTCCAGCTTGCAGGATGTCAGGATACAAGTGATGAACGCGCCGCACGGTTACGGGGGAAAGAGAGGAACTACCAAAGTGTCTAATAGGAACAGTGACTTTGTTTATGTAAACTCCGCGTTTGTCGGTAGCATCAATGATGTGAACGAAGTGCGAGTATCGCAGCCTCCCACCAGGTGTGTTACATTTGCTCTTGTGTAGATTATTTTTTTTATACAAAAGAATGCTACAACAATCATTGCTAATAACATTGCAGTTAACTACTCAAACTAGGCCAAAAATGCTTGTGCTGGGAGTAAGTTCGGGACAATAGTCGAATGACGGATTGGAATTTACTTATTCTATATTATCTACCTTAAGTTTTGCAGAGCATACCCTAAACCATTAGGCTATTGAGACTTCAATTATTTTTTTAATTAATTTAATTATCATCGTTTTTATTGCCTTAACTTAAACATACATTTGACTTACTGAAGTCAATCTATTGCTCGTTGTCCTGAAAGATCTTATCAATAAAAAAAATCATTTGTCCGCCGATCCGCAGTGGACCCACGCAGTATGCCATGCTCTAACACCCTCTCTAGATAAGCGATCTTTTCCCAATAGATGGATATTTACATATATCCATATATGGGCTGTATTTTTCCATTAACATACTTATCAACAACTTGCTTAATGAAGCAGATGTGACTTATTCCTTTTATATGTTTTACAAAGACAAGACATAGATATTTCGATAACTTCTTTATTTGTTCGATATTAAATTTGTGTTTGAATACACGAATTTAATAAAATTAAATTAAAACGACAAAAATTGAAATTTGATAAATCTCCTGGTGATTGGCTAACTCCCTTATAGAATATAGATACTAAATAAACGAATTTTCGGGTGAAAATTATAAAAATAACAGGAAAACTAATACAAAAACATCAAGTTTTAAATTCTTCACGAAAAGTGGTACGGAACCCTCTCTAAGAGAGTTTGGATCGCAATTATAACCGGTTTTTCTAAATAGACTACTAATCACGTTGAAATGTCTAATCAAACTGTGTTCCTTCACCCAAAATATTTATTACTCATAATTAAATTAAAATAAATTAAAAAGCAATTCTGCGGTCCCCCTGAAGTTATAATCGTTAGAAATCAATTATTTTCTCATTTAGTTCTGACGTGCGAGGTTTTTCCTACAATGTTTTCTTTCACCGCTAAGTATCTGGTAAATATATATATATATATATATATATATATTCGTGTAGAAAACACTTTCATATCTTCTCTTATATTTGCTAACTATTGCAAGGTTAAGTACGTACATAGTTGCACTAAGTCGCGACCTAATTCTGCGTCATATGTGATACTAAAATCACCAAGTCACTGTCTATGTATTGATAGATGTATAAACAGGATAAACTTATCATATATAGTGTTTATACATTTTATAGCAACGTTTTGTTTAAGATATTAAGAACTGTCCGGTGAATTATACTTACTAAAAAATAGGTCACTTACGGTATGTGATTCCTGTACGCCATAATATCTACTTTGAACTTCGATAAGGGATCATAATGCAGATGCGTTGGCACCATGGGGACGATGCCTCATGCATCAGTAATTAATAATTTAGAAGCATGAATAGCCTAATGGTTTAGGAAACGTTACACCATTACGCTATTGTTGTGAACCATATCCTAGCAGAAGCTTAGTCGGAGGGGAACCAGAATGTTAGTGATGTTTATTACACTGTTGGCATTATTTTAAAAGAAATATATAAGGGTCTCCTCATGCCTACATTTACCAGACGAAACACGGCCGTCTGTGAGGGCGTCGTCGTTCCCATCAATCATGCCGGAACTAGAAGCAAACTGCAACATGTCCTTTAATATTTTTAAAGATAAAGACAAATGAAACGTGTAAACGTCATCTGTAAATTCTACGTATTCGAAATAAATATTTTTATCGATTTACTGCTCTTTATATACGGAACGGCGTATAATGTTGCTATACAAACGCGCTTTTATATCCCAAAAAACAAATTTGGGGGTGTAACACCCCTAGTACACAGTCACCAACCCCTTTATAGCTAGTCGTCTGGACGTCTAGTGTGGTACTCCAGTAAAACAATTTGGCTTGGAATAATTTAGTTATATATATATATATATGTATGTATATATATTGTACGAGCTATATGGCTGGCTCATTGCCATTATAGTGCCGATTCTTTGAGCTGTGCCGGTCATCTTAAATCATCGGCAGATATCCATTTAGTATACGATCACGGAGGGAAACACAGCTTAGCCCTCTCCTCTTAGCTCGATAACCTTGAGCTTCCTCATACGGTGAACATCGTATATCAGTGCTCTTAAAATACAGAGTATATTATTGAAACGTTAAAAATGACATTCAATATAATTTTTATGAAAATCTTTTCTTCTTTGGAGATACCTTCTTTTCATAGTCAAAGTCATCCGCCATGTTCATCCCAATGTACTTTTAGAATTAAGTTTTCCGAGTGAACCCGGCCTGAATGACTGTAGAGTTCAGGTTTATAAGAGAGAATATTTCTTGGTGACACCTACAATGTTTCCCCATCTCAAGGGTCGGTAAAGAATGCAAATGAACTCCTTCTATTTTATGAATCAAGTGATTAAAAATGAAGATTAAATAAATAAATAATATATTTCACTAATTAACAATATCTGATCGTACTGTATTTTATCACCAATTCTACCTACCTTCTGGTAAGAGTTGATATAGCCCTAGATCGTTAATGTCTCAGGCATTCTTTCTTCGAAACATTCAAGTTTATTTAATTGTTTCCACCATTAGACTGTACAAGACTGCGGGAAGTCGATTTGTACAGGTGACTCAGTATCGAAGCCGGTGGGGGAGGCATGTTCAGCAGTGGACTAGGGTTGGGCTTAAATGTTCAGCAGTGGACTAGTACTGGGCTTAAATGTTTAGCAGTGGACTAGTGCTGGGCTTAAATGATGATGTTAAATGGTGGACGAACACAATAGTTGAATCACTATTGTGTTCGTCCATCGCCGTCTGGCTGATAACAATTTGTAAAATCATAAATGTAAATCTATAAGATGAATGGATTCTCACACCTGCTAGATATATTATCGACGCACAAAGCACATAATAAGATAACATACAATGAACTCGCGAAATATAATAACAACCACACAAAGAATTCGTGATATATTTAAGTCAAGTGATAAATAAAAAATTAAATGTATAAATAGTCCACACAATGGTAAGTGATCACCGCCGCCCAAGAACATCCGCAAAACCAGAGGAGGTCTTATTTTGAAGGTCGCTAAGTCGTATCGGTTCGGAAACACCGCTGGCGACAGCTGGTGGTAAATCCACTCTGTAGTTTGCGACTAGCATGTTACAACAAAATAACGGTTCTGTGTTTCGTTCAGGGACGAGGTATTCGATCTATTCCTGGTCGAGGATGAAGGTGGGTGTCATGGGCCACAGGAACCACACCATCACGTGAAATGTGTGCTCGTTTGTCACCTTAATACAATATAAAAATATGTACATTATAGATCCTACGCCTGGGCATAGGCCACCTCACTATAGTCTCCACTGCGGATTGGCGGACTTCAAGTGTCTTTATTTTTTTTGTTCTTTAAGACTGCAAGGTGCGCTGCAGAAGATGCAAGATATCCACGTTGTCCTGCATCGCAGAGTACTTAGTAAATCAGAGCACTTTAAAAGTTTTTCACAATTAGTGATCCATCGGTTTCGCTATCTCCTGGCGATTCTGTCAGCCATATTAGTAAAAACAAAAACTTTTTGCCAACCCTAATATTACAAAAATTACATTAAGCTAAGCTGGAACTTAAGGGTTCGTGCACATAGTATTTCCATGCATGAACCGCAACGAGCATACTCAAGTACGAAGGTCACTCATGCAGCCCACTAGACCGTGACGAAGAAATAGTTTATATCGTTATCCCAAAGCATCACAATCTATTGATAAACGTAAAGGACGCTGTTTTTATACGATAACTCTTTATAACTTATTTTTAACAATTTGAAGATATTTTTTATATAGGTAGATAAGGCCGACAAACGGGCTCACAGTTCACCTGATAGTAAGTGATGACTACGGGCAACAAATACATACAATCCTCAACAAATACGAGTAGAAGAGTTTCCTACGCCAGTCCTTCTTCAGCGTCTACGCATTCCGAAGTGGTGGTAAAT
The DNA here is from genome assembly GCA_029286865.1 of Teinopalpus imperialis. Classification (NCBI taxonomy): domain Eukaryota; kingdom Metazoa; phylum Arthropoda; class Insecta; order Lepidoptera; family Papilionidae; genus Teinopalpus; species Teinopalpus imperialis. The sequence continues at coordinate 2,176,455 of JAGSMU010000028.1, forward strand.
ATAGATGTCCTGAGAATGATGATCCTTCAGAAGTTCGCTTCGAGTCAGTAACTCCCGCGTAGGGTAACCGAAGCCAAGGTCCCTCGCGGGGAGCCATTGTGCTGGTTACTCACAATAAATATTTAGGCTGGTTGCCTCCAGCGCTCGGCCATCTTTCAATCCGGTGAAGCTGTAAGAGCCTTCGGGCTTACAGTGGCCAAGAAAATATTCAACAAGATGTAATGGGGACTGAGTTGGACTGCCCCTCATGTACATCACGAGACACGCAACAGAGTTATGCTGATATTATATGAAGGTGTAATTCTTCCCCGATCAAGCTGACCCATTCATGATTGTTCTAATCTACAGCGTGGCATTACACTACACTGGGTATTGTGGGGAATAAATAAAAATCTTTAACATAACATATCTGATCGGAAATTATCTTACTTTTACCAACTATACAGTAATTGGGTCGGCTTGACAGGAGAGTCACTTACAGAATACTAGAGCAAAATAGCAACAAAACACTTCCGTATTTCGTTTGATGAATGTGCACGAAAGAATGAAGAACTTTGGGGTCCAGTTACTGGTAGAGACATTCTCTTTAGACAATGCACACACAACAAAACAAAAAAATGGTGCACACCACCTTTAGTTTTTTTATAGAATAGATCTTTATTGAATTATAACTTGATCTTTTTTTTATTTATATTTATAAACTTAATGTATTAACTAACTATAAATTATTTAATGAGTTATTAATTAAAATAATAATTAATGATTTTTCACAGAGTAAAGGTAAGTAAAAGTAACCGCTTATATTTAATATATTAGGTCCTTACATACGAAATTAGCGTAATAAATGTAAAAAGTGAAACAAATTTTCTTTAATGAAATTATATATTTAATCAATCAAAGTATGTACCATTATTATGTATGCACTTTCTCCATTTTAAAGGTAGCTCATTGATTCCATTTCTAAAAAAATTGCTAAACCTACTAAATTTTAAAGCGGTTTGGACTGCCCTATCGGAAATGAATTTGTTTCCTTGAAAGTAATTGTCCAAATTTCTTAAAAAGGGGTAACCTGTTGGTATCTGTCTTTTGGTCGGGGGAGTAGGGTGGATGTTGAATGACCGTCTATCGTGAAGTATAGGGTCTAGCGTTGTCATGAAGCAGTGGAGGGCTAGAGCAATCTCAGTTTAACGGCCAGGCTTGTCCATCATGATTTGCAAATATTGACAATACAGGCCTGCCAGATCTGGCCAGATCATAGAAAGCTGAAGTGTATGACACCAGCACTGGTCCACCAAACACTCACCAGTACTTTCATCCGAGCCAACTATCGCTTGAAACAGTGTCTATTTTTCATCACAAAATACCTACAATTCAAAATTCCCTCGTTATTATGACGTTTGAGTAATGTAACACAGCACACAATACGTGTCTGTTGATGTGCTTCACTCAATTCTTGGGATACTCATTTCTCGAGCTTTTCCGCTTTTCCAATTTGTTTCAAGTGAATTCAAATTGTTTTGTCACTCATACCGAAGCCTGCCGTTAACTCTGATGTGCTTTGCGATGGATCCGCTTCCATCACTGACATTATAACTGACTATTAAATTTTTCATAGTCAACTTGGATATTCGGCCGTCCGCGGGGTTTGTTTTGCAGGTTTTCAAAATCTCCAGAACGAAAACGTTGGAACCAAAAACTTTGCGTGCTTTCTTTTGCCTTAGCTTCCTCATACACATTATTATTCCTTCGAGCTGTTTTTGCAGCTCTGTGGAACTCATAAACGAAAATAACGCGATATTTCAAGTTATCCATTTTATTAACAGAAGGATGTCAAATAAAAACAAATGGTGCGAAAACAAATGACTCACTAAATTCGAAACACAAATACACAAGCCTAAACTTGAAATACATTTGAATTTAGAGTCATAACCAAACGCCAGAATATTGGTGATCTAAGTGGCCAGTTCGACAAAACGCCAATTTCTTATCTAAGGATCTAATATAAATGCCCCTGTTGGGCATAAGCGTCGATCCTAGGCAGTGTTAGAACATGGTTCGCAGGTTCACAGCGGCTTGGCAAACTTCACATGTTCGAAATATTTTTTTTATTTATATCTCAGATATTCCTCACAATGTTTTTAACTGCCGTTAGCCGTTATACATACGATTTGCCTTATAAATAAATATTATAGTGTTAAACTTTTAAGTACTCTGTCTCTGTCTAATACTAAGTACTTAGAAATTATGACGCGGCATGTTTAAAAAACAATTTGTTTTTATTGGTATCTTTTTCATTTGTTGTATTATTGGCCAGTTTTGTATTTATATAATCTTCATCAATTTTTTATTCTTACTCGTTCTAAATTCATTGTGGATTAAAATTGTATAATATAATTTTAATCCACAATAAATATTTTATTACAATTACAATATTTATTACTTTTGCAGTGTGGTTCGGGAACAATACTGGACTTGCACGAGATGGTCCTTTGCCCAAAAAGTTATGGCGATTGCTGTTGGCGTACTAACAGGGGCAGTGATAGGGCTTGCCCTCACCGTAGCCCTCAGACAGGGTGACGGTGACCTCATAGGAGGCATATTCAGATCTCATCCAGCACCTGATTGAAGAATTCCATGTGAAGTGTTTATAGTATTATTCTATATTACGAAAGACTATTAATTTTATTACTGAAGGCCATTTTAATGTTGTGTATTATGTGATCGATATATATATATATAAATATATATATATATATATATACACACATATATATATATATATATATATATATATATATATATATATATATATATATATATATATATATATATATATATATATTTATATTCATCGTGATTATGTAACTGATTGTCGATGTACAGTTGGCAGCGCAATGTACTTCTTGGACCGATGTCATCCTTATCACAGCTAAAAATTTCTAAAAGTTTATGTAATAATTGTTCTTTGAAGCTGACTATACCTGTAATCACTATATACTTAAATATCGTGGAATGATATAATTGTAAACATAAATATATAAATAATATGTAATACATAAAATGCTTTCTGAGGTAAATTATTGAAAATTTCTGTCCAGAGGAAGTTTTATTAATATGAGTTAAATTGACTTATTTATTGAATGATGACTTGTGCAAGTTCTTAAAAAAAATCTTTATAAAATATAAGGCTAGCAACTAAGTTCTTTTTTAATATTTACTTTTTTTAATCTTTCTCCCACCGTTCCACAAGATTCGGTCGAAAAATGTATCCAACCAAGATCTTATTTCTGCATCAGTAAAGGAGCTCGAATAAACTAGATTATGGTAGAACTAAACATCACCTTTCAAATCATTTTAAACGTTACGTCAAAACATTTTAATGACATGCGGAATAAAGATTTTAGAAAAAAAATTAAAGAGCTTAGTTCCAAACCTAACAGATAGATTAAAAAAAACAATTTAATGCGGTCTTCGATTTAAAACTTAGCGTTTGATGTAGAATTAAGATAATTGTAAATATATTATATATGTTACTTATCAAAAAAGTGATATCCATTATTAACGTTATATGTTATTAATATAGTTACTGTTCCACAGGTGATAAGTTTATTTAAGATAAAGTAAGTCATAAGGATAGCCCACTTATTAAGTTAGTAACTACTTATATATTGAGGTCATAGTTTCTTTGTCCTATTCAGCGACTTAAGTCGGTACTCTTGACATCTCATAGCCTGAGGCAAAATCCTTGAGCTATGAAACAGTCCTGTGTTGGACCTAGGCTATTCCCAAATTGGGTAAAATTACCATAATCGTATCGCTTTAAAGATTGAAGTACTAAACATTTCTCATCATATACGCTTCTGGTTTTCGCTCTTTTGGATATTTCTTGGAACACTCAAAATTACTTCACCGCCATCTATGGGAAAGTTTTCCTTTTGTTTTGTTCTAAGATTTCTTATCATCATCTTGACACTTCCAGGTTGTCGAATATCAATTTAGTAAAGCATAATGTAAAAACGAAATCCACACAGACGGACTCACGCTCACTGCTAGTCAAATTGTATTTAAAAAAAATTATACATGTGTCACTTGTGAAGTTTTATTACCTAAGCTTCAAGATAAGTTCTTAATCTTTAACAAAAAAAAATATCCTAAAAAATATTATATCAAACAATATTATTTGTATTCAATTCTCTTATCTGTTTATTTCGAATTTTGTTTCCAAATGCACATACGTAGAGCGTAATCCATCTATCTAAGCATGTGTATTATTTGACATTAGTTTGCCGCTGGCAGCTGTAACGTGACTGAAGCCTGTCAGTAGCGTCAACAAAAAAGTAAACGGAATGGGCAAATAAAAAAACTAGACAAACCAACGCAATCACAATGACGTTGAGGACGGTACTAAGTGCGGCAAGACTGGAGAGAATCTGCAATTCAGACAGCGGCAAACTTTAGTCAAACGACTATCTTAATAAAAGTACGCGCCCACCCACGTATATTGCATATTGCTGTTACAATAAAGTAATTAGAGAGAATGGACGTTTTCTTTATTCAATTCCCCTGTAAGCAAAAGCGCACCATATTTCTAATAATAGATGGTCCTCGATCTACGAATGCTGGTACTGTCACATAATAATTAATAAAATATAATTAAATAAGGATAATACAGATTATTTCATGAAAATATTTCTGCTATGGGAATTTCCATTGTTACTAAATATGTCTTCTCCGCCCAAAACAGTCTGCATTGATTCTTAATGTCCGCACAAATAATACTTTCATTAATGCATGTAGTAACTATAAAGATAAACAAGAACCTGATTTATCATGTGCTGAGCGGTCATGGAAAAACATCGTAAGTAAACCTGAGAAATAATAATAAAGGAATAATTCCAAGATATTCATATCACCAAGTTATACACTGAGCTACAACGGCATAAATGATCTTAAATGGTATAATCATATCATATCATATATATTATTATAAGTAAGTATTATTTCATGTATACATCTTGTCTTTTTAAATATTAATTAAGCACACACAAACATTTGTTCAGATGACGACGGTGGTGAAGATAAGATAATATAAATCACATAAAAATTCCTAAACTGAGAAACGGGATTTACGTATAGAGGCTGTCTGTATGTATGCAATATATCTTTATAATTATATTACTTTTTGGACTGTACAGAATCTGAGGAAGGCGTGGCACAAAGTACTGGAAACCTGGGTCGCGTATTCTGTGCTCCAACTGGAATCCCTGGTGATTTTTTTTTGTTACATTGAGAGTATCAAACGAGCACACAGTTCGCCTGCGGTCCATGACATCTGTATTCATCTTTTATAGGGAATCACAATGCAGATTCGATGTCACCCTTGAGGACTGAGATGGAATGCCCCGTCACCAATAACAAAAGGTATCCGGATTCCTACACTCACGAGATGAAACACAGCAACATTATGCTGCTATTTTACGCTGGTGTTCTGTGTGGGCGTGGACCTACGCCGGTCGAGCTAACCCATTCATTCTACAGTTAGAAACAAACTGTAGTGTAACTCTAACACTGTTGTCACCCAGGACTTATGTGGACTGACCAAACAAAGTACAGTAGCGGTATGATGCTACTTCACTGCTGGTATTCTATGTTGTCCTTCTTCGATTGAGCCGACACATTCACGTTGCAGACAGAATCTAGATACGGCGTAACTCTACCACGATTAATAAAGCACAAATTGCGTGGTCTCCACGTGAGTACATATCATCCTATGTCGCTGACACAAAACCCAACCTTAAACGCCACGGCATAATCATTGTTGAGAAACAATGGCCTAATGGTTTAGAGTGCGGTCTGTGGAAATTAACGACAAAACCACCTAGAAGCCTTAATTAAATGGCAACGGACGACCCCTCCATGTCAGCAGGACAGGCCTCAGTTACGGGTTGATGGAGGGCATGGTATAAATTCCACTGGTGTCCAGCCTATAGGTTGCAAATTGAGAGATGAGTCAATCTCTCCCTCAGCCTGCTGCTGCGATATCGCATTCACAACGGTATTTTAGCAATAAGAATATCAAAAAAGCTTTAATAACTTATTTGTCTAGATGACGTTGTGAGGGATTTAAAGTAGGTCCTAAGGCATCATTCGACTATTATTGGTACGGCAACATAAGAGCAATATATATTGCTCATTTCATAATCTTTCGGTAACAACCATAAAGGGATAGTCGGTAACATCAAATACCAGTAGGGCACTTGTCGCTTCGATTGATAACGTCTAAAGTGTCGAGAGCATTTACCGTGTCATGACAAGATACTTACCTAATATATACCAAAAAATTTGCTTCCCCAGATGGAAGGTGTAGGCTCTCTTCTATTTAATGTGTGTAAGGCAGAAAAAATACACAATGTCAGCTGGGCCCAATGCTCAGAATTGTTCTATTGATAGGCTTTATAGTTTCAGTTTTCAGGTATTACTAGGTTTGTATGTTTCATATAAAATTATTTCCACATGACTATATATAACCAACTATGTATAGTCAACTATATAAACAAAATACCAGTGTCGCAATGATTTGCGTTAACACATCGGCACTCGTGGAAGATAACACCCTCATAGATATACAACAAGTTAAGTCCGTTTATCTACACCACTTTCAACAAGTCTGTATAGTGCCCTGGCTTCTTTGGAAGATGGAGTAGCCAGAATACTAACACAACCTACTATGTCCAATCGTCTCAAATGCTCATGTTTCTCAGCTTCGTTCTTAATGCATTCCACCATGATACACGTCTACAATTATATCACACTGCATACAGTTAAGTGACGCTGTCTTCCTCATCAAGCATCCGAAGCAATTCAATGGAATGTGTCTAGAACGAAGCCTGATTATCTATGTATCCCTTCACCGCACGTGGTAAATCAGTACTTAAAATTGCAAGTAATAATAGATCGGTTCGAACTTTGATCCTCGTGTAGGGTTAAAAACGAGAGAATACTGAGCTACCATGGCTCACTTAGGTAGTTAGTTATACCTAAATTATTTTTATAAAATTAAAAAAAAGTGGATGACTGTAAAAGAAATAATTGTTTAATGCATCAAACTTGTTGTTATAATCGTATAAAACGCAGCGCTAACCACGAGGAGGAAATGGGCTGAACCAATTAAGATTTAACGGCCCCCGAAGCATCTTATTTAGGAAAATTCGATTAAACCGTAAATATACACTCGTTATCAAAAAAAGCGACTCAAACATCATGCACGAGGTTGAATGTCTATAAATAAATAACTGAGCCCTGAATTATGATTTTCTTTTTGAATTGTTACAGTTCTATGTTTCGGCTTCCAAATAAGGTAAACAAATGTTATATTTTCGCAGAACTCGAGCAAAAACATGTTGTTACTACTAACCACTATGTTTACAATAGCTCTCCTCTAATGAGAGATTGTCATACCCTATAAAAGGTCATTTACCTGACCTACCCTTATAAGTTAGTCATCAAACGTCAACCAGTACACTTATCCATTATTATTAAACACAAAAATTGCCCAAAAATGGATCCATCTATTGGAAGAAAAGTGGCTCAAGCGGTTTACAAGGCCAGAGTCAGCGAGAAGTGGCTCTTGTGTTAAAAATGAGCAAGTCTGCTGTGTCCAAAGTTTACCGGTGATATTAGGAGACAGGTAGCTTTAACTTATGAAGCACATCCGGCAGAAGAAGGCACATCAGAGATGGATGACCGATTAATTGTCAGAACATTGTTCAGATATCGAGCGTTCAAGTGAATTGGATGACCGAATAGTGGAGCTCTGTTTTATTCTCAGATGAAAGCAGAATGTGTTTCCATGGCAGCGATAGACGACAAGTCCACAGAAGAGCTGAAGAGCGATTCGCCCAGTGCTGAATAAGTGAAAACGTTGCATTTGGAGGAGGTTCCTGGGTGGGGTGGGCGGGCATATGAAAGAGACACAAAAACCGAGTTAGTTTTCATCGAAACTAGCGGATATTTGATCGCGAACGGATATATTAAAGGGATATTAGGGGATCATGTCAATCATTACGCAGGCTTTATCACTGAAAATTTTGTGCTAGTGCCGGATAATGCCCGTCCACATACATTAGCTAATTTTTCGACCTTCTGGTCGAAATTGGTGGGCTGGAGTGGCCAGCACGTATTCCGGACTTAAATCCTATTAAGCATTTATGGATCGAGTTAGAACAAATATTGAATTGTTTTTTAAATTATTTAATTTATCATTGTTATCTTTTCGTCTCCATTTTCATTGAGTGAATGTTTCCTTATTAATAACGAGTTTTGTATAAATATTTTTTTTTAGTTAAGAATAAATTTATCAATGATTAATATCGTCTCATTTTGAAGCTAAAACCTTTACATTTAATCTACTATTGTCAAATAATAAATCAAAGCTACAGATTTTTTACAAGAATATTTTGACCGCAAGCGTACGGCGTGAGACGACTTTTTTGCTCTCGATCTTAGTTATATTATATTGAACAGTGATAGAATACCGATGCAGCATGTTTCTAGCTGTGGCTTGAATCTGTTAGCTTGAACAGAATACCAGTGTGATGAGTGTAGGGGTAGGGGAGACCCTAATTACAGTTGCCGAAGCATTCAACCTTAATTCTGTGTGACAACGCATCGTTATGATTTTTTATCAAGGATGCCTGTGGTTGTCATACAGCCGCAGGAATCACACTATTAGGGGTCCTGTGTACTCGTTTGTCACACTGAATACAGTAAAAATATTGTCTGTATATATGTTCTTTTTTATTTCATTCCAGTCAGTCCATAAATATTAGATTTTTTTTTGTGTCGCGAGCGGGAGCGGATTAAATATTCGAGTAAGAATTAGTTGGATATCAAAAGACCAATCAAGACAAACAATCATCAGAATCAGAATCAACAACAAACAAGATATCAGAATCAAAAGATTTAAAAATCACTTGGGTCATCATTGTTAACAGAATTAATTTATCAAGAGACAAAGAATAAAATAAAAGTTTCCCGGATAACTTACAACAATAATCATTGAATTATACATTTTTAAATGCGAGCCTTAATCTGCTATTTGCTATTATTACACGATCTTTCCCCTAACTAGATGTTATATAATAACGTGTAAAAATTTATTACTAATCGTATACAGATGCCTAACTATAGGTATATACATCTTAATATATAGAAGAAACAACAATCACCAGTACAACAAGATTTATTACAAAAAAATAAGATTGTCACATATAGCTGATGGTCATCTAAAAGGAGCATTAGCTATACTAAACTAAAGTCATTAAAGAAGAGAGATCTTAATGAGAGTCTGACGGCGCGGCGCGAGCGCACGCCAGACCTCATCTATCATCAGGTCTTATCTCGAATTGATCAGAAGATAGCGCCGCCTTAGGGCGACCTTCGGCCGCTTTGGCTATTGAGAACTTATATAAATTTAAAATTATAAACGATAAAACGACTATGTTAAAACTGAAAAGAATTCAATTTTGTACACCTCATAGAATGAGTTGGATGTTGTGTTGTTATCTTAGTGATTGCTATTTACATTCATATCAATCAAAGAACTGTATTTTTGCTCTATATAAATTATTTAACAGTGGTAGAGCTACGCTGAAGTTTGTTTCTAGCTGCAGAATGAATGGGTCGGCTCGACCAGGGTAGGACCACGCCCTCATAAGAATACCAGCATAATGCTACTGTGTCTGGTGAGTGTAGGATACCTTTAATCCTGGCGACGAGGCGTTCCATCACAGGGTAACAACGCATCTGCACTATGATTCCTTGTCAAGGATGAATGTAGACGTCACAGGCCGCCGAAATCACTTACCATCGAGTGAACTGCGCGCTCGTTTGTTACTCTCATTGAATAAAAAAAAAATGATAACTCATCATTTTCTTTAAGTTTGTGGAGTCACGTTGCGGTTAGCTACTGGCTAAAATATGATTAGGTTGGCTTGAATGTGGAAGGACCACGTCCTCAAAGAAGTGATTCTTATTGTGTTTACATATAAAGAGTCATTTGATCCCAGTCCTAGGGAGTTATAACGCATGTGCATCCTTGTTATTTGTAGATGATGTATTTAGATGACATGATAATCACTTATCATCAGGTGAACTGTGTGCTCTATTGTCACCCCAAATGTTATATTTAAAATAATTCATCGCGTTTTTGTCTTTGATACCAATTATAAATATTTTATTTTTTACTTAGGCAACAGGGGTTACGTACCGAAATAAACAACTGCGTGGCGTTACACTGCTGCTGCGTCGCTGGTTATGGGTATGTACGTCATAAAACGTGGACTATTTCAAAATATTTTTACGTAATAAGCCTTGCTGCATCCAAAGCTAAATATATATCACGAATAGAGAAGCTCGATTGGGGAACGACAAAATTTCAGACAATAGCTGTATATGCTGGTGCCTCGTCACCAGTAATAAAGGCTCCCGATCCCTGCACTCACCAGACGAAACACAGCAATATTATACTGGTGTTTTACGCTGGTATACTGTAATGGCATGGTCCTGCCCCGGAAAATAAATATGCGTGCACAAAGCGCAACAGTTCCAAAAGTTCAAGACACTTCAAAAGCTTGGTATAAGTCGTATGTTCGTATATCGTACTATCAACAGATACAACAACACTTCCTCCGTCGAAGACCAGAAAAGATTGGCAAGGCTGCGTGCTGTTAGAACTACAAAGGCTGTTAATGCTGTTAAAGCCAGAATTCGTCGAAACCCCATTTGGATGCAAAAAATCTTATCGCGAGAAATGAAGATTCCCGCAAGGACTCAGTCGCGAATTATAAAACAAGACCAAAAGCTCGGTGCTTATCGTAAATATACATGCCCTAAATCAATCTTTACAATCAAAGAGAGTGGATCGATCAAAACGCCTTCTGTTGCGATACGCAGGTGTAAGGCACAGACATATCCTCCTTGCACTATTGAAGAATACTACAATAAGCAAATGAATAAAGTGTACGCTCACAGTTCTAAAGAAGCTGCTCAAGTGGTCAGAAAGGTACAACGTGGTCATCATCCTACGTCAGTAATGTGGGGCATGTATTATCAGGGAGTCACAACACTACATTTTTGTGAAAAAGGAGTGATACTTCAGCCCAAGTGTATCAGTCTTGGATCATGTTGTGAAACCTCTGGAAAATACACTTTTTAAAAATATACCGTGGACTTTTCAGCAGGACTCTGCGCCTAGCCACAAGGCACGAACTACCCAAGCCTGGCTTGAAACCAACGTTCCGGACTTTATTAGAGCTGAAGACTGGCCCTCATCTAGCCCAGACCTCAACCCTTAAGTCATCAAATTACGGTCAGTTTTAGACAAGGCCTGCTCTAAACGTGGGGAAATTTCCCTTGGAAACAGTGCAAATTTCCATAGATTTCATGCCCAAACAGATTAAAGGCCTGTATAAAAGCCAAATGTATATGTAATATATTTTTTTATTTTCTGCTGACTGACTAATAAATATGCATGTATAAATTATAATATAATAATAATATTACATTACTTCATTAAAAAAAATGCATTTTCATTTGTAACAGAACATATATATATATATATATATATATATATATATATATATGTGTATATATATATATATATATAAGTAAAAGCTATCTTAAGATTTATTTTATGGTAAATGCGTCCAATTGGAAGGGCAAGCCGGAGACATCCTTTTGATCGTTCAACATCATAACGTAAGTTTGTCATAAAGACGAGACTTGGGTCGGGCCGTTCATGATGGAGATAAGTTGCTGTCAGGGTTAACCTTTATACCGGCGCGTTGGGAAAAACAAAGGAGCACGCGTTAAAAAACAATTCAAGGTACAGTCACTGCCATAATGCTTTAGTTACCAGGGAAATGACGAAAACGGTGATTTTATGAAATCCGTTCATTTTTAGTAACCTAAACCTAATATAAATCTTACTTCACTAAAACAGTAAGGGATTTGATCAAATCTTCGTTTTTAACATTTCCCACAAACTAACTAACGTCTAACATATATCAAACAAGTTTGGTTCAAAATTGAATATTTCCTTGCAATTGAAAAATTATACTACTTTATTTTTCTAGTTCTTTCGACAGTATTTTTCTGTTTCATAATAATTAACTAAATAATTACTGCTATAAAGTCTATGTAATGTAAAATTAGAAGTGAACTGTGTGCTCGTTTGTCACATAAAACTTTTATTTGACGTATGATATTCTGCGATTTCCTATTCGAAATTCTATCGTTGTTAAAAAAAACTTTTCCATTAACACTTTGTTCACGAATATACTTTACATGCCACGGATACATTCTTAAGAAATGCTTTATTTTGAGGCAAAAGCCAACGTTGGCCAACGCAGTTAATTAATTAAAAGAACAGGTGTAATGATAGCGGCACACGACTGTACTCAGTAAACTTTCACACACTGGCATTTACTGCGACTTCGGTGACGGGCGAAGTTTCGCCACGGTTGTCCCAAAGGGCGTGGAGGAGGTTGAATTGGAGGATGATTGATTTGCTGGACTTCGGGGAATGATGACGTGGCATGGAGATGGGAAACGCGATAGTAAATTCTCGTGTGACACAATGTGTTACAAAACAGCTGTGCTACAACGTGTGCAATTTCAAGTCGCAAGTTAATCCTCGCATGAAATGTTCTTCTTCGTGTTCTCATCTTTGGGTCGGGGCACCCAGCTCCTTCCATTTGACTGCATTCGACGGAGAGCGGCTCAAATCGTCGACGACCATGTGCCTTGTGGTCGCCTTGCTACGAAGTATCCACTGGCTACGAAGAGCACATCTCTTCTCGTCAAGCATCTCTATTAATTTTACCACATGTACCATAAATGTTCTAAGGAGTTGTTCGGACTAATTCCAGCCGCTGAGTTCTAACATCACGACAGAATCACAATTTCATCCTCACCATCTCGTTGGCTGACAATTCACCCTTGTGCGCTCTACGCGAAATTGTCTACCATGCACAACTAATCTGTGGAATTAGCTATCGACAGCAGTATTTCCGTACCGACACGATTTAAGCACCTTCAAGAACTGACAACAAGGCTGACCACGTACCTGCGACTCGTCTGGTGTTCCGGACCAACGGGTAAGCTACTAGCTCTCTTCCCATCTATTCTTAAAAAATCTAACATATTAATCAATAGCATATAAAGCACAAGGCATGTGGTACTGATAGTCACTTGCTAACTTTAATTGACAATTCCTCCCATCTTTTGAAAGGGAATTCACCAGTAGACCAGAGAGACATGTATTTAGTAGACAAAAGCATGGTCACCCTACAGCAATGATTCACAGAGCGCCCCACGGCTCCATTACGGCGTCCACTGACGATGTTGCCGTAGATCGGTATCGACGGCCTATTATCCCGATATGCGGCTATTTGCCTCCATTGCGCGCCCCACCGGCGACTCCATTGTTCCCCATCGCTTAAGGATTCATTGAGTTTTGTGAAAACGTCACTCCATTTTTTATTACCGCTCAAAGGCGCAGGCCCTTGTGGGTTACAAGTGTCGTGAAGTACTTTTTATTTGATTTTTTTTACCTTTAATTAAATTTGCAAAGCGATGTAACTAAAATAGCTTTAGTAACACATAAATTAACAAAAGCTAATTGCTTTCTTCACAATAGTTCTTGAGTGGTAATCTCGGACTAACGGTCGCAGTATAGGACAATCCCCTAGATGGAGCGCCCATGGCTCAGGGTCCTGCTCTGTGGCAGTCTGTGGGTGAGATCCATGTTCAGCAAAGGATTATGTATATGTGATGATGACGATGATGAAATGATTCAATTTTCTTTCAATTGGAACAAACCAAGATGAAGATTATTCTCAAATCTTTGCGATAAAAGGACTAATAAAAGGCCGGTTACGCGATCCAGCTGTGTACATTTTGTTTATATTAAAACATGTCGTTTCCTTTATTATATGGTATATCCTAGCTACCGTTTTGGTAATTCGACCAATATTATTTAAATTTATTAGTTTGTTTGCGTAACTTTGTTACTTAAGCCAAAGAGATCTAAGATTGTAACGCTTTCATTTAATTGGTTAAATCGTGCGTGATTTTGTGTGTTGAGTGAAATTGATAAATGATATTGGATTCATACTGTTTGATTTTATTATAAATATTAAAAATGTATAACAAAATTTCGATCTTCACGATTTTTTTTCCTACGCGATTTGATGGTTTGGACGGAGGTATGGTATGCCTCGTCACCAGTAATAAAGGTCTCTCGATCCCTAAACACAGACGACAGACAGCAGTATTAAACTGCTATCTTACCCCGGTATTCTGTGATTTATCATAAATTGTTCATTCTCGGATCTGGGTATGTTATAGGAAAGGGTAACGACAAGTGCCTGTGTGTTTGCACAAGTACTCACGGCACTATAAAATATTCTTTGTAGTTAATGTAGCCTGGCAATAACCACTACTGTACTAATATGCTTTTCTTGTAACGTTGAAACTGAAACGTCAAACATTCTGTTCCAAAATGAACGATCGACTAGAACGGGAGAAGCATCCCTTTTCATTTTTTTCTCTCGTAAAACTTTGGTAAGCTAACACGGGTTAACAAAGCTCGTACATTCATCAAACAATTTTATCCTGGACACGATGGGATGTTTAAATAGCTATGTGGTGAATTTATGGCTAGGTGCTGGGCATTACGACCCATTCTTCCAGTGACGGGTGGTCGTGTACGCGACCTAATTTATTGACCATCCCCGTACCTTATCGAAACGTTAAGTGGTTGGGCTACTTTTTCATACTTTTATCATACGTTTTTAAACGTGCTTTGAAAAATAAAATATATCGGATACAGCGATCTCTTATCTTAAATGGATACTTTGTTCGTCTGCCTTGTGAGCTTGTATGTACATGTAAAGAGAAGGAAAATATTTTTGAAGTATTATGTCCGAAATATGCACTAAAATTCCAACAAAATATTTATATGTTTGTCCACGCATTGCTCTTAAATTACAAATCTGAATGCAATAATACTTTTTGTAATATTCTTAATATAACATAACTAACGAAAAATTCATAAATATACGTTGAATAGTTTAAAACCGAGAGTTTTTATCAGTGTTTTATGCTCAGTTTTAATCAGTGAAATTTATTTTGAAGAGTACAGATAAATATGAATGGTAGAAATGAGAAATTAATAATGAGTTCTTATATACGCGATTACTGCACAAAGAATAAAACAGTTATTAGGGATTTTGTAAAGTATTAAACACCGGGAGGACTCAGGTGACGCCCTGATGTCATAGTTAACCCAGACCACGTTCAGCTTTTAATAATTTATTTTTGGTCCCGATATAAAATGGAAGAGCTGGTTTGGAATTTCATTATATTAATAACAAGATCTTAAGCCTGTGCACCATCTTGTCTACTGAGATAAGGATATTTTTTAATGTATCCAAATTTCAACTTAATAATATATTTTCCAACAGCCTCACAAATTATCCTTGTTTCTATGCGAGGATTTATCAACGAAACATCGGGATCAAAAGTTTAAAAAAAACTATCGCGATAAAATCCTTAATAAGTTGTTTTATTGAATGAGAAATATATTTGTTTAAATTAAATAAAAAACTAACTCCCTCTCACATTATTTAGAACAGTCTCAAAATGTACAAAGCCATGGTCAACTTTACCGGCGCAAGCGCAACGCCTTTGTCCGATTTATAGCAAAGATAAACGGAGTCAATAGCGCTTGCTCCGTCTTATCGGGGCCTAATAGCTCCCTGCATATACTGGAGCTTATTGCCTGACCCTCGGCTAGGCGGAGGAGGCGCCAGATCGACCGTGATGTCATTTCGACTATTCATTACGTCACAAATTTATAATAAGCGTTGATTGATTTGCAAAGTAAATTTATATACAAATCTTCTGGGCATAGGCCTCCTTTCTAAAGAGGGTGTTAGAGAATAGTCCGCCACGCGGCTTTTCTGTGCATAAGGACTTCACATGTTTCCGAAATGGTTTTATTTATTTCTTGGATATGCAGGCTTCCTTACGATATTTTAAAGCGAGCACGTGGCAATTCATCGCTTAAAATTACAAATGACAGTTGGTGGTACACCCCCGGTGCCGACACTAAAACCGTGGTTTAAGAGCATGCACTTAAACATTAGGCTACCAGGAGGCCTTAACACTTTGCACTCGGAACAATTTTTAATATGGCCTACAAACAAATCCCGACTAATTTTCACAAACATCTACTCTAAGACGTGGAGGCGAAAATACTGTGTAATAACAACGTTACACAAAAGTCTATACTTTTTTAATTACTTATAAATAATGCAGTGCAACAAAAAGGAAATTAATTCTGAGGAATTGATCGATATAATTTCTGCCATTGAGTTTAAACAACGTACACACGTCAGATTTCAATATTTTATTCTCAAAATCTTTTGGCAATCCACTGTGCGCTTTACGTGAAATTTTCTGCCACACACACAACTACTCTATGGAATCGGCTGTCGCCAGCGGTATTGCCGAAACAATATGACTTAGGGACCTTCAAGAGACGTGCCTACACCTTTCTTAAAGGCAGGCAGCGCATCTGCGACTCCTCTGGTGTTGCGGATGTTCATGGGCAGCGGTGATCAATTACATCAAGTAAGCTGGCTGGACCATTTGCCACAAATTCTATATAAAAAAACCTTTTGAACCAATATTGTCGCAAAGGGTGCAAAGGGTTAATACATATAATAAACTATTATTATATGTATTTTACTTTAAAAAAAACCTTAGTAAAATTAACCCTTTATTCTTTACGATTTCATGAAATACGAAGTCCAATAGATGTTATATCGTTATTTATATACCCGTATCTCAAACCTGTCACTTTTAGCGATAATGTCGGTTAGATATTGCGAACTAGGTTACTACATTATATTGATAGCTTCGTTAAAGGCTTTATGCTTATAGATATATTTATTTATTTATTCTTTATTTGCACAAATAATTGCGGATTTAAAGTCAAAGGCATTCTCCGCTTGCCTTTGGGTAGCTAGCTAGCAAAGAAGATATTGTGGGTGCAAGAAGATTATTTTAATTTTAAGAGTATATAAATGTAATAAATTATATATTAATAGAACTAATATTTACATTAATTAAAACATTAACTATATATTTTAGCAATAGAAAAATGTAAATATGTATTTGGTACTATATTTGATAATAGTTTGAAGCGTCAATAGCTTAATGGTTTTGGGTACGGTCGGCGAAATTTAAGGTCGTAGATTATAATCCGCCATTCGAAGGTAGTAGTGAGTATCAGTGGACCCAATTACGGGTAATTGTTGTTAAATTCTATCTCAGTCCACCGCGGTGACAACGAATGTATCTTGAATCTTACCATTAGCTAAACTTTATTATATTTACACCATATTCTATACCAGGCCGCGGTCCTCTCCCAGTCAAGCCGACCTATTTATATTATACTGTAGATATGACCTAGTATGTATGTATAAATATACAGTACAAAATCATTAAACAACAACCATTTTATTTGGCACCTATGCCATTTATAAATATTATTAAATTCTACAAATATTTACGTTAAATAGAGAAGAATTTCAAATTGTTAATTAGACGGAGTCTAAGGACACTGAATCGTTATTGCAACACTCATTGCAATAAAATTAAATTAAAAGAATTAACATTTTCTAATAAGCTCAATTTCTTCAAAAAAAAAAAAGAGTACAATAAGAGAGAGAGAGAGAGTACACCTTTCTTGAAGGCCATCTGTGATTCCTGTGGGGTTGCGAATATTCATGGGCAGGGGTGATCACTCACCATTGAGTTGAGCTGCTAGCTCGTTAGCTGGTTATTCCATAAAGAATTACATATATGATACAATAAAATACATATGTAAAAGACCAACCAGACAGGGCGAAAGGGAGAGAAACCTGTGTATTATACGAACAGTGTCGAAGAACACCGCCTTCTGCATTTGAGGTGATTCGAGTGGCTGGTTGGGATTAACCCGTCAGCAGACACGACTATCGGAATAATTTCGATCCGTACCTCGTGTCTTTGTGTCGTGTCGAATCCTGTTGTCTGTGTCGGCTCTTAGGAGGTTCTCGTCATTTGAGATTGTGATAACAACCAAAACTATCCTCGACTGTTCCCAGTCGATCAACACGATATCAGGCTTATTTGCAAGAATAGTCCTGTCCGTGATGATGGACGGGTCCTTGTAGAGCCTGGCGCGGTTATTTTTGAGCACGGCTTCCGGTGTGTATTTATAGTAAGACAATTTCCAATCCGACCCGCCACCTCCCGTGGCTCCACCGACCCTCAGGCCATACGGGCCGAAGAGCAGGAGGGCTCGTGTAGTCTGACTGCAATCTCCGACCCGCAAGACAATATTTCAGAGCGAGCTTCAGGTGGAGAATCCTGGCTACTAGGTTGTGCCTGTGCAGATAATCAGAGTTAGAAAGCGCCGAACAACCGGAGATAACTTGCCTGAGGGATTTACCATGGCGATGGCAAGCTCGACAGATGTCGTCGGTGCCGTCCTTCAGGATGTATCTCCGATATTTGTCGGTCTTAATACCCGGATCTAGTTTCGCACAGCAAAGCGTTGCCATTGAAGGGAAGCTGAGGATCTGTGTCTACAAACGGCTCGTGAAGAGCCTTGTGGAGCTCCTTCTCTTACCGTACGCCCTCCCGGTCGGAGGTACCTGTACACCTGGGTACTGCCATTGCTCGTTGGCTAAGGACAGAGGGGTAAGTCCTTTGTCACATGCTATAACGTCCGTATGAAAGACCTCATCCGATGTCGGCAGAAAGGAGTAACGGAGGCTGCACACTTCGCGGTTGTGCATGGTTACGGCGCTTAAAAGACCACGGCCTTCGCGCCACGACCACGACGTTCGAACCTATATTTCAGTTCTTCTAACAAACAACATATGTACCTCTATAATTTTTTCATTGTATACGAGTATAATATTTTTCCATTTTATTATTGATTTTATTCTGCGTTGCATTTATATATATTTATTATTATAAATTATAGTTTAATATATTTGTAATACATATTATATATAAATTTATTAGCCATATATATCTATATATATATATATATATATATATATATATATATATATATATATATATATGTATGTAATAAAGCCTTTATCTTAAAAAATTAAGTTAACACATTAATCTAAATAACTTTGTCGAGACATTATTTACAAAAGTACTCGTAGTAAATTCCAAACTTCATAAATATCACCGTATAAAGCTGGAGAAAATATGAAGGCAATAAATATTGTATTGCACGGTAGCCCGACTTCACTGAGTTCATTTCTGCAGCGTATGGAGTCTTCTGCTCTTTATTAGGTAGCACGCTGTGTTGAAGCGTTAGCGATTTAATCAGTAGTTTTAAAATAATGTTCATTAATTCTTTCATACCCAAAATAACAATATAAATTTTACGTATTTTTTCATTCAAAAAACAATTTTCGTTATTACAGTCTTTTGTTGTATTAATTGATAATTTGAGATTTGACATTACAGTTAATATGGTTTACATATTCGATTTTTTATAGGATTTTGTTTTGAACCGATATTTTTGGTCTGTTTATACTATAAGCATGGGTCGTATGTGACAGCACTTGTTATAAAAGAAGTCGTAATTGATGAGGTCGCGATTTCCGATTACGAAATGATTCCTCCAGGTTGTTGCTAGCAAGTGCGAATTAAATATAGTTTACATATCTTTGTGCTGGTTTTGGGAGGATTTTATAAATTTTTTTTTGGAGAAGGAATTTCTTGCTTTAAGGGGTGGCCTTAAAGCAAGAAATTCTATGTATAAATCCTGGTGTTCAACATACATATGTACACACACCTTATTTATATTACTCACGAGCATCTGACACTCGGTCAGGTGACCTCGCGAGCTGACGAAAAGAGGAACTAGAGAACAAGATTGCTTTGTATTATTGAATACTAGTTCTGTTTTAGATATTAACGATAATCTATTCTATCTACGGGGAAAAATCAGCTGGGTTATGGTTTTTGGCATGTTGCCAGCTCTTTGGCCAGTCTAGCAGGAAGGTTTAATATTAGGCAGAAATAGTGAAAACAATATCAAAGTAATGAGGAACTTTTATGGAACGTAAATGGAACACAACAATCTATATTAGCAAAAAATTATTAATAATACTTTCATTGTATAAACAATACATAATGATTAATTACCAAGAATCAGATGTAATGGTAGCAACTTTGTGGATTACATAAAGTTTTGCTGCTTTGCATAAAATGTATTGTTTAAAAAATGTGTTTATAGTAAGATTTTTTTACGTTAACTCAGTACGTAATGATTTAAAATATAAATATTTGATTTATAAAATATAGACTATTAATCAAATGCAAGACAAAGGTAAAAAATGTGGACTAATAAATTCCGCGATCCCACCTCACGCAGCAGCGACCTAACAGCGGGGGTCAGACGGAGCGTGGGCGAGTCTGAACGCTCCTAAAATGGTCGCACTTGTGCGCAACATGCAAACCCAGGTACAAAGCGGTAGTGAATAGTCTGTTTATATTTTGAGGACTTTGTAAATGTTTGCGTAGGTTCAAATACCGGCGAAGTATTTAGGATTACAAGACTTAGAAATAAGGTTAGATATTTAAATGTAACGGTCTGAGTATCTGTATGTAGTCTATATGCTAGTGTATATTTACTGAAGAAGAAGAAGAAGAATCTGTGCAGTTGAGAATCACGATAACGTTTTCAGGTTTTACGAGTAGCTCGTTTGCGACATATTTATTAAGTTGTGCAGAGGCGTTCACTTGTCGGCGACTTCCTTCAACCGAGTAATCACTTGTTTTGAGGTAACCAGTGAACACGTGTATCACTCTTATGATCAAAAAATAAGTCAAGGAGTAAATATATAGATATTAAATTAAATATATTTGGACCAATCAAAGTAAGTAGTTGAGTCAAAGTAGTGATTAATACATGATTTAGATTTATCAATTCAAATATTTCACATAATCAAATAGGCATAAAAAATAGGTTGGTAGTTATTTTATGATTAATTAAGTATATCAACAAATATTGAACTTCACGAAAGATGTATTTGCAATATTAAGTTTCAAATAGTAGCAATCCGTCGTATAATAAACAAATAGTAAAAAATATCACTTACCGCAGGTAGCGTCGCCACCAGTTCAACATGACTAAATTCTTCGCCATTCGCTTGTGTTGGAGTCTGCCACCAAGTTGCTGGATCTCCGTCGACAGCCAGCGCCGCAGGATGCCGCCTGGATGGGGAGCCATCGTGACCCTCGCATACATCACACACTACACCTCGCCTTTTAACATTTGCAAAAAATATTTTCAATCACATATTTTTAAAGCATATATAGAATAAGGCAATATTTAAAAAAAATTCTCAAAGTTCGTTAGGTAACTTTTATATTTATTATTTAATTTATTTTTTCTAGTAACCGTTGATATTCCCTACACAAGCTCAAGTTTTTTCGTCGATATTAGGGGAATAAATTTATTATTTAAAGATTTTAGTTAAGTTATAAGCTCCTTTTAAAAAAAGTAAAGAAGCCTATATATACGTATAAATCCCACTGCTGATCATAGAGTGTTAGAGTATCGTATACCACACAGCTCCATTTGCCGATTGGCGGCCTTTTTTAAATTATTTCTAAGGCATGCAATCTCTTCCTTCCCCACGATGTTTTCCTTCAGCGCCAAGTATGTGGTAAAACATTTAAAATTGCAGTTAACATTCAAAAACAACATAAAATTGAAATTCAATTACAGAAAAGATAATGCATACTTTCCCGGGGTGTCTCGGCAGAATTCCTCCGCACCGTTATCACCGCAAGTGGCATTCGCTGCTACAGCGGAGTAGGTCGCGACGTCTAGCGGAGCGGGGTGCAGCCCGCCCGCGTCGCTCGTCACCGTGATCTCGCTCAGTGTCGTACCGCTCAGGCGGTCGAGGACCGCGCGTCCTGTTTACAAAATTTCTATTAAAGTAAATCTGTACAAGTGACACTATAGTATAGAAAAGCTTTGTGACAATTTGAGTTGTTGCTATAATCATAGTTTGTAATAAATCATTGAAGTATGGAGTGCTGGTTAGAGTGCCTGGCTGCTGCGTCATGTGTCCTATATAATATTATTGTATCACAAATTATTGGTTTTTGCTGTCTGGGTGTGTTGTATGTTTTTGCCGTGTCTCTGACACTGCATCTGAACCTTCCTACGATCTTATTGCACATGCATTACATAGGATTAGGGAAGGGAACGACTAGTGAGTGCCTTTATGTTTGCGCAAATGTTTACGGCATTATAAAATACTTTGCATTTTTGATGTCATATGGCAATGACTAGAAGATATGTTTAACACTTTCGAGCCTATAAGAGATATTTCCAGCTGAAACATGAATTGTGTTCGAACCGGGAACCACGCCTTCACATAGTACCAGCGTGAAATAGCAGCATAATATTGCTGTGTTTCGTTTGGTAAGTGCAGGGATCCGGAGACATTTATTACTAGTGACGAGGCATTACCTCCTCTCTAAAATGGATGTTAAAGCCACCAGATGTCCACCACGCGGCTCCACTGCGTATTGGCGGACTTAACGCGTCTTTTTTTTGTTTAAACTTTCTAAACAAGTGCTTGACCACGATCCCACCTGATGTTAAGCGGAAATGCAGTCCTGGATGGTAAGGCGCACTAGCTCAGTAAATGCCTATTCACTCTACTCTTGAAAAGACACAATTCTTTGAAATATTTCCTTTTCGATATATTGATATTAAGTTCAATTAAATACAATGTCTGTCTACAAAGTGTAGTTAAGACTTTGTAGTGTTTTAACTGTATATTTGAACTCACTGTCGCGTGTGTTATTAAGACGTTCACACCTTTTACATACATACATAAACTTAAGTACATTCCCATGGCTCCGCGATAATTGAGGAAACTTGTAACTTGTAAGGCTATTCATTACATCGACGTTTTTGAATATCAATGGCTTTTATTTACAACTATTAATTATTACTGAAACGTCAATAACCTTTAGGGTTCGTTCTGGGAAATATAACGTAGCAATTGCGAATCTTTCATTAAACTATTGTAGTAAATCATCTGCTAGATAATTTAAACTTAGTTGTTAACAGTAATGTAAGTTACGTTAGGACTGATTTTTTTTAAATATTGCCATTATATGACGAGTAAGTAACTGAAATTAGTGTATAATCCAATTACTGAGTAAATCGCTTTATAAACGGTGTCATAGTGTTGGGTCTAGGACGTTTATTTTGATGCTAGAACCATTTTGTAGCAAGTGTCTAGTGCAACATGAATGGATCGG
This sequence comes from Teinopalpus imperialis, assembly GCA_029286865.1. Classification (NCBI taxonomy): domain Eukaryota; kingdom Metazoa; phylum Arthropoda; class Insecta; order Lepidoptera; family Papilionidae; genus Teinopalpus; species Teinopalpus imperialis. The sequence goes on from JAGSMU010000028.1 coordinate 2,199,891, forward strand.
GTCGGTTGACTCGATCCATATTTCTCATATAATACGAAACTCTGTCGTGTTTCGTTTGGAGGGATCATAGGACCCAATTAGAAGCAACGAGACATTCGATCATCGATCTTAGTCCATTTGAATCTCTGTTGAGGATGGTTGTGGACGTCATACCCTCCCGCCCCCTCCTCATCACTTGCCATTAGTCGAACTGTGTGCTCGTTTGTCACCTTTAATATTATTAAGAAACATATATGTATATTCTCTTTTAAATTCGTCGCACTTAGCAATAATAATGTATCGGCATGTTTCATCGCGTGTTTGAATTAACATATTTATCGTTAGCCTACTATCATTTAAACATTGAGTCGCCGCCATACCCAAAATCAATTCTATCCACACCTTAACATGTGACGACACGAAAGAGGCGAAGTTAGCGGTGATGTTTATGGGTGTAATAAATTGAAACGACTGTTAAAAGAAACGCATTCGGACTGGTGACAAAACAGCGACGAGCGAAAAGCACAAATAAATCATTATTACCTCATATAAAATGATCTTAAGATCGGGTTCGATGAAGCCTTAGAATTACCAAATCTAACAATCGTCTAACTTTATTGTATTCATGTACGGTTTTTTGTAGGCAGCGCATCTGCGTGTGCGCATGGGAAGTACTTGCGCGGCGGTAATCAGTTGCCGCAGGTGAGCTGCTTGCACGCTTCTCACCTATTCTTTAAAAAAGATAGAGTCACTATACGTCTAGTTTCTTGATGCAGCATGAATAGGTCGACTGGAGTGGAGATATATCACGCTCTTACACAATATAACCGTAATATAGCAATATAATACTTACTATTGTAGTTTGTTTGGTAAGTTAAGCGATTATCTACAGTACTGAGTATCAATAGCTTAATGGTTTAGGGTACCGGTCTGAAATACTTAAGGTTCGAATCCACCATTCGACTATCTTCGTGCTCCATCTCATAGCACAAGCATTGGCTTACTTGAAGTGCTTAACCGGAATGTCGCCAAGGTTAAAGCACTGCTAAAATTCATTTTAAAAAAAAAAGCTATTAGGCCACACTGCAGTTTCTAGCTGTGCCATGAATAGGTGCGTTCGATCGGGGAATGACCACTCCCTCACAGAATACACAACGACCAGCGACAGTACAATTACTGGTGACGACGTATTCCATCTCAGTCCTCAAGGGCGACAACGCATCTGCATTATGATTTCTTGCTAAGGATTAATTTGGGTGTCATGGATCGCAGGAATTACTTACCATCATGTGAACTGTGTGCTCGTTTGTCACAGTTACTTTAAAAAATGGAAACAATCCCAGTGACACTAATTAGAGTCACAGTCAATAATAACGCTAAATGGTGATCCCAATTTTGGTACAACAATTGCCATAGCCTTTAATTTTTTTTTAATAAATGATATTATCATTACTAACTTTCCCACAACTCCAACTTAACTTAAAGTGCTTGTTTCGCAACAATAGTCGAATAATGGATTCAAGTAAATCAAGTTTAACAGATCGTATCCTAAACCATTGGGCTATTGATGTTCCAGGTTATGACCGCAATAGAATTATTCCCAATCTGATGAAGCAATTATAAAAAATAATTTAAACATTTCTTCAGTTGTTAGAGTACTTGGCTGATGAGTTGCGTGTCGTGGGTTCGATTCTCAGCCGAGGAACTATATTTGTGCATCACAAATTATTGGAGTTCGGGTTTGGGTGTGTTGTCTGTATGTCCCGTGTCCCCAACACTTCACCTGTACCTTCCTTCGATCTTATTACACATCGTAATAGGGAAAGCAGACGACGAGTGCGTGCCTCTGTGTGTGCAAATGCTTACGGCGCTATAAAATTTTCTGCGCAGTTGATGTCACCTGGCAATAACCAGAAGATATCGCCGTGGTCGACATCGACCTGGATGTTATTAGCGTATAGACCTGAGTTCAATGTCTACATTTCGATGTCCAGCCACTACCAGTGCGTTCTATGTATGTACATCTGCAGAGTGTACGAGAGGCGTGGACGACAATATTCATAAATTATTAACGCATACAAATGGGCCGCTATCGACCTCTCGCAGCCATCTGGTAATACTCACACTGTGCCCCACGCTATATTATGACAGTTGTAACTGGATGTCGAATGGGAACTGGGAATTTCGGTGCGTCGAAAGTAAAATTCTTAGGACAGGTTGCATTTTGGCTACGAATGTCTCTTTTTCAGTGTGTTTTATAGTTCTCGAAGCACAGCCCAAAAATTGTGTTATGCGACTAAAATATTAAGATAACTTATATTGACCAAAAATTTATTAACAATTTAACAAAAAAAAGTATGACAAGGGAAAGTTAATTTAGCCAGATATTTTACATGGCAGAGCCACATCGCAGCCATTTAGTAGTTACAACATGACCGTGGACGGACTACACCCTTACATAATACCAGTGTGAAATATCAACGAAACGTTGTCGTTGTCAGTGGTGTGTGTAGTACATAACAAAACTAAGAGTCCACAACGCATGTGCATCGTTGTTCAGAATGGACGTACATGTTGAATTGAGCGGTCGTGTTACTTAAAAATTAAAAAAAAATTACCCAATCTTATTTTTCTTTGAAGGTTTTCAGTTGGCAAAAGCAATGTTACTGATATGGTAATTAGTAAAATTTCTTTTAAGAACAAAAATTATAAAAAATCAATTTAATTGTGTTATATATATATATATATATATATATATATATATATATATATATAAATAGTTACAATTAAATTGATTTTTTTATAATTTGATGAAGTTATTTAATATATATATATATATATATTAAATAACTTCATTGATGTTGTGCCCGTATTATTTTGTCGCGTGCCATTTGTTCACCATCGCCGGCGTCAGGATCAATTAGGCGTGAGTAAGCCACAAAGTTGGCAGTTCCAGGACTATAATGGACTAACACCTCCAGTTTTGACAGACTAGCTAAAGAATACCATAAACAAGACGCAAGTTTCTAATTATATTTGTCGATAATTAACTTGACTAGAGCTTATGAAATTATCAATAAATATTGTTGTTGAAAATTGTGTTCGAAAATTAACGTCCTAAAGTACCTAACCACTTTAGTTACTGAGTAGGAGTTGAAAAATAAAAAGCAAAGATACCTCCTGATAGGCAGTGGTGTCTTCTGCGAGGACATTAGAGCATATCCACATGGCTCCAAACGCCTATCAAACATTAAATTTATTCGAAATATTTGTTTAATGAAATTAAAGGTGATTAACAAGCACACAGTTTACCTGATAGTTAGTCATGACCGGAGTCCAGAAACATCCATCCGTCCTCAACAAAGTTACCTGTAATAGGGTCTCCCTATCCTTACACTTACCAAACGAAAAATATCAGCGTAAGTCTAATGTTTTAGGCTTTTATTCTGTGAGGGCGACGTCCATCACAGATCGAGCCGACCCATTCACGCTACAGCTAGAACCAAGCTGTAGCATCATTGTATCTCATTAAGTCGATGATCTTTGATATTTTTCACGATGTCAAGCATGTGCGAAAAAAGGGCTTAAATTTCTATGACAACGACAACTTTTCTGATTTTCAAGATTTTCACTGAGATTCCACCGGCCACAATATGACTAAACAAACTTTTTTTTATTGATGGTGACAAACGAGCACACCTGATACTTAGGGATTTCCTGTGGCCCATACCACCTAAATCCATCCTAGATAAGGAATTATAATGCTATCTAATCACCAATCGAATCATATCAGCATTAAGCTGCCGTTTATCGTTGATATTCGGTGAGTTCCTTCCCCAGTCAAACCTATCCATTCATGCTGTAGCTAATAACAAACTGCATCATGACTCTACCATTTTAAAATTGATAAATGTGCCACACGACTGTAAACATCCGTAACCAAATATCTCGCAAGTAAGCGGGCCGTTTATCTGCCTGAATAAAGACACACCACCGCTCGTAAATGAGGATCGCATGGAAACTTATTGCATATTGCATTACGCATATGCAACGTGCTTGTCAACATTCGCAATGTATGCCTACGGCCAGTTTTATTTAATGAATAGAAAAGCTTTCAAGTTTACTTCCTAGCTGATTAGGAAAGTAAATCGTACATTTTAAGAAAGGAATATTATGACGAAAGAGCATAAAAAGGTTTGCTTCCGTAACTTAGCATACGTATTTGGAGAGATTTTCTTGTAGTCCCTATGGGATATGGTCGCACTATAGCGACTTAAAGCTCTTTTAAACAAAAATATATATCCTAGAGAATTAAGCTAAGCATCGCAACTCAGATGTGAAGGCACGTATGGCCACACAAAAGGCCATGATTCATTTAGCACTTCATGCGAGATATCGCGTTACTTAGCAGACTGCCCACGCCAGCCACGATGCCCACTTATAATATGTGTAAAGTTTGACATATACTGTAGACAAAGAACGCTAAGAAAATAAATATCGTTATATAAAATAATGTCTATATAGTAATAAAACTTTAAACTTTAATTCGTCAAATCAAAATCATTTAATAATTCGACGCCATTTTACTTAGTTCTGATGAATGTATTTTTTTAATGTATTGAGGATAACATTGTTCAAACTTGGTAAGTGATGAACATGACACCAGCATTCATCCTTGACAGGAGGACTGAGTTGGAAAGTCAGATCACCAGTTATAAAGGCCCCCGGATCCCTACATTCACAAGTCGAAACACAGTATGCTGCTATTTTTGGTGGTATTCTGGTGAGGGCGTGGTTCCTTCCTGGTCGTGCCTACAATGATGTTGTAACTGGAAACAAATTTCAGCGTGGCCATTCTAAATTTTGGATTTTTGCTTTCACGTCTTCTAAAGAATATATTAATAAGTTTTGGAAACTATCTCGCTGATCGCTGCTTGGTGACAGTTTTCTAAGTGCAAATGTTCCACGACATCCAGTGACCTGCAAGGTAATCGACCATTGGCCGGCTCTGGCTGTGTGTGGTCCGAGCCTTGACCGCAAACTGTCTCCCGTCACGCGACGCTGGACCCGGCTCCCTGGTCCTTGACCTTTGCTCGGCTCGGGAACGTTCTATTGTTTTCGAGCCTCACTTCATTCTGGGGATTTTCAAATTCTTAATGCTTGTTTACGCGAGTTCGGATTAAATTTTTATACATAACTAAATTGGAGTAGTCGACACGAATTTCTTTCAGTGATGAATGTCGCATGCGTAACATATATACGCACGCGTAAAGTAAATTCAAAGATAAATTATCTGTCAAAAATATCTTCAAATGAGATATAAGTCTTCTCTAATTTTTTGTCCTTTTCCTGATTATCGCTTAATATGAATATATACGTATTTTTCATTAATTTTTTAGCGTAATTGTAAGTTCAAAAAGAAAAATTATCCATCAAAAATAACTCTCTTAGTGGGGAGACATCCCCATATTATTTGGTGGCGAGTCATTCTATTTTAGTCTTCAGAGGTAATCGATAAGGAATCATAATGCATCTGCATTATGATTCCTTATCGATGATGAATAAGGGTGTTGGACCCTAATCACCAAGTGACTCCTGTGACCGTTTCTCTCCCTTAATACAATTAAAATCCGCTATGTGGGCATCATGATAACGTCCCTTTTACATTAATTCTATTTTCAGCTTTTAGATCAAATGTCCCATAATCCATTTTAATGATGCCACTGTCTAATTATTTCTGGACGCTTTGCATCTTTCAACGATATGAGCTTAAAACGGCTACGGCTTACCCTTCCATTGTATCCTGAATTAGTCAGGATCCAATTAGTATGGGAGACGGGCAACACTTTATAATAAACCATATTTACGTGGTGGTAACTAAGATGAAAGGAAAATGTGAAAGATTTATAACACTTTAGTATGCAAGGTTTTTGATGGTAGTTGGTTGGTTTGTGTTCAACGGCCGTGTAGTGTAGTAGTTACAATAACTGAATGTTGTCTCAGGTCCTGTGTTGTAAGATCAACTTAGTGAATCTTATAACTATAGGTTTCCAAACCAGTGAGTATGGCAACATGGTGCGCTCGTGCGATGCCATACTATCTCGAGGCTGCTTAGGCACTCAGCAAAGGGCTACTGGTTCATTCCATAGGCGATCACGCGAATCCCAGTGCGCAGAGGAAGCCGGTTTTAGTTTATATAAATCGCACAAAACACTGTCTTCTTCCAGGAGGCAGGCTATAATTTGAAGATGTCCCCCAAATACCCAAAAGTAAGGCCATCGAACGAGGCAAGTAAACTTATACTTTAATTTATAAACTTTTATTGGTCTTTGTAGAGAAATGTATTTAAAGTCTTCTATATAATGTTTGAAACATTCACCATCACAGCCTATTCGTATTCCAATGCTGAACATAGCTTTCTCTCACAAGCATTTGTGAGCCCATCGACAAGGAAGTCCAGACGACCGAGGGTTTAGAAGAAAGAAACCACACGGCGGAGAGATACGGTATACCGAGGAGCACCTCCTTCTGCATTTGAGCTTGGATTACGAGGCTGGTTGGGACCCGTTCCCATACGCACATATAGGAATAATTGCGATCGGCATGCCACCACGCATGTCGGCCACCTCGTGTGCCGGGTCGAGATAATCAGTTAATTTATTAGTCTCGACTTTCACGAGATACCAGTCATATCAGTGACGACGTCCAAAGTTTATTATTATTAAACAACAGTGGTTGATCTAAGCTGTAACATATATAGTGAGTGGAAGTATTCGAAGACACAATTGCAGGCAGAGGCATCGAATTGTACAAACAATGGTCATTATAATCATAATAAAGCCGAACGGAGGCATCAGTAATAGTGTTGGACGCATATCGAGTAAATACATGGCAGACAGTTTTTTTTAATAAACACAGATTATAAATAGCTCATGAAGCACACGCTGCATTTTCCAATAGGGAACCGCGACTAATGGCCGGACACGGGTAAACAAAAGCTTTAAAACAGTAGACGAACACCTCAAACACTCGTATGGAGGAAGCGGTTTCCGCCAATGTAAACACAGCCACTTATTTTAAACTTGAGGAAGTGTTTACGTGCGGATACTTAGGGGGTTCAATGTTATGCCGAAGTACTTTGAGTCAGAAGCTATTTAATGATTTTTTTTAATAAACAATTATGTGCTTTATTAGTTGGTAATAAGGGTTACGTTTATTTTAGGTATGAAGTAGGAGTTTTTAAAATTCGATATGTTTAAATAACATGTCGATAGCAAATTGCTTTTTAGTTACAATAGTGTTGGGAGTAGAGAATTGTAAAATAGTTGGTTTTTTTACTGACGATCTTACTATGTAGTTCAACTTTTTTTTAAAACAAGAAAGCGTTACTAATATTCCCGGTTAACCACTCCAACTAAGCTTAAATGCTTGTGCTAAGAGATGGTTCACAATAATACTCGAATGGCGGATTCGAACCTGCGACCTTATGTTTCACAGACTAACCAAAACCAATAAATAATGATAAAATTTAAGCAGACACAGATAGTTCTGGTTTCTTTCACACAACGACTAAAGATAAGATCTGAGTAAGGCTTATATTTTTTTAATTCAGTCTTGACTTACTTCCGAACGTCTCAATAATTTGAAAGTTTGCGGTTATATAACGAAACAGTACAATGGTTCACGACTTTGCATCCTATTTAATTTTTTTTAAAACTCTTAAAGTTATTTATAATTTTATTGGTGACTAATGAGCAGACAGTTCACCCGATGGTAGTGCTGACAGGGCCCATGACATGTACGTCCAGCCTCGACAAAGGCCTGATGTCTGAGTTTGATTGCCTTTGTACACTCATGATATGAAACACAATACCTTTACGCTGTTATTACACTCTGGTATTTTGTGGGTCAGTTCCACCGATGAGTCCAGCTAACCCATACATGTTACAGAGACTGCAATGCAGATATCTGTAGCCTCTATCTATGTTGTGTATGTATAGTTAACTTATGAAGATAAAGAAATAAGATTTAATTTACATATTACTCGTAAATAACATCAAAACAAGCGTTAATAAATAAATCAAGTAATGAAACACGGCATATACATAATAAATGGTAGTTACCAAAATATCTTTTTATTACTAAATAAAATGACAACATATGGATAATCAAGACGCTTATGGCAACACATGTTAAAATTAATTAGTGCTAACGATGGCAATATATTATTTTTAAGTTTTTAAGGTATCGGAATTAAATGAAATGACGAAGGGTTTTTATTTATCTGACATTTAGGGCCAGATCTCTGCTTTATTGAATTAGTGATTGGTAAAAGGAAGAAATTCTATTTTTTTTCTTCAGATATCAACATCAAGTACGAAAAGTGCGTCCTGGTAAACGACTGACGAAGCTCCAACGATCAGTTCTAACTTTCAATAGCTTAATGGTTTAGGTCACGGCCTGCGAAACTTAAAGTCGTAAGTTCGAATCCACCATTCGGCTATTGTCTTGAACCATCTCCTAGCATTTTCAGCTTATTTGGAGTTGTTAACGGGCCTGTTAGTAACGTATATAGCATTGCCAGCATACTTATACTGACACCAAATCTCACGGACTTGTGTAGTGCATTTGTTTAAAGGTACAGTCTACAGAATTGTTTTCACTTTACACTTTTTTTAATAAAAATCGGGCACGAGTGACACTCATGTACATCCGCCGCTCCAGGGGTGATGTCAATATGTTGCCAGCCTTCAAGGAGAACGTAAGCAACATGATCACAACCACCCTGCCAGGCGTTGCGTGATTTCTATACGACCACAATTCGAAACAGTTGATGCGAAATTGAGGTACGCGAGCATAGCGAGTACGTTCCCTCGGCGGCTTGTTAATAGTGCAGTTTTAAGAGCTGATTTACTATGCGCTCGGCGGTGAAACAACACATTGTGAGGAAATATATACAATAATATTTTGATACCATGACTTCCGGCGATCCGCAGTTGAGTCATTTTGTGAACTATATTCTAACAACCTCTCTAGAGAAAAGGCTATTACATTATCTTAAACTATTAGTGGTGATTCATTTAGTAATGACATAATTATATAGAACTTTAAATTAAAAAAAAACAACACTATGCCTACAGTGTGGCACAAAAACTACTCAACCACAGTCGTAGTACTATCGTGTGGCGTATACCTAGTAATAAGAAAAACTACTCAACCACAGTCGTAGTACTATCGTGTGGCGTATACCTAGTAATAAGAAAAACTACTCAACCACAACTCTAGTCCTACCATGTGGCGCACGCCTAGTAATAAGAAAAACTACTCAACCACAACTCTAGTCCTACCATGTGGCGCACGCCTAGTAATAAAAAAAACTATTCAACCACAACTCTAGTCCTACCATGTGGCGCACGCCTAGTAATAAGAAAAACTACTCAACCACAACTCTAGTCCTACCGTGTGGCACAAAACTACTCAACCACAGCTCTAGTCCTACCGTGTGTCACATGCCTAGTAATAAGAAAAACTATTCAACCACAACTCTAGTCCTACCATGTGGCGCACGCCTAGTAATAAGAAAAACTACTCAACCACAACTCTAGTCCTACCGTGTGTCAAATGCCTAGTAATAAGAAAAACTATTCAACCACAACTCTAGTCCTACCATGTGGCGCACGCCTGGTAATAAGAAAAACTACTCAACCACAGCCGTAGTACTATCGTGTGGCGTATACCTAGTAATAAGAAAAACTACTCAACCACAACTCTAGTCCTACCATGTGGCGCACGCCTAGTAATAAGAAAAACTATTCAAACACAACTCTAGTCCTACCATGTGGCGCACGCCTAGTAATAAGAAAAACTACTCAACCACAACTCTAGTCCTACCGTGTGTCACATGCCTAGTAATAAGAAAAACTATTCAACCACAACTCTAGTCCTACCATGTGGCGCACGCCTAGTAATAAGAAAAACTACTCAACCACAACTCTAGTCCTACCGTGTGTCACATGCCTAGTAATAAGAAAAACTATTCAACCACAACTCTAGTCCTACCATGGCGCACGCCTGGTAATAAGAAAAACTACTCAACCACAACTCTAGTCCTGCCGTGTATCACATGCCTAGTAATAAGAAAAACTATTCAACCACAACTCTAGTCCTACCATGTGGCGCACGCCTAGTAATAAGAAAAACTACTCAACCACAACTCTAGTCCTGCCGTGTATCACATGCCTAGTAATAAGAAAAACTATTCAACCACAACTCTAGTCCTGCCATGTGGCGCACGCCTAGTAATAAAAAAGTTCTCAACTACAACTCTAGTCCTACCGTGTGTCACATGCCTAGTAATAAGAAAAACTATTCAACCACAGCTCTAGTCCTACCGTGTGGCACAAAACTACTCAACCACAACTCTAGTCCTACCGTGTGTCAAATGCCTAGTAATAAGAAAAACTACTCAACCACAGTCGTAGTACTATCGTGTGGCGTATACCTAGTAATAAGAAAAACTGCTCAACCACAGCTCTAGTCCTACCATGGCGCACGCCTAGTAATAAGAAAAACTATTCAACCACAACTCTAGTCCTACCGTGTGGCACAAAACTACTCAACCACAGCTCTAGTCCTACCGTGTGTCACATGCCTAGTAATAAGAAAAACTACTCAACCACAGCTCTAGTCCTGCCGTGCGGCACACGCCTAGTAATAAGAAAAACTGCTCAACCACAGCTCTAGTCCTACCGTGTGGCACAAAACTACTCAACCACAGTCGTAGTACTATCGTGTGGCGTATACCTAGTAATAAGAAAAACTATTCAACCACAACTCTAGTCCTACCGTGTGTCAAATGCCTAGTAATAAGAAAAACTGCTCAACCACAGCTCTAGTCCTACCGTGTGGCACAAAACTACTCAACCACAGCTCTAGTCCTACCATGGCGCACGCCTAGTAATAAGAAAAACTACTCAACCACAACTCTAGTCCTACCGTGTATCACATGCCTAGTAATAAGAAAAACTATTCAACCACAACTCTAGTCCTACCATGTGGCGCACGCCTAGTAATAAGAAAAACTACTCAACCACAACTCTAGTCCTGCCGTGCGGCACACGCCTAGTAATAAAAAAAAGTTCTCAACTACAACTCTAGTCCTACCGTGTGGCACACGTCTAGTAATAAAGAAAAACATACCTATTTATAACCTACAACCGGGTATCAAGCGACGACCAAAATGGAGTTTCTCGAATAAAAACAGAGCCATCCGTGGGAGCGAGCCATCCTCCGGTGAGCCCATTAGAATCATTAGGTGCACCCAAATACGGACTCGGGCCGTTTTTATGGCGTCCAGCGATCGCTAGTGAGGATCGATATTGGAAACGATTCGATCCAACGATTAAATCGGTTGTTGGTATTTTTTTTTAACGATGGTCGCGTAATAAATCCCTTTTTATTATTGATAACGTTTACATATTGCGTGCCCTGTGCGGGTGCTTTGTTGGCGGTAATTATCAAACAGGACTTAATTGTCATTTAACACACGCTATTTAAATTTTTAATGTTGTAAAATTAGTTATTTAATATAGAATAAGCTGCATTTACATTTTGAAAATAAATCTATAGATATGATAAAATCGTTAAAAGACTTTCTATCTGTTTGTTTTTTTTGGTGTATTGTAAAGTGATGTACTGAGATTAGCTCGGACTAATATTTATTTCTTTCATCATCACAGTGCTTGGTCCACTACTGGACCAAGGCCTCCCCAATAGATTGTCACATTCCTGAGCCCTGCACCCATCCGCTAATCCGCAGTGGAGCCACGCGGTGAACTATGCTCTAACACTGTCTCTAGGGCGTCGTATGACCAGCAGTGGAATTTGTATATATAGGCTGTTACTTTACTGTTTTTATAATTGCGTGAATGACCCATTTCTTCATTGAAATATCAGTCCTCGATGACTATCGCCTTTAAGATGCTTTCACGTGTCAAGTGAGATTTGAAATCTACCAGATAATTTGCTGTACTATACAGATGTCTAATAAAGCGCAGCTCAAAGAAGATATTTGAGCTTAGTCCAGAATGAGAAGTTTAAAACTAAATAAGGACGAAAAACGCGGTACTTACCAGGATTTTCGATACTTATAACAAATAGAATATATTCACATCTCATCTTTCTGCATCTTATAGCCATTAATTTATATATAAACGTGGATCACGGGTTCTTCAGCAATAAATGAATAGTTATATAATCTGTGATAAGTTAGCTGTATGTTATTCCGAAAATAAAATAATTACCTCATTATCTCAGTAATATTCAATGTCGGATTCAATGTGTGTAATCTTTGCGGATGTGGTCGTACAACATCAAAGCCCTTTTTGCTAATCTCAGTACGATAGCTATTAAAAACGTTTCCATTTTAAAATTGGGTAACGACCTCTCTGTTCTCCTGATGCTGAAGGACGACTACGACCCATCACTTCTATATCGATCCACAACAAAATTACAGAACGCACTCGCGTCTGTCTCCCAGCGATCTGACATGGAATGTCCCTTTACTTGTAATTCGATGAAATACCATTGTATTAAAATGCCAATTGTATTATAATAATATTAATCTCTAGATACTAAATATATGTATATAGTTTATGTTTACTTAAACGTATCGCGAGAGGTGTTTCCGAAGCGATACGACTTAGGGACATTCAATAAAAGAGGCTACACCTTTGTTAAAGGCCGGCAGCGCATCTGCGACTCCTCTGATGCGAAGTCCTTGGGCGGCGGTGATCACTTACCATGAGGTGCTGCTTGCTCCACATATTCTATAAAATGAAATACTTGATCTTAATCACGTTTCGACGTCACATCTTGATCACATTATTGTTAATATGTAAATAATCTATGTGTATATATATATATATATATATATATATATATAAATATATATATATATATAAATAAACTTTGAGAAAATCCACCGGCAAATTCATAAATTTGGATGGATATGATAATTTTGTTATGAAAATCTTCTTAGAGCTGCAACATCAACAGATGTGACGTCGAGATGCTACAGTTCTGCTGTGATATGTTTTCACGACTTAAATTCTTTTTAATAACTTATATTCTTCACAACTTTAATAACACAAACTCATCCCAACGTGCAATATTGAAATACACCAGCACGCACTAGCTAGTTAAATAAATAAATAAATAACAATACTTGGGCTTATATGACAAAACTAATGGGTTAAGAGTACGGTCTGCGTAACTTAAGATCGTGAGATCCAATCCGCCATCCGAGTATCCTGAACCATCTCCTTGTACAAACATTTGAGCTTAGTTGGCGTGATTAACGGTCATTAGTAATGTTAATATCAAAATAGCTGTTTTAAATTAGCCCTACCATTTGAAAACAGCGAACTACACTGTAGTTTGTTTGTTGCTGCAGAATGAATGAGTTAGCTCGACCGGGGTAGGACTACGCCCTCACAGAATATCGTCACTGTGTATCGTCTGGTGAGTAGTGTAGGGATCCGGAGACCTTCATTACTGGCGATTCAGTCCTCAAAGGTCAAGGCATTCTGCATTATGATGTCGTTGTCCGCAGGAATCACTTGCCATCAGATGAACTGTGTGCTCGTTTGTTATATTCTCAATGTAATAAAATAATTTAAAAAATATATATATCTAAGTATAAACCTATATCTAAAGCACAGTTAAGTAAACAGTTGTTTTATAACTTACCACTGATTACTCATCTTAGTCGTTAAAGGAAATCCAGTTTGAAATGGATATGTCAATCTGACACTCGCTGACATTTTTTTTTACTAAAGTTATAAGAAACTTACGTATTGTAGCGTGCCTTTCCTAAGAACGTATAGGGATCAACGCACCGTCCGTTATCCCGTCGAAGATCTAATTCCATACTAGTTGGGACAGCTTCCCGTATATCCCTTAAGGGAACTGCTTATAGGATTACGGCTTGGTATATAACTAAGATGACGCGAAGTTTGTATTAGTCTGTTAGTGTATCATTGCTTAAAGTTACTTGTATTTTATTTAATATTAATAACGTTTAAAAAAATATCATTATTCACCCGCTAACGAGCACAAAATTCACCTGATGGTAAATAATACCTGAAACCTAGATAAGGAATCATAATGCGGCTGCGTTGTCACCCTGTGGACTGAGATGGAATGCCTCATCACCAATGATAATGGTCTACGGATTCTTACACTCACCAAACCAAACACAGCACCCTTATTCCGATATTTCGACAGTTCGTGGTCCTGCCCAGGTCTTCAGCCAGAAACAATCTGTCAACACTATATATTTTTCATATAAAACTACAGTATCAACTTAATCGAAGCTAAAGTCTAATGAAAAAATCTAATTGTCTATATATCAAAAATGTTACAAGGTAAACAAAATACATTCTGTTTTTCTTTTACCTATCAAGACATTTTAAGATACGTTTATGACTTGAGGTACAACGTTTGAATACTAACTTAAATTAAGTTATCCATCAAATGGTAGAGTAACATACGACAAGGATAACTCGATTTATCTCCGACAACGCTCGCTTGAGGCGTAACAATAACCTCAATCAGCTCTGTGGGACCAAACGATGCCTTCATAAGGTGTGTAATACACTTTGTAAGTCGCTGGACACATTAACGGCACAACAAACTAAGTCTTGTTACACATTAGAAAATGTATACAATAAAAAACTTTGCTTCTGTGTATTAATTTTTGCTTAAAACAATTAATGGATGGGGTAGATATGAGAGGAGAGACACATTTTTTTTTGATGAAAGCTGAGGCAGGAGCGCATAAAGCCATAGCCAGTGGCTTTGTGTTCGCTTTTAATGTCATCGTACGCCAGCAAGTCCAGTTTGATCCCGGGGGGACCAACAAAAAGTTTAATTGAACTTTTTCATGCTATTTACATGAGCTTGGCAGGGAAGGATTTAACAGTGGTAGAACTACAATGTAGTTTGTTGTGTCCTAGCTGCAGACGTCGACGACTAGAGCGTCTGCTTGCCTAGTGCTGCACGTTTCGGGCCCCGGGGGTAGAAGTGGTGTATTACGTCTTTACGTCACATACAAAATCCTGAAGGGAATTGCGAAAAAATAAAATCACTTGTCCTCACGAACTAATGTTGGTTGTTACTGTCTCGAACTAACATTCCCTTAGTCGGGACACGGTAACAGCAGCTCACGAGGGAGTGGACGCCAGTCGGGGGGGGCGTACTATGTAAGTTGGGATGTGGTCCGTTATCGGCGCGGCCGTGCATACGCGCGAAACGGATGACGAAATCAGAGATAGACTCTAACTTAAGATTTTTCGCTTTAACACCGTTCCTAACGTAGCGACCAGCTCCCACGATACTCCTAACAGTCTGGTTCTGTTTGGTCTGCATGCGCTTTCGCTGCGTGGTGGACGTGATGGGGGTACCACGCCAGAGCGGCGTAAGTCAAACGCGAACGAATGTATGTTTTAAAGATTCCTATCTCAGTTTTGGTGGATAGTTTTGATGTCAGTACTGGGTACAGTATCGCATTAGCTGCCCTCGCAGTTCGAATTGAATGTTTTACCTGCGGTTCCATACACAGCGAGCTGTTAATACGACATCCAAAATATATTGCACTGGTTTTCCACTCGATCGCTTATCCGCGCAGCTCGAGCGGGAGGGAGCTGCAGAACGAATGGGTCAGCACGACTGGGGTACGAGCACTCCCTTACAGAACACCAGGGTAAAATAGCAGTACAATATTGTGTGTGTTTCGACTGGTGAGTGCAGGGATCCATAGATTATTATTATTATCATTTATTACTAATGACAAAGCTTTGCAGCTCAGCCCTCAAGGGTGACAACGCATCTGCATTATAATTCCTTGTCAAGGATGAATGTAGATGGCATGGTCTGCAGGGATCATTTACCATCAGGTGAACTGTGTGCTCGTTTGTTACTCACAATGTAATAAAAGAAAGAAAAATAATGTTCTTAAGGAAATCTGTCTAAGAAATAAACAACCCCCTTAACAGGAGGTTTATGCAGTAGAATAAGTCCAATTGCTGGGCATTAGCTTCTAGGTCAGGTCACTGCGGATTAGCGGACATCACGCACGTGGTAAATCAACATTTTATAATTTTCACATTATCGTCACCGGTGATCGAATATATATATAACCGTATATATATTAATATAGAATAAACCTAACGTTTATAGAAGCAAGTGTTTTATAAACGTTATTCTCGCCTCAAATTACTTATCACCGCTAAGTACATTAACCCGAGATTAATCGGTAACTTAAGATTAAAGGTTCGTCCTTAATAATCCGTTAGTCCGTCCAATTATGCCGAAGTGACGCTGAAAACGTCTAAAAAAAAGTCATCACGTTCTCCCGTACCGTGTGCCTATGACGGGTGTCGTAACAAATGGACGGTGGTGGTAGGCTGAGCGGAACGAATGGCACAAATTGACACAAAGCGATCACGGGCGCGCAATGTATTGTATTCGTCACACATTCACACCGCGTGGACCCCTCGGGCGCCGGCGCCGACGGTCTACAAGAGATAATGGGGGTCCGCCTATAAATCTAATGCGATCCTTGTTTTTTTTTGTTAAATACAATGTAATGAAGGGTCACCCCATTACATTTCAATTCTTTGTCATGCCACAAATAGTACAGCATATAACGTCTACATATATCCTCAAGAAAGATTTGAAGATATACATCCGTTGAGGTGTTGTTGACACGGGGTAGATCAGTGACTCAGCGCTCGCTTTCAATTCCCAGTACGCGAGCAAACCGGGTTCCATCCCCAGTGCCGGCACCTATGAAATTGTTATTTGCAATTTTAAGTGGTGATTTAGATTGTGCTCGACGGTGAAGGAAGGCAAAAAAAAGAAAGGCGTAAGAAAAAATGCCTGATTAAAAAAAAATAAGAATGCATTTCGAAGACCGCCAATCCGTGGTCACTTACGATAGCCACGTGGTAAGATGGGGGCCCTGTCACGTGCCGATATGTATTGGATTTTCTAGTCATTTTTAAAGCCCTGGGTTTTTTTAACAATTTAGGGACGGAACAACAGCAGAATCATAAATTTCCCATCAATGTGAAATCTTAACAAAAATGAGTTGCATATTCGTCCTAACATCCGGAAGTGAGTGATGAATGAATAAAAAAAAACATTAAATGTTTACATGGATATAGTTCAGGCTAATGAAATGAGTGAAAAATTGTTTTTTTTTTAATTTTCGAAGCCGTAGAATTGTGAACCGACCTAAGTCACGCGAACGATAGGGACATTGCACAATAGTGGGCACCATGTTACGTGCCGATATGCATCGGACTTTCTAGACGTTACTGCCCTAACTTTTTTTCATAACACTTTAGTGACGAGAACAATTGTAAAATCATAAATTTCCCAACTTTCAATGTGAAATCTTAACAAAAACTCATGTACGGCCACAGCAAAGCGGCGCCGACGTATTGTCTGGGAAATTCGTAGAAGCTATTAAATAGTGATTTAACGAATCCTCGGAGGCATTTGTCACGGAGATGGCGATGGCCGGTCGGTAGGGCCGCAAAGGCGCACTAGCTCGTAAATTTTTAACGAAGTGCCAGTTTAAAGGTTTTTTAATGACACGGCAAGAGATCTGCGATGAAAAGGTCAAAGGTGGTATAGACTAAATTTGCACCTTAATCAGATTGTTATGCGACGGCGATAGTCTTGAAACGTCGGGACTTAATTTAGCACTCGTGAAATCGAGACTTAGTTGAATATACCAATGAAACTTCTTTTTGAGAGAGAAAAACGCACACCTTTATTCCTCGTTTATAACTTGATTAGCTCGAAATGAAATATGGATAGCATTTGCTTCTTATTTAACTGGATTCTAACCAAGACATTACATATATTTTCTTCAATGATTTTTGTCTCGACCTTATTTCTAAATTATATTAAAGCATTCTAGACTTAATTATTTATTGATAACCATCAACAGAACCAGTAATAGAAATAACGTACAAAGCGAAAGAATAGTTTAGTTGGAAGCTTGGCTTAGACGTTAGCGGGAATGTTAATAGCAGCACTGCTAACATTCTTTCTAAATAAAACGAAGTCATTAAAACAGAGTACAAATTTCACTAAAACATACGAATAGATAGAGCCACATATAACAACATTAACACAGAGTACAAATTTCACTAAAATATACGAATAGATAGAGCCACATATAACAACATTACAAAGAGTACAAATTTCACTAAAACATACGAATAGATAGAGCCACATATAACAACATTACAAAGAGTACAAATTTCACTAAAACATACGAATAGATAGAGTCACATATAACAACATTAACACAGAGTACAAATTTCACTAAAACATACGAATAGATAGAGCCACATATAACAACATTACAAAGAGTACAAATTTCACTAAAACATACGAATAGATAGAGTCACATATAACAACATTACAAAGAGTACAAATTACACTAAAACATACGAATAGATAGAGTCACATATAACAACATTACAAAGAGTACAAATTACACTAAAACATACGAATAGATAGAGCCACATATAACAACTTTAACACAGAGTACAAATTTCACTAAAAATATAATGAATAGATAGGAGCCACATATAACAACATTACAAAGAGTACAAATTCACTAAAACATACGAATAGATGGAGCCACATATAACAACATTAACACAGAGTACAAATTTCACTAAAACATACGAATAGATGGGAGCCACATATAACAACATTACAAAGTACAAATTTCACTAAAATATACGAATAGATAGGAGTCACATATAACAACATTAACACAGAGTACAAATTTCATAAAACATACGAATAGATAGGAGTCACATATAACAACATTACAAAATTACAAATTTCACTAAAACATACGAGATAGATGGGAGCCACATGTAACAACATTAACACAGGTACAAATTTCACTAAAACATACAGATAGATAGAGGTCACATATAACAACATTACAAAGGTACAAATTTCACTAAAACATGCAGATAGATGGAGGCCACATATAACAACATTAACACAGGTACAAATTCACTAAAACATACGAATAGATGAGTCACATATAACAACATTACAAAGTACAAATTTCACTTTCAAAACATACAGATAGATGGAATACATATAACAACATTACAAAGGAATTACAAATTTCACTAAAACATACGAATAGATGGAGTCACATATAACATTACAAAGGGGTACAAATTTCACTAAAACATACGAATAGATGGGAGTCACATATAACAACATTACAAAGAGTGCAAATTTCACTAAAATATACGAATAGATGAGTCACATATAACAACATTAACACAGGTACAAATTTCACTAAAATATACGAATAGATGGGGTCACATATAACAACATTACAAAGGGGTACAAATTTCACTAAAACATACGAGATAGATAGAGCCACATATAACAACATTACAAAATTACAAAATTACACTAAAACATGCAGATAGATAGGAGTCACATATAACAACATTACAAAGGTGCAAATTTCACTAAAACATACGAGATAGATGGGAGTCACATATAACAACATTACAAAGGTACAAATTTCACTAAAACATACGAGATAGATGGGAGTCACATATAACAACATTAACACAGAGTACAATTTCACTAAAACATACAGATAGATGGGAGCCACATATAACAACATTACAAAATTACAAAATTACAAATTTCACTAAAACATACAGATAGATGGAGTCACATATAACAACATTAACACAGAGTACAAATTTCACTAAAATATGCAGATAGATGGGAGTCACATATAACAACATTACAAAGGTACAAATTTCACTAAAACATGCAGATAGATAGAATACATATAACAACATTACAAAGGTACAAATTACACTAAAACATACGAGATAGATGGGAGTCACATATAACAACATTACAAAGGAATTACAAATTTCACTAAAACATACGAGATAGATGGGAGTCACATATAACAACATTACAAAGGTACAAATTTCACTTTCAAAACATACGAATAGATGGAGCCACATATAGCAACATTACAAAGGTACAAATTACACTAAAACATGCAGATAGATGAGGCCACATATAACAACATTAACACAGAGTACAATTTCACTAAAAACATAATGAATAGATAGGAGCCACATATAACAACATTACAAAGGTACAAATTTCACTTTCAAAACATACAGATAGATGGAGTCACATATAACAACATTACAAAGGTACAAATTTCACTAAAACATACTGAATAGATGGGAGCCACATATAAGAACGTTAACACAGGTACAAATTTCACTAAAACATACGAATAGATGGGAGCCACATATAACAACATTAACACAGGTGCAAATTTCACTAAAACATACGAGATAGATGGGAGCCACATATAACAACATTACAAAGGTACAAATTTCACTAAAATATACAGATAGATGGAGTCACATATAACAACATTAACACAGAATTACAAATTTCACTAAAACATACAGAATAGATAGAGTCACATATAACAACATTAACACAGAGTACAAATTTCACTTTCAAAACATACAGATAGATAGAGTCACATATAACAACATTAACACAGGTACAAATTTCACTAAAATATACGAATAGATGGAGTCACATATAACAACATTAACACAGGTACAAATTTCACTAAAACATGCAGATAGATGGAGGCCACATATAACAACATTACAAAATTACAAATTTCACTTTAAAACATACGAGATAGATGGAGTCACATATAACAACATTACAAAGGAATTACAAATTTCACTAAAACATACGAATAGATGGAGTCACATATAACAACATTACAAAATTACAAATTTCACTAAAATATGCAGATAGATGAGGCCACATATAACAACATTAACACAGAGTACAAATTCCACTAAAACATACAGATAGATGGGGTCACATATAACAACATTACAAAGGAATTACAAATTTCACTAAAACATGCAGATAGATGGGAGCCACATATAACAACATTACAAAGGTACAAATTTCACTAAAACATGCAGATAGATGAGTCACATATAACAACATTACAAGGTACAAATTTCACTTTCAAAACATGCAGATAGATGAGGCCACATATAACAACATTAACACAGAGTACAAATTTCACTTTCAAAACATACGAATAGATGGAGGCCACATATAACAACATTAACACAGGTACAAATTTCACTAAAAACATAATGAATAGATAGAGCCACATATAACAACATTACAAAGGTACAAATTTCACTAAAATATACGAATAGATAGAGTCACATATATAACAACATTACAAAGGTACAAATTTCACTAAAACATACAGAATAGATAGAGTCCACATATAACAACATTAACACAGAATTACAAATTTCACTAAAACATACGAATAGATAGAGCCACATATAACAACATTACAAAATTACAAATTTCACTAAAACATACGAATAGATAGAGCCACATATAACAACATTAACACAGAGTACAAATTTCATAAAACATACGAATAGATAGAGTCACATATAACAACATTACAAGAGTACAAATTTCACTAAAACATACGAATAGATGGGAATACATATAACAACATTACAAAGGTACAAATTACACTAAAACATACGAGATAGATGGGGCCACATATAACAACATTACAAGGTACAAATTTCACTAAAACATACGAATAGATGGGAGCCACATATAACAACATTAACACAGGTACAAATTTCACTAAAACATACAGATAGATGGAGTCACATATAACAACATTACAAAGGTACAAATTCCACTAAAACATACGAGATAGATGGGAGCCACATATAACAACATTACAAAGGTACAAAATTTCCACTAAAACATACGAGATAGATGGAGTCACATATAACAACATTACAAAGGTACAAATTACACTAAAACATGCAGATAGATGGGGCCACATATAACAACAACATTAACACAGGTACAAATTTCACTAAAACATACAGATAGATGGAATACATATAACAACATTACAAAGAGTACAAATTTCCACTAAAACATACAGATAGATGGAGCCACATGTAACAACATTAACACAGAGTACAAATTTCACTAAAACATACTGAATAGATAGGAGTCACATATAACAACATTACAAAGGTGCAAATTTCACTAAAAGACATGCAGATAGATGGAGGCCACATATAACAACATTACAAAGGTACAAATTACACTAAAACATACAGATAGATGGAGCCACATATATAACAACATTACAAAGGTACAAGTTTCACTAAAACATACGAATAGATGGAGCCACATATAACAACATTAACACAGGTGCAAATTTCACTAAAACATACGAATAGATAGGAGTCACATATAACAACATTACAAAGGTACAAATTTCACTAAAACATACGAGATAGATGGGGCCACATATAAGAACGTTAACACAGGTACAAATTTCACTAAAACATGAATAGATAGAGCCATATAACAACATTAACACAGGTACAAATTTCATAAAACATGCAGATAGATGGGAATACATATAACAACATTAACACAGGTACAAATTTCACTTTCTAAAACATACAGATAGATGGGAGCCACATATATAACAACATTACAAAGAGTACAAATTTCACTAAAATATACGAATAGATGGAGTCACATATAACAACAACATTACAAGGTACAAATTTCACTTTAAAACATACGAATAGATGGGAGCCACATATATAACAACATTACAAAGGTACAAATTTCACTAAAATATACAGATAGATGAGGTCACATATAACAACATTACAAAGTACAAATTTCACTAAAACATACGAGATAGATGGAGTCACATATAACAACATTACAAAGGTACAAATTACACTAAAACATGCAGATAGATGGGAGTCACATATAACAACATTACAAAGAGTACAAATTTCACTAAAACATACAGATAGATAGAGGCCACATATAACAACATTAACACAGAGTACAAATTTCACTAAAACATACGAATAGATAGAGTCACATATATAACAACATTACAAAGAGTACAAATTTCACTTTAAAACATACAGATAGATAGAATACATATAACAACATTAACACAGAATTACAAATTTCACTAAAACATACGAATAGATGGAGTCACATATAACATTACAAAGGTACAAATTTCACTAAAACATACTGAATAGATAGAGTCACATATAACAACATTAACACAGAGTACAAATTTCACTAAAACATACGAATAGATAGAGCCACATATAACAACATTACAAAGGTACAAATTTCACTAAAATATACGAATAGATAGAGCCACACATATAACAACATTAACACAGGTACAAATTTCACTTTAAAACATACAGATAGATGGGAGTCACATATAACAACATTACAAAGAGTACAAATTTCATAAAACATACAGATAGATGGGAGCCACATATAACAACATTAACACAGGTACAAATTTCACTAAAACATACAGATAGATGGGAGCCACATATAACAACATTACAAGAGTACAAATTTCACTTTAAAACATACAGATAGATGGAGCCACATATAACAACATTAACACAGAATTACAAATTTCACTAAAACATACAGATAGATGGAGTCACATATAACAACATTACAAAGGTACAAATTTCACTAAAACATACTGAATAGATAGGAGCCACATATAAGAACGTTAACACAGAGTACAAATTTCACTAAAACATACGAATAGATAGAGCCACATATAACAACATTAACACAGGTACAAATTTCACTAAAACATACGAGATAGATGGGAATACATATAACAACAACATTAACACAGAGTACAAATTTCATAAAACATACGAATAGATAGAGTCACATATATAACAACATTAACACAGAATTACAAATTTCACTAAAACATACGAATAGATAGAGCCACATATAACAACATTACAAAGTACAAATTTCACTAAAATATACGAATAGATAGAGTCACATATAACAACATTACAAAGGTACAAATTTCACTAAAACATACGAGATAGATGGGAGCCACATATAACAACATTACAAAGGTACAAATTTCACTAAAATATACAGATAGATAGAGTCACATATAACAACATTACAAAGAGTACAAATTACACTAAAACATACAGATAGATGAGGTCACATATAACAACATTACAAAGGTACAAATTACACTAAAACATACGAATAGATAGAGGCCACATATAACAACAACATTACAAAGGTACAAATTTCACTAAAACATACGAATAGATAGAGCCACATATAACAACATTAACACAGAGTACAAATTTCACTAAAACATACGAATAGATAGAGCCATATAACAACATTACAAAGAGTACAAATTTCACTAAAAACATAATGAATAGATAGAGCCACACATATAACAACATTAACACAGAGTACAAATTTCACTAAAAACATAATGAATAGATAGAGTCACATATAACAACATTAACACAGAGTACAAATTCACTAAAACATACGAATAGATAGAGCCACATATAACAACATTACAAAGAGTACAAATTTCACTAAAACATACGAATAGATAGAGCCACATATAACAACATTAACACAGAGTACAAATTTCACTAAAACATACGAATAGATAGAGTCACATATAACAACATTACAAAGAGTACAAATTTCACTAAAACATACGAATAGATAGAGCCACATATAACAACATTAACACAGAGTACAAATTTCACTAAAACATACGAATAGATAGAGCCACATATAACAACATTACAAAGAGTACAAATTTCACTAAAACATACGAATAGATAGGAGCCACATATAACAACATTAACACAGAGTACAAATTTCACTAAAAACATAATGAATAGATAGAGTCACATATAACAACATTACAAAGAGTACAAATTTCACTAAAACATACGAATAGATAGAGCCACATATAAGAACGTTAACACAGAGTACAAATTTCACTAAAACATACGAATAGATAGAGCCACATATAACAACATTAACACAGAGTACAAATTTCACTAAAACATACGAATAGATAGAGCCACATATAACAACATTACAAAGAGTACAAATTACACTAAAACATACGAATAGATAGAGCCACATATAACAACATTAACAAAGAGTACAAATTTCACTAAAACATACGAATAGATAGAGCCACATATAACAACATTACAAAGAGTACAAATTTCACTAAAACATACGAATAGATAGAGCCACATATAACAACATTAACACAGAGTACAAATTTCACTAAAACATACGAATAGATAGAGTCACATATAACAACATTACAAAGAGTACAAATTTCACTAAAACATACGAATAGATAGAGCCACATATAAGAACGTTAACACAGAGTACAAATTTCACTAAAACATACGAATAGATAGAGCCACATATAACAACATTAACACAGAGTACAAATTTCACTAAAACATACGAATAGATAGAGCCACATATAACAACATTACAAAGAGTACAAATTTCACTAAAATATACGAATAGATAGAGTCACATATAACAACATTACAAAGGTACAAATTTCACTCAAAACATACGAATAGATAGAGCCACATATATAACAACATTAACACAGAGCACAAATTTCACTAAAACATACGAATAGATAGAGTCACATATAACAACATTACAAAGAGTACAAATTTCAATTAAAACATACGAATAGATAGAGCCACATATAACAACATTAACACAGAGTACAAATTTCACTAAAAACATAATGAATAGATAGAGTCACATATAACAACATTACAAAGAGTACAAATTTCACTCAAAACATACGAATAGATAGAGCCACATATAACAACATTACAAAGAGTACAAATTTCACTAAAACATACGAATAGATAGAGCCACATATAACAACATTAACACAGAGTACAAATTTCACTAAAACATACGAATAGATAGAGTCACATATAACAACATTACAAAGAGTACAAATTTCACTAAAACATACGAATAGATAGAGCCACATATAACAACATTACAAAGAGTACAAATTTCACTAAAACATACGAATAGATAGAGCCACATATAACAACATTAACACAGAGTACAAATTTCACTAAAACATACGAATAGATAGAGTCACATATAACAACATTACAAAGAGTACAAATTTCACTTTAAAACATGCAGATAGATGGGGTCACATATAACAACATTAACACAGAGTACAAATTTCACTAAAACATGCAGATAGATAGAGTCACATATAACAACATTACAAAGGTGCAAATTTCACTAAAACATACGAATAGATGGGAGCCACATATAACAACATTACAAAGGTACAAATTTCACTAAAACATGCAGATAGATGGGGTCACATATAACAACATTAACACAGGTACAAATTTCACTAAAACATACGAATAGATGGGAGCCACATATAACAACATTAACACAGGTACAAATTTCACTAAAACATGCAGATAGATGGAGTCACATATAACAACATTACAAAGGTACAAATTTCACTAAAACATACGAATAGATGGGAGCCACATATAACAACATTACAAAATTACAAATTTCACTAAAACATGCAGATAGATGGAGCCACATATAACAACATTAACACAGGTACAAATTTCACTAAAACATGCAGATAGATGGGGCCACATATAACAACATTACAAAGAGTACAAATTTCACTAAAACATACGAATAGATAGAGTCACATATAACAACATTAACACAGAGTACAAATTACACTAAAACATACGAGTACATAGAGTCACATATGACAACGAATTTTATCTAGTTTATTTTAAACATTCCGATATTTCGGGTCCTGTACAGCCCTCGTGGTCACGAAGTGGACTGGGGTGTTTGACGTCCTGATGTTGTAGTTAGTTATTGTAAATTTTAAATTATTTATTTTTTGGTCCGAAGTACACAGAGAGAGCTCTGGTTCTTAAAGTGCAGTAGTATGTATGTCTTATTATACATATATATATATATATATATATATATATATATATATATATATATATATATATATATATTTGTGTATATGTATGTATGTATATAAGTTAAATAACTTTTAATTTAACGCCTACCAACATTTTCTCCCACTTACCCAGGCAGCGAATGCCACTGAGCATTAAGCCCTTGTAAACCTTATATGGGACAAAAGATGAAATAAATAAATAGTCTATTTATTCTAATACTTAATTATGATAATGCAGTGGATGGAAGTGGATATCGTCGGCCACTTATCATCTGAGGAAATATATGCTCGTTTATCACACCCTAATTTCATTCAACACAACTATCTTTAAATAAAGATAGCAGTGGTATTATGGAGTAATTTTTAGCTACAGGTTCAAAAGCCGAAACATCTTCCTGCGGTGTGTCTACTCCATTTCGAAATGGCAGACTCATGCGATATTCACAGGCTTCCTAAAGTTCCTACTCATTGCCCATGGACGCGCTCGCATTCCAGGATTATATGAGCGACGGTTTTCTTCATCATCTTGACATTGGTTACTTGCCGATCTAAAATCTTAACCCAGTTAATGTGATGTGTTGCACACTTCACGAACAGGTCGATGAAGGTTATTATATTAGCAAAATATATGAATGTATATATTCTATCATAATTGGATCACACCAGTTTCAGGTAACGAATTCCATCTCAGTCCTAAAGAGTCTCAACGTATGTGTATTCCGATATTTTTGATGGAAGACGTGAATATCATAGGCCGCAGTCATTGCGTACTAACATTGGTAGATCTATGCTGCAGAGTTTTTTCGAGCTGCATAATGAATGAGTAAGCTAGACCGGAGTAGGATCACGCCCTCAAAGAATACCAAAATGAAATAGAACTATAATGCTGCCGCGTTTTATCTGATGTACGGATCCGGAGACATTTATTACTTTTTACTTGTGACGAGGCATTCCATCTCAGTCCTAAAGATGAAGATATTCCGATATTTTTGATGGAAGACGTGAATATCATAGGCCGCAGTCATTGCGTACTAACATTGGTAGAGCTATGCTGCAGAGTTTTTCGAGCTGCATAATGAATGAGTAAGCTAGACCGGAGTAGGATCACGCCCTCACAGAATACCAAAATGAAATAGAACTATAATGCTGCCGCGTTTTATCTGATGTACGGATCCGGAGACATTTATTACTTTTTACTTGTGACGAGGCATTCCATCTCAGTCCTAAAGATGAAGATATTCCGATATTTTTGATGGAAGACGTGAATATCATAGGCCGCAGTCATTGCGTACTAACATTGGTAGAGCTATGCTGCAGAGTTTTTCGAGCTGCATAATGAATGAGTAAGCTAGACCGGAGTAGGATCACGCCCTCACAGAATACCAAAATGAAATAGAACTATAATGCTGCCGCGTTTTATCTGATGTACGGATCCGGAGACATTTATTACTTTTTACTTGTGACGAGGCATTCCATCTCAGTCCTAAAGATGAAGATATTCCGATATTTTTGATGGAAGACGTGAATATCATAGGCCGCAGTCATTGCGTACTAACATTGGTAGAGCTATGCTGCAGAGTTTTTCGAGCTGCATAATGAATGAGTAAGCTAGACCGGAGTAGGATCACGCCCTCACAGAATACCAAAATGAAATAGAACTATAATGCTGCCGCGTTTTATATATATATATATATATATATATATATATATATATATATATATATTTGTGTATATGTATGTATGTATATAAGTTAAATAACTTTTTAATTTAACGCCTACCAACATTTTCTCCCACTCACCCAGGCAGCGAATGCCACTGAGCATTAAGCCCTTGTAAACCTTATATGGGACAAAAAGATGAAATAAATAAATAAAAATGTCATCGTTATCTTGGTAGTGATGTGTTCCGTTTGAAGCAATAATTGATGTCGATGGAAAACCATCGTATTCCTTCCAATTAATTTTAATGTTGAGTTTGATTAAGTTCTATTTTGATTTTATGCTATTTGATATTGAAAATTTAATTCTGTTTTGTCTTGATACTTCTTAATTATTTTTATATAACGTTCAACAATTGCTATGTTCATTTTAAATTGGTACATGTATCAGATTTGATTTTATAGATTTGTTGATTCCGATATTATTTTCATATGTGTATGGTAGATGTCCAAAATTTTAATAATTAAATAGTCTATTTATTCTAATACTTAATTATGATAATGCAGTGGATGTAAGTGGATATCGTCGGCCACTTATCATCTGAGGAAATATATGCTCGTTTATCACACCCTAATTTCATTCAACATAACTATCTTTAAATAAAGATAGCAGTGGTATTATGGAGTAATTTTTAGCTACAGGTTCAAAAGCCCAAACATCTTCCTGCGGTGTGTCTACTCCATTTCGAAATGGCAGACTCATGCGATATTCACAGGCTTCCTAAAGTTCCTACCCATTGCCCATGGACGCGCTCGCATTCCAGGATTATATGAGCGACGGTTTTCTTCATCATCTTGACATTGGTTACTTGCCGATCTAAAATCGTAACCCAGTTAATGTGATGTGTTACAAACTTCACGAACAGGTCGATGAAGGTTATTATATTAGCTAAATATATGAATGTATATATTCTATCATAATTGGATCACACCAGTTTCAGGTAACGAATTCCATCTCAGTCCTAAAGATGAAGATATTCCGATATTTTTGATGGAAGACGTGAATATCATAGGCCGCAGTCATTGCGTACTAACATTGGTAGATCTATGCTGCAGAGTTTTTTCGAGCTGCATAATGAATGAGTAAGCTAGACCGGAGTAGGATCACGCCCTCACAGAATACCAAAATGAAATAGAACTATAATGCTGCCGCGTTTTATCTGATGTACGGATCCGGAGACATTTATTACTTTTTACTTGTGACGAGGCATTCCATCTCAGTCCTCAATGGTGACTACGTTACATTATGATTCCTTGTCAAGTATGAATGTAGATGTCATGGGCCACAGGAATCACTTGCCTTCAGGTGAACTTTGATGTAATAAAAAAAAAGTGTGCGGCGTGGTTTTTTTAATATAATGTCGCTTCTAACATTATATTAAAAAAACCTTTGATCATGACTTTTGTAAGTTTGAATTAAATCGAGAGGGATCTTCGATGTGTATAAAGATACCAAATAACGTGTCGTGATTAGATTAAGAAGTCGAAAGAGCAACAATACACAAATCATTTGATATAACGAACTCGCCAATGCCCAGCCCTTATTGTGAACAAGCTCGAGAAATGTTTTTCGGACTTGTTCGAGACATTATAGAGTTTTCTCATGTAAATTTACTACTTTATTACATTTGGTGTCAGAGGTTACAATTTTTATTGTGTAGAAATATCTTTAAAATTGTATATACAGAGATAACTCGGTTCATATTTGATACTCGGTGTTGTAAACAAGACAAAAGTAAAAAGTAAGTAAATTAAAAGCATATACATAAACCGTTGGGCGTAGAGGGCCTTTAGAGAGCCTATCAGAGCCAATACGACACGCGGCTCTACAACGGTTTGGCGGGATTCAGAGCTCTTAGAAATTTCGTCTTTTTTTAAAATCTTTCTTAGACACTCAGGTTTCCTATCCGTTTTTCTTCAACTTCTGTGCTGGTGCATATGTAGATAAAACGCCAGCACATTTGCCACTCTTCTTTAAAAAGCTATCACAATATATTTTTTAGTAATTTTTAATGTTTTAGTTCAATTTTAATAAGTGAACTAAAACATAATTAATGTGACAGTCACCATGTATAAATCAGAAACGTTTGAATCGAATGCCGCCTACCTTTATATCACAGCTAATCGGTTAATAATTATCGACGTTCCAGCAACTCTATGATGTTCTTTTCATAATTCTGATAACCTATACTTAACACTAATAATTAGAAAACAATTTATTGCCACGTAAAAAAAGGAAAAAAATATCTTTACATAAACAATATAGTCTGCGGAAGGTCTATATTCAGCAGTGGACTAGTGATGGGCTGACATAATGTTGATGATAAAATAATATGGTGATGTAATATAAAGGTAGTCGACACTCAGCTGTTGCTGATACGGGATAGCAATGTCATGTAGCGCTGGTGTTCACCCACTATCATCTTCCTTAGATGGTACGCTGGAATCGCGATAGATGCAAACTTTTTATTAATCACCATCTAATAATTAAATTTTCAAACTAAAATTGTACAAAATATATTAAAAAAAAACTTTATTATGTATTAATCAGGTATTAAAAAAAGAATAATAGCAATCTTATTAACATCACTAATATTCCGGTTAACCTCTCCAACTAAGCCGAAAACGCTTGTGCTAGCAGATGGCTCAAGACAATAGTCGAATGGCGGATTCGAACCTACGACCATTTCGCAGACCTCACCCCATTAGGCTATTGATTCTTCGTATAATAGAAGAGACATAAATATTGTTATTACTATATTATAATAATGATAAATATATAAAAGGTGACTTTCAAGCAAAGATTCTAAGGAATTAATAAAGAACAAAAATTTCAACACGTGAAGTTCGCCATTCCGCAGTGGAGTCGCGTGACGAACTATGCTCCAAAACCCTCTCTAGGAAGAGACTCATGCCCAGCAGTGGGATTTATGTACTCGTGTATATAAAAACAAAAGAAAGTTTACATTTTTTCAACTTTTCATAGTTGTCGATTAATAAAATTACTTATTCTCCTAGCCATCGCTTCGTTGCAATATACATAATTATAATAATTATAGTTTTGGACCAATGACAATCTCGGACTGGCAATCGCAGTGTAAGAGGACCCCCCGCTAGATGCACTACGCAAATTTGCGGGAAGTCGATGGATGCAGGTGGCTCAGGATCCTTCTTTGTGGCAATCTGTGAGGGAGGCCTATGTCCAGCAGTGGACTGTGGGCAGGCTGTGATAATGACGATGAATTAACATAAGATCATTAGCTCAAACCGTATTAGCTGATTAATTAGAATATCTAAATAAAGCTTAAAATTTCCCAATTAGTCCAATTAAATGTACGGGCTCAGGGAAATCCATAGAAGTCTCGACCGCGGCGTGCGGTGCCTAATATGGCGGCAGTAACGAGCATGCGTACGCTCCGAAGTCGGCGTCACAATCGGCGCCGTCTTCTTGTCTTTACGATTTTGTCGGCGAGTCGAGATCGTTTCACAACACCAAAGCTGTGAGCATTTTCGATAACCTTTTTTCTAACACACAGATAAATAAACACTCACGCACACACAAAAATGAACACGAGTGTAATTATATGATGAGACTATTTTGATTCATGTCCTCACCGTCCAACGAAATGTTCTTTAAATTGATGTTTAAATTAGTAAAATGTATTTTTTTTAAAAGAATACCCGCAATGCTTTTAACATTACTAATATTCCGGTTAACCTCTAAACTCCAACTACGCTGAAAATGCTTGTGCTAGGAGATGGTTCACGACAATAGACGAATGGTGGATTCGAACCTTAAGTTTCGCAGACTGTCCCCTAAATCATTAGGGTATTGAAATTATTAATTATAATTTATTAACATTACGTTTTAAACTTTAAATCTTTGCTCTTGAAATAGAATGCTGTGGATTTGGTTACAATGAAATAAATAATGAGCGTTATACCGAATGCCGGGCAATTGTAGAAATTATCCCCACCATTAGGAAAAGATTTATTGATGTACTCCTGGCAGATGACATCAACTGCGCAGAATACTTTATAGTGTGGTAAGCATTCGAGCAAACAGTCGGAAGACAAGGAACAAAGACAGTACACCCACAACCGAAAACAACTATTTGTATGTACAAATATTATTCCTAGGACCTGAGTAATCAGGCACTTTAACTACTATCCCACGCGGTGATCAGAAAGGATATCGATAAACGTTCGTTTGTCCTTATTTCGTAAAAATTACTACATAACCACCAGTGGAAACCGATGAGGGGAGAAAGGTTCTTGAATGGCAGACTCGGACTGACTGTCGCAGAACGACCTATGTGAAATACGAAGACGTATTAGCCCAAAATCACTCATTGAGCTATGGATACGGCTAAAGCCCAGGGTACGTAACCTAGACATTTGAAGTAGAACGAGGGTGACCGACATAGCTGAAAAGGTCACCAAACTAAAGTGGCAGGGGGCTGCGCATTCTTTTTTAGAATAGGTGGCAAACGAGCAAGCAGCTCTACCCATGGTATTTGAACCACCACCCATGAACATCCGTAACACCACAGGAGTCGCAAATGCGTTTCCGGCCTTACGGAAGGTGTAGGCTCTTTTCTTTAAGGTCCCTAAGTCGTATCGGTTTTGAAACACCGCTGGCGACAGATGATTCCTCAGAGTAGTTGTGCGTGGCAGGAAATTTCGCGTAACAGTCGTGGATTCCCAACCAACGAGATATTTAAGAAGAAATTTTGAATTCTGTCGTGATGTACGATGTTTAAACTCAGCGGCTGGAATTAATCCGAACAAACCCTGAGAACACTCCCCATGGTAAATTTAGTTAAAAATGCAAAGAGATGTAACATCTCTTCGCAACGTCAGTGAATCAAGCCGATCCGAAAGTACTTGGTCATCAACGATTCGAGCTGCTCTCCGTTGAATGCGGTGAAACGGAAGACGCTGTTACCGGGTACCCCGGGCCAGAGATTAGAACAATTATTCCATCTGAGGCTGAATTTGCGTTTTAATCGAGTCCAACATAACACGGTTGTTCTTACCAGGCTAGGTACCCAGAGGACTTTCTGCAAGTAAAACCGATAGTTATTAACATATTGCATGTTTCAAATAATTATGTTAATTCCGTCTTAAGAACATCCAAGTAAATGCATATTTTACTTAATTATCTATAAATTAATTGCCCTAAGGTATTTCCTTATATAATAGACATCGCAAGACATAGATTCCAGTGGAAATTTCTCGTAAAGGTTTGCCAATTAAAAGATGGATGAGCCAAGATAGATCTCCTTATTCGACCAATTGCGGTAGTTGCGGCTTTTAAAGCGAATTTTCATTTCCTAATATTGATAGAACATTTAATATGTCTATTGACCTGTAATTATAATTATATTAGTACAATATATTTATAATAACAAATATAAGTCGAATGCAGATAGTGATCGTATCGTCTTCCGGTTTCATTCCCTTATTTTTATATATACTATGCCCTATATTTGATAGTTATGGAAATAACTGTATGAAAGTCGATAAAAATAGGGAAGAGTTAAACAAACTGTGATTTGTTCTTGCAGTATCTATTTATTTATAATAAAATGAGAGTCAATCTAAAAACTTGTGTAGCGACAAGAGAACTGATGCATTGCATAGCGAAGTCGCATAATTTAATGATTAATTGAGCCAGATGATCCATTTGTGTGAATATCTTAATTGGAAAGGTCTTGATAACTTCACGTAAGCAGCGTGTATCAACAGTATCTGTCTTTTCTAAAACCTACTCAGCGGTTTCAGTTTAGTACAGTCTCACATAAGGAGGCTACGACCCTAAAAACCGGAACCTCACTAAGTGTCCCCGTCACGACTTCTAGCTGGGACAGCTGCCATCCAATGCGGTTGGCTAAGATTATATTAAACTTGTATGTAGAACTACTATTATTAACTACTATTTTAGAACAACCATTTAGAATCACACACAGATTCGATCACTCGTCACTTTAAGTAAAATCCAAGGTTAATATTGTTATGTCTAGTATATTATAACACTCGTATATGTATTTTATAATTACGCATATATTGTTTATTCTATAATTAATATAATAAATAAAAAATCAATTTTTCTAAGTATAAAACTTATTTCTATTCATCTCTGCATTACCCTAAGATTGATTGGTAGAGAATGCCTGAGGCATTAAGTCCGCCGTTATACATATTGTATATTAAGCTTAAATAAATAAAGATTAATATATTGGTATATATAACTTAACTTCGTGTTCATTACAATAGACACATATCACATCCTTTATTAATGAGAAAATCATTTAAAATAAGCAATTATCATGAAATTAAATCTCGAACGTAGCTTCCCTTGTGAACACATAGACGTCAAGTCGTTAGGTATGGTTTTTATAGCCAAAGGGCCGAGGACAGACGTCCCGCCCTTAATGGCTCCCCACAGCCGACACCATTCATCTCACACAATCATAAAAATATAATAAAAATCCCCCTAACACACCATTCAACCAGTTGATTGAAGAAAAACAAACAAAACACTTCATTGAAATCAAGCAAATGGTTTAGTATTTTTACAGGATACGTAACGGATACGATACGACAAGTGGCTTTCGTAAGGGAGTTCTCATGCCAAGTTAAATAAATTAGTAATGTCTCCTCAAAAGAATAAAAACCATAAACAAAAATCCTAATTGTAACTTTACGACAATGAATGAAAGATAATTGTATCACACCAGAATTCAGACTTTCCAATGCAAGAAAAATTCTTCACGAACACAGTTTAATATTTTTATTGCTTTTTTGTATTTGCTAAGAAAAATTGTTTCGGCCTGTTAAGAAAAATATTCCTAATAGTGAAGTGATCAGTAAAAAACATGTCATTCGATAGTTTGTGGTCATCAGTAATCAAAACCGTAGGTCTTTAGCTCAACCAGTATGCATAAATAATCAAGAGGATAATGCGTTGTATACTTAAGAACTGAGAGGAAATGCTGCTCCGAACCTCTTCACTCAACGTTCGAAACACAGTGCATTTTACTGCTATTTTACGATGGCACTCAGTGAAAGCGTTCTCCTTCTTCCAATAGATGGAGTGCCGATCTATGCAAGTTTATATCTAATCTGACTCCACGGAGTACAGTTCTAAACCTTCGACCTGCATCCATCGACTTCCCACAGACCTGCATATCGGGGATCGGTCTTAGTATTTTAAACCTACATAATTTCGTGTCGTAGGTAATAAATAGCTCATTCATAGCCTTTTATTCCGTTAAGTAGTTCCTGTACATAATGAACATTATTGTTGAAGTATTCTACAATCGTAGATTTAACGCGTTTGATACTTTTTGTTTTAATTATACTGTTATTACATATGTAATAGGACTATGAATAGCATAAGTTATTACGTGAATATAAATTGAAAAATTAAATATTTTACGTGAGTATCTATTTAATACTGTGTCAGATATACACTGCAAATTGTTTCTAGCTGTACCATGAATAGAATATAATGCTGGTGAGCCTCGTGTGATGAGTGAAGGGACTTGGAGAACCATTTACTGGTACCATTCTAACTCACTCCTCAATGTTGAAAAGCATATGCATCTTGTATACTTATGTGTCCGTTTGTTACCATTGGTTTGATGAAAAAATTAGATTATTAATTTCGTGACTGATTGGGAATTAAGGTTTGAGAGCTCCATTTCTTGTTATTTTCTTTCTTTACGAGCATGCAACTCACCTGATGGTAAGTGATTAGCGCCGCCCATAGACACCAGAGGATGCGCTGCCGTCCTTTTATAAAGACGGAAGCTCTTTTCTTGAACGTCCCTAAGTCGTATCAGTTCGGAAATACCGCTGTCGACAGCTGATTCCAGAGAGTAGTTGTGTGAGTGGCAGAAAATTTCGCGTAAAGCGCACAGCGGTGGATTGTGAACCATCGAGGTGATGAGCATCAAATTCTGTCGTGATGTACGACGTTCTAACTCAGCGGCTGGGGCTAAGTATACTATACAATACAATATAGACTAAATCGTTGTGAAACGCTGATTTTTATTGTACTCGGTATGTTTTATCATACTTAGGGTGACAAACGAGCACACAGTTCACCTGCTAGTAAGTGATTCCTCTCCATGATACCTACATTCATCCATGATAAGAAATCATAATACAGATGCGTGGACCCTAGGATCAAGAACGACACCAAACCAAACACAGCAAGCATTACGTTGCTATTACGCGGGTTCTTCCCTGGTTGAACCGTGTACTTGTTGCGGCTACAAACAAACAGCGGCGTGGCACGTTGAAAATAAGCGATCTTTTAACGTCAGGCCACATGTTAATGGCTTATAGTGGGACGTGATTATTTCTTTAATATTTAAGACATGGACGGTAGCAACGCTAACCAAATAACCAGTTTCCAGGCGCGCGATCGAAACCACGACATGATAATATCAATTTGGTGGATGTAGTTATTGGAAATTATAATATCGTTTTTTTTCTATTATCAAAGGATGCGACAGACGAACACACAGTCCGCCTGATGATGAGTCCTGCCGATGATACCCACATTCAACCTCGATAAGCATCATGCTTCGCGTTGTCAGCCTTCAGGACTCAGATGCCAATAGCTAGTTACCAGTATCCTTAATGATCCTTACCCAGCTGACTAATTTATGATACAGATAGAGGCAAACGTGGCGTAGTTTTCAACTGTTTATATTCTTTAATTTGCTATTTCACTACGATTCCTCAGTACTTTCTTTCAATACTGTTGCATTAAAAAATATTTTTAAGATCACAAAGCTAATGCGTAATCTACACGTAGGCTGTAAAAGGGCATAAAATTCCAGATGCCAATCAAGTGATTCCCAAATAACAAGGATGTTCCTTTTTATGGAGTTACGATGCAAAACAAACATATAATGCTTCCATATACATTAATTTTGACATTTGCAAAAAAAACTAGAGCAACAACCTACATATAAATCTTGTCCTAAAATATGTTGGTCGTCCCTCCACGGCTGATTGGTCGACTTCAAATTTATTAGATTTATTTTTTAATTTTTGAGACATGATGCAGGTTTATCTTCACCGTCAAGCACGTGGTGAATTAGCTCCATCAATTTCTTTTACGCCGGCACCGGTCATCCGACTCTTTTGCTCGCGTATCATGAAATAAAAATGTGCGAAGCACTTAGCTACCACGGCTAGCTATACACATCTATTTATATTACCATGAAATGTATATGGTTTATCCTCTGCAGACTAATGTGGAATTCCTCGTTACGACTAATTGAGTCTCCGCTGGCTTAAACTCGCCATACGCATTACAGCAGCTGTGCCCTACTTCCTATGCTATGACTGAATCATTAAAAAAAACTCGACGATAACTTTAGTACACCCTGTATACAAGCTCCGACAGTGAAAGCTTGATCATTTTATAATCGACGTGTTAAAGTTATATATAATTCATAGATTATTACAATATTAATTTTCGAACTATAAAAACATTTATAATCTTAACTGAGAACGAAATTATTTAACTAAACTGTTAATTAACACTAACTTTTGTTTTTGTTTTGGTTTTATTTTTTAAAATACTAGCAGTACTTATTACGTTACGACCATTCCATTTCAACAATCCATGTAAGGTTATAATGCTTGTGCTAGATGGTTCACGACAATAGTGGAATGGCGGATTCGAACCTACGAAGTTGAGTTTGGCAGACCGTACACTGAACCAAGGACGCTTCAAGTTAAATGAAACCAACGAAGAGTGATATTATTTATTCCTAAAGATTAAAACTGAACGATAACATATTCAAATGAAAAGGCGATTAATATTCAACGAAGTTGTAAATACAGAGAAATATGTTAAACACTATTTTGACGAGAACACAGTTCACCTGATGGTAAGTGTTGCCTGCGGCCCTCGACCCTACATCCATCAGTTGTGCTCGATTGTCACCCTAATACTATAAAAAATTTAGGGTATAGAGAACAAATTGTAAATATTGTAAGACACTTATCCCAACTGACATATGTGCATGCAATGAAATTGTTCAATTTACTTTAAATTATATTAACAGTGCTAGACCTACAATGCAGTTAATTTCTTGCTGCGGCATAAAAGGGTCAGCTCGAAGGTGGAAGGAACTCGCCCTCGCTGAATCATCATCACAGCCTGTTCACGATCCACTGATGAACAAAGGCCTCCCATATGGACTGCCACAAAGCACGATCTCGAGCCACTATCAGTTCTACGAGCTATAGCCTAGCCCATCAGTATTGCCACATCAGCTTGCTAATCTTGTGGTCATAATGTTAGTGGTGTAATGTTGGTCATCCTCGTTTTAATGCGGATGACGAGGTTGCGTATACTCAGAGAAATACCGAAAATAGCTGAAAGATTTTGAGCTTTCTCATACGACCAGACGTTGAACCGTAAGCCTCTCGCCCTCACCGACTACCAGCCTGTCATAGTCAGCCATTGTCCATCACTTACCAGTGAATTGCCAGTGTGTCACCCTCAAAACAAAAAAAAAACTAGTTAAGCTCTTTTAAGTTTGTCGCGTCTGTATCACTAATCTCTGCCCCGTCCGCGAGCCGGTTCTATATCACCGTTTATGACATGAACAGAACTCAGGGCAGTCTTCGATATAAAACTCGCATTATGCCGTAAAAAGGTATCGTTACATCGCTTTTAATGTCCGTGTCTATTTCATAACTGTTTACGCACAAGAATTTACTTTTTATCCATAATTTAGCTATTTTTAGACTTATTAGATAATACATGTTTACGTTTCAATCAATAACTTAACGTTATTTTTTTATCTTGTTTTTGATAAGAATATTCTCTCCAACTAAGCTAAAAGTGCTTGTGCTAGGAGATGGTTGACAACAATAGTGGAATGGTGGATTCAAACCTACGACCCTAAATTTAACATACCGTACCCTAAACCATTAGGCTATTGACGCTGCTTAAAAGTTTAATAGTTTTAACGACTACATTTTAAATTATTTCTAAGTAAGTACGGATCCGGAGCCCTCAGAATTGACTTGCAAAAAATGCAATAAAATAAATTCGGATATCATGGGCGGGAATCATTTACCATCAGCAGTACTTTGTGCTTATTTGTCACAGTCAATACAATAAAAATATCATCATTTGATATTTTTATAATAAAGGTGACAATCGTTACGTTTCATCTGATGGCGACTGATGCCTGAGACCCATAAACGTCCATCCTCAATAAAGATTCAAGATGGGCATGCGTTGTCAGCATTATACTGCTGTCACATTGGTATACTATTAGGACGTTGTCCGTCCCAGGTACAGCTTACCCATGCTACTGTTAGAAGCAAGCAGCAGCGTGGCTCTATTTCTGTTTAAAACATATATATAAATATAAATATTTAGGAGAATATATAAATACGGATTCGTCCTCCCGTTCCCTAATTAGATAGAGATTAGAATTAGTGAAATTGAAAGATAGTACTAATGTATTTGTAATTTTAGGGAAATATTTGTAGTTATTATTTAATTTTAAAAATGAATAAAGTTTCAAGCTAACCAGAGTGATGGCAAAGATTATGGTATTTAATTTGAAAGTGATACCATACAAATTATTAATTGTTTTGTTGAGGTGTTGAGGTTAAATTAATTTGATGACTTTGGGAAATTAATTGTAGTCAGTTTTAAGAGGGAAGATTACTTACTTCAACTTT
The DNA here is from genome assembly GCA_029286865.1 of Teinopalpus imperialis. Lineage (NCBI taxonomy): Eukaryota > Metazoa > Arthropoda > Insecta > Lepidoptera > Papilionidae > Teinopalpus > Teinopalpus imperialis. The sequence goes on from JAGSMU010000028.1 coordinate 2,240,409, forward strand.
CAAAAAGCCAAAAGTGAGAGCACCGACAGCGTAGATGAACGGTACTATTAACTTCTTCTTATATCACTAATATGGGACTTGGGACATTTTATGAATACACACAAACATCAAAAATTATTGCAACAAAATATTTTGTCCCTCAACTGAAGGAATTCCTGAATTCGTGACCCACCACACAGAACTCTGACCACATAGTTAAAGTCCGACAGCTATATACTAAAAAAACAAATCCACTATAAGATGAATCAACGATTAATCCAACAACAAAGAACCCACGTAAAGGAGTGTGTGGTTGAGAAGAAAAAGAACAATACAACTTCTTTTGTGCTCTACGTAATAATGTGTCTATGAAATGGGGTTAGGTTTTGTAGACTTTTTTCTTTTAAATTTATATGGAAGTCTCGAAGCCAACGAAAGCCTTTAATTAATTTGAAAAATGTTTATGAACAGAGGTAGAGGTAGATCTAAAAGCCCAATTACAAGTCATCTCGTTGGTTAAAAATCCACCACTGGGCACTTTATTATAAGTGAAATTCTCCACCACACACAACTTCTGTGTGAAATCAGCTGTCGCCAGCGGTTATTTCCTAACCGGTACGACTTAGGGACCTTCAAGAGAAGAGGCTACACTTTCTTAAAGGCCAGCAGCGTATCTGCGAGTATATAATATATTATAGTATATCTCCTCTGCTGTTGCGTCTGTCCATGGGCGGCGGTGGTCACTTACCATCTGTGAGCTGCTTGCGCGTACGCCACTTATTCTTTAAAAGCAAAACAAATAACTTAGGCGTTCCATCTCAGTCTTCAGGGATGACAATTCATCTTGAATCTTGAGGAAGGATGTAAATGCATTGGTTGATGATTTTTACTGTATGCTCCCTTTTTAAAAAATGTTTTAAAAAACCTAAAGCAACGTAATGTGGCATACAAAGGACTGTAAAAAACATAGAGTAATTTCGACTGATGTTCCTGAGTACTTTTTGACTTGTGTAAAATATAACATCATGTTATTGCATATAAAAATTAAATACAAAATAAAAAATACTAATAAAATATTATAGTTTATAATTTAAAACTAAAACTAAAAATAATTCATTTTGTACCTTGCGATACACCCACCAAATATTTGGATAATCTTTACAACCAAATAAAACTTTAATACAACGATTACATAGTCCATAACGTGGCCTTTTAAATTTCAGAGGTGATTTACGAATGACTACCAAACTAAGATTTCGTCGCTATTAGTACAAAAGTATCACCGCGTTCGTCATTAAAATATTTCAAGTGAGAACGTTTATCATTCGATTTGTTTCGATTTGAACTGGGGAGTGTACAGTCCGTCGCGCAAGTTCATTTCAAGCTTCAAAGATTACGAGCTCTAACAATATGGTATATGGATTCTTTTAGTTTAAAGTAAAGAAATTCTTTAGCGGTGGCGTGTCAAATATGTCATATAGTTTGAAATTTACGACATTGTCCCGTGGTAATATGCAGTCATTAAACTGGAAAGTATTCAAGACTTAGTTGTTCCTCGCCACGTAAAGATGCATCATTTTAAAATATTAACTATCCATGGTATATATTATCTTATATACTATGGCAATCGATTTGTAAATATTTTATCCGTGGTAGATCCAGGTTGCAGTTTGTTTCTAGCTGTCGTATGAATAAGTCAGCTAAGCCGGGGAAGGAAGGACCACGGCTTCACAGAATAAAGCTACTGTGTTTTTATCTGATAATACGGATCGGGAGACCCTTATAATTGCTGTCATTCGATCAAGATTCCTTGTCGAGGATGAATGTAGTTGACACGGGCCCCAGGAATCACTTACTATTGATTAGATGAACTTACCATCAGATGAACTGTGTGCTCATTTCACCCTCAATCAAATCAAATAAACAAGGCTATTTAAAGTATTGTGGCGATATACCTTTGTGATCTTTTAATACTTGAAAAGCACATCAATCTTTTATTCTCCTTTTTTATTGCTCTTCCATGCTTCCGGACTTAACCACAAATTTATGAACATTCCATTTAAAACATTGGTTTTTTTTTAATCCTATAAGAAAGATATAGTCGATTGTGAAGTCAATTTCTGGAGTTTATAGTTACACTATGAATTGAATCCACTGATAATGGATCACACCCTTATAGTATACAATAGCCTCATAGCATGAAATATCAGTAAAAGTCAGGTTAGTATGGTGAGTGTAGAAGTCCAAGAGCCCGCTAGCTGGTGAAGCATTCTTGTTAACCGTCAGGTGAGATCATGTGCATCTTGATTCTTTATTGAAGATGGGCGTAGACGTCATTGGCCACAGTTATCACGTATCGAAAGGAGAATTTTTCAAAATTAAATTTGTCGAAAATCTCGGTTTTAATTAAAACTTTTTTAGCATTATAATCATTTTATTAAAAATATCATTTTATTTTATTTATTTAATAAAAATACAAGTTCTAAGAAATGGCGACTATGGTGACCACGGCGACATCTTCTAGTTATTGCCAGATGACATCAACTGCGCAGAATACTTTACAGTGTCCTTAATATTTGCGCAAACACATCATCCCCTTCCCTATTCCCGATGTAAAGCTTGCGCGAAAATCTTCCGAAGGAACGTCCAAATGCAGTGTCAGAGATACGGTACATACACACAACACACCGCGACCAAAATGTCGTCTCACACCTGTTTCCATGCGTCCATACATAATGAATGTAACACGCAGTGACCGGGTCAAATATCGAAGTTAAATCCAAATCCAAAGATTTCGACTCGCATGTTTGTCCAGTAACCAATCGAGTGCAGGTGCTAAGTGGATTAGGAGGCACATAGCCGACAACCTTTCTAAGAAAACACCACGTGTGGACTTCGACGATTGACACGTAAAGTGTTAGATTTTTTTAAAAATAATACTAACGGTCCCCTGATGGGTCACTTTATGGTGGTTTGACTAATCAATATGCACATGCGTTGTCATATCTGAGGACCACCGTCCTTCCCACAAGAACCTAAGCAAGAAAAAAGAGGCTCAAATATAGAGAATGTCAAATAAAAATTAAAAATAATATGTTACTTAACATAACTTTTAATAACGTGATGAACTAATGATGAGCTTTTATTTAGAATAGTGAAATAGAGTAACAGTATATATAAAGTATCCCGTAAGTATCGCGAGATATTTCAGGGGAAAATAGGTTGACGGATCATCTACCAGACAAAAAAATATGACCTTTCGTAAAAGTGTCATTCTAGAGATATTGAGATTTTTTATTTGATCTAAAAGTATCCTCCCTTCGAGCTGTCCTTTGTTACTGTCTCTTGTGTACGAATGGGCAGATCTTTTTTGTTATTTTTTGTACATACTCTCGAATTCTACCATATTCAAATGTCATTTCGATCAATTTCATTGGAAAAATTGAGAACGACAAAATATATTTTTTAAAAAATATAAATTATTTTGATAAACTTTGCCTGAACGTTGAAAAAAATATGTCCTGAGCTGCTACCGTATATTGCATAAATAAATTGTCCTGTCAAAAAAAAACCTGTCTAATAGAGATTTCAGAAAGTTGAAATACTGACTACTTTCTTTAGAAAAAAATTAAAAAAACTAAAGTTATTAAATAAGTTTATGTGGTAGGTGACCCGCCATCCTACCTTCCCCATGACGTGCTACCTATGGGACATCCAGTATATCTAACTATTGGGCATATGCCCTCTTTCAAGATAGGGTGTTGGAGCGTAGTCCTCGTCGCGGTTCTTCCGATTGATAGAAAGCAAGATAGAAAGAACTTTTATTTGGTACATATAAAACAACATAACTACAATTAAATGCACCAAAATAGTCTCCACTCAGCTATAAATCACCAAGTTGACAAATCTGCGTGAATGCTGGTTTTCAGTGGAACAGAGATAGAGAAATAGATGGCGTTAAATAATAACTAAATATACATAAAAATCTCCTATGCATAAAATAAAAACATCAAAATTTTGAACTGAATTAAAAAAATCTCCTATTTATAAAAGCTTAAAACAACAAAAATTTCATTTGTCGGATTGGCGGTATTGGAAATAATTATTGATTTCTTAGATATGCAGGTTTCCTCGCGATGTCTCTCTTCGCTGCAGCGCGTTGTAATTCAGCACGTAGTTCAGCAAGGCATTGAGGATAGATACGTATCGATCGACTATAGTGACCATAATATCAGACGGAATAATAAAAAAAACATCTATTTATCTTGGAATATCCTAGCATATTAAGGAATTTATAGAACCATTAAAGTCATACAAGTTGTCACATAATACTATTAATTTTAACACTTATCATCATCACAATCAAAATCAAAAGCCTTTCAACAATCTTCTGCAGGATCTGGGACTCCAGGCAGATTACCATAAATCTTAAGCCACCTGCGTCCATACACTTCTCACAAACTTGCATAGCGCATCTAGTGGGTTGTCCCACACTGCAACTGCCTGTGCTGGGGTTGCCACTCGTGAACCTTTTTTTCCCATCGGTTATCGGTTCTATATGGCCGGTCTATTGCTACATTGGCTTACTGATTTTCTCAACTATGACAGCTCCCCCCATTCTGCTGCATATTACGTATTAATATAATCATATACTATGGACCACATTACAGCTAGCCATCATAAATGATTAATATAGTTTCGTTTAAATTGATTTAATTTATTTCTTCATTATTCATTTTGATTAACTATTAAGTACTTATTGATTAGATTATACTAACAATAGATAAAAAGTGATTATATTGCAATAAATAAATATCATTATAATAAATTCCAATAACAGCATACAACATTTTTTTAAAGGTTATAAATTACATCATAAAAGTTCTTGAGAATCATTGACAGCGTTCCTCTTGCAGATATGAAATATCATGGCATTGCTCAATCAGTCTAGATTACAGAACGGATCTGGCCACTCTGTAATATAAGCACACAGCTAATGGCCACACGTGTCGTCGTAATTACAAGAGTGCGGGCGTCGATGCCGTCACGAAGGGCATTTAGGGTATTGTTTGCTGAACAAACATTGGCCGGTTTCGTACACCAATAGCGTACTAGGTGACATGCGGTAGCGGATTTTATTTCATTGGAGATGACAAACGAGCACACAGTTCAGGTGAGTGATTCAAGTAACCCACGACAACCAGTATATCCTCGATAAGAAATCATAATATATTATTACCCTTGAGAACTAAGATGGAATGCGTCAATAGTAAGGGTCTCACTGAGAGTAACACGGCAAGGTAATAATAAATTTTATTATTATTGAGGAGAAATTTTATTTCTATCTCTGCCTGGTTGATCGATAAAATAAATGAAATAAAACTATATTATAATAAAAGAAATATATACAATACAATAGAATACATATATAAAGACCTACCGGTAGTAATTTCACAGGCGGTTGAAAGTTAAAGAAAGAATCCGTCGGATGATACGGGCGGATTTGGAGAGCACCGCCTTCTGCAATTACTGCCGAAGCTGCCCGTCACGGAGTCCCAACCATCTCAGTTGATTCGAGATGCCAATTGGTATTTGTCGACCGCGACTGCTTATGGCTTATCCCAGCCCCGAACTCAACTAGCTCTGGTATGCCGTAAGTAACCATACCGTCTGACGCCCGGAACCTACTATGTGCTTTTTCAAGATTACCAGTTGACTGGATTCGCCTGAGGGCTGGACTCGTTACGAAATTTTTTCACTGGCTAACTTTAAAATCTATTGCCCACAAGATAGAGGTATTTGCTAGTCAAACCTAACGTACAGTTAATAAAGGTGCAACCTCTGGTTAAAAGATAAGATTAAATTAAAGTATGGTTAAAATGTTCATCTTATCTTAAAGATGACATCCAAATCTTCATTCTAATGACCGCGTACTTCGACCTTTCGGTTTGTTCCTTCTTCTGTCACAGTGCAGGCAATGTTCCTCTGGATGATGTCAAAAATGCACCCACTAAACTTTCTATTAAAACTTTTGAGACATTATGTGAAGGGAAATAACATTTGATATATATTTTACAATTGTATATGTGTATTATATGTTTTTGTATTTTAATGTTTTAATAGATAAACAGCTTTATTTTTGCGCCTACTAAATTTTATCTATTTACCCAGGGTTGATTAGTACAAAATGCCACTGCATTAGGTCCGCCCTTGTAAACCTTATTTAAGGGACAAAAAAATAAATAAAAGTATTAATCATTCTTATATTTAGTATTCCAGCATACAAGTTTATACTTAATTAAAATACCTTAATAGCCTTAATACCTTAATAACTCGATGTCTCCAAATAATATATTTTGCTCTTAAAATAATTGCTAAAGACATAAAAATTAATCTTAATAAATTATATGTCACATATAATTGGAGGTGGCTCATTAAGTTTTAAATTACGGGTGGTCGAAATTTTTAAGTAACCTTCATCTCTTGATCAATTAACCACATGATTTTTTTTATTACATTGAGAGTATAACAAACTCGCACATAGTTCACCTGATGGTAAGTGATTCCTGCGGTCCATGACATCAACATTCATCCTTGACATGGGATAATAATGCAGATGCGTTGTCATCCTTGAGGGCTGAGATGGAATGCCATGATCAGCACCAGTAATAAAGGTCTCCAGATTCCTGAACTCACCAGACGAAATACAGCTGGTATTCTACGAGGGCGTCGTCCAACCTGCCTATTCATTCTGCAGTGTAGCTCCACCACTGTCAAAAACTAGCTTATATAACTAACTACCATATATATTATTTTGATTAGATGTATAAAATTAGTTTAACATTAATTAGCAATAGTAGCTCAGTATCGAACGGCTTGTTTTTATTTTAAAAATTTAAGCGAGCAAACCGAGCTCGGTCCCAGGAGCCGTCACCGATGAAATTGTTAATTGCAATTTTAAATGCTGATTCACTAATTTACTACATACTCAACGGTGAAGGAAACCCACCAAGAAATTAATAAGATGTTTTATTTCTTTTTTTTCGGGCTGATGGCCGCTGCTGACCCGAGGGCTTTTACACACAACTTACAATTTCTTCGGGTCTAGAGGTGACCGAGTGCTTATAGCGCTCAGTCAGTAGTGGCGGCCTGTGTTAGTGGGTAACCAGCACTAAGTCTCTCAAGAGGGAGCCTCGGCTTGGACCGTTACCTTGTTCCGCGAGAGCGTCTGACTCGAGGGTGCCCGAGAGGGCCGACCTCGGCTCGGTCAGTTGCTTCTGACTTGAATTATCTACATTAATATCACTATTATTACTATTGGCTATCTAGACCACCACTTCGGAATGCGTGGGCGCTGGAGATGAAGTGGCGCAAGAAACCGATGAGCACCTCGGTGTTCCCACCACTCGTATGCTCCCTTTTTCCTACAAAAAAAAAACGCCAGGGACGCTTCTGTATAGACTGGAGAGAACCAGCCTGGCCTACATGGCGATATCGTAAATAAAAAGACAATCAACAACCCTAAAGTCTGTGACAGACCAACAGTGAGATTTATTATAAGCTCAAATTGCATAGTTTTCTGTATCAATTTTCCAATCAAAACACACTACAAGTTGCATACAAGAGTATTCACTGTCCAATTATACTCCAAAACTCGTTTGTACCCCCCTACGACAAATCTCATCCATCTACGCGTCCCAAGTGGCTAAGACAGTGCACACTGTGTCGTTCCCGACGATATCTGGTATGGAATTCCACTCGAGCGGCAACACAGTGGCCGTCTGTGCGTCGTGCTGGAACACAGCTGCTTTGTTGTTGTCGGCAGCCAATTAGCCGTAGGGAGAGTTTGAGATAATTGGGCCGGGACCGGTTCACAGCTGGCCGATGTTTTTACACGAGACGTACGGCGCAGCTTCACGCTCTGACTTAGTTCTACTCGGAATCTAACTTGGAATTTTTAGTACGTTTCATATTGTATTACATTCATTTCAATATATTTTTGGATTTTTATGAAAATGATTATCGTAGTAATATATTCTTATATTCACGCGAATACTGCACGTTGAATGAAACTAATCTTTATGGATTTTATCTCGTTCATCCCGACGTTTTGAGTGAATATTTCAATGATGGTCACGGGGAGATATTAGACGTACTGATGTCATAATTAACTTGAACTGCTGCGAGCTTTTATTTATTTATATTATATAGAGGAACAAGAAATAAATAATTATTAACTATAGATTCTATAACTATAGAATTCGAGAACTATATATTAGACTTCGGGTGTCAAAGGCCGCACTTATCTCTTACCATGAGTAGTGGTGCTGGTTTGTTGTAAATATGTATAATCTCCTCAAAAACTCACTAATATTTGTGTCTATAGCATTAGCCTCCTCATCTCTATGGACCTATTTAGTTTCAGTTTTAAAATAGTGCTTGCTATCTCTATATACTCTTACTTGATATAAAAGATGTTTAAAATGTTTTTCTTTTTCTTTTTGTTTGTCACTTTTGGGCGACATCATTACCCTGATTTTTCCTTTTAAAATGATCCGTAACTGATATGCAGTGGAGAACCGGTTGTTTTCTCGCTCCACATTCAAGTAATACAATTCAGCCAAGAAAGGAGGGTTTTATTTTAACGCCGTTTTCTCCAGAGCGGTCATTTGCGAGAGTTAATTATTAAAGAAATTTACATGTTTCTAACAATTGAAACTGGATATAAATTATAATTTTTACGTGTTAGGGCCATGTTACAACTTGTCTCAAGTAATCTAGTCGCAAGATGAGTGGTTCGACTCGACCAGGGAAGGATCAGACCCTCAATGTCAAATATCAGCGAAAGAAAATGATGTGTTTCTTAAGGATAACCTGATTAACAGGTTCCAAGGCTATGCAAGCATGCACGAAACATACCAATTCCGTATTACCATATTCTTACTAGTTAACTATTTCCTTACATTTTGAGCTTTGTAAAAGCTTACTGTGAGCTTTGTAAGGCGTTAAAATAATCAGGAATTTATTTGTTTCTTTGCGCTTTTTAATTGTAACTCCTGTGTACTCAAATAATTTAACATACACAGAACCTTTCTGCCGTTGACGAGACTTTTCATATCAGTCAGGGGTGACCTCGCATTTTGATTCCTTGTCAAGGATGAATGTAGATGTCATGGGCTGCAGGAATATCTTACCATCAGGTGAACTGTGTGCCAGTTTGTTATTCCCAATGTTAAATAGAAAATATCGTTCAGAAAGAAATATATAAGAGATATCATGTATAAGAAATAAATTAAAAATATATTTCGAAGTGGAGCTGCGTGGACTATGGACTACTTAGAGCAGTCTCCACAGGCCTACTCTCCAGACAGGTCTATGCCCACCACTAGGATTTATATATACGGGCGTTTAGCTTTTTTTTAACACTCTCATTGATACAAACGCGTCGACTGTGTGTATCAATGAGATGTTACTCACTGCTGCGTACGTGATCGATCACAGTGAATCAGTAATCTGCTATCCGTATTAATAGAGAAAAAATGGCGACGAGCAATTGTGGAACCAATATAAATAAACTCTCCACTGTGTGGGTTGGGTAGTTTTAACTTGGTGGTCTCTATTTACGTTTTTATCTGTTTGTAACTTTTCTTTTTCTATTCAGAGTGATTAACTAGTCAGTTTGTTCCCAGGTGCCGCATGAATGGATCGACTCCACCGAGGATGGATCACACCCTCGAAGAATACTCAAGAATAGTAGCATAACGATGCCGGAGATTTGTTACTGGTGACGAGGCATTCCATATTAGTGAGTGGTCATAAATCCAATGGTAAAAAAGCAATGGTTTTAGAAAATCGTAACTTACACCGTTTTCATCGACCATCTTAATCTATTCTTATCATTGTTTACCACACCGTTAACAACAAAAAGGAAGTCTCAAAAAGATCTTTCGCTCTTCATGTCCTGGTCGTTCCCTATTCCGAACTGAACTCCAATGTTGTAACAAATTAAACACGACAGGAACAAGAGACGGCTGGCAACGGACAATGGGTCCCACTGACACCACATTCAGCGAACACAAGAACTCCGAACGACGTAACTGTACCCCGGAAACGAACACGCATACCTGCACTGGAAACAAAGTCTAATAAAGACACCGATTTAATGGACGAATAGGAGACAAGGGATAAATAAAGAAACAGCTTGGTAACGGAGGCGGTGTTCACTATTTAAGTTTAGATTTAAAAGGACATTCTTTGAACTTTCTATGTGTAATTAGCATATATCCATATCTTATATACTTATCATCTAGCATCCATATGTTAAAATCTGGATCTGCTATATACAAATCCCAATATGTTAATTATATGCCCAGCATTGCGTGGGATTGCGTCCTCTTTATAGAGGGTCAAATCATAGTCCACGCGACTCCATTGCGGATTGGCGAACTTTACAGGTCTATTTATTTTCTTTCTCTTCTCATGATGGAACACCCTTCACATCTGACTACGTGATAAATCAACACTTAAAATTACAATTTACAATTTCATCGGTGCGGGATTGAACTCGGGTTTGTTCGCGTACCGTGAAACTTAAATCGAGCGAGCTGAGCTACCGACTACACTAACAGAACAGAATAAAACTAAAGAAGAGCAGAATGGAATAAAATAGATTAGCCCGCCTGACTTGTTATTTAGGTAAATTTAATTAAACCGATTAGACTGGCGATGGTTATAAATTACATTTTAGTTGTACTTTTCATGTTGAACAAGGATCAAATGTTTTTTAAGGTTTTACGGACGGACGCCAAGCAACACCGCGAGTGCTGCCTGCGTCGCTTGTGTTCCCAGCCTAGACATGCAGCATTGCTGCCGAACTTATCTCTAATACCTCTGAGAAGCCCGGTGAAGGGATTTGTTAATGAAGTGTCCTACTTTTATATTATTATTGCAATACATCAATACATGTCAATCTAATATATAATTGACACAATGATAACTCATGTTTATTTAATTTTGTAATATTTAAGTTTGTATATCCCTATCAACTTTCATTACCCATTTCAATTCTTATGTGACACAAAACGGCTACACTATGCATGCCACGTATGATTGCAAAAATACGAGAGGATTGATACTTCGGATCGTTATCCCAGTACACTTGTTGATCCAGGGAAGCTATTTTATTACACTCCTTGGTGGTCAAAGGGGCGTTCTACTATACACCTAAATTTCATCTGCAGCTAAATTAATTATTTTCCAATCAATAGACATATCATAGTATATAGCACTCTAATAACAACCTAGCAGGCTTGAACACCTGTATTCATAAAGGCGTGTTTATAAATAACATCCAAAAATAATTAAACTGCAAATAATCCCAAACAACACCTGACGTTGGCAGAAATCCAGGAGTTCGGCACACCTGGAGACCATTATAGTGCCCGTACAAAATAAGAGAAATACGTGCATTATTAACAGCTCGTCTACTTACAAAGGAGGAGTGTCTTCAGCGTAAACCGGCACAGCGCTGCTGTGTTTCGTCTGGTGAGTGTACAGTGTGAGACGTAGTTAATGGTAACGAGGGATCCCATCTAAGATTCCAAGACCCAATTGAGGGTAACGAGGTATTCTGTCTCAAGCCTCAGGGATCATCATGGTCCTCTTGAATGATTCTTGGGGATGAATGAAAATTTTTACCAATTACCTGAAAGGTGTCAGGTGTGTGTTCGTTTGTTACACCTTATATTTTTCAAAGAAGGAATGACTACACAATCCATCGCGGCATCCGTCTTGTATATTTGATGATGATTAGATCTTTCATCAGATGCTGTACTGCTTTTAAGCCACTTTAATCAATAAAAAAAATAAGTCTAATAAAAAAAGCGTATAACGCCCTATAAAACATACTTTTGTTCTGTTTGTGCACGTTCTCTACAATGGCTTAACATATTTGAATGCGTTCTTCGGTGAAGTAGTGACATAAACTTGAGATAGCATGAGGTGTAAGCTTTTTTTAAAACAATTGTAAGTGCTTGTGGCACGGGCGTTTTAACGCGTACACAACCTCTACTCTGCTGCTGGTTAAAAGTAACAGCCTATATAATATATATATATATATCATCAGCATGTATTGTGGAGAGAAATAAATAAATTATTATTATTATTATATCCCATTGGTGGGCATAAGATCTACCCTATGTGTTGGAGCATGTCTTGAAATCTTTATAACAGTGGTAGAGCTACACTGCAGATTGTTTCTAGCTGCAGAATGAATGGGTCAGCTCAACCGGGGTAGGACCACGCCCTCACAGGATACCAACATAAAATAGCAGCATAATGTTGTTGTGTTTCGTCTAATGAGTGCAGGGATCCTGAGTCCTTTATTACTGGTGACGAGGCATTCCATCTCAGTCCTCAAGGGTGACAAAGCATCTGTATTATAATTTTTTGTCAAGGATAAATATAGATGTCATGGGCTGCAGGAATCACTTATCATTAGATGAACTGTGTGCTCGTTTGTTACTCTCAATTAAATTTCAAAAAATATATATAACATACAAATCCCATAGCCGGCCAGTTTTCCACAAGGATGTTTATGTTAAGAATATAAATTGACAAGATATGTATGTATATATATATATATTGTGTATGTATGTATATATATATATATATATTGGGCTTAAGCTTCCTTTCTAGCGAGGGTGTTAGAGCATAATCCACCACGCGGTTCCACTGCGTATTGGTGGACTCCACACGTCTTCGAAATATTTTTATTTATATTTATTATTTCTTGGACACCCTCACGATGTTTTCGTTCATCGCAATCATCAAGCACGTACATATATCAGCAACTAAAATTGCAATTAAAAATCGAGATTCGAACTCGATTTGCTCGCATGCTGTTAATTAAAAGCGAGCGCTTAGATGCTGAGCTACCACGGCGTTATAATCTAGAGCTACGTGGAAAATATTATACAGTATCGGAAGCGAAATTTTTATTAAATCGGTGGCAAACAAGGAAATACGGCCCAACTTATTTAGTAACAATTGAAATTTTACGTAATCACCATTTGTATAGAAATATATCATATCGTTATCAGTGTGATTTTATTTTGCTGCACCAATTTCAAAGATTAATTATTTAGTTTGCTTTTTTTTAATTATTTATTAAGTTCAATCAATTATAAGCTTAGGGGTATACGAAAATAATTATATATTTCTTACATTGAGAGTGAGAAACTCACACACACTTCACCTGATGGCAAGTGATTCCTGCGGCCCCCGACGTCTACATTCATCGTTGACAAGGAATCATAATGCTGGAGGACTGAGATGGAATGCCTCATCACCTGGTCTCCGAATACCTACACCGATCAGATTATAATCAAAATACATGCGAATACAGCACAATGCTGCTATTTTACGCTGGTATTCTGTGAGTGTGCTAGTATGCTAGCTGGCCCATTCATGCCGCAGCTATAAACAAACTGCAGTGTAGCTCTACAATCTATGCAACTAGAATCTCCATCTCTAGAAGGTTACATGTAGATATCATGGGTCGTAGTCTTGACATCAGGTCAATTGTATGCTCGTTTGTTACTATGAATATTATATAAAATACCCACTGGGTCCTTTATATACATTAGATTTAGAGTTTTTTTTTTTTCATAAGAATCCGAAGAACAACGAAGAAAAAATATATAATCGATAATGAATTCTACCTTGTTGTTTATAACTTTGTTCCACCTTTCAAAAAGATTTTCAATACCTCGTTGGTAGAAACTACTCTATTTCCACATGATAGTATTCACCGAGTTGAACAATCCTTTCCACTGAGTGTCGTCAAGTGCAAATTCATAAATTATCCATTACACAAACAACCAATTCATTTTAAAATGTATTTTCTTGCTCCCGGAGGGTAAGCGACCGGTGATTCAACAAGAGCATCTCCATTCAGAACGCTACAACTGCTTCGGTGTCGACGCTCAGAATGACAACATAAATATATGACGCTAAGGTTAAGAATACATTGTAGCTGGTGGGATGTAGAATGTTACGTTACTTTTGTATGGAGAATAAGTCTATATCGGTAGACGTGACACCTCCCCCCTTCTCGAGAACCCGTCTAATACTATTTATTCCCCGTTCCCTACTTTTAGCGACTCATTGAGCAAATCCGGGGGGAAATCATAACTCAGTCAGAGCCGACTGACCGTCCGTGGCTTTTAGTTCGGCAGCATGTCTGTTCAGGGGTTCTTGTTTAACCTGCTAGGAGATGATATCGCTTTGACTGGTATATTGTATGACGTACGTCACATGTTCTGGTGGATTACGATTACCGCTATGCCTCCTATTAATTACCAGATGACATCAACTCTGCAGAATATTTTATAGTGCCGTCAGCATTTGCGCCAACACAGAGGCACTCGCTCGCCGTCACCTTCCCTAGTCTGATGTAACGCATGTGCAATAAGATCGGAGGAAGGTTCCCATGCAGTGTCACGGACACGGGACATACGTATACACACCCAGAAATGAAAATTAACAATTTGTGATGCATAAATATTGTTCATTGACTGGGAATCGAAAACAGAACTCGCGACGCGACTCTGTCTTCTTTCTGCGTCCACTCAATTTTTTTAAATGAAAAAACAAAACAATTTTAAATTTATTTTATTTTATTACATTGAGAGTAACAAACGAGCTCACAGTTCACCTGATGGTAAGTGATTCCTGCGGCCCATGACATCTACATTCATCCTTGACATGGAATCATCATGCATATGCGTTGTTACCCTTAAGAACTAAGATGGAATGCATCGTCGCCAGTAATAAAGGTCTTCAGATCCCAACACTCACAAGACGAAACACAGCAGATGCTGCTATTTTACGCTGGTATTCTGTGAGGGCGTGGTCCTACCCCGGTCGAGATGACCTATTAATTCGGTAGCTAGAAACCAACCGTACTGTAGCCCTACCACTGTTACTTTTATTTTAAGCACGCGCTAAAGTTCCTTATTCAAAATCAATCCAAACATCTGTGGCCGGTATTCGAAATTTAAATTAAATAAGGATGTCACAGAACTTTTGGTCCGACTAGGTATATATGTTCACAACTCAAGAATTAGTCCGGACAAATAAACAAAACAAAAGATTAAATTACAAATGTGTTCATAATAAACAAACTGGTATTGTAAATGCATTCTCGGTCTCCATTACCACATGACAGGTGTTTGACAACTATCTGACAGCACACTTCGTACTGCTGAATCAAAACGCGAGGCAACACCTTCGGATTGATGTTTTTTTTTTTAAAGCGGGCTATCTTACGCATCTAATCGGAAAGGAATGAAATGACGAATTTACGTAAAAAAAGTAAATTAATGTGGGCATTAATATCCACAAAGCTGGACACCGCGCGGATCCACTGCGGGTTGGCTGGACTTCTTACATCTTCGAAATATTTTCTGTTATTTACTTCTTAGACATATCATTACCTCACGATGGCTTCCTTCACCGCCAAGATTGTGGTAAATGATCACTTAAAATTGTAATTAATTATTTCATTGTTCAACCACAGATCTTACACGGTTTGCCCGTGTACTGTGAATCTTTTTTTATTATTAATTTGAGAGTAAGAAACGAACTCGCATTTCACCTGATGGCAAGTGATTCCTGCGGCCCATGACATCTACATTCATCCTTGACAAGGAATCATAACGCAGATGTGATGTCACCCTTGAGGACTGAGATGGAATGACTCTCACCAGTAATGAAAGTCTCCGGATCTCTACACTCACCAGACGAAACACAGCAACATTATGCTTCTATTATCGCTGGTGAGTGCGTGGTCCTACCCCGGTCGAGATGACCTATTAATTCGGTAGCTAGAAACCAACCGTACTGTAGCCCTACCACTGTTACTTTTATTTTAAGCACGCGCTAAAGTTCCTTATTCAAAATCAATCCAAACATCTGTGGCCGGTATTCGAAATTTAAATTAAATAAGGATGTCACAGAACTTTTGATCCGACTAGGTATAAATGTTCACAACTCAAGAATTAGTCCGGACAAATAAACAAAACAAACGATTAAATTACAAATGTGTTCATAATAAACAAACTGGTATTGTAAATGCATTCTCGGTCTCCATTACCACATGACAGGTGTTTGACAACTATCTGACAGCACACTTCGCACTGCTGAATCAAAACGCGAGGCAACACCTTCGGATTGATGTTTTTTTTTTAAAGCGGGCTATCTTACGCATCTAATCGGAAAGGAATGAAATGACGAATTTACGTAAAAAAAGTAAATTAATGTGGGCATTAATATCCACAAAGCTGGACACCGCGCGGATCCACTGCGGGTTGGCTGGACTTCTTACGAAATATTTTCTGTTATTTATTTCTTAGACATATCATTACCTCACGATGGCTTCCTTCACCGCCAAGATTGTGGTAAATGATCACTTAAAATTGTAATTAATTATTTCATTGTTCAACCACAGATCTTACACGGTTTGCCCGTGTGCTGTGAATCTTTTTTTATTATTAATTTGAGAGTAAGAAACGAACTCGCATTTCACCTGATGGCAAGTGATTCCTGCGGCCCATGACATCTACATTCATCCTTGACAAGGAATCATAACGCAGATGTGATGTCACCCTTGAGGACTGAGATGGAATGACTCTCACCAGTAATGAAAGTCTCCGGATCTCTACACTCACCAGACGAAACACAGCAACATTATGCTTCTATTATCGCTGGTGAGTGCGTGGTCCTACCCTGGTAGAGCTGACACATTCATTCTGCAGCTAGAAACAAACTAGCTACCATGTTTCACGTAAACTCGTGGAGTAAATTTGCGGCAAGTTTTAAGCTATAAGATGAATGAGTCAGCTCTTCCGGTTAGGGTACCCGCGCAGAATACCAGTGTGACATTGTACCACGCTGCTGTTTTTCGATCGGTGAATGTAGGGTCCCAATTACAAGTGAGGAGGCAATCAATCTGAGTCCCCAAGGTGACAAGGTATCGTACATTTTGGATCAATATTTATTCAGGACGAATGTAGGTGTCATAGTGGCAGAGTTATCAGTTACCGTCAGGTGAACTGTCTGCTTGTTCGTATTTGGAAACTAGAGAAACCATCGTTAACATTGTGTTGGTTTGGTTTCATCTCAACTTATTTATATTAACATGTACCATGTTTTTGGGCGGGGGGTACAGGTAAAATTAGCTCGTTCACTCTCTTTACCCAGATCCGAATTGCTGATATTTTTTTTATACAATAGGTGGCGAACGAGCATACAGCCCACCTGATGGTAAGGGATCACCGCCGCCGATGAACATCCGCAACAGCAGAGACGTCGCAAATGCGGCCTTTAAGGAACGTGTAGGCTCTTCTCTTGAAGGTCCCTAAGTCGTATCGGTTCGGCAATACTGCTGGCGACAGCTGATTCCACAGAGTAGTTGTGCGTGACAGGAAATTTCGCGGGAAGCGCACAGTGGTGGATTGCTAACCATCATGATTTCAATTGGCCCGTTCGCACAGTCACTTGTTCACAAAAATAATTTATATTTCCCTATTACAGCCCATCACATACCCTGCCCACAGACTGCCACGGATTACTATTTTGAGCCACCTGCATCCATCGAATTAACGAAGACTTGCATTGCTCCACTCTCACTGTCACTCCATCTAGTGGAGGATCGTGCTACGCTGCGATAGCTAAAACGAGGTTGATTATCGGTTAAGCTTCAGCTTAATGATTCATTGAGCCATGTCGATTACCTTAGTTCTTATGTGGACGTCCACGTTTTTTAATCTGTCACGCAGAGAACCTTTTCAAATTATGTATTAAAAAATAACTACGCTATTTCTTTTTACCAGTTGATTGTCTAAATTTTGATTATGTAAAAGCTTAGCGTGATCGTTAAAGTAATCAGAAATTAATTTGTTTCGTTTTGCGCTTTTTAAATAACTACTTTAAAGTAACACCTGTGTACTAAAATAATTTATATCAGGCTTCCTATCTCATTCCTCAGAAGTTGAACTGTGTGCTCGTTTGTCACACTCAATACTCAAAAAAAACTCACCACTCTAATACAAGCCTCATTAAACCGAGTTTAACGGAGCGAGTGAACGAGAGATCCAACGCGTGCCCATCCGTTCGAGACAATGGGCCTTCCACGAAGGACTCGGAAGTCTCCCTACCTGTCGGCAGCACCCCACACGGTTTTGCCAATCAATGCCAACCCCGCCATTAAACTCGAGTACAGTTATAAACTAACACAATGCCATCTTGAATTGTAAAAATCTGATGGAGTTTTAAGTGGTAAAGCTACGCGGCAGTTTAAACTCTCCACTGTGTAGGATACTGTACAGTGTGTTTACTATATCACTACAGGGTGGTTTATATATCATATTTAGGTAGTGATGTGCAAGTTAAGCGCGTCGTACGATAAAAATGCCGCGGCGAGAGTATTACGATCGCGCGCTTACGTACTACGATAGTAAATGACTCACGTAAACATTAAAACAGTGCATTAGTTGCGGTCTGTTATGGTATAAATAAAGAAGTATTATTTATTTTTATGCATTTATCATTTGAATACTTGACCGACATGCAGACTGCAACTTAGCACACAATATTAAATCTGTTGGTGTAAATATTAATAAACAAGAGAACAATGTTTTGATTTTTTTAGGTGAAATTAAACAAAACAGAAAAAATAATTATAATGAGTCGCGAGATCTTACTGCAAAAATCTGTGGTGTTAAGTTACAGAACAGTAGATATTATAAACATATAACCAAACTGTCCCCGTGAAGAAATCAAATACCATGGATCAATAAACCAAACCCAGTAACCGGACTCTATAAAAAATATCAACTTTGTATATAATGATTTGACGATAACATTAAGATACGAGCATTGGGCATCATTATGCGTTACCATAACACCTGTGAGTGTGAGTAAGCGCGCAATATGTTGCGCTACGCTCACACGTTTTACAACCCAGCCTGCAGCGACATAGTAAAAGCACTATAATTTAAGAGTATTTCTTTATATTTATTCGTGTTCATCTTATTTGTTTATAACCTATTTTTATTATATTCAGGATGAAAAGACACTATACAGTTTGTTTCTCGCTGCAGAGTGAATGAGTCGCCTCGAGTAAGGAGCACGTCCTCACAGAATACCAGCGTAACACCGTTGTATTGCGTGTTGCGAGTGTGGAGATTCAGAGACTTCCTATTACTGGTGACAAAACATTATATCTTAGATCTGAGGTGACTACGCATCTGCAATACGATTACTCATCGAAGATGAATGTGGGAATATCGGGCGTTGTAGAAATCACTTACCGTCAGGTGAAGTAATTTTTTTTTATAATACTAGGTTTGACAATCAAGCACACAGTTCAATTGATAGTAAGTGATTCTAGCGGCCCATAACATCTACATGCCTATACAAATATTCAAGATCCATATACTTTCTCACTCACGGGGGCTGAGATGGAATGCCTCCCAGGAACACTAACCATACGAAACACAGCAGCGTTATGCTGTTATTTCACGCCAGTTATTCTATAAGTTAATTTGACAAGTTATTTAAATTCGGTGATAATTGTTTAAGATATTCATTATCCGAGCCGTAATAGCAAGTGTTTAAGCGATTTTTTATAACTTCACGGTACTCTAGCAAACAGACATCGATCTCTTGTTTAACACCGTTTGACTGCAATTTTAAGTGGTGATTTACTACATGCTCTGCGGTGAATCGTAAACAAGCCTCCATGACTGAGACATAAATAAAACATAATATTACTTACTACATGTTAAGTTCGCGAATGCGGAAGATTGCATGGGTACATTTCTTGGTAGAGAGGAGGTCCAATCCCAGCAGTAGGATGTATATAATAATAGGCTGTTACCTTAATTTTAATTTTAATATATATTATTATTTTTGAATTTAAATATCGTGTCAAAGGTAATTGTGGGTGTCAAACACCATTTGCAATAAATAATGTTATCCTTCAAAGATTCCACAATAACACGGACATAACAAAACCGTTGATCCATTATCTATGTATAATATAATTTCCATAGAGCGAGAATAAAGAAGAAAGCAATCAGTCATTGTCGCGCACGGCGTCCGACCAGCGGTTTATCTCCCGCGGTCGCTATAAATATATGCGCACGCGCACGTTAGGCCGCGATCACACCGCATGGGGTGTCCATGATGTCCAATAACGGTGGATCGGCCTTTATTAACTGTACACTTCTATTCTACGCTACATTTTAATTAGGATCCCGTCGATCGATCTTAACGGTGGTAGAGGCACGTTGCGACAAGGTTCTTATAAAACGGGTAGAATCGTCCGGGGAAGGACTACGCCCGCACAAAGTTGTTAAGTATGGTAAGTGTGACCCAATTACAGTCGACAACATATTTCTTTGTTGTAGACGTAATGAGTCGCATTTATTACTTATCCTCAGATGATAGACGTCTGTCACCCTAATATATATTTTTTTTAAATCCTATTTGTCGAAAATCACAGTTTAGTTTAGTCACATTATGGCTCAATAAGAAATAATTGAAATCAGGAGATCGATAACGCAAGTTCGTAGTCAACACCTGTCTGTCATCGATCTGGCACTTGTTGAGGATTGAGATGTAGTCACTCGCCATCAGGTGAACTGCGTACTCGTTTACCATTCCTTTGTGTCTTAAAAAGTCATCATACTAACCGTACATCTGAGTTAGCAGTAACAAAAAAAATTACAGATGACTACTTCCCAGTATTGAGCCAATATTATATCCTATCTGTCATAAAATGGTCTAGCTACGCCTCATCTCGTATAAAACCATGTCACGTGTCTTTGATACTATTTTCTTTTATACTATATTCCTCAAGATTTTCCTTCACCGCGAATCAAATACATAAAGCGATACACAAAATAATTGGCACTGACTTCAGAGTTGCGGGGTGAGTGAATTCAGTATTCAATATTTTAACCGTTGTCCCTGAATCGAGCACAAGCATAAAGCTTACACTTACATATCTATTTTAGTACTAGAGTTACGTTCTAGTTATTATCTAGCTACATGCTATGAATTGATCGGCGCGAACGGGGAAGGACTGCCCCTTTACAGGACGCCACCTTTAAATATTAGCATAAAACTGCCTGGTTTGGTTTATTACGAGCATGTGAATGGGAGATCGAATTACAGGAAAAAAAACATTTCATCTCAGTCAGTTAGGGTTGCCTCGACGCTACTACATCTTGGACTGTTGGTTGTGTATGGATTATGTGTTAAGCCACAATCATCGCTTACCATAAAGTGAGTTATGTTGTTCTCCGGCCCTTAAATCGCACACAGTGTTTCTCTGCGTGATAGAATACGTAACTTAGACATCCGCAGAACAAGGAGCGGCATAGCTCAAGCTGAAGTAACAATGTGCTGGCCATATAGCTCGTAGAACTGGTAACCGATGGAAAAGATAGGTTCTTGAGTGGGTACTTGGACTGGCAGTCGGATTTTGAAGCGTCAATTGCCTAATGGTTTAGGGTACGGCCTGCGAGACTTAAGGTCATAGGTTCGAATCCACCATTCGTCTATTGTCGTGAACCATCTCCTAGCACAAGCATTTTCAGCGTAGTTCGAGTTTAGAGGTTAACCGGAATATTAGTAATGTTAAAAGCATTGCGGGTATTCTTTAAAAAAAATGGAGTGTAGTTTCAGTCTCTGAAATATCTTCATTATCCCGACATCTGATATTCAAGGAATATGGCATCTATATACTCTCAAGAGTCTGGTGTACCCTAAACCATTAGGCTATTGACGCTGCAAAATCGCTCCACGTAGTGGGGGGTCGGCCTAAGGTCCGACTGCCAGTCCAGATTCCCACTCAAGAAACTTTCTTTTTCCATCGGTTACCAGTTCTACGAGCTATATGGCCAGCACATTGTTACTTCAGCTTGAGCTATGTCGCTCCCTGTACTGCGGATGTTGACGTTACGTATTCTATCACGCAGAGAAACCCCGAGCATAGCCCGCTTGATAACCCTGAGTGACTCGACGCTTTCTCATACGGCTTTGTAATACGTACAATGTATATTTTCTAAAAGCCTTGATTTAATGACAACCCTGGTTGGGTTATCTTGTGCCCTTGAGGACGCTCGCGGGTCAATCGCCGTCCGTTGGCAATTAATTGAACTGCTGTTTCCGCTCAAGTCTCTCGGAACAAGATAACGCGTACGTTACGTCGACCTAAGTACGAGTACTTAACTGTATTGTGCAAATTTTGTATAAAACTACTTCTACGCCTTTATCGCATTCATTTTAAACTATTTTATCTAGTGTATGTGTTCGTGTCCGTAAATAAAACGAGTCCAAACCCCGTTGCAGGCACCAAAAAAATTAAAATGCAATATCAAGATATAAATAAATGAACACATACATACATATTTATATATTATTTCGACCACGGCAACATCTTCTGGTTATAACCAGAATACATCAACTACTCAGAATATATTATAGTTATGCAATTAAATACACAAACTACTCATTCACTCTCTCATCGGTCCCTTCCTTAGTCCGATATAATGCATGTGCAAATAGGTTGATTGGTAAATCGGAGAAAGATCCAGACGCAGTTTCAAGTACAAGGGATATACATACATCTCAGCCAGACTTGACAACGAACATTATGTGATACACAAATACTGTTCGTTAACCGGGTATCGAACCCAGACCCAGTGGTGCAGTAGGCAGGGACTCTGCACACTACACTACGCGTCGAATAATATCACTATAATAGGAATACGTGTACTTCATAGTTTTAAAATCAAACCTATCCGATGTCCATTTCGCAGGGTCCATCAGCGGTGGGTTCTCCAGTCCCTCGGGCGTTCATTTCAACTACCGTACAGCCGTTCACTTTAACCACCAGGGGCGGCAAACAGATCGGATTGACTCTGCAATTTGACCGAGATTACGGGCAGGGCTCTAATTGCCGATCTCGTAGTTTCAATTGCCTCTAGAATCTAGCCGTCTACTTTGTAACACTTTGGTTAATTCAAGCATTAACATTAACTTAGAAGTTAAAGTTAGATCGTAATCTAGAAACTGGTTTCGTAGATTTGGTTTATGTTTTATTTATGAGTATGAATCTCACAGTTCTCCTGCTGAAAAGTGATGTCTGAGTGATGGATGAGTCTTCGGCCCATGACATCTATTTTAATCTTCGATCAGAGTCATGGCATCCCTGAGGGCTGATAAGGGTCTTCGGAATCCTACTCTCAACACATACCACACCAGACAAAACATAGCGTAATGCTGCTAAAGCTCACCGGTATTCTATGGACGAGTTCCTTACCAGAACCAGTCATGATACAACGTGGTTCTACCAATAATACATCTGGAGTCCGTTTATTATGTTAATTCAGATTATTCATGGTGACTTGACATGGTGATCTGTCATACAGCATCCTAGTACACCAGTTTCTCACAAATACTGTTTATCACTGTGAAATCTGTACTGTACTTTACTAATCTTAATTTGTGAGAGAATACAATAAACATTATTATTATATAAAACTTAAATATAACTAAAGCGAGCGAGTTTCGGATGCAATGGTTAAGAACAATACACGTCGCGGTATAGGCTTTTATTTTTTATTTTTAAAACAGAATTAAAAGCACCTGCCCGGGGAGGTGAATGCCGGGCCACGGGCAGGATATCCTGTGCACTCAATTCTGGATGAAACAGGCGGTTTGTTTATCTTAAATAATCGTGGGAGTGTGAAGGACGCATGTAATAATAGGCCATAGAAATCACTTACCATCAGCTGATTTATATTTTTTTTTATAATGCAAATGGTGACAAACGCGCACAAATCACACGAGATTAGCGTTATCAGCCCCGACGATTGAGTTGTAAAACCCTCTTACTTTTTTTTTCATACGAACCATTACAGCTATGCTCATATTTCACCCCTGTCCTGTGACAACGTCGTGTAACGTGTCTCTACCAAAATCTGGTTGTCTGCCACCTCTTTAAGATTATCATAGAATCGCCACCTAACACAAATTTTTAGGTACAATCTCAAAGGCTACAACGCACGTGCGACTTATATGTTATTGCGGAAGGTCATGGACGGCGGTGATCACTTACCTTCATTTGAGATGCTTACTATAAAATAGACTATAGAAATTGTTTCGTCCAAAAAAAAATAGTAAATAATTAGTGCGCTCCACGTCTAGTGTGACAGGGCCCTTAATCAAGCGGGAAGCGCGTATTGGATGACACTGTCCGGTTCGTCGGCTGAGGGCGACATCTTCCTAGAAACAGATGCTGCGATACAACTTGTTCGCTCCGAACGAGCCGTGCACTTCACTAAGAGTTTACTTTTGTAAGCGATCTTACAACTGGAATTCGACATCACAATTAAAACGGTTTTCCTAATTTAAAACGTCCATATTATTAATTTCGATGCATTTAGGACAAATGTACATAATGCGCATCATTAAGTTATTTGGATTTATTAAAAAAAATTAAGTTTCTGATCTAAGTTATCTGATATCTGATTCTAATGTCAGCATATGTCTGGTGTAGGGGTCCGGAAGTCATCAGAGGTGTCAACATCTGTATTATGATTCCTTATCGAGAATGAATGTCATGGGTCGCAGAAAATATTTAGCAGTTGAGCTATGTGCTTTATTGTCACCCTTTATACAATACAAAAAAAAATTACATATACACATACTTGGTGATGTTCATGACAATAGTCGAATGGTGGATTAGAACCCACGACTTTAAGTTTTGCAGACCGTACCCAAAACCATTAGGCTATTGACGTTTCGAGATATTCTTTACAGAGATATTAGAGAGAGAGTTAAGAGACCTCGTAGAGGTGAGGTTTTAACGTGGTAGAGCTACGTTATAACTAGTATTAGCTCTACTAGGGAAGAAATGTGTCCTCGCGGTATACTAGTGTAAGGCAACATTACACGGCTGTGTTCCTTATGGTCCTAAAGAGTGGAGTGGAGTGGTTGAGGAAGGACGGGGATCTTATGGATGGAAGTCATTTATCATCAGGCGAACTGTGGCCTCTTTTATCACTCCGAATATTATAAAAGAAGGTAACGTAAACAGAATTCAGTTAAATTGCTTTATCTTCTTTTTTCTATTTCTTTGTAACGTATAAACACTGTAAAAATTAAATATTAGATGGTGATGAGTTTGCATTTAACTCTGACGATTCCTTCATAATGTATAAGGGAGACGGGATTGGCGGAAAACCGCTACATGGCGCTTTAATCCCGTGTCAGCAAATGATGAGTCTCTACTTGAGCCAGTGTTTAATATTGTTTATGTAAAGTTGACTTTTTAACTGATTTTTTATAATTATTACGGGAGATTTCTAACTCTGCCTATTTTGTCAATAAAATTTAATAAAAAATACGTATATATAAAATGCAACTCAATAAACACATGTCGCATAGTCCAAACGGTCGAGGGTTGGGGATAGATCCCTACTGATTATACAAGCGGTTTCGTGGAGCACCGCCTTCGGCATTCGAGTCCGAAGCTACCCGCCGCGAGGTCCCAACCCCCTCAGACGACTCGAGAGGCTGTTTGGAATTAACCCCTACACTGCAGTTTCTTTCTAGCTGCACAACTAATGGGTCAGCTCGACCGGGCTAGGACCGCTTTCTCACAGAATACTCGCGTGAAATAGCAGCATAATACTGCTATGTTTCGTAGGGATCCGGAGACCTTTGTATCTCAGTCTTCGGGGGTGACAACGAATCTGCATTATGATTCCTTGTCAATAATTAATGTAGATGTCATGGGCCGCAGAAATCACACGCCATGTGAACGGTACGCTCGTTTGTTACTCTCAATGTAATAAAAAAATATATACTATATATATTACTATAGGGATAATTTCAGTCGGCATACCACCCCACATGTCGGTCACCTCGTTGGCCAGGGCCAGATATTATTAATTACTAATATGCATTTTAAGTAGATAAACCTTCGAATTCTTTACCTACATACAACATTGCCAACTTTATTAAAATTAGGTGAATGCATTCTAACCACTGGCGTCAAGCGTAATCACGCATTTATGCATAAACGGGACCATTTCGGAGCTCTGAACCGGTTCCGACGTAAATATTTATAGCAGTCAATAATCGGCCCGGTGAGTTATGACGGAGTCGGGCAAGCTGTGGCAGAATGCCGATTGAGTGGTGTGGCAGCTTTGCTAATGTGATGGTGCAACTGCAATAAATATCATTAACTATTTTTGAAGTGAAAATAGTTTAGGATGTTTATTGAAGTTGAAGCAACTGACCGAGCCGAGGTTCGGCCCTCTTGGACACTGCGCTGGTGACATCGGCCCAAAAAAAATTTGGGCGTGGATAGCTTTTTTTTTTTTTGGCTGTTGGCCGCTATTAGCCCGAAGCCTTTTAAAGTTTCATGAGAGGTGACCGAGCGCAAGGGCTCCCGAGAGGGAGCCTTGGCTTGGACCGTTACCCTGTTCCGGGAGAGCGTCTGTCCGCGTGGTGGGTCATGCGAAATACCACAGCGTTATCGGTGCTCCTATTAGCTATCTTGACGATTCAAAAGTGTTTTGTATAAACCTACTTCAATAAAGCTTCTATTGATTACATTTGACGTGGTCTTTCTCCGGCCGTGTCAATGTAAAAGAAGTTTAGTTCAGCCAGAAAGTTGCTGCGATCGTACTCTATACTCTTTGACTTTTTTGAAAATTTTGCTCTATCTACACCCAAAGAAAGTTCAAAATACTTCAAAAATAGTTTAGGATTACATTTTTTGTATATAAATATACTTCTTTTTCAAATCATATGTAAAGAAAACGTATAGAAAGAAAAAATATAAAAAAGTAGAAGTGTAGAGAAACGAAAAATATAAAGAAAGGAGAAAAAAGGTGGTTGGTTGTGAATAAAATATCAAAACTTATCACTAGATAAATAAATATTTTTTCCTCTATGTTTTTTAAAATAATTCGGTATTTTTTATATTGTCATATTGGGTCAAAAGTAACGACTTAAAAAGTTTTATTTCCCAAATCTTACTTATAAAGTTAGCTCAATATGTTTTTTTGTAATATTTCATACCAGAGAGTTTGAACTTTGAAATAGTTCATCGTTTTATCATAATTTGAAGGTTAGAAAAGGGCGATTTTCAAAAATACCATTGCAAAGCTCTTTAAGCACCTTTATAAGCCTTTACCAGAAAATGTATCTGACAAGCTCTGGGTTCAATACTCATGGACATTTTGTAACTTATTATTTAATTAAAATTTAAAAAATTTAAAAGAGCAACTAATCGAGTTTGTTACAGTTTCTTCTCGCTAGCAGCTGCCGAAGCGGTGGTGGCAGTAGATATCTTGACGATTCAAAATTTTTGTATAAACTTACTTAAACCAAGCTTCTTTTGCTTCCATTTAATTTAAAGCTGATGGCTGTTAGCCCAATGGTTGCGCAGCTTCGCAAGGTAGAGTAGAGTAAAGTGGCCGAGTGCTTAGGTCACTCAGTCGAAACCTTCAACAGCACAAGGGTTCACAAGAAGCCTCGACTGGGACCGTTACTCTGCTCACTAAGTTAAATGACTCGAGGGCGCTCGAGAGGGCTGAATCTTGACTCAGGATTGGCTTGGATCCGATCCTTCTGACGGAACTGCCTTTTATACTTTTGTTTAGAAGTTTAACAGTCCAGGTTGTAAAAAGACACATACCAGGTTTCTGATGCTTATGCTTCTTGCCCTTGCCGGTGACGAGGGCCACCAGCAGCGCTGTCAACATCCAGCGCCACTTCATCTTTGCACCATCACACCTCACGCACACCACACAATTTCGTACAAACTATTAAATGCAACTAAAAATTAAAGCATTGGAGGAGTATCCATTGGACGGTGGATATGTTCTAATTACTTAGAATTATTTAAAACAACACTTCTTGTAAATTAGTTATAAAGCTTTAAATCGAAGGAAAACTTCAAAGTATTATTTTAAAAACTTCGATGCCACAAAAAAGACCGCGAAACATTAGAAAGTGACGAAGACGCACCATGCCGCAAGAGAGAAGTCCGACAACTGAGCGAAGCGAAATGTAGCGAGAAAACAACACGAGCTTGAGAGCGGAACAAACAAAAAAACTTAAAAAATATTTCCGGTTTTATAATCTATTATCATAATAATAACTATCTTAGATTCCACTAAAGAGTACTTATCGGTTATATAACATAAGTTTTTTTATTTTTTTTTAATAATATTATAAAGCTTTCCATTTTGTGCGTTGAAAGCTTAATTCAATCTTACAGAATATTGCTGGTGTCGCTGTTCATCTGTTTTATAATAGATGGCGCTATTGTTAAATTGAGAAAAGGAGGTTTTTTATTTATTTCACAAATGCCTTTAATTATCAAATTGATTTTGTATTTGAAATGATGACCAGATGCCATGAAATGTGCAGAATATGTTTATAGTTCTGTTAATAATAGGTGTTTATCTATGAAGTTGCCGTTTTGTATGAAATAAGTTAAAGTACTTTTTTTCGAACTTTTTTTTCTGTTATTCAAAGTAATCACCCATGTAATCGATGCATCTTTGCCATTTCGATCCATTTTTTCTTGTAAAAATCAGCTGGACGGATGCAATAAACTCTTCAAAGGCATTTTGTACTGCCTCTCGGGAATTGAATTTTTTTCCCGCTAATAAGTTGTACAATTTTTGGAAAAAATCGTAGTCGGTGGGTGCAATGTCTGGTGAGTGCGGTGGATGAGGGAGAGCTTCCAACCCCAACTCTTGCAGCTTGGAGACTATCTGTTGTGTAGTATGGAGTCGCGCGTTGTCGTGTAGGAGCAGCGGGGACGACCGATTGACCAAAGCTGGTTGCAGATGTGCGAGCTTCTCCATCATTGTCATCAGTTCTTCACAGTACACATCTGCAGTAATGCTCATGCCGTTTGGTAAAAAACTGTGATGAATCACACCGGCACTAGACCAATAAACAATGACCAGTCAACTTTCTAGAGGTCATTTTTCGTTAAGGGCATTGCTTTGGTGCTGAACCAGGATCTAACCAACTTGCAGAGCGCTTTCGATTGTCGAACGGAATCCACTTTTTGTCGCACGTAACATTTCAGTTCAAAATTCTTTCATTTCTGTGCCTATTGAGCGGCGCGAGGTAGGTCTCATCGCGTACGTTGCGCTGGCGATCGTTAAGTTCGTGGGGCACCCATCAATCAAGCTTTTTTACCTTGACAATTTGTCGCAAATGGACCAATATTCTTTTGATGTTAACATCAAAAGCTGCTGCTAGCTCGGCTGTATGATTAGTAAGATTGAGTATCATCAGCATCCACAATCGCTTTTAATTCATCATTGTTGACCAAAGTGTCCGGATCACCACGAGGTTCATTTTTCAAATCAAAATTTCCAGAATGGAACCGGGCAAACCAATAACGGGTTGTGCGTTCGTTTGTAAAGTTCTCTCCGCAAACGTTGCTGATGTTACGTGCCATTTGTGCCGCGTTGATGCCACGACGGAACTCATATACCATAAGTACACGAATTTTTAATGTATCCATTATGACGAAAAATGTTCAAACGTAATTAAAATACAAAGCTAATCAATAAACAATGGACTGACTTTGTAAAAAGAATGTCATGTTTTTAAAACAAAATTAATTTGTATTTAGAATTCACCGCCAATCAAAACTTTTTTTTGGTTTGAAATGGCCAATACTGATGAATGGCAATTACATAGGTAAAGACCTAATATATGCGCAAATACAGAGGCACTCACTTGTTATTCCCTTTTCTATTCCAATGTAATGCAATAAGATTAGAGGAAGGTTAAGATGCAGTATCGGAGCCACGGGACGTACATACATGCAACATACTCAGACCAGAAATTTGTGACACAAAAATAGTTCCTCGGCTGAGAATTGAACCCAGGACCCACTTCGCGACAGCCAGGTGCTCCAAACAGCGCGCGGACGTCATGTGGAAATGTATGTAAACAAATTTTTATTAATATTAAAACATAAACATAAACAAATGTCATGTCCATCACGTGAACTATGTGCTAGTTTGTCTCCATTGTTAATATAACCTATTCGTCCCCTATCAACAATACTTCAGCAGCATACAGATTAAGCCCATTCTACTCCCGTATCATTAGACCAGCAAACGGCTATAATTCTAATAAAACTTCCCACTTACGTCTATTCTCACAAGATGGAGCTTTCTAATCATATGTAATGTTTAGACCAATTTGTAGATGTCACTACGGTGCATAGTATATACTCATAATAATTAAAATTTTCATATACTAACATTTACCAGCGACTTCATCTGCGTGGCTTGTCCCTTTAGATTGCGATTCTAGTAGAGGTTTCGTACCTCCTTATGAAGAGCCCTCGGATCGTATTATCGCCCCCCCTCTGTTGTCGTCGGCTTTATTCGTCCAAAGAGGTCGAAATGCAGCAGTGGTGCAGCAGCTGTCTCCGCGCCAGCTTCGCATAGATAAAGCTGTGAAGGTCTCTGAACCAACAGCAATACTCACACACAAAAAAAATAAAAAATCGTCTGCGTGGACTTCAACATTGGTTACTGAGAGAAATGAAAAACATGTAATAATACTTTGTAAGATTTATTATTTTCCGCCAGTACGTGTAAGTTTTGCGCACCCCACACTTGTGCGCAACGGACATTAAGCTGACCATGTGAGAAGCAAGGAGTGTCCAAATTAATTGCTGCCACATTCAAATTTTGTCCCTGGGGCTTATTCTATAATTGATTAGTCATTGTAAATTCTAGTATTCTTTGTGTTAATCCAGGTTACAAATAATTATTTTGTTAGTTTACATTAAAATACGTTCAGACGTTTTTGCCTGATTTAATAACAAACATCGGAATATACATACATACATACATACATTCGATTCATAATATGTTTTATTTTATTGTATAATATTAACATTTTCGTGTAAATAATGTTTGTAAATTTAATGCATATATTTACGAAAACAAAAGGTATATAATATATGTTTTAGCTTTAGGTGTAAAATTAAATAAAAATTAACACATCCACACTGCGACTTGTTATTAAGTACATGAGTAGTACAGTGTGTAGTACTGGTAGAGCTACACTTCAGTTGCTAGCTGCTTAATGAATGGGTCAGCTTGACCGGGATAGGACCATGCCCTCACAGAATACCAGCGTAATGCTGCTGTGTTCCGTCTGGTGAGTGTAGAGATCCGGAGACCTTTCTCAGCCCTCAAGGGTGACAACGCATCTGCATTATGATTCCTTGTCAAGGCTGAATGTAGATGTCATGGACCGCAGGGATGATTTGGCATCAGGAGAACAGTGTACGAGGTTGTTACTCTCAATGTAATAAAAAAGAAATTACTTTTTGCTACATTTGCTTTTGCTTGAATCTTTGCTGAGGATGGAGGAAGAGCTTCTGTCTACTTCTGTCACTTACTGTCAAGGAACTGTGTGCTTGTTTGTTACCCTAGAAACAGTTGTAGACTCATTAGTTGAACCCCTCAGAACTTCAGTAATAAAAGGATTGTAATTTTGACTTTAAACTAAAAACAATAAACGAGTACAATTAAATGCAGTCGAGTTTACAGATCTATGAGAAAAAACTTGTGAGTGTTGCGGATGCACATCCTCCTGAGCTGATGGATCGTTTACAATCGATTCAATAAAAAAACAATCAGTAATTAAGCTTCTGAAACTCATACATCACCACGCGAAACATATAAGAACATGGTCTTATCCATATAGGCCAAGTACATATTACGTTAGTATTATTAGATATTGCGGCTCTGCTATATATTATTTAATTCTTTTCCTGATGAAGGAAGAAAATAGGAAAATGGAATCAGTGTTAAAGGTTTAGTAATTTGGATAAATGTAGTGTCGGGTTGAAATGATCGAATATTATATAGATTTCTATTTATTTGGCAGTTTACATATCTTTACATTATGTCTTCAATACAAATAGATCATACTTTATTCAACGCTTTAATATAAACAGGTAGTTAGGTAGTAACCTAGGATTAAAAAAAGGAAGTGGGGACAGGAAGTGGAAGTGAGGAAACATTTATAGTGACAACTCAATAACATACGAACAATAAGCCAAAAATGTTTAATATCGATAATTTTACATTGCGTTCATCGTAACACCAAAAACTGGACACCCACGAAACGCGTGCGCTTCCGCTAAACGAGTAAAAATCACCTAAAAAAATCTTCGCTAAAATTAAGTATTAGATACAAACAAGATACGTTCGGATAGATTCGGTTCGGTGTGAGGGGCGGCGCGGGCGGTCCGGCCGACGCTCACACCGGTGTTGTCGTTACTGCTGTCGGTGTGAATACAGTCTCTCGCGTCCTCGTGTCGCCCGCGGGACTAAGTCCAAACTAATCGTGCGACCACGTCCCGCATCGGTATTGTCGCATGCTAGTTTCACGCACAGTTTTACTCTAATACGGAGCGCGTCCGGAATAAACCCCTCTGTATTATACAAACTTCGGTCCAACTCGATACGCGTACCACGCGATTAATTTTAAGGAATATTATCATACTAACAATCCGTTAACCACTCCAAGCTTAAATGCTTGTACTAACACACGGACGACAATAGTGTAATGGCGGATTCGAACCTACGTTAAATGTCGCAAACCGTAACAAAACCATTAAACTATTGACGTGTTAACATTATAATTTATTATTAAACACGTATCGACTACTTTACATTTGCGCGTACGCTTATCGTGGGGGACACGTGATATGTTCAATGCGCAAAATTAAACTTTATTGCTAATATCATTTGATATGTATCTATAAGTCGCTATACAGGCTCGATATAATCTATTATAACTATCTAAACAGTGATATATCCGAGGAGTTTCGCATGCGAGTCGCTGAGAGCGATGCGGGGCGTGACCCTAGGTCGCGACATGACGCGACGTATTTCTTCTACCTGTAATTACGCATCGATATAGTCAGTAGTATAAAAAGAAAACAACACAATTTGTAAATCACATTCGTCAAGTCATAATAACATAGAAATAAGTCGAGTCACAAAGCTTGGAGAACGAGTTGATGTATATAAAGTGATACTATTATTGAGTTACGCGAAAATTTTAAATTTATATTACAAAGTTCCTTGTAACGTTTAGGAATGCACAGAGTGCCCTGCCCTATAATGATCTATGCACTGTCAATAATAATTATTAACGTTTTCATTATGTTAATAGAAATGCGTAAAAATTGCACAATAATTTTTGGCATCTATTTATTTGTTGGTATTTAATTTTAATACAATATATAAGGGTGACAAACGAGCACACAGTTCACTAGTTCGTGATATCTACATCCATCCTCAAGATATACATGCGGTGTCACCCTTGATGACCGATATGGAATACCTACAGTATCAGTAAGGGTCCCCGCAAAATTATACTATTGTATTATGTTATATATTTTTTTCAAAAGGTGTATATTATAATCACCAATATAGTGACAAATATCATTAACAGTGTATAGGTCATCTACAAAACAGAAACCGATTGTCTAACTAAAACCGTATTTCGCTATACACCTATATTACACTACACAAAACTAAAACAATCGCAAAATTAACCACGTCAAGTTTTCTAACGTGTCGAGAGTCTTTAAACATGTTGTAATAAAATGCATATTATACCGCTACACAAATAACGTTACGTTCAGAAACTCACAGCATCACAAACAGAAACCTAACGCATCACATACATAACCTCGGGTCACATCACACGATATGCATTAAACGCCATATAAAACCGTCGTAACACACTCGTCACAAGCAGAAACACGTCGAGTCATAAATTAAAATTGGTCGCGTCACAACCGACGCATCAACTTATAAAAGAATTGCGTGCGTCATAAACACATCTCGTTACGTCTACGTTTAGAAACGTGACTCCAGAAACAGAAACCGGCCGCGTCACATGTCGCGTTTGGAGACGCGTCATAAACAGAAACCTGTTGCGTCACAAACGCGTCGGATCACATCGTGCGACACGGGAGGGGTAGTAGAGGGGGCCGGTACGGCGCCCCCACCCTGCGGGCCCGACCGGGCCGCCTCAGACGAACCACTCGTCCTTGTGCGGGGCGGCGCTCAGCGCTGCGCGCTCGCCCGCAGGCGGCCCGGGCGCGCCGCGTACCCGCGCGGGCCCGCAGGGAGCGCCCAGTTTCCCGGCAGCAGCGTGCCCCCCGCCGGCGCCTCGCCGTCCGCCGGCTTGCCGACGGAGCCGGCGCCGTTGCTGCTCGCCATCTGTTGCACTGCGCACACAACCACCGCACCCATCAGTTGCTAACACCAGCTTCAGGCTATCGTTTCTCCACCATTTATATATCACATCCTTCGCGAAAAAGTTTAAAAGGTAAATAGAAAGAGTTGCGAACCTTATTAAATTATAATAAAATAACAGTTAATAGTTTATTTACACAAAGCAAACTACGAGTAAAATTTTTCA
The DNA here is from genome assembly GCA_029286865.1 of Teinopalpus imperialis. Lineage (NCBI taxonomy): Eukaryota > Metazoa > Arthropoda > Insecta > Lepidoptera > Papilionidae > Teinopalpus > Teinopalpus imperialis. Next base: position 2,274,981 of record JAGSMU010000028.1, read on the forward strand.
TGTTGTTATTACATGAATATTTTGTACATGGGTCCTTTTTATCAAACAAATCACGATCGCGGCAGAGAAACCATGCCTTACAATATACAATTATTAATATCTTAATTACAAAAAAACAAAGGTGGCCACGTTGCTGAACTGGCTTGGACCATGCCCTCGCAATACCAGATCTTGCTTTTGTGAGGTGAGTGGAGGGATTCCTAGACCATCATTAATGGTGACAAGGCATTCCATCTCAAACCTCAGGGAAAACAACACATCTGCATTACGATTCCTTATCCAGCATGTGTCGTGCATCGAGTGAAATGGACCGGAGGAATCACTCGTCTAGGTGAACTGTGTGCTACTTTCGCACCCTCAATATAAAAAAGATCCCTATCTATTCCATCATCTCCCATTCGTTTTACCAACCTCACACTACACGGATCGAATCGTCAGTAAACCGGAACGGCCTCCTGTACGGATGTACTGGCAATACATACAGTGTAGATGTGTACGTCTGGATGGCGCTCGTCGGCGGCAGTAGCAGCAGACGGCGAGCGCGGTGGCTGCCACCGCAAGCGTCGCCCCGCCGGCCATGCCTGCCACCCACAGCCCACCAGCACCGCCGCCTCCGCTCTCTGCAGAGAGCACAACGTAAAGTCGCATCCTATATATCTAAATACCTATAAAGGGCCCGCCGGTATGGATCGTAGGACCTTCCATGTCTTCGAAATATATTTTTTATCGGACATCAGGTTCCTCACTTTGTTCTTCTTCACCGTCAAGCATATGATAAATCAGCACTTAACAATTTCATCAGTGCCTGCATCGGACATCGTACTTGATTTACTCGTACATCCGGTATTTTATAATGAAAAAATAAAAATGTACACCTTATATTACAGTACACTAACAATTGATAATTATTTATTTATATATAAAGCTAAAGTCTTCGGGAAGACGATGGCTGCAGGTGGGTCAGGGTCGTACTCTACGACAGTCTGTGACCTAAACATCGGGCATGTTCAGCTGTGGGCTGAAATGATGATGATTATGAAAAATCCACTAACAAAGTATTTAAATTATACTTATACAGTTAATCATTTAGATAATTATCAAGTTAATGCACAATGCACTTGTGAGCAAAAACAGCGACGCCGTACGCTAACGGTTAAGATATTGTCGTAAAATGTTGCTAAGATTTATTTATTGTATATATTAGATTATAGTTTATGGTTTTAACCTCCATATTAATAAATTCTTTTTTATTAATAAAAAAATATATTTATACGAAATTCGTCTTAAACTCTAAAAAAAGAAGCATTAACTCTAGCTAAGGAAAAAATATAGAAAAAAAAGACAAAACAATCATTAATTAAATAATAAAAACAATTCAGTATTCAGTTTTACCGCCCCCTGGTTCTATCTACAGCTCCTAATCGGTTCTTCATTGAGCGAATAAGATTTTTCACTGTTTCTTGAGAAACTCCATCCGATTCTTCAGCGAGTGTGGCTTGAAGCTGCGATGACGTAGCTGGCGTAGGATTTATAGCTCGAACTTTTCTTTTAAGCTCGTCCCATAAATGCTCAATGAGATTTAAGTCCAGAGTACGTCCTGGCCACTCCATGCATTAAACTTTGATCTCCTGCAGATACTGCCGAACCGTATGTGGCCGGGCATTATCCTGGATGAGCCCAAAAATTTCACCGATAAAGCCTGGGTATGGAATGACTTGATCCTCTAATATCTCCTCAATATATCGGTTCGCCGTCAAACCTCCAAATCTGCCGTTAGCATCGATGAAAACCAACGCGGTTTTTGCCTTGAAATTGATTTGTCCGCCCACACGAACCACGAAACCTCCTCTAAATGCCACATTTTCATTTATACAGCACGGGGCGAATCGCTCGCCAGGTCTTCGGTAGACCCGTAGGTTTCTATAGCTGCCAAAATTTTCGTAGTGTCAACAACGGTAGGAACATTTTGGAAACAGCCAGATATGAACTTTATAAATATCAAACCGGGCTATGAAGCGATCCCCGCACTAGCGTTTCATCTGCCACAGAGAATTGCTTTCTTTACAAACATTGGACCGAGCTACGAACCGATTCCACCACTAGCAACAACTCTAACCACAAGGCCTCGCGGTCTACGAGACTACACTTAAATCGCTCAAACTAATATACTCGTCTTTCGTAATCTACTATTAATTAATCACGTATATATCACGATCTTCAATAGACTGCCTCCTGGGAGGAAGATGTTGTTATTTGAGATTTATATACAATAAAACTGTCCCGATGGCTGACTCTATGTATTAGGAGCTCCTACCAGATCCCAATGCACTGAGGTCCCAGTTGAGGCAACACCTCCTCCAGGCCATTGCCTGTCTTGTCCTTGTCTTTCATTACCTCTTTATTGAACGATCAGAGACCCTACCCTGATCGCCTGTAATCTCAAAGGCCCCCTTATAGCTTTTAGCATTTTCTATAAGACTTATTACATTTTAAATTAAAATCTTTCCAAATTCATTTTCATGTCAAATTTTTCCTCTAAATACCTCTCATTGTTGCGTTTTTAATATTGTAGACATATTTTATAGATCTTCATGCGAATGTAAAATCTGTAATACAATCCGTATAATTGCGAAAACAAATTCCATCTTCTTAAACCAGCACAATGACGAAAAATGTAATTTCTTGTACTCCTTTCTTAATGCGAACTGAAAGAAACCCCACAAAAATGATGTTTTGTTGTTCTTGGACAAAAAATAACAAAACAAAAGGTTGCGATAAAAGGAATGAAGAACAAGGGAAAACTTTTGATTAATTACATCTAATGACAACGGATATCATGGAGTCGGTTTGAGTCAGAAATAATAAATATTGGGATTATTTTCAAAGGTTATGAATTCTGTGAACAGAGTGCCTGATAATATTATTTTTGATTAATGGAGTACAATATTGCTATTTTAAAACTTTAGGCACTGCGTTCAACTTTTATGGTTCCGTAACATATAAAACATATAACTCTAAAAGCTGAATTTATTTATACTGAAATTATTTTAATATTAATTGTATATGTAGAAGTTAAATGGCAAATATTTCATTCATTTTAGTAATATAATCAAGAACAAAAAAAAACAAAACGTCAAAATCTATGATGACTAATCAGTTCACGATGGATTAATTAAAACTACTGTATGTTGCACGGTTTTACTATTTAACATTGAGAATGGGGACCGTTCCCAATATTTCCACTAAAATTTAATATTACAAATTGAAAGTTACGATACGCGCTAATTTTCGCGCCACTTGCCCATAACGTTTCGTAATTAACTCGATTTTATTTTATTGTTAATATTTCGGGCCCGTTAAAACAAATTGTTTGCCAGCGCCCGTTTACTAACCCATTGGCCCATTTCCAACAAATATTAACATTATGAACGCCATTAAATTCGACCTCAATGTTAAGTTTATTTACATTTTGTAGCTAAACACACTGCTAATATCTTTTGAGCAGTTCGCGCTAATGCCTTTTTCAACTTTATGGAAATTTGTTAGCTTGTTAAATCTTCGTATTGCGTACTAAGTGCGTGTTAAGTTTTTAAGTTAAGATGACTTTCTCTCGCGAGGGAGAATTTTAAAGACGATTCTAAAAGTGCGTACATTTTTATTATTTTACAAAAATCTGGGCACTGGACACTTTACAACGATTGACAACAGTGTCTTGCGCTCTTTACAATCCTTGAGGAATCATAATGCAGATGCGTTGTCACCCCCGAGGACTGAGATGGGATGAGTCATCACCAGTAACAAAGGTCTCCGGATCCCTACGAAATACAGCAGTATTATACAGCTATTTCACGCGGGTATTCTGTGAGGGCGTGGTCCTACCTCGGTCGAGCTGACTCATTCTTTCTGTAGCCAGAAACAAACTGCAGTGTAGCTACCGCCGTAATAATTCTGCATATGAATATTACTGTGATTGTTCATGCTTTACATCGGAATAAGGAAGGGGACGACTAGTGAGTGCCTCTGTGTTTGCGCAAATGCTTACGAAAATATAAAATATTCTGCGCAGTTGATGTCATCTGTCAATAACAGAAGATGTCACCTAGGTCGACATCGACCTGGACGACATCATCATCATCACCCAAGCGCTAAAGCATTATTTGACCTGCGATGTTGCAAGCGATGAGCCGCGTGGTGGAACAGGTTATTTTTAATATGAGTATATTTTAAACTAATGTTTGTTTAATACATAAGTGACTGGTTAACGAATCTGGTAACATTCTATTTGCAGCACAAAGTTCTATATCTCTATCTAATTGAATGTGGAGAAGTTTTATAATATTATTAGCATTTATATTATTACTAAGCAATACACACATACCGACACTCAACCACTCATCCACGGTAACACAAAACCACTAGAGTTGCTAGTTAAATACAATACCCTTCATAAATAGCTTTTAACCAATTGTATAATCCTGAATTGGCCATATCTACTGCGATCAGTTGTTTTGTAAGCCACTGTTGGATAACCTAATGAATAAATAAATAAATAAATTATTCTCGTCGACTATTATCTCTGATCGAAGATTATCGAGATGATGTCAACGAGTTTATTTCACGTTCACTATGATTTTATCATTAACCTCTAAGAATTAAATTATCTGGAAGATTACCGGTCGTTATGGTTACGTGTTTATTTATAAATCTTAGACCCTGGCTTGGGGTACGGTCTGCGAATTTTAAGGTGGTAGGTACAAATCTGTCTATTGACTATTGTCATGAACGATCCTAGCACAAGCATTTCAAGCTAATTTGGAGAGTCACCGCCAGCGTCCTTTTAAAATAAAACTGTAATTATGAACTGTTATATTTACCTCAAATATATCATCGTTTATGGTTATGTGTTTATTTATAGCCTTTAGTCAATAGTCTAGCTTAGGGTACTGTCTGCGAACCTTAGGGTTGGTGCATCTATCATGTTGGTAGTAAATATAATATAGCTATTTACCGGGACAGAGGGTGGCGGTGTCTTCGTCCGAGCCGTCGGCGCAGTGGTCGACCCCGTCGCAGGTGAGGTCGGCGCTGACGCAGAACTCCCTCTGCTTACACCGGAACTCCTTGCAACCGTGTTCTGCAAAATAATTCACGACCACTTTCACAACACATCTTACCAACCAACAACACCCAAGGCGCACAGCGCCCAGAATATCTGCATATAACCACGGCCATGGTTCTTCTGGTTATCGCCAAATGATTTTTTTATTTTTACTACATTGAGAGTAACAAACTCACACACAGTTCACCTGATGGCAAGTGATTCCTGCGGACCACGACCTCTACATTCATCATTAACAAGGAATCATAATACACATGCATTGCTACATTCACCAGACGAAACGCAGTAATATTATACTGCTATTTTACGCTGGTGTTCTTGAGGGCGTGATCCTTCCCCGGTCGAGCTGACCCATTTATTCTGCTGCTAGAAACAAACTGCAGTATAGCTCTACCACTGTTGTTTCTAGGATAATATATTATATAATATATATCTAATTGATCACAGGTTCAGATGTTCTGTGACATCCACAATACACCAATCCATTTTCTAATAGGATTGAAGATCGTCAGGCTATCGTATCGGAAACCCGTGACGTTGCAGCCAAATATTTTAGCTACGACACAATCATAATAAAATACAATAGTTTGCATGCTATTCAAAATCTTTCGACAATTGATTAGTTATAAGGACCACATCCTCACAGATTATGAAATAGCGGTTTAGTGCTGCTGTGTTCAGCATGAGGAGTGAAGGCCTTCGGAGGCCCTGTTACAGGATACAAGATATTCTCTCAATCCAATCTCTATCCTCGGAAGTGACAACCATTTTGAATCTTTTAATGAGGACAGATGTAGGTGTGATGGGCCGCAGTTATTACCCACCATTAGGGGAATTGTGTGCCCATATGTCACCCCCACTAGACTGACTTTATTTATACATACTTTCACCTTAACATATAGTAATATATACAATTCACCACAAATCTTACTCTGCTCTATATAATATTTATTAATTTCTTCTTTATTTTGACAAGTAAAAGAGTCATTGTACAAAAAGGCGGATTTAATGTCTTAAGGCATCGTCCACCAGACGATCTTTGGGCTGTTACTATAATATGTTGTGGGTGCAAGAAAAAAACCTATTATAATAAACTTAATAAAGTTTCAATTAACTAAAGTAACACGCATACCATAGATTATTTTATTTACATTGAAGATGACAAACAGGCACACATTCCACGCGGCATTGTCCATCAGTAACGTCTTCAGATCCCTACACTCACAAGTCGAACAGCCCTTAGTGCGTTAAGCAGCCCTTTTACGCTGGTATTGTGTGAGGGCATAATCCTTACCCGATTGGGCCGACCCATTCATGCTTCAGCTATATACATATAGCAGCGTGACCTTACCATTTAAAAAAAAATTGTTGTCTTCGAGTTTTCGAGTTCGAGAATTTCAGATTATTCAGACGCCCGGTAGTGGGTGAAAACTGAATTACCAAATTCCATTATGTATATGAATACACATACATAAATACATACAGGTCAAGGTAATAAAAGCGTAATAGAAAAGTTAAAGCATCGAAGCAAATAGTTAAAGTGGGTTAAGGGTTCAAAAACAAAACGATTAGTAGGGGTAAATGGTGATTGGCACAAATAGATACCCAACTTTAGGATTATCATCCAATACATACGGAGTGTGATGGGACAATGAAATCTACGACGTTTTGCGTATTAGAAAATGTCTTCAAATATAAACGTATGTTATCTTCAGCGAAAGGGGCCATCCAATTTCACTCACCATCCAATTTACTAATAGAGACACTATCTGTAACGAAGTCTTCCATCAACGTCGACCCTTTTTTCCACATCAGGCAACAGATATCGTAAGCCTTTTCTATTTCCCTAATTTAACATTATATTTTTGACAAATAAATGTTATATCGGAAATCATCTTTTCTAAATGGTCGTTGCATGGCTGGCCGTATAGCTCGTAGAATCGATGGCGAAGAAATATTCTTCAGTGGCAACAATAATTTGCGGGAAGTCGATGGATGCAGGTGGTTCAGGGTCGTGCTTTCAGAGGACTGGTGATGATGATGTTAATTAAAGTTTGCAATCGATTTTACAATAATATCAAATTTACAATTACAATATTGATATTTATATTATATGGTAATTTATATTGAATGATCTGGTAATCTGGATCTGGAATGATGGTAGAATCACGGTTGAACTCATTCTCACCACGACTACGCCCTTACCGAATCATATCGTAATTACGTGTGGTCTGAGAAGGAAACCTGGGGACACATTTGCAGGTAACGAAGGTGTATGCATTTGCATCTTGAATCTTTGTTAATGATAGGTAGAATCACTTACCATCAGGTGATAAGTGGGCTCGTTTGTCAATACAATAAAAACCAGATGATGTTAGCCGCCAGCGTTACGCTTTTACATTACAACTATTGCTAACCAAACAGCCTGATAAAGTCGATTCAAATTAAAATTTGAAGCTCAATAGTTTAGGGTGCGGTCTGTGAAACTTAACGTCATAAGTTCTAATCCGCAATTGCACTATTGTCGGGAACCATCTCTTAGCAAAACCGCTTTAATCTTAGCTGGAGTGGTCAACCGGAACGTTGTGATCATTGGCTAGCAAACTATTCTAAATAACTTGTGCAAATCTATACACGGTTACATGTATACTTAGAATTTCAATGAATATTAAACTCTAAATACATTTTACAACGTTTAAACCTTTCTGTGTGTGTGTTTGTAAGTTCGTGTATGCGTTGTTTTTTTGATGAAGATGCCTCATCTGAATATTTTTTATAACTTTATTCACAATTAAATTAAATTTGTGTCCAGTCAAATTTTTTATTTTGATCTATACGATCAAAGGTGTCTCCAAGGCCAGCAAGCAGACGGTGGTTAACCTCCCATCAAACGACTTCCACGACGATAAACCAAACGCCGATTATAAATCCCCGTCCAATTGTGCAAAACTCTGATCGCTTATAATCTATTCCTAAGCCCAGACGGGGCTTAGGGGACGGCTCAGGGATTAGAAGGGTGGCTCCCCCGAGGCTTTTGATCTTTAACGGTAGCACGAGGTTGGGGGTCGTTGCGACTAGCGGCGACAGACTGTATGAAGCGCATTGTTTAAACTTTTCATATGGGCTTCTCAGTGACGCATAGCTCTTGTTCCATAACACAATGGTATATAGGCGGCGATATAATACGCTACTACACAGTCGTAGAACTACGTTTCAGCTTGCTTCTTGCTACGGTATGAATGGGTTGGCTGAACTGGGGAAGGACGGCGCCGTCACAGAGTAAAATATTGCTATTTCGACGCTCAACTAGTGGCGATTAGTCGATGATTAGGGGTGACCACACGTTTGTATTATAATTCTTTGAATGATGAACGTGGGTGTCATGGTCCACACGGATCACTTGCCAACGGGTGAACTGTGTGCTTGTTTGTCACCAGTAACACAACAAAAACGAAAAATCTAAACTAGAATGGAAATTGAGCATTGTAACACCCCTATATGTCGATTACATGGTGAATGTCACGAAAGAATCTTTTTTTTCCCCTAATATTTGTTACTACACGTCATTATGATGATCAACACCTCAGCTCACGACTAGTCCAATGCGGAACAGCCTGTGCTGTCTGACAATACTCCAGTTAATAGCATCTAAGAAATCTCTTCGGTTAAGAATATGAAAGCCCCCCCCCACCTATCGGTACAATGTTGACTTATCCCTTGTCGATATTTTTTAATATAATATAGTCTAGAACCGATAGACAATAAAGAGGAAACTTTCTTGAGGACCAACCTCGGACTGGTAGTCACCGTGTAGGTGGACCCCTACAAGATGCAGCGACGTCATATGCAAGGTTATAGGAAGGCCGTGGAACGCATAGAATACTGTTTTCATAGCTGGGCCGACGCAGTACCAGCTCTTTCCATTTCAACCGCATTCAACGAAGAGCAGCTCAAATCGTCGACGACCATGAACTTCCGATCAGCTGTATCTCTTTACGTTATTTAATGAATTTAACATGAGATGTGTTCTGAGAATTTGTTGTAATTCCAGACGCTGAGTTCAGGCATCGTACATCGCGACCGAATTTCAAAATTTCATCCAGATCCAGGCACGCACAACAATTCTGTGTAACTCATCAGCTGTCGCCAGCGGTATACTCAAATCTATAGGACTTAAGGACCTTCAAGAAAAGAGCCTACAGCTTTCTTAAGCCGGCAATGCATCTGCGACACCTCTGGTGTTATGGATGTTTGTGGGTGGCGGTGATCACTTACCGTCAGCGAGCTGTTTGCTCGTTTGCCACATAGTCTATAAAACAAAGAAGGTGGCTCAGGATTACTTGCAGTGATGCTTTGTGGCAATTTATGTGGGAGATCCAGGTACATCAGTGGGCAGGATATGATGATGATAATGAAGAATTTTATCTATATCATAAATTTATATATATCTCAATTTATATATATCTCAATTTATATATATCTCAATTTATATATATCTCAATTTATATATATCTCAATTTATATATATCTCAATTTATATATATCTCAATTATAAATACCTTAAATTATCGCCAATGCGAACATAAGCGATTAAAGCAATTTATCTATCCGTGTAAGTGATTTCGACGAAAGAAGGTGCGAAAAGACGTTAAGCCGAGGATCCATTCGACAAAGGGCAGATTTTTATTACGTATTTTTCCTTATTAATTTCCTCCCCCCGGTTGGCTACACCGAGGGCCGGAAATGTTACGAATCCAACGTCTGAGACGTAAAAATATTACGACGTACCATCGTCTCCTCGGATACTCTAATCGTAAGTCTTTATGTGCTCAATAAATGGTTTTCATTTCATAACTTTATTTCTAAATTGACATTCGAGATATACCTTCGCGATTGGTATAAGGATTGTGTTTTTTTTTATTTTATTGACGAGGACAAACGTCCTCAATAAGTAATGTTAAGTGATTCCTGCGGTCCATGACAGCCTCATTCGTTCTAAATCATGATGCAGATGCATTGTCAGCCCTGGGGCTAAGATAAAATACCCTGTCACCAATAATAGGGGTCATCGGATCCTTACACTCACTGTACAAAACACAACAGAGTTGTGATAACAAATATTCTAGAAAAGCCTTCAAGAAAAGTCTAAACGCATTTGCCTCTCCTCTGGTGGAAAGAGAAATTCGCTACAATATTTCAATGCAGCTATGTACATATATTTAATGAGTGGTGCCATTCGAGGTAGGTTAACCCAATTTTGCGGCATAAGCCCTAATGCGGTAGACACGAACTCAACTATAAGATAAGTTTCGGAACCAAGTAGGGTTGCCAGTTTCAGGTATATGGTTTAGCGAACGTTTCCTTTTTTAAACGATGGATTGACGATAGGAAAATATATTAATGAGTAAATATGTTTAGGTGGTATTTTTAAACGGAAAAAAAATTGTTAAAAAACTTATTTAACATATATACAGTACTCTAGATAATCTATAGAATATCGATTTTTTTTGGCTTTAGAATTAAATTTTGGTAAAAAATCAACATCGAGTGTTTTGAAGAAAACTTGAACACCGCTCACGGTTTGGATCAATCAAAATAAATCTTCATCGACTATTTTTTGACATCATCTGCGTTGCCGACCCTGAAGTAGTGTTCCATCCATAGTAAAAGAATAAAGTTTTAACCTATATTTTTAAATCCAACTGTTGGCCGTAGAGAGGGCATTATAGCATAGTCCGAGAAGCGGCTACATTGCGGGTTAGCGGACTTCACATTCTTCGCAATATATTTTTCATGGACATGCAGGTCGGTAGGTCCTCATGATGTTTTCTTCCACGTGGTGGTAAATTGACACTTAAAAATTCAATCAACCATTTCATTCTGGGAATTGAACTTGGTTTAATTGCTTACAATGAATTAAAAGCGAACGCTTAGACATTACCTTATATGGAACAAAAAACGATTTCGAGATTTTAAATATCTAATCCATAAATATTTTATGGACCAAGAATTCTTAATTAATTTATTAAATTATTTTTTTAAAAAAAAACTAAAGCCGATGCTTCTTTTATACGTAGTTATAAATATTTAGAAGTTATTACGATATAATCGGGGAATCGTTCACGTTAATCTCTCGGCGAATCCTGACCAGTCGGCCAGAGATCTAAGCATTGGAACGGTACAGTTTAGGTCAACGGTTTTTTTAATTGTTTCAATACAATTTAAAAGGCGACAATCTAACATACAGTTACCCGATGATAATTTTTTCTACGGTCCATGGCATCTACGTTCATCCTAAACAAAGATTCAAGATTGTCCGCTGAGGACTGCGATGGGATGCTTTGAAATCCCTAAACTCACCAGTATCATGCTGTTATTTTTAAGGACATGGTCGATGGAGCCTATGCATGCTGCACAATAAAGTACATCATGGCTCTAACCTGTTAAAAACGGTTGCATCATTTTTGAGCCATGCTAACAATTTGTTTGAATTATTACGAAAGGAAAAGATTACAAAAATATCTCCCACTTTGAATCCTTATACACTTTTATTTAATGTCAGGCGACAGTGGCCTATAATGTTCTGAGGACACTCCACCCTATCAAGGGCGAACCTCTCAGCTTTATCGGCCATTCGACCTCCTTAGGTCATTTTGTTCTTAGTTATATTACCAGATTATGTTTTACTTGTAACCATCACAAGATATAAAGCGAGGAGATGATGTTATTAGATAAATTTTGACAAAATATAATTATTAATTATAGAAATCCCCGTTTTTAATGTTTTGAATCATTTTAGATAATTTGATAATTACATAACGTAGGTTCAAATACGGCATACAAATAATGTCATCAACCCGATGGTGATAGATTGGTGATTGAAAACATTTTGTGATGGGTAACAGTTAAATCACTGATGTTACTAGTACCGACAGCATTCTGTCTTTCTTATTCTGAACGTCGTGCGAGGGAAACAAATTCAATCCCCGATACCGATTTCAATGATATTGTAATATTGAGTGCTGAGTTACTAGTTTACAAAAAAAATGTGATAACAAAGCGAAATTGAAGCATCAATAGCCTTACGGCAACGGGTACGTTCTACGAAACTGAACTTCGTAGAATCCACCCTTCGTCTATCGTCTTGAACTGTCACCTATCACGAGTATTTTAGCTTACTTGTAGTGCTTAAGTGTTAGTTATGTTATTGATGTTATTAGCACAGCTAGAATTATTTTTATAAAAAGATAATAACAATAGAAAGTTATTGAAAAAACCCGTCGTCCGTCACGCGAATGAGGTCACTATTGACGGATAAATATGAATATCGGGAGCAACAAACTTTACACAACAAAAAGCTTCTTAAAAGCGAAGTTTACGGGAAATATGATTACAGCCTCCCCCTCTTCCCTCGCCTCACCCCGCGGAATTCCTAAGTCTTCGTGGAAAGTCCCTTTCCAGTATACTTTTCCACTCTATGAAGCGGAAAATCTAATTGGCGCTATGCATGAGTTGAAAAGACGCGTGTGTATGAACAAGGGTTTGTTGTTCTGAACAGATTTCGAATTCATATGTACGAGTATCATAGACGGAGATAAAACATCTATACATAAAATAAAATCGTTATCAGGTTTGTTGTCTCTTAGTCTGTTTTTCTTATTGAATTGAGAGTGACAAATGTGCACACAGTTCACGTCGTATAATATATATATATATATATATATATATATATATATATATATATATGCAACTGTAAGTGCTGCCACTTAGAGTTGTCATAATTAATAGATCCTGGCATCGGAGGGCAAGCTCAGATTGCTCGCGTACCGTGGAAAAAAAATTCCTGCACCGCTATCAGGGTCTGACCGTCATTTCAACAACGCATGTTCATCTTAAAGATTTATTAGCGCTGGTTGTAGATGTCATGAACATCACTTACCATCAGGTGAACTGAGCTGGTTTGTCACCCCTAATATTACAAAAAAATACACAACAACTATCCATTTTGGAATGTTTTAAACTTATGTAATTTAATTTAAATTGTAATTGAGTCCACACGAACTTATATTTTTACATAAATATTAGCTAAAATAAGGATGATGATTATCTCATATACTTTATTTTAAATTTTGCAAATCGAATCAATATAAACACGCCGCCTTAAATCACTGAAGCTGCGGACTGAGCAAACAAACTAAAAGGCTGGACACGACAAACCTAGGGTGAGGTGCTAAGGTCGCCCAAAGTTCACATTCAATGTGATACCGATAAAATTTATCGCCGCCATTACGGACGATATATAGGGCAATTTTGGGACGCAGTGTAAAAACCCTTGATTGAATAAACACACCGTGAAATAATGGCATTAGTTTGTGGGATATTTGAAAAGTACATATATTAAATTAAACGAGATATATTTTGGATCATACGTATGTTTTGGATTGGTTGCTGTTAAATGACATTTCAACAGCCTCTACGTATGTAAGGTCATATTATAATAAAATTTATTAAACAATGGAATCACACCACAGTTTGTTCCTAACTGCATTATGGGGAAGGACCACGCCGTCCAAGAATATCAGCGTAAAAGAACAGCATAACGGTGTTGTGTGTTCATTTGTTCAGTGTAGAGATTTTTCAAAATGAAAACTCGTCACATCTAGCCCACACTATATGACCATTAAAATTTACAATCATCTTCCCAATTCTATAAAAAATCTGGGCAACGCACGATTGTTTAACAAACAGTTGTAATTGTTTTTAATCAACAAATGTTTTTATAGTTTAAATGAATATTTTTCAGCGAATGAATTGTAAAGTTACCATTTTTGTTACCATGTTAAATAATTACCGGCCCTCGGATATTGCTATGCCGTTGCAGGGCGTTACATGTATACCTTGTCATCAGCTCAAATTCCATCCATGATTGTTAATGAGATATGCAATAAAGAATTATTATTATTATTAGATCAGGTCACCTTATAACTGCTGTTAAGGCATTCCATCTTAGTCCAGATTCATGTGCCAACGCAACAGCATTATGATTCCTTATCGAGGATGGATTTGGGTGTCAAGTATAGCAGAAATGATTTGCTATACCGTGTACTGCGTGCTAGATTTTCACTGTTTATAAAAATTACCATCATCTCCTAATTGTTTTTTATTGTATTCAATAAAAAACAATAAGAAGATGATGGTAATTTTAATAATGACTTATGAACTATCTATGAGGTTATCGAGGAAAAACTTAAAATATGGAAATAGCTTTTTAAATATATTTATAGTTTGTTATAGTTTCTAATATTAGCATTGTATAACGATTAATAAAAATGTACGCATTTTTTTTTCTTTTCTAGGCTCAGTTTCTAACTAATCAATTCACCTATAAATCTCGATTTCAGACATAAGATGAGATGAGCAGTTGTTTGTATTAATTCCACCCGCTGCGTTTAAACATAGTACATCACGACAGAATTCAAAATTTCATCCTCATCATCTCGATGGTTGGCAATCCACCACTGTACGCTTTACGTGGTTTTTTTTATTACTCAAACATTCTGAGGAATAGGCTGTCGCCAGCGATATTTTCGAATCGATACAACTTAGGGACCTTCAAGAAAAAAGCCTACACCTTTCTTAAAGACCAACAACGCATTTCCGGCTTCTCTGGTGTTGCATGCGCATGTTCATGCGCCACGGTGACCACTTACCACCGGGCGAGCTGCTTGCTCGTTTGCCACTTTTAATAATTACTAACTTATTTTTTATTATTTTCTTTTTAAATTATTACTTATTCATTATGATCAAATTAACATTTTTAATTCAACCTTTGATAAATATTGTCAAATCATTCCATTAATTATTATATTGCATCTGCCTGCGACTTTATCTACGTGAATTGGGACCAGAGAGAAATGACAAATGTGTAAGGGGACATCCGCCACTACGAGTAAGTTTTGCACACTCTATACTATTGAGCAACCGAAATAAAGTTGACCACGTGAGAAGTGAGTTGTTTGGGTGAGTGTCCAAATTCATTTCTGTAAGTTTCAGCTTGTGGCCCTGCTACTTGTTAACGGTAAATGCAAATCTGTTATGTGTTAGTCCAAAGTTATAAACTTTACACATCTTTACTTAATACTTACACGTTTTTAATATTAGTAGAATTTTTACTTGCATGTAAAATTCCGCCTTTAATCGTAATCTATTGTTCTCATGTAATAAATTGTATCAGTGTACACTACAATGACGTAAATAAAATAAAACAAAAAAGTCTAAAATCCAAATGATTACACAAAAAAAATAAACATATTAGAACTAACCCCATTCGTCACAAACAACAATCGAAAATAAAACACATTTGAGGCTCGAAAACGACGTAAACAATTTCATTCCGGCAACAGGTTTTCACGTTGGTGTCAACGGCAGAGGCCAGAGGGAACGGGGATCCGCGCAGAATGCGCAATAAAAATATACCCACCTACCTATATACAGGGTGTGTGTAAACGGAATGCCCCGTCGACTGTTTGTACGAATAAATAAACATTCGCGCAAATTAAAGGAGGCGATGAAAGAGGGTCGACGTGACCTCTGCGGATGTGCCAATTTTTTTTCCCATTTGATGGCACACTCGTCCCTTTCGATTTATTACGTAGTTCCGTTTCTAAGGAGTTGCCCTTTACTCAATTTAATAATAAGGATTCGATTTTGAAGCGTCTCTCAAATATAATGAGATAAATGAAGGCGATTGAAATTTGTACAGTAGAGCCACGGTGCAGTTTTTTTTGGCTGCGTCATGAATGAGTCAAATAGATTGGGGCTACATTCTGACAGAATACTAGCGTAAAATAGAAGAGCAATATACGAGTGAGTGCTAATGAGTTGGAACCCGGAGACCTTTATTGTCTAATCTTATACTGGTGATGACGTATTTCATCTAAGTCCTCATCAGGAAAGAATGTCAGCGTCATGCGCTGCAGAACGTGTTCGTTTGCAACCCTCAAAAAAAAAGTTGAAATGACAAAAGTTTCGTCTCACGGTGAAATCTTATAAAAAAGTTAACAAAATTAGTTTTGGTAATATTTGATAATAAAATAGAATACTACCAATACTTATATTAGTGTAATAGGGAGTGATAAGGTATCTCTTCCCATCGAGTATGCCTCAATATTTAAAGACAAGTGTTGCGGTGATGGCCTGTGGAACTGAGACGTGGTCCTTCACTGCTGGCTGTATGAAGCTCGAAGTCACTCAGCTGTGGAGAGGGCTATGTTCAGTATTATTCTGCGTGATTGAATACTAAACGTGGATATACGCAGAGGAAATAAGTTAAAAACTCAAAGGATCGGTAAACTGAAGTGGCAATGGGTCGGCCATATAAGAAGAAAGGGAAGAAAATTTCTCGTGTGGCAATATCGTATCTGCCATGGCAAATGACGACCCACTGCTAGGTGGAGTTTACTCAAGTCCGCAGGAAGTCGATGGATACGCGTGGTAGTATCGTACTATATGTTAGTCTATGGAGGAAGATTTATGTTCAGTAGTAGACTCATGATAGACTTAGAAGATGAATTAAAAATATACAATAATCATATATATCTCGATCTGATAATCGTGGACGGAAATAAGTACATAATGAACGAAGATAGAACGGGAATTATCCAATGTAATTTTTGTGATAATCTATCGCTCGAGGTATCTTGGTTTTGCATTCGAATAATTCGCATAAACACGATCAGATAAGTGAAAACATGCAATTTACAACTCTATCAATAAGAATAATGCAATGAAAAGAATGTTTTAACCAGACCGAGCCAGTAGATAGTCGTTATTAATTTTTGATTACTAACATTTATCATGACAATCCTCATTAGTAGATTACATCTACAAACTGAATTTCGTAGAACGATTCCAACAACAGGCACAGCGCTTTCACAGAAAAAAAAAACATAAAATATCGCCTTTAAGATTTAGCCCTCAATCGCTAACTGAATTGGCATTTAATATGGGGTGTATTAATTAGACTTTATCTGCATGTACAGGTAATGGGCTGCGAATGGTACAGCCACACTGTAGGTTATTTATAGCTACAGCATGAATAAGTCGACTCTTCCGGGGCCTTCACAGGATATCAGTTTAAAATAACAGCTAGTGTAGTTCGACTGGTGAGTGTAATAATTTAACGACACTAGTACTGGCATCGAGGTTACTCCATCTTACGGATATCAAAGCAATTGCATTATGATTCCTTGTAGAAGATACATGTGTTATGGGCTATAGGAATCATATCATCAGGTGAACTGTTAACTTGTTGGTCACCCCGAATACCTTGCAAGTGGGTGTTCTTGAAGTCTTAGGCCCTTGTTGAATTAGATAAGATAAAGGCGTAGAGACATTTCTTTTAAAGTAAACTAGTAATTATAAATAACAGTACTAAGATTACTTACTGGGGTCCTTAACGCCGGTGATGACGAGCTTGAAACCATTTGCGTCCGTGCCCCAGTTGTCGGTCACGTACTTGAGGGTCACGAAGTTGCTGCGAGTGAACAACGCGCCCACCTGCTGTTTGGTGTTACGGCACGAGTAGTCCGCCTGCAAACAAAGAGTATGGTAAATATTTGCAGAACTAAACCATACCAAACACCACTGCAGAACCTCAAGGACACTGTGAGCTCCTTTTGCGTAGATTGAATCAAACATAAATGATTAAAAGGTGTCCGTAACATCAAATGCTTCAATTGCTATCCCACGCTAGAGTTTCCAAGGGCATGGTTCTTCCCCAGTCGAGCAGACTCATTCACGTTAGTTGAAACTAACTACAGCATGACACTATCAATGCTAAAATAAAATATATCTTTGAGTGAATAAATGTCTTAATAAATTTGCTTCACTCCAGACATCTTAGCAAACACAAACATAAAGTTTCGTTCAAATTCGTATTCGAAAACTGTTCCAAAGCTCGAACGTTTGTTATATTATCTAGTTATATCATTTACTTGATGTTCGCCATGTCCTACACATATATCCGTAGGTGAAGACGCGATCACGCGCCAGGCGTAGGCATGAAATAACAGTAAGAGACCATATCGTTCATTGTACAGAAACAATTGCCGCTTGACGAAGCCATCGGCAGCGTTTAGTTAAATTCTCAAAGACCTTTCTCGTGTTTTGTCGACTCCCTAATGAAATAGCTATGCTCTAATTCTAATATAACATGTTCACTGAGCTCCAGCTACTTCAATGTAAGCCGTCGCCACTCGGCAGGCGGAGCCGCACGTCGCACACTTCTCCGCGTTCCTTAATTAACAAATGAATTCATATGCCCCACTGAGCGTAGACAGTCGTGGATTTCTTTGCTCCCATTTGATATAAATTATATTTCATCAGTAACATTACTTTGCTCTATCATTCCATATCGTGCTCTTTGATAGTACAAACACTCACTTTCAACATGATCTAATTTTATGATAACAATAACTTATGTTTTGTCTTAATTATATATTTTAAGAAACGCCACTAGGTGGAGTTTACTCAAGATAGCGGGAAGTCGATGGATACGCGTGGTAGTAACCTAATCTATGTTAGTCTGTGAAGGAAAGTTTATGTTCTGTAGTGGACTGAGATGATGAATTCAAAAAAAAACAATAATCATAAATATCTCGATCTGATAATCATGGACGGAAATAAGTACAAAATAAAAGAAGATAGAACGGGAATTATCCAATGTAATTTTTGTCAAAATCTACCGCTCGATGTATCTCGGTTTTGCATTCGAATAATTCGCATAAACACGATCAGATAAGAGAAAACATGCAATCTACAACTATATCCATAAGGATAATGCA
Source organism: Teinopalpus imperialis (assembly GCA_029286865.1). Classification (NCBI taxonomy): domain Eukaryota; kingdom Metazoa; phylum Arthropoda; class Insecta; order Lepidoptera; family Papilionidae; genus Teinopalpus; species Teinopalpus imperialis. The sequence goes on from JAGSMU010000028.1 coordinate 2,293,941, forward strand.
ATGAAAAGAATGACGCATGTTTTAAACAGAGAAATTTTTGATTACTGATATTTATCATGATGATATATCTTATTATATTTTAAGAAATTTTGTAGAAGGTTACATATTAAAAACAGTATTAGTAAGATTATTTCACAAAAATCCTTAAGAGTTTCTTTAAAAAGAACAAGCACAAAATACAAAACTCTCAGCAATATGAGAGCACTACGAAAGCTGCAATATAAAATCGACATAAACACGATCTCGCCCATAACGCTACCTAATACAGTGGAGAGACGTGGGGGTCGATAGCTAAGCGCTCAGGCGCCACCAATATTTTCTTCATTGAACGAGGCTTACTGAACGATGGCTGTGTTATATCGTTGTCATTTTTCAGCGAGAGCGACGAGCTCAACGTGACAGGCTTCTGCTCCGTGGGACCATTCTTGATATATGTACATCACTCGTATCTTAGGTCCCCCCTCACTCTCGAAGGGGATTGCATGCATCAAAGGCTCTGCACCGGACTTTTGCAGTTCTTATTCCACTCCTTTATGTAAAGTTTAATAAAGGACGCTCGGGTTGATATTAAAATTCCTCTCTATAAAATTTTTCAGATTACGGATAGCGTTGGTATGCATGGCGGGCACCCCAACGATCCTGTCCGAGGTATTGAATATGAATTTTATTTAATGATGTTGTTGCTGAATATAAAAGCTTAAAAAGATACGATATTAGAAAATTCAAAATGAACACGGACATTATACAGGTACCAGGGTAAACAGTTGTTATTATAAAACTGTTGGGAATTTACTAGCTACCTTTTAATTTATAAATATTGTTAAAAATAGATATGCATACATAAATTTAGTGTGTACAAAATAGAAGTGCTTGAAATTGAATTTCATAAAACAGATTTCAAAATTAATAAAAAACTGGTCTGCGTTTGGAAAAATAATAAATGAAACATAGACATACATATAAAGAGGTCTCGACAATCGCAGAAATTTAATTGGAATGGATTATCTCGTTTATTCAATAAAATTACTTTTGTCGTTGTTTTTCCGCCCCTAAATTGCTTGTTCTGTCCACATTTCAATATTATATTATGGGATAAACAAAGAAAAATCGTTAGAAAACATTTTCATATCATACAAAATGATTGACTAACGTTCTATCGCTTTAAATATGCCGTTGACTAAAATTTGATTCGTTAGGTGTGTATTTTAAATTATTTGTTTTATAATGTCAATATTATTTTATTGGAAGAACAAATAAAACCAAATCCTTACTAAAATTTGATAGAAAAACCTTGGACTAAAGCTGTAACACTTGAAGCGTGTCGTACGATAAAACGTGGAAAATTGGGTCACGTAAGTTATTCATTGCATATAAATTTAATTATTACGTTAAGGAAAGACCAAATAAAACCAAATACTAAGCAGAATTTGTCGAAAATTATATATATTTTCACAAATAGAATGAGATATGCAATTAAATATATAGAGATTAAACAATATAAAAAGCAACAAACAACTTTAATTAAAGCTGTTACAAACAGTAAAACTACAAGCACTAATAACTACCATATAATATGAAACACAATGTACGTTATATAATTATATAATTAACATTATATAATATTAAAGATGACAAATGCACACATTTCACCTAACGGTAAGAAACAACTGTCTACATCTACATCCAACCTCGACAAAAATTCAAGATATCATCCTCGAGAACTGAGATTGAATGATTCAATACCTAATTGGGTCCTTGGATTCCTGCACTCATCAAACGAAACACAGCAGCGGTTATGGTGCCATTATAGCTAGTCTGGTCATAAATATTGTTACATAAAAACTTTTCTTTTTTTCAACTTTTTAATTATTTTGAATTTGGAACACGTATATTATTTTCAAAACTTATTTCGATTTTGCGCTATTTCACATATTTTTTCGTGTTTATTATCAAATTACAATATGGAAGGGGGTGTTAAAGAAAATAGGATTGCAGTGATCGCCTTGCACAAAGTGGGTATGGAGCCATCGGTCATATTCCAGACACTTCAAAAGCTTGGTATCAGCCGTATGTTCGTAGATCGTACTATCAACAGATACAACAACACCTCTGTCGAAGACTAGAAAAGATCGGGGCGGCCGCGTCCTGTTAGAACTACAAAGGCTGTTAATGATGTTAAAACCAGAATTCGCCGAAACCCCATTAGGAAGCAAAAAATCTTATCGCGAGAAATGAAGATTCCCGCTAGGATTCTGTCGCGTATTATAAAACAAGTCCAGAGCTAGCAAGCTCGGTGCGTATCGTCGATATACAGGACATGCCCTAAATCAATCTTTACAATTAAAGAGAGTGGATCGATCAAAACGCGTTCTGTAGCGATACGCAGGTGAAAGGCACAGAAATTTCCTCTTTACCGATGAAATAAATTTCACGATTGAAGAACACTACAATAAGCAAAATGATAAAGTGTAGACTCAAAGTTCTAAAGAAGCTCCTCAAGTGGTCGGAAAGGTACAACGTGGTTATCATCCTGCGTCAGTGATGTTTTGGTGGGACGTGTCTTATGAAGGAGTCACAATACTACATTTTTGTGGAAGAGGAGTGAAAACTTCAGCCAAAGTGTATCAAGATACAGTCTTCGATCATGTTGTGAAACCTCTCAGCAATTTTAAAAAATATACCGTGGACTTTCCAGCAGGACTCTGCACCTGGTAACAAGGCACGAACTACCCAAGCCTGGCTTGAAACCAACGTTCCGGACTTTAAAAGAGCTGAAGACTAGCCCTCATGTATCCGAGACCTCAACCCTTTAGACTTCTAATTATGGTCAGTTTTAGTGGACATGGCCTGCTCTAAACGACACAACGACATTGATTGTCTTAAAAATCTTTGGAGCAAGCAGTGGCGAAATTTCACTTGGAAACAGCGTAAATCCATAGATTCGTGGCCAAACAGATAAAAGACCTGTATAAAAGCCAAAGGGGCCACCTTTCGAATAGCATATTTTTTTAATTTTTGCTGAGATTAATAAATATAGGTAATGGTAATATAGGTGGAAATTTTAATAAAATTACATTACTCCTTAAAAAAAAATGTATTTTCATTTGTAACAGAACTTATGGCTGGACTAGGTATACTTGTGTTCCAGTGGATGTAGGCATCACATCCACTTCCGCGATCTTGGCAGCCCTGAACGGTGTTATATACTAGGTTTAAAGTAGCTCAACAATTCTAAAACTTTCTGACATTTGACATTGGTCACTATATTTACAAAATTTACTCTTATCTCAGTTCCTTTAAGTTTATCATCATCTCATGTGGATCTATGGACTACTGCTTAATAGACTTTACCACACAGATAGCCACAAAGCATGATCTTGAACTAGAAGTAGAAATAGTGATAAATATATTGTGATATTAGAAACCATGAACCATGACAAGCCCAAAAAAAAAATAAACCAAACAAAAGCATAATCTTGAGCCATGTGCATCTTCATCTACTTCCTGTGGACATTCATTGGTCGTCACCATTTAATGATGGTCGTGCCTATTGCAATGCCCAATAGGAGGCAACGAAACGAAAACCTACTTTTAATACCGTTACGTTTTTTTTGTAATTTTTGATATTTAAAGTTATGTCAGAATTTCAACGGTTATATCTAGTTACCTTTGAATTCAATAAAAGATCAGCATGAACTTGGTAAATAAATCGTGTAGCTCATTATTAAAACTATGTTTGTATGATACTGTCAAATTCAGAAGATAATTAACGTCTTCTTTCTTTCAATTATCATCGGCGACAGTCTTAAGTTTGTAGTATTCCCGGAATATCCACGATGACGTAACTCGTAGTCATATGTTCACACTCCAATAGAGAGCAGCTACTTATAATTCAAAGCGTGTCGATTGCGGCGCCCCCACATCTCCTAGATCATGAAAACTTGTAAGAGACTTCCAGTCACGCGTCGAGTTACTCCCAAGGACGATGACCCGGTTAGTAACCAGCGAAGTTGTCGAAGTTGTCGACTAGTGAACTTCCAGTTTTCTCTAAAGAATGTAACAACGCGAATGTTTTTTATACATATTTATAAAATTTGGTACAAATTGACTGATATACTCAAATGTAAGTAATTAAACTATATTTCCTTTTTATTTATTATTTATCTCCGAAGTAAGAGTTTTATGAGCCATGTTATGAGTTCGTATTTTGAACACGATAGAAATAATATTTTTAATTTTGATTCCTCCGTTAACACAAAATATGTGAAAATATAAACACAATAAAATTCTATTTTTATTGAATTTATGACGCAAGTACTGACAGAATATATTAGGGTTACATAGTCGTTTGTTAAATAAAGAAACTCTAAAGTAATTGTTTGTTTTTACGTCGTATTAATGTAATACAAAAACGTATTATTGTACATTGGAATATCGTTAAATACATCAATCATTAAAATGGTTTTGCGATATCGTTAACAGATTTCGATTATCGCGTCGTTCACTAGCATGTCAAACTAATTAATTACTCATTATGAATTATTAGCTTCACGCTTGTTTCGAGCCGTAAAGCTCAGTGTATAAGCGCTCGATTTTAATTAAAATGTTAATTTAAATTTTAAGTACTGATTTACCACGTGTTTGGCGGTGAACGAAAAGATCGAAAGAACTTAAGAAGGCAAGAACTAAAGAAGAAGGAAGGAAGAACGAGAAAACTTGCATGTCTAAGTAATACATAAGAACGTGTGACATACGGCAATCCGTAGTAGAGTTGCTTCTATACCATAGTATAAAGCGATATCTGATCTAAATATTTCTAGCTAACAACACTAACTGATAATGGCAGAGATACGCTGTAGCTTCTAGACGCAACATCCGGGGTCGACTCAGATGGGGAAGGGCCACAAAATATAAGAGTGAAATGCATATTGCTGCAGTGTTTCGTATGGTGAATGCAGGTGGGAGGGGGCAATCACCAAAACACCCAGCAACGCTGCTGTAGGTGAGTGTTGGTGTTCAGGGTTCAAATAACACCATTTGCATCTCAAATCTTCGATGATGATGGATGCAGGTGTGGGTTCAAAATCAAATTTAAAATTAACCATTTTGTCTATAGCCACGATGGCTCAGTGTCTAAGCGCTCTCTTTTAATACAAACCCCGGTGCCGGCGCCGATTTCAGCTCCGATTCACCACGTGCTCGGCGGTGAATGATGATGTATTAAGGAAATATTTCAGATATATGTGAAGTCCGCCGACCCATAATGAAGTCTCATAGTGAACTATGCTTCAACGCACTCTCTAGGGACTCTATATATATATATATATATATATATATATATATATATATATATATATAGACTAAGTATATAGACGTAGCTGTTAATTGATTCTGAGTCGACAGTAGCCCTCAGGGCTGTCGGCCGTCCGATGTATTGTTGACACTGTTTAGTGGAGTCCTGTGTAATCTAAAGGGACATGGGCTACTGGCGAACATGAATGCACTATGTCCATGAGTTAAGGATCTACTTATGTACAATTATGATTTGTGTTATAAATTTTAACGATATACAGTCCTTGGATCGGAAGTCGATGGATGCAGGTGGCGAAAGATCGAACTATGAGACAGTGTGTGGACAGTGGGAGGCCTATGTCCAGCAGTGGGCTATAGATGTTATGATGATGATATAGTAGTTCCAACTTTAAATTTTTATCATTATTATTCTTTACTAATTGTGACCATGATGTCATACGCAAACATGAGTCATTTATTCATACATAATTCATAACATTTAAAAATAAAATTAATAATATTTAAATAACTTTAAAATTAGCTGTTATTAAATAAATAAAAAAATACGTCTTATTAGTTCGTTAATAATTTAAACTACAAATTTTAGCCTATGAATCTGATCTTGATAAATCAATAAAAACCAAGCTCAAATCAGTTCAGGCGCAAAAACACAGACAAAAAGTTTTTTAACAATATATTTAATGTATAGATTTGAAAAATTTAATGTTTATTATGGGTTCAGAGAAAGGGACGTCGGTAAAAATACGAACTAGACTAAAATCAGTGAAAAAAGCGACAATACCCTAATGATTTAAGGTACGGTCTCCGATAAGTTTCGTCGATAGGTCGTAGGTACAAATACGCCATTCGAGTATTTTCGTGAAGTTTCGAAATCTCCAAGCACAAGCATTTTCAGCAGAGATGGAGTGGTTAACCGAAATATTAGCAATGTTACTAATATTGCTAATATTCTTTAAAAAGGATTACGGCACTATAAAAAATATACTGTGCAGTTAAATCTCTCAATAACCAGAAGTTATTATACCACTTATTATAATTACACCTACACTATGTTACTATAAAATTTGTTTAAATATATATTTTGAAAATATTTTAAGAATAACACTAAAATTAGATACTGTCCAACAAAACTAGAGGACGGCGCCGACAATAGGACCACGTAATGACTGTCCATCAGTGGAGATGGGTTTGTGTAGTGGAAGCTAAAAATAACAAAATCGATACAATTTCAAAGATTCCTTGATTTAAGTGGTTGTTTTATGATGTTCACTCCATTTGTTGACATTACATTTGATATTCAGTATTTGAATTAAAAATAAAGTGAAATGTCTGAATTATAATAATCATCATTTCAGCTCATCATTATTGTCGCTGCACTGTTGAGCACCGGCCTTCCCCACAGAGTAAGATCCTTAGCCACCTGCATCCATCGACTTCTGCAAACTTGCATAGATCGTCGCTCCATCTGATGGGGGGTCGCCCTACGATGCGATGGCCGATACGAGGTTGCTACTCGAGTTTGTAATAATTCCGATGGCAAAAGATCCTTTTTGAATTATGCCAAGAAATAGGCAATGACACCAACCAATTTGGTAGGCTCATTGGTTATCGAAGACAATTAAATTGTTTGTCTCCATCACCATTCTCGGTAATTTCGGCCTAGTCTTTTACGTTGCCAAACGAGCACGCATTTCACCTGATAGTTAGCGACTTCGGCCAATAAACAGCTGAACTCTTCCCTGAAATGCCTCCCTTGCCACAAAACACGATTCTGAGCGACATTCAGCCATCGGCTTCCAGCAAACTTGCATAGGTCGTCGCTCTATCCAGTGGGGAGACGCCCTACACTGCGGCTGCCAGTCCGAGGTTGCCATTGAAGCTCCTTCTTCCCATCGGTTATCGGTCCACGAGCAGCTACATAGCCAGTCCATTGCCACTTCAGCTTGCTAATCTTTTGAGCTGTGTCGGTCAACCTCGTTCTACAGCGGATGTCAACGTTGCGTATTCTATCACGCAGTTAACGATAATACATCACAAATTCAAAAAATTCAAAACCGAACGGTCCAAATCATTTATATAAACACAGAAATAGAAAACGTTTGTGTTACACATAGTACGTTGAACGTCTGAGATCAAAGCATGACTCAGTTCAAACATCTCTCATTTTTCTCAGAGAGTGGTATGTGTTATTTTGTAGTAAGCTATTTAGTCAACCATACCAGAATATTCCGAAGCCTTTGAAGAATATTGAAGTGGCGTTTGTGATCTTCTTAAATGTCAGTATTGTAAACAGTGTGCGATTTCATAAGGTATCCGTATAAAATCTTACGAGATAGATTACGGAAGTCGAGGAGTAATTATATATTTTCATAGTAATAGGGGTAGCAAACGAGCAAACCTTTCATCTGATGACCATTACCTATGATGACTGCCGTCAATAACATCCATACTCAACAAAGATTCAATATTTACCATACGTTGTCAGCTAAGAGATCTGAGATGGATTATCACGGTACCCTGAATCGGATCACACACATGATACGAAACACAACAGTGTTATGGTGCTGTCTTGTTAGTATTCTGTGCGAGCGTAGTTCCTGACACCTGTACCAATGGTTCACGACACCTGTAGCCCTGGTAGCTCAGAATCCTGCTGGTTGTTTCTATAATATTTTAATGGTACTTGAGCAAACTGGGATCGATGTCCGGTGTCGGCACCAGTTGTAGAGTACGTATTTATCACGTGCTTCATGGAGAAGAGAAAGACATTGAAGGAAGCTACACTTGTGACTTTTATATGTATATATATATATATATATATATATATATATACACATATATATATATATATATATATATATAAATCTCACTGCTGAGCTTGGTCCCTCATCTAAGGAGTTTATTAGAGCGGAGCATAGTCCAGTACGAGAATCATTTATTATTTCTTAGACCTGCAGGTTTCCTCACCATGTTTTTCTCACGTCGAGCACATGGTAAATCAGCACGAAAGCTCCATATATATACAGTACATTTAGTTATACTTTACACGGACATTTCAATAACATTTACATTTATGATAATTTAGTTTCAGCTTCTAACTGTTGGCGTTAACTGAATCGAAAATCACGATTAAAATTAACGACCGCAATCTGTGAACCGATTGTGTGTTGGATTGAAATTGTGAATAGAGATTTAATAGCATATTAATGTTTCATTGTCTTTGGAAACCTCTCCACACATTTCACGTAACGAATTATGTTACAATAAATTTTCAGCTTTAGTGTGCTAATAATTATTTGAACAGGTTTTATGTTTTATATTAAGTGTTAAATAATTAATTCGAAAATAATTTGCGAGAGAAAAACTAAAATGTTTCCAGTTGTTTTCAATATGTTTTTTTACACCACTATTTATTTTATTTTAACGATTTTAAGGTCTCTAGGTTGCAGATGCAGGCTCGTCTTATTTTTAAGAATAGGTAGCAAACGAGCAAGCACCCCACCCGATGGTAAGTGATCACCGCCGCCCATGAACACCCGCAACACCAGAGGAGTCGCAAATGCGTTGCCGGCCTAAAGAAGGTGTAGGCTCTTTTCTTGAAGGTCCCTAAGTCGTATCGGTTTGGAAATACCGCTGGCGACAGCTGATTCCACAGAGTAGTTGTGCAGGAAAGCTTTCTCGTAAAAAGGACTGTGGTGGATTGTCAACCATCGAAATGATGAGGATTAAATTTTGAATTTTATCGTGATGTTTAAACTCAGCAGCTGTTGGTACTTAGGCGGGTATAAATAAATAATATAATAAAAAATAGTAGAAACAGACACAGGCCCACATCTGTATAACTAGGCATTTACTCATTTTATCAACATTAGTTAAATTTAGTTTGTTATATTTCTACTTATTTTATTATTTAAGTACGGTTATTTTATTTATGCACCAAATTGTTTATAACTTTTTTATTGTTTTAACCGCACCGGTTTGGCTCGGCTGGGGATGGACCACGTCACTGATATAGTCTGATAGTACCAGGGTCAAAAAGCAGCATAACACTGCTGCGCTTCGTCTAGTGAGTGTAAGTGTCGCGAAACCAATAAGGGGTTGCGTGACGATTTCCATCTCAATTCTCAAGGGTGACAACACACCTGTATTATGATTTATTATCGAAGATTAAAGTGGTTGTCATCGGCCGCAGGAACCACTTGAAATCAGGTGAACCGCTAGCTAGTACCCCCGATACAACGTAAAAAATATTTTAAAGCGAACGTACAGACGATACACATGTTCATTTGGGGTCGGTTCACTGAAACGTAAAAAATGAACGTGTGAATTTCCGTCGTCGGAAAATGCGGTAACTTTTAAAAATGGAACGTCGAGACGCATTTCTAGTCAATATGATTTCGTGTAACAATATATGACCGGAAAACGAAAGTGATTGGGGCGGGTGTCAGGTAAGACAGGTTTTTTTTAAAAAAAAGACGGAAAAAAGTATTATTTTTTACTTGGCAAGGAATTAGAACGTTAATTTATAAAAAATATATATACGAATTTATTAATATACATATATATGTACATCACGGACGTGTATGTAGTACATTGCTTTGAATAAAATCTTATAGACGCTTAGTCGGTTGATGCTCCGACGCTATTCTTTTGGTTCATAAAACCCTCATTCATCCTCGACAAGGATAAGGCACAAGCGTTCTCAACCCAGAAGACCTTGTCATTTTCTTTTATTATCAAAATCATTAACATATGTAATTTGCCACTTTGAATTCCGTGTATTGTATATATGAATTTTGCTTAGCTTCGAGTATATTTTTCGACTTTATTCTTGTATTTGTCATAGAAGAATAAGAATAAAAAATATACAACATATTCAAAATATTTTATTGATCAATAATTAATAAGCTATCTACAATTTTTTTGAGTGTTAGGATAATAGAAATTGGAAAATGCCAACATATCTAAATCTGCAGAAAGATTTCAGTTTGTGTTATATTACGAAAAATGAAATAATATCAACTAAGCAAAATGTCATATTACACATTTTGCTTAGTTTATATTTGCGTACAGTTATATACTGTTGTTTTCTTTTGATTTTATTCTTTTAATTTTGGTATCCAAAGATTACAAAAAGCCAAAGCTATATCTTTATAGAGTTATAAATCTATAAAAAAACAAAAAACTAAAATAAAAAATAAAATTGGATTAAAGAAAAAAGCTCAGAAGACCAAGATTGAATTACTCGTACCAGTAGTAAGGCCTAAGGTTTCTTTTTCTGAATCTGATATTCTCTGAACATTTTATCTTATACTGGTATACTACTAATGCGTGACCCTTTCACGGTCGAGTTCAGATCTATAACTAATATATATATAACAATAATAATTAAACGCTGTTCGTTGGTAAGAGAACGTGAGAACGGCTGGACCGATTTGGTGATTGTTTTTTTAAATGATCGTAATAGCTTGAATTAGGTTTTTATGAAAAAAGCAAACTGGAAGTTCTTTCATCTATGGGACTTTTGTACGAACTCAAGACCGTTACACGGCTATAAAGTGAACTCGATTTTCGTTCAAACTCAATTCATCTTACGCGTATAATACGCATCTTTATTGAGGATGGATACATGTGTTATGGGATACAGCGATCACTTGCCATCAGGTGAATTGTGTGCTCGATTGTCACACCTTATATTACAAAAATAAAATAGCATCTGAACAATTTTGCATAGATTAAACAAAGCAAGATTTTAATAAAGTTGAACAGCAGGTGAGGTCGAGACAGCTTGATTCTTGCGAAGTGCCCACTTAACAATTATAATACTTTAATTTGGCAGCTCAAGTTGCCAAGTTGCCGTCTCGCCAACTTTAAAGTGAAACGGTCCGCCGGTTAGGCGAGCCAAGAGCGGCGCGGAATGCGAACCAGAATTGTTACTTTGAATTAGAGGAAACTCCAACATTCATATCACCGCATCAGCTTAAGGGGAAGATTTCCCATTCCACCAACATTCCGGTTTTATAGGAATCTTTTGTCTGAAACCCTTCAACTTATACACTTAAGACGAAGCTATTTGCTAATCGAATTTAAGGAGTCCTGGGAAACAGAAATAGGAACACTGAATACAATAAAAAGGATTCATTCCTGGTCTCCGTCCCAATCTGATGATTGAATAATTAATAACACGCGAAATATACAGATAGTTTAAAAATATAAACTCGAATCGTTCTGATATAGGGAAGATGTCCACAGGGTCACGCGGTAGAGCGGAAAATCATTTAAAAACGAATCAGCCAAAAACTATTGAAAGAGAAACGCGAATTCAATTTCTCGCTTTTCACCGACCTTTTTTTTCTAAACATAACTCGCTTCCTGAAAATTGTTTTAAACAAAATCGCGTAAATGGTTGAACGCAAAAAGCGACACAAAACCCGTACGCCTGGAATACGATTCGCGCCATCGGCGAACACTGAATTCCCTGTTCCAACAAGTTCTTTTCAATTTCACCTATTGAAAACTCCAATCCTATTTCCTTTTTTTGCCACTATAAAACACCGTTCCAACATTGTGCGAAGGGAACTCTCACAAAGTGACTCTCGGATGGTCTGAAAATTAAAACGTGAAACTTTTAATTATCATCTAGTACCATTGGAGAAGGATAGAGATTAGGCGATGTATTCTACGATAACAATACTTCTTTTTCTACATGGGGTTAGGTTCAACAAAAATTCAAGATGTCTACTCATTGTCACCCATGCGTATTGAGATGAGATCGACCTTTAGTTGAATTGTATATAATAATTATGTCCATATGAAAATTAATACTAAGCATTCAATAAAGTGTTGCGTGATAGTCACAGAATATTAACAGAGATTTTTTTTATTACATGGAGAGTAAGAAACGAGCACACAGTTCACCTGTAAGTAATTCCTGCGGCCCATGACATCTACAGTAATCCTTGACAAGGAATCATAATGCAGATGCGTTGTCACTCTTGACGACTGAGATGGAGTGCCTCGTCACCAGTTTTAAAGGTCACCGGATCCCTTAACTCACCAGATAATACACAGCAGTATTAACCTGCTATTTCACGCTGGTATTCTGTAAAGGCGTGGTCCTACCCCAGTCGAGCTGACCCATTTATTGTGCAGAAATATATCTCGACAAGTCCAAGACAGGCAATTGTCCAGGCGTCCTTCATTCGATAAGATAAAACCAAAAATTTATGCAATATCGAGGACAAGGAAATTTCCAAGTAGTATATTTTTTTTGGGGAGTCTCGGTTGAATGCGTACCATAGACGCACCTAAATTCTAAACGGCAATTTATTAGTTTTAAATGGAATTTATGAAATCACATTCGACACAACACATCGTTAAAAACCTACCGCCCAGATTGAAATACAGAAATGATAAGAAAACTTTGCAATACTCAGTATGTTTTTATACATAAGCCCCTTAACATTACATAAACATCTTTATAATGTTTTTCGTATAAAATCGATTTAACATATTTGTTAAACCAAATTGTGTTAACATCACAATCACTGATGTTGACATATGAAGTTTATCCAACTTATAATTTCGATTAATAAATTAATCAAGTTATTATTGTTCGTGTGTTCGTACGTGAGCTGGATTTTTGTTGTTATCAAACAAATTTTACGGGGGCTATAAAGTAGTAGAGTCAAGTTGCAGTTTGTTTCCCAAGGTTCACGCCCTCATAGGATACCAGCATAAAGCTGTTGTGTTTCGATCGAAGAGTAGGCAATTGGTGACCTTTATTACTGGACAATTTATTCCTTAGATGTGAGAACGCATTAGCAATACGATTCCTTATCAAGGATGAATATGATTGTCATGGGCCGCAGGAATCACTCACCACCAGATGAACTGTATTATTACTGATGTAACAGCCTGTATATAAAAGTGCCAGTGCTCGAATTAAGCCACCTTTCATATAGAGGAGTATATTACACGTCTCCGATGAAACACGTGAAATGACTTCACAATGTATTTTTTATTTATTTCTTACGTGGTAAGCCCCTACAATTGTGACTAATAATTTAATTGCACCCGTGCCACCCGTGTGATCCGTGAATCAAAAGCGAGCGCTTATACACTGAGCTACCACAGCTATAAGAATAAAGATAAATAAAAAAAACCGCTAGCATTTTGTTTAGAGAAAATTTAAATATCATTAACACAAACTTAAGATGTGTCTTATAAAATACAAAAACATTCGCGTGTCCCTTCCTTACCGAGCAATGCCACCTCACATAACAAGCGTCCGCTCCGCTGAACCCGGGTCGGGCAAATTTCCTTTGAGCCTGCCTAATTGTGTGTATTTAGGATAAGGAAAAATAAACAAAGCCACCCCGGCAAAAGAAAACTACTTAGAATCCCATAGGTCTTTAGCGTACCCACAAAACGGAGCTTACAGAATGCCCTTTGTTCAAAAGACCGGCACAGGCGAACTTGTCGGATTTGAATTTAAAATGCGCAAAGTTGCGTCCCTCGCTGTGTTAATTATTTAGTACGCGGGCAACACCTGACGTCCCTCGCTTCTGTTCCCTCCGTATACTCTCCCATAGTGAATTAAATATACCTTATTCAACAATTTCTTGCTTAGGCCTTTTCGCCACTAGGAAATTAATGGCCACAACTCAAAGTACCGCTTTGAAATTCTTCGTAAAAAATTTAATTAAGATAATACACCGGGTCCGTGCAAATTGTGGCTGTTAAGTTTCCTAAGCTGTTAGGAAATATTTTGTATTCTCATTACGGTCAAGGCATGAAATTGTTCTCGTAACTTTATTAGTTTTAATTTAACAATGCTTTCAATTGCGTTGAGGGTCACCAACGAGCATATAGTAGTTAACCTTATGGTAAGTGATTCCTTCCCATGACACTCACATTCAACCTCGATAAGCAATCATAACACCAGAGAAGATACAGCATCGTCATGCTGATATTTAAAACTTGTATTCTGTGAATACTTGGAAGAATAACAGGAAACCTGGTAAATTAGAAAATATTATTATCGACAACACCTTACTACAAATGTAGCAGTTAGATCCGGCTTGTGACATTGGTTAGGGCGCTTTAGTCATATATATTTTTTATGTAACTAAGGACTAAAAACTTGAACTGAATAGAACCTGAACGAACAAATAAATTAAGAACATTAAAAGCAGGATCGTTACCAGTTCAACTTGACTAAACGGTGCTCTGAAAAGTCAATTGTAATGGAAACGGAGCGAGAATTCCACCGTCTCTCATTAGCATACCACCGAAAGCATCTTCAATCAATTAAAGGCCGGGACCGACCCCACTGCGATCGGGAACAATCGGGGATAATCGAGCTTCTCCAGGATAATTGTCGCTCGCGACGTCTTGGAATGTCTCCAAATTGAAAATGATTCCAATGAAATTCCCGCTATGTGCCATAATGCGATATGAAAATTATATCAAATACTAATTCTTAAAGACGTTTTCCTTCACCGCCGATCACGTGGTAACTTTAAAAAAGAACAAAGCTGATATTGATATCCTTTCCTTATTAATAAATTTCTCCAACGCAAAAGAATACCCAGGTGTAAGACTTTTTAGTACTCTGTCTTTGTCTAATACTGACAAAGTTATTAGAACCTTTTTTCTTCGAAAGTTTTTCCTTTGTTGACTTATTGACCAGTATTTTTATATAAATTTCATCAATTGTTTTTATTTCATTCGGTTTTGCATTATATGCAAAATAGTGCGATATACTTGCTTTCCAAAATTTGATACTAATAATTTCTATAGAGTGGGTGTGAGAGGATAGTCTACCGTCATACGCGGATTGGCTGGCTTTACATGACACTCTTTCACCGCCGAGGACTTAGTAAATCAGTGAATAATTAATAGATCATAAAGTGAATTAGAAACGAGCTGTTAGACCCTGAGTTGCCATTACTCATTCAAATAAATAAATAAAATTAAAATACTTCGATCATTATTGCGCTGTCTTCAGTTGGTTATATTGTTATCAACGGGCATTCATGAATTATTTGCATTGACGAGTAATATTTCTTCGTAAACTGATAAGAGAGATAAAGATTTACATTACATGACAAATATTCGTATTTATTTCTTCGTTATTGTTGCAGGTAGTTTCTAGTAATAACGTGAATAAGTCAACTCGACCGGGGATGTACCGGAACCCTCACACAATCACCATCATCACAACGTTATCATAGTCCACTGCTGCACGTAGGATTCCCCCCTACATTGGCACAAAATACGATAATGAGTCACCCGCTTCCATTGAATTCCCGCAAATATGCAAGAGTCATCTCTCCATCTAATGGGGGTCTTTCTACACTGCGACTGCCAATCCGAAGGTGCCACTCAAGAACATTTTTTCCCATCGGATATCGGTTTTACGAGGTATATGGCCAGTCTATTGCCACTTCAGCTTTTTGCTATGTTATCTCTGCGGATGTCTACCATGCGTATTCTTTTACGCAGAAAAGCACCGAGCACAGCCCGATCCACAGCCCATTGGGCTTTCTCATCCGGTCAGCAGTTATCACAGAATACCAACGAAGAGAAGCAACATTACGTTTTTGTTTCGTGAATGTAGGGACCCGGGGACCCAATTACTGGTGACGAGGCACTCCATCTTAGTGCTCACCATTTTGAATTTTTGTTAAGGAAGCATGTAGATGTCATGGACCGCAGTCGTTACTTACCGTCTCGTGAAATATGTGTCTATTTGTATCCCTAATACTATAGAGAAATAGATATTTATTTAAATCTTCAGTAGGGGTAGCAAAAAATCTTACTTAAGAAGTTTTTTAATCCATTTTAATTACAATTTATCCCATCACTGAACCCATTGACTCCAATATACATTTTTTATAGTGTTAGAGCTACACTGCAGTTTGATTTTAACT
Organism: Teinopalpus imperialis; assembly: GCA_029286865.1. Classification (NCBI taxonomy): domain Eukaryota; kingdom Metazoa; phylum Arthropoda; class Insecta; order Lepidoptera; family Papilionidae; genus Teinopalpus; species Teinopalpus imperialis. Next base: position 2,310,191 of record JAGSMU010000028.1, read on the forward strand.
GCAGAATTAATGGGTCAGCTCAACCAGGTAGGACCACGCCCTCACAGAATACCAGCGTAAAATAGCAGGTTAATGCTGCTGTGTTTCGTCTGGTGAGGAATCCGGAGACCTTTATAACTGGAGACGAGACATTCTATCTCAGTCCTCAAGGTTGACAACGCATCTGCATTATGATTCCTTGTCAAGGATGAATGTAGATGTAGTATGAATATGAGTGTAGATGGGCCGTAAGAATCACATAATATCAGGTGAACTGTGTGCTCGTTTGTTACTCTTAAAAAGAAGTAATAAAAAAAACAATAACTTAGACAAGTTGACGGGACATATTCACAAACCAAGGATCACCAAGAGGAGTATTATTGAATACCCCTTAACCTGCAATCAAGATTTTTAATCACGATTCACATCCAGGGATCACGCTGAGAAGAGAAAAGAAATGGATGGAATATTTCTTAACTGGATTACTGTTTATTATGTTCACGATTGCAAGGTTAGGTGCTGATTTAGCACGTACTCAGTGAAGATGCCTCATCTTCATGAGGAAACCTGTATATTTAAGAATTAAAAAAAAATGTGCAGACATGTGAAGCTATAAAAGAAATGTATACCTTGGGGGGTGCGGTGGCGTGTGCGCCATCGTACACGTAGAGGTGGTCATTGCAGTCGAGTTGTAGTAAGTCGAAGTGCAGCATGAACCGCTGCAGGATGCTGTGCGTCTGGAAGGTGACGGTGCAATCGAGGTTGCGCTCGTTGCGCGACCACAGCACCCCACCATCGACCTTCCGGTACTGTCGTTGCAGGAAATGGTCCTTACAGAGTGAGTCCATATAATCTGTGGACAATTGAAAGATATTCAGTATTAGCCAACGTAGTTGGGGTATGAATTCTTATTATTTTCTACGTTTATTTTTATATACGCGTGATATTGTATTGATAAACAATCACATAATTTATTTAAAGGTAAGTGATGATCCTGGACAAAGATTCAAGTGGCATTAACGTTGAAATCCCTCAGGACTGAGATGGAATGCCTTGTTACCAGTAGCTTAATTTAGATAATTACTTCTCTCAATTTGATATTTTTTATTGATTATATTTGAGGTGATAGACAAGCACTGAACTCTCTCGATGCTAAGCGGTCACTGCCGCTGGCGACATCTACATTCATCCTCAAAAAAGATTCAAGTTGTACACATGTTGTCGCCAAGTTGTCGTAAGTCTTAGATGGATTGTCTGTAAATGGATCGCCAGATCCCTTCTTTCCCTACAAAACAGCTACGTTATTCATCTATTTCATGAGTTTAGGACCCTTTAATTTTTACGACACAGATGATTAAAAGCAAGTACGATTCCTTTTGACACACAATTATTATTTGTTATCTTTTTATCGTAAATTGTAAATGTCTAGTTATATAGGTATAAATATATATTTTTGCTGTGGTGGAACCTCAGTTTGTTTTAAGCTGCTGCGTGAACGGTTAGGCATGACCGGTGAACAAATACACCTTTACAGAATACTATAGTCATATAGCAGAATACTGTGTTTTGTCTGGTGAGTAGGGATTCAGAGAGCCGAATTATTGGTGATGAGGTATTTCATCTGCATTATGATTCCTCGAGAATGAACGTAGGTGTCATGGGCAATACGAATCAATTACCATCAAGTGACCAGTGCACTCGTATATCAGTCAATATAATTAAAATATATGTATATAGCTATTTATATAATTCACCTCGTAACAAATTATATGATTCCAAAAAACCTAATTAAAACGATCCAAACTTCAAAAGTTTCCATCTGCGTCTACATACTTGGGTTAGTGTTCAAAATTGACTAACAACTTTAAGAACTCCAACTGGAGAAACTATCTTAGATATTAACATTATGAGAACACGTTTCCAAAGAAAATCTTATCAAATTACCCATACTTTCTTTAGCTAAATTTTCTTTTGCAGTAAATCAATTTAAAACGTTATTCCCTCTGCTTAAGGTTTTAACAGACTTGTATTGAAATTGGACTACGTATATCGTTGAGATAAATGATGTTATCTTTTATCTACAAAAATTATCTATCCGTCGGTCTGTCGTCACTAGGTTCAGTAAGAATACGGGACATAATCTAAGTACAGGCTTGCGTACGCGCAGGTAGCTATGTAAGTTTTTTTTATTATGAATAGTGGGAATTAAGTTTAGTGTAATATTTATTGGTTTTAGCAATGTAAGTAGAAATATTTTCTTATTAATCAATAGATGATAGTAATTGTAAAACTTTTATATTGTGTCAAAAATATCACCATAGTTATGTACATTCGAATATTTCTTGATTTGTCATCCAAACATTAATAAAGTAAGTAAAATAGGTAAGGCCTATATATATATATATATATATATCCACAACGTGACCCTATTGCAAATAGGTTGACTTCACATGTCTTCGAAATACATATATATATATGTTTTTATTATTTCTTAGACATGCAGGTTTGTTCGCGTTGTTTTCCTTAACCGCCGAGCACGTGGACAGTCAGCGCTTAAAATGATAATTAACAATTTCATTAGTGCCGCCGCCGGGTTCAAAGTCGTTCGTTCCGAACCATTAAAGCCGAGCGCTTTACAACACCATGCTAATAATAAAATAAATATTTTATTTTCAAGGTAGAGCCGCGGTGCAGCAAGATTCTGGCTGAAACATGTATAGGTCGTGAATATCCTCAGGACCCTCGTATAGGAAGACACCCTAAAATAGCAGTCTATTCTGTGCTTCTGTGTTTTGTACAGTAAGTGTAGGGATCCGGACACCCAACTACGGTTAATGAGGCATTGAATCTCATTCGTCAGGGGTGACTGCGTATAAGCATCTTGTATCTTTGTTGAGCATGGATGTAAATATCATGGGACGCAGGAATCATTTGCCATCAGGTAAACAGTGTTCCCGTTTGTCACCTCCATACAATAAAAGAAACAGAATAAATAGCTTTTGAGTCAAAAAAAATATGTATTAAATTCAGTACAATTTGATGATATTTTGTTTCAAAATATTCCAGGCGTGCCTGCAGCGTGTTAGCATCCTTCATTCTAATGTTTCTCATCGTCAACACATCTTCCGCCCCAACTCCTCGAATCTTCGGCACTTTGGTATCCGGTGTGACGACCGGATTAGAAGTACCGAGGGAGCTGGTCGCGGGCACCGGAGTGGGCACCGGGGCGATGCAACTAGTTATAAACGTACATACAGACAGTCAAGGGAATATTGAGGTATATACCAACTGAGGAAGAAACTATTGAACGTATAATAAAAGCACATGGGTTTAATCAAGAAACATACGAAATAGTAACAGCTGTAACAAAATGTCGACAGCCTAATAGCTAACAAAACGGACTACAAAAACTTTGTGCACTGGAGCCTATAATTTAACCGTTGACGTGAATCGTTTACCCGGCGCAATCGGCTTATGCGTAGTTAGGTACGAAGAGTTATTTTAAGAATTCCAGTTTTTACATTACAAAAAATAAAACGAGAAGATCAAAATTGTTCACGAAAAAAAAACATATCTACTAAAGATATTAAGAGCCGATCTTAAAATTCACTACGTCGTTTGAATGTAGTACGTTTGTGATACTTATATCACAAGCCAAGGAATTTTCATCGAAGGGATGAATTGATAAAAGCCGCGATCATGGAAAATCAAACATCACAATATATCAAATAACTGCGTATCATCGTTCACATCGCGAAGTTGAGATCGAAGGCGCGCCAATTCATCGAGAACGGAATGTTCGACACCAATATTCGTCAAATTTATACATTAATGTGTGCGAACGGAATCGTCTCACGTTCCGCCTCACAAAGATATGAGGGGCTTATCGTATCGGCACAAAGAAACCGCGATAAAAGAGAAAATTTCTCTCTGGAAGAGCACGGTCGGAAAGGCATTTATTGCGCGCGTCATGTCTACGTTCGGAATACGAACGGCCCACCGTTTTCATGTTATAGGTTTTATGGTGCTTCTCTGATAATCCTACAGGTATTTTTATGCTCATAAGAAATATCGTCAACTCGTGTTATATCATGTATTTTTAATAGACATTTATATATAAGTTAACTATTAAAGTAAAAATAATGTTGAGATGTTTTACGCATAAAATAGGTTAAAAAAAATGTTTTGTTTGTCATAAATAGTGCAATGATAACTCTATAAACAGCTAATTCTAATAATTATGTGAATAAAATAATGTACATTATTACCTTTTGTTAGATATAATATTATGATTTTTCATAGAATATCATTACTTTATTATGAACAATATTTCAAATCTTAAGTAACGTAAATTATGTCAGCGATAATTCGAATAAACCTACCGGCCAAGTACCGCAAAATGTTTCAAGGTTACATATTACTTCCTAATGCGAAATAATAATGTTACTATTTTTAAAATATTAAACTTAATAGTTATTAAGTATATTGACAGCTGTTAATATACTTGAAGTATTATGATGCTATAAATAACGAAATTAATTAATTAAGATAAATGAACGTATACATTTACAAATTAAAGCTGAATGGTAAAGCATATGCAGTAACGTTTGGTAACATTCTACTAAAATGGTATTTTTAATTGTGAGAACGTTCGGAAAAGCCGTTAGAATAATTATCCATTATTTTATTTAGTATTATTTTTAGTTCTACGATTTTTTTTACAATATTTAATAAATTAATTTTTAATTAAGAAGACTTTTAAAAATAATTCACATTACAAAATAAGCCATGGTACTTTCCTTAATACAAATCTTCCAAATAAAAGAATTCTCAGTCAAAGGCGTTGATAACATTTCTATGAAGACAAAGCACAAAGAACACAAAGGAAACGGGTTAAAAGCAAGAAATATTTTTTTAGAGTGTAAACATAATATTATCTTACATGGATATCTTTAATCTTACTAAAGACTAAAGAGAATTACTAAAAGAAAGACTAAGAAAATTATTAGGCAGTTTTAACGACGAGTTATATTTTATTCATTGACTAAAACAAATTCTATGGATTTAATCGCGTTTTCCTGAACTTATGCTTTTAAATGTTATAGTTAACCTGAACTACCGTCAACTTGTCCTGCCGAGACAATGTGTGCTATAAAGCACTCAAAACATCGGCATAAAGTTTAAAATAAACGCAATAAAAACCGTAAAACTAGTTTTCAATGTACAGTAATCGCGTAAATAAAAGAAATATTACACATTCATATTACAGTTATATTCTCTTCTTACTTTCGTCATTCAGTCCATTTTTTTATAATTATGAGGATTCTAAATACATATTCATTACTTCAAGAAGAAACCTTAGTAAAATTCACGAAACTGTAATGGCTAAATCAATTGAAATTTATTACTTCTACTACGTATTACTATTAAAATAATATCGCTAAAAGAGCGTTAACTTGCGGTAGGACTGGAAAATATCTCAATCCGTATTCCAAGCTAAGCCGAGGTCCAGCTGCGTCAGCGGCAGATCTATAGATGGGGTATCACAGCCTGTGCACGTCATATCTGCTAAACCGTTTTAACTGAAACGGGTTTAACGCTCAACAGCAATTTTTTCCCATTTGGATTATGATGGGTGAATTTCTTATCACAAAAGTCTAACATAAAGTAATAAAAATATATTATTTGAATCACGTGAATAAAAAAAAGACTTGCTAATAATTTGCATTTATAAATTTTATAATAATTTTCCAGGTTCAAATTTAAACATCTTTCTTAATTTATGTCCGCGACATAGTTATTAAACAGAAAGAGAAAACGTTAAGTTGACAACAAAGTTAATGGAATGGGATTTACGAACGAATTTCAAGAAAATACGAGTAATCTCGATTTGGTCGAAACAGCGGGGACGGAAATGAAAAGAAGGAGAAACCGGCAACGGGTAATCCCTGTCCTGCTCTGGCACGCTGAATGGCAGCTAGCGACACTTTACGGGCGTGTCGAGTTATTACAGTTCAGGCGGCCATAGAGTGAGCGGAATGAGATATGAGAATAAACATGTCACTTAATCCAGTTAAGTGTAAGTGAATTTCTATTTTGATATTTTAAAATCTTTACACATGTTATTAAATTTCGCTTCATAATACACGAAACCTTCATAGATCCCATTTCTAGTAGATATGTGATAGTACTTCACATTATCTTGATATTTTCCTCTACTACCCAGCAAGAAGTAAATAAGCACTTAAAAATTTCAATTAACAATTAAAAGCGAGCCCTTGGACATTGAGCTGCACAGCTTCTGCGGTCTCCTTTGTCTGTCTCCTGCTCGACTTACGTGTAAGAAGTATAACAATGAACATCGCTTTAACCACCACCAAAGCTTGTAAATAATACCAACGAATACATTACAAAATAATGGACAAGTAAAATATAAACAAAAATGTATATTTTGCAAACACAGTTGCAAAGTAACAATCTAAAAAAGAAACGAAAATGAATAAAAGAAATGGGAATGATAAAATATTAGCTTTAAATTTGTGTAATAAAGTAGCAAAATAAGACAGATTAAGATATCGTAAAAATAACTTCGAATGTGTATTGTAAACACAACAATTAAAAGATTAATATATTCTTTCAACCGATAATGATTTGCGTTGGATAGATAAAAAAGGTCAATTTTCTAGAACTACATGTAGCATACAACTTTCAATAATCAAACTTCTGGCTAAGGTAATTATGAATTCATCATGGCTTCCTGAAAACTTCGTTCTTCTATTCCATAAATTCCAGGATTATCGTGCAAAATAATGGCAGAATTGTAATGTCATCTATGATGCAAGGACCACAAAGCATTTCCATCTGCCAAGCGTTGGCAACTAATGATTGGAAACATCCTCTGTCAGCAGTGGTAAAGCTTATCAAAGCAAAATAGGAAGCAATAAAAAAATATAAAATATACACTGAAAATATTAAAGACTTTTTAACACTTGCTGCTACTCTGTGACATTGTGTAATTTATATAAATATGAAAGATTACCGACCATGACGACTTACGAGTATGTCAAAAATAATTACATTATTATTGACGTAGTCGTTTCAGTGCTTTCATTTCTTCGGGGCCCATATCCAACAGTCTCTTAAAAGTAAATTACCGTAACATCATACGTTAAAGGTCGGTTCACAACGCGACAGTATACGAGATGAAATTGCAATACTGAATTCTATTTCCTATTTTCACGTTCAAAGTATTGTTGGAAGTGTTATCTACTCTTCCCACTAGCCATGTAAGAAAGTATATCGCCATACACTGAATGGTTTGTAAAAAATCGAAATCAGAAATAATTAGAACAAGCCAGTAGTAAGAACAGTAGGTAGCTAGCAAGCAAGCTATTGCTGCTTCGATTCAGTGGAGATATATTTATATTTAAACTTTGTGCTCGAAGTAAGTAAAGGTAAAAATAAGTACAAGTAAAATATAAACAAAATGTATATTTTGCAAACACTGTTGCAAAGTAACAATCTAAAAAGAAACGAAAATGAATAAAAGAAATGGGAATGATAAAATATTAGCTTTAAATTTGTGTAATAAAGTAGCAAAATAAGACAGATTAAGATATCGTAAGAGTAACTTCGAATGTGTATTGTAAACACAACAATTAAAAGCGAGCCCTTGGACATTGAGCTGCACAGCTTCTGCGGTCTCCTTTGTCTGTCTCCTGCTCGACTTACGTGTAAGAAGTATAACAATGAACATCCTTTAACCACCACCAAAGCTTGTAAATAATACCAACGAATACATTACAAAATAATGGACAAGTAAAATATAAACAAAATGTATATTTTGCAAACACTGTTGCAAAGTAACAATCTAAAAAAGAAACGAAAATGAATAAAAGAAATGGGAATGATAAAATATTAGCTTTAAATTTGTGTAATAAAGTAGCAAAATAAGACAGATTAAGATATCGTAAAAATAACTTCGAATGTGTATTGTAAACACAACAATTAAAAGATTAATATATTCTTTCAACCGATAATGATTTGCGTTGGATAGATAAAAAAGGTCAATTTTCTAGAACTACATGTAGCATACAACTTTCAATAATCAAACTTCTGGCTAAGGTAATTATGAATTCATCATGGCTTCCTGAAAACTTCGTTCTTCTATTCCATAAATTCCAGGATTATCGTGCAAAATAATGGCAGAATTGTAATGTCATCTATGATGCAAGGACCACAAAGCATTTCCATCTGCCAAGCGTTGGCAACTAATGATTGGAAACATCCTCTGTCCAGCAGTGGTAAAGCTTATCAAAGCAAAATAGGAAGCAATAAAAAAATATAAAATATACACTGAAAATATTAAAGACTTTTTAACGCTTGCTGCTACTCTGTGACATTGTGTAATTTATATAAATATGAAAGATTACCGACCATGACGACTTACGAGTATGTCAAAAATAATTACATTATTATTGACGTAGTCGTTTCAGTGCTTTCATTTCTTCGGGGCCAACAGTCTCTTAAAAGTAAATTACCGTAACATCATACGTTAAAGGTCGGTTCACAACGCGACAGTATACGAGATGAAATTGCAATACTGAATTCTATTTCCTATTTTCACGTTCAAAGTATTGTTGGAAGTGTTATCTACTCTTCCCACTAGCCATGTAAGAAAGTATATCGCCATACACTGAATGGTTTGTAAAAAATCGAAATCAGAAATAATTAGAACAAGCCAGTAGTAAGAACAGTAGGTAGCTAGCAAGCAAGCTATTGCTGCTTCGATTCAGTGGAGATATATTTATATTTAAACTTTGTGCTCGAAGTAAGTAAAGGTAAAAATAAGTACAAGTAAAATATAAACAAAATGTATATTTTGCAAACACTGTTGCAAAGTAACAATCTAAAAAGAAACGAAAATGAATAAAAGAAATGGGAATGATAAAATATTAGCTTTAAATTTGTGTATTTAACAATAAAGTAGCAAAATAAGACAGATTAAGATATCGTAAGAGTAACTTCGAATGTGTATTGTAAACACAACAATTAAAAGATTAATATATTCTTTCAACCGATAATGATTTGCGTTGGATAGATAAAAAGGTCAATTTTCTAGAACTACATGTAGCATACAACTTTCAATAATCAAACTTCTGGCTAAGGTAATTATGAATTCATCATGGCTTCCTGAAAACTTCGTTCTTCTATTCCATAAATTCCAGGATTATCGTGCAAAATAATGGACAAGTAAAATATAAACAAAATGTATATTTTGCAAACACTGTTGCAAAGTAACAATCTAAAAAGAAACGAAAATGAATAAAAGAAATGGGAATGATAAAATATTAGCTTTAAATTTGTGTATTTAACAATAAAGTAGCAAAATAAGACAGATTAAGATATCGTAAGAGTAACTTCGAATGTGTATTGTAAACACAACAATTAAAAGATTAATATATTCTTTCAACCGATAATGATTTGCGTTGGATAGATAAAAAAGGTCAATTTTCTAGAACTACATGTAGCATACAACTTTCAATAATCAAACTTCTGGCTAAGGTAATTATGAATTCATCATGGCTTCCTGAAAACTTCGTTCTTCTATTCCATAAATTCCAGGATTATCGTGCAAAATAATGGCAGAATTGTAATGTCATCTATGATGCAAGGACCACAAAGCATTTCCATCTGCCAAGCGTTGGCAACTAATGATTGGAAACATCCTCTGTCCAGCAGTGGTAAAGCTTATCAAAGCAAAATAGGAAGCAATAAAAAAATATAAAATATACACTGAAAATATTAAAGACTTTTTAACGCTTGCTGCTACTCTGTGACATTGTGTAATTTATATAAATATGAAAGATTACCGACCATGACGACTTACGAGTATGTCAAAAATAATTACATTATTATTGACGTAGTCGTTTCAGTGCTTTCATTTCTTCGGGGCCAACAGTCTCTTAAAAGTAAATTACCGTAACATCATACGTTAAAGGTCGGTTCACAACGCGACAGTATACGAGATGAAATTGCAATACTGAATTCTATTTCCTATTTTCACGTTCAAAGTATTGTTGGAAGTGTTATCTACTCTTCCCACTAGCCATGTAAGAAAGTATATCGCCATACACTGAATGGTTTGTAAAAAATCGAAATCAGAAATAATTAGAACAAGCCAGTAGGTAGCTAGCAAGCAAGCTATTGCTGCTTCGATTCAGTGGAGGTAAAGGTAAAAATAAGTACAAGTAAAAATATATTTTATTTCCATTAAATTGTACGTTTCGGTTAATAGGTTCTGAAGGAAGGTCCCGTGATTCTATTTTTTTTAGTAAATGTAATAAAGAAAAAGTATTATAACGAAAGAGAGAAAGAAGGAATACATAATTTCAACTGTATAAGAAAAAGTAATGAATACGTAAGAATAACTCATAGGCTTAGAACCGGAGATATGCCACTAAGTAAAATTTGTAATTTTTATTAACGTTAACTCTGCCAACTGTAGCGTATGCGGAACTATAGGAGATGGTCACCACTTGTCAGTGAAATGTATCCAAAAGAAACCAACAAGACCTGACTTATTAACGATACTTAAAACCTAATATTTAAGATACATGATAATGTGTTTTAGAGTCTTTTAATGTATTCATCCTCACAAGATAAGACATTATGACGTAGATCCGGTTTCACCGCTGAGGATTAAAATGGATTGCCTTGTCACCAGTAATAATTAGATCAAGTCAAAGCTTAGTATGATCACGAACTTTATAAAAAAATTATTTATATATAATTTAAAAAAATTACCTGAGAAACTTTTAAGAACGTAGAACTTACTTCATATACCGAAATATAGTTAATATAATTTGTGTTACACAATGGTAGAGTTAAAGTGAAAAGAAGAAGCTGCATCTACAATTGGTTGAAGGACCCCGCCCTCACCAAATACCCGCGTGAAACATGAGTGTAGGGAACCGAAGACCTAATTACCAGTAACGAGGTATTATATATATATATCTTCATCTTTACGGCTGTCAACGCATGTGAATTTCAAATCTTTGTTGAGATTACTCAAAGAGTTTATAAACAAATAGTCTAATGGTGGATTGGACCGTACCCTGGACCATTAGGCTATTGACGCTTAGGTGAATGTGTGCTCTTTTGCCACCAAAGATACAAGAATAATCTTTACAGTTAATTTTGTGAGTAATTTCAGGATTGCTTAGGTATTCTGAGCAATTCTGAAATTACAAATTTAAAATTAGCAAAATTAAAGGAGCACAGTAAGTGATTCCTGTGAACAAATACATACTCGTTAAGGAATCACAAAGTAGATACGTTGTCAGTCCTTTGGGTCTACGGAATACGTCACTGGTACTAACCTCATGAGTGTGCTAAGTACAACTTTAAGATTACATAGTCCTTCGGTAATTAATGTATCAGATTATTTGTCTATTTCACAAAATTTATTTCACCTGGAAATCAAAACTAGCCTACAAACACTATATTAATTCTACATATAATATTGGAAAATTCAATTAAATTATCTAAATTAACTAGGTCATTACTTGGTTTTAACGGATAACTTTAACAAGAATAAACGTACTCAAATCGCTCATTTCCTGGTCCACCTCTTAGAATCGCGACTGTAGAAATCGGCGCATAAAATTTTGAAAGGAAATTTCCGGAGGCCCAATGACGGTTGATGTAATTACATTATGAGACATCCCTCTTTTTCGCTCCATAAAGCCGCCGTTGCGAAGTATAATGTGGCATATTACCGCCTCGAATGGACTTTAAGAACAGCAATATTGAGAATATTAAGTGATGTAATTCCTTTTCCATGCCGAGATGGATATATCGATCTATCGATGTTTCTTTAGGCAGCTCTAGCATCATTATGAATACGATTCTTACACACACTACACTTAACACAACGAAAAGTGAAACTTTATTTTGTGCTCATTTATAACTCTCGATACAATAAAAAAAAGCTTAATTGAGCTGTCAAATTGAATATCTATAATATAACAAAAGCAAAGTTCAGATTGATAATTATAATATTTAAAATTATTAAAATAAAACGCTAAACAAAACCGGTTTGGATAAACGAATACGTCTACGTCACCTTATAAAATCAACTCTATAATATATCGATATGCACTCGGTGCCGCAGTACCGTTCCCCTATAGACACGCCTGCGGCCGGATCTCTAAATTGCAAGCACGACGCAAAAGCCCGCCGGAATCGTAACTTAAATGCAATACAAAACCCAGCGTTTCCACTGACACCGTTCCGTGCCGTGTATTTATATTTTTCACATATTTCTGTCATATATTTTTATTTATCAATGCCGCTGTATTAGCAGAGCATTGCAACATTAAAAAAAAACAAAATAATAAATATGATACGTACGTATTATATGTACATCGCTGTCTCGATGTATATTTTAATTTATTATTTATGATGTGATAATAACAAAATACTTGAAAATATTATTTTATCCTTCTTATACTTTATCTTTATTATTAATATTTATTTACTATTTTACTAAACCCTTCAAAGGCATTTTGTACTGCCTCTCGGGAATTTAATTTTTTTCCCGCTAAAAAGTTGTCCGAAATTTAGAAAAAGTTATAGTCGGTGAGTGCAAGGTCTAGTGAATACAATGGTAAATGAGGGAGAGCTTCCAACCCCAACTCTTGCAGCTTAGAAACTGTCTCTTGTGCAGTATGGGGTCGTGCGTTGTCGTGTAAGAGTAACGGGGATGAACGATTAACCAAAGCTGGTTGCAAATGTGCGTGCTCTTCCATCATTGTCTTCAGTTCTTCACAGCAAACATCTGCAGTAATGCTCAGGCCCTTTGGTAAAAAACTGTGATGAATCACACCGGCACTAGATCGCCAAACAATGACTATCAACTTTCTAGAGATCATTTTTCGTTTAGGGCATTGCTTTGGTGCTCAACCAGGATCTAACCAACTTGCTAAGCGCTTTCGATTGTCGAGCAGAATCCACTTTTTGGCGCACGTAACAATTCGGTTCAAACTTCTTTCATTTCTGTGCCTGTTGAGCTGCGCGAGGCAGGTCTCAACGCGTACGTTGCGCTAGCGATCGTTAAGTTCATGGGGGGTGCCCTATCTATCAAGATTTTTACCTTGCCAATTTGTCGCAAATGGACCGATATTGTTTTTATGTTAACATCAAAAGCTGCTGCTAGCTCGGCTGTAGATTGAGTATCATCAGCTTCCACAATCGCTTTTAATTCATCATTGTTGACCATAGTGTCCGGACCACCACGAGGTTGAATTTTCAAATCAAAATTTCAAGAACGGAACCGGGCAAACCAATAACGGGTTGTGCGTTCCATTTTAAAGTTCTCTCCGTAAACGTTGTTGATGTTACGTGTTGTTTATATATGTTTATATATGTATATATATGTAGTGTTAAAATGCTATACACGACAATAAAAGTACGTGGAAAACACCTAAAAATGTCTATTTTCATTAACAAAGTGATACCCGTACACTTACTTACCTATATACGATGCTTCAGTGGATAAATACATTTTTTCAGTCTCGATAATAATGACCTATTACATACGACATAGGACCCTCAGCAGTTTTTTTTTACTTTATATTTGAGTGAAGATATTTTGTAAGTTGTACAGTTGGAGAACCACGAAGCGGCTATTACTAGCTGATATGTCGACTCGACCGGACAAGGACTGCCTCACAGAGCGTAACAGAAAAACATTGAATAATATAACACTAGTGTGTATGGTATAACAAGTAAAACAAAGCTACAGGCAGAGAGGCATTCCATCTCGGCTCTCAGGGGTCATCGCCTATGGATTTAGTCAAGTTTCGGGAGCGTCCTACGTCCTACTCTAACACTGTGATACTACTGTAGTCATTGGCTAGCTATGGCTATGCTAGTATTTCATGGTGCACTTTGAAACTAACTGCGACGTGGATCTTGCATGTAATCGAAATAACTATAATTAAAGTAAGACTCGAGGGTCTATTTGGAAATATTATATTATTAGTAATGGCAAAGAAATCCTATATAGAATAGACCTGTGAAGGGATTTAAGTTATTCACATTTCCATATATTTGAAACTTACTAGTGTTGCAAATCAGACCCCTTTCTTGCGTGCGTTCGAAAGATAAACTTGGGTTCGTAAGAAATATGAATTTAATATTTAATAAAAATATTTTTTCGTCCATTTTGTTGTTTTTAATTTTGCTACGAGTTTTCTCATGGTCATGGGGCGTATTGTGGTGTTTGACGTCTCGATGTCTTAGGTATCGCAGGCTACCGTCAGCATACAACTACAACATGTCGTTAGATAAAATAATTAAACGTATTGTCCTGGCAAAACCTCTTATTAGGACGTGAAACAAAACGAAATGTTAGGAATTATAACAGTCAAATACGTGATAAAATCAGTAAAATTAGTTTAATAACGGAAATAGTCTACACCATAACATTTCACTGCAGGTATTATAACTTAAATTACCGAATTTAATGTTCACTGCGAGAAAAAAACGATTTGACCTTATTAGAAAACACTGGAAGTGCCATTATAGAACAATATAATACTTATTCGAGCATACAATTCTTCCCTTCTATGATAATGAAGTCATTGTTGACTCCATAAAAATAATTAAAGCAGTACGTTTGGTCGACGCCGAGAAAGAAATTACTCAAACATTCCTCAAGGCTACGGACGATCTTACCGTATTTCGTAGACCTTGGTAAGGTGTATATAATAGATAAATTTTGTTGAACGAATTAACCTTTATTAAGCCAAGAAGGATAACTCAAACAAGAATGTCAAAGTACCGCGTCGGTTAACAGTGTGTTGTAGGATGATCCCCGATAGAGCCGACACAAGCATGGATATGCTGCAGTTGACACCTAGCTATAGAGTTACTCTGGAAAAACCAACAAGTCTACATCCCACTAAAAATTGGAAATAAAAAAAAGTATAAGCCTATATAAATCCCACTGCATGGCATAGGCCTCCTCTTTAGAGAAGATGTTAGAGTCTACCACGCAGCTCTACTGTGGATTGTCTGACTTCACATCTTAAAATTTTTTTCTGTCATTTCTTAGACATGCATGTTTCCTCACCATGTTTTCCTTCCCCGCTGATCAAATGGTATTTCAGCACTAGACATATATATTTCAGCGCTTAGACACTAATTAATTTAAAATACTGAAATTACTTTTGAATAATTAGAAATTAATTTTCTGCTACTGAACTAACAAATCACAAGGCCACGCGGTCGATATTATCATGTTCCCGTACATAATATTTGGTAAGAGCAATAAATAAGATTTGTACATGTTAATTTAACCTAAGTTCCTTTTACACATCCTTAAAATGCGTTTTATGTAAACTCGAGGAGAATAGCTCGCGTGGCTTCTGAGAACAACGCCAGCAGTCCACTGCGGTAAGTCTAATCATGTGAAGTTCGTATGCGTTATAACCGACGTCCATTACATATAACAAATTTCTTCTGCAGTGGAATAGAAACTTTGCAGTTCACGTTTACGCTCTTTATCCGACATTTAGTGTGAACACATACTGTGAGGATTTAGAATAATATGATAGTGATATTCCGCTATTGTATTGGTATTCTATGGTATGTATGTTGTATTTATGTATATATATATATATATATATATATATATATATATATATATATATATATATATATATATATATATATATATATATATCTATATATAAATACTGTTACGTAAAACTTTTCTTTTTCAACTTTTTAATTATTTTGAATTTGGAGCACGTATATATTATTCTTTCTTTCGATTTTGGGCCCTTTCACATATGTTTTCGTGTTCATTATCAAATTACAATATGGAATGGGGTATTAAAGAAAATAGGATTGCAGTGATCGCCTTGCACAAAGTGGGTATGAAGCCGTCGGTCATATTCCAGACACTTCAAAAGCTTGGTATCAGCCGTAGGTTCGTATATCGTACTATCAACAGATACAACAACACTTCCTCTGTCAAAGACCAGAACGGATCGGGGCGGCCACGTTCTGTTAGAAATACAAAGGCTGTTAATGCTGTTAAAGCCAGAATTCGCCGAAACCCCATTAGGAAGCAAAAAATCTTATCGTGAGAAATGAAGATTCCCGCTAGGACTCTGTCGCGTATTATAAAACAAGACCTGAAGCTCGGTGCTTATGAATCCAACGTTCCGAAATAGAATATTTTTTTATTTTTTGCTGACTGACTAATAAATATGTAGATATAAATTTTAATAATATTACATTGCTTCATTTAAAAAATGCATTTGCATTTTATATATATATATATATATATGTATATATATATATATATATATATATATATATATATATATCTATATATAAATACTGTTACGTAAAAACTTTTCTTTTTTTCAACTTTTTAATTATTTTGAATTTGGTGCACGTATATATTATTCTTTCTTTCGATTTTGGGCCCTTTCACATATGTTTTCGTGTTCATTATCAAATTACAATATGGAATGGGGTATTAAAGAAAATAGGATTGCAGTGATCGCCTTGCACAAAGTGGGTATGAAGCCGTCGGTCATATTCCAGACACTTCAAAAGCTTGCTCAGCCGTAGGTTCGTATATCGTACTATCAACAGATACAACAACACTTCCTCTGTCAAAGACCAGAACGGATCGGGGCGGCCACGTTCTGTTAGAAATACAAAGGCTGTTAATGCTGTTAAAACCAGAATTCGCCGAAACCCCATTAGGAAGCAAAAAATCTTATCGTGAGAAATGAAGATTCCCGCTAGGACTCTGTCGCGTATTATAAAACAAGACCTGAAGCTCGGTGCTTATGAATCCAACGTTCCGAAATAGAATATTTTTTTATTTTTTGCTGACTGACTAATAAATATGTAGATATAAATTTTAATAATATTACATTGCTTCATTTAAAAAAAATGCATTTTATATATATATATATAAATAAATAACGTCCTCCTGGTCGATTTCGACCGCAATATCTTCTGGTCATTACCAGATGACGCCAGCTGTGCGCAGTATTTTACAGTGCCGTAAGCTTTAGCGCTAACACAGAGGCACTCACTCGTCGTTTCCATCCCTATTCTGCTGCAATAAGATCGGAGGAATGTTCAGATGAAGTGTCAAGATGCGGGATATACACACATACCCAGGACGCACCAGTTAGGTACTCTACCCACTACAGCACGCGGTCTTCAAACGTAGAACAATATAATAAAAGACTATCGAATATAAAAGCTTCTTAGCCCTCATACCCACCGCATTTGTCCACATTATTACTAACAACATTGTCTTGACAAGTTAGCACACAGTTCACCTAACGGTAACCGATGCCTGCAACCTATGACATCTACATCCACCCTCGACAACGAGTCCATGAGGGCTGAGACGGAATGCCTCGTTTCACAAGTAATCGGATGCCTGGATTCCTCGTGTAAAACACAGTAACTTTACTATTTTATAGGGGCATAGACCTCCCCAATAGAGCCAATCTAGAGACTAGCTAAAGCATGCCTCTACCACTACCTAACAATACAACCTTAATATAATAATACGAATGTTCAAAAAAAAACAAAACCACATCGACCCCTGGTTAGGTCATGCATTTACATTGTTTATTACACGTTCAATCATGTTTTTACATTGAATTTATAGTCGAAAATAATATCGGACACACTGGATACAAAACGATCCTGAAAGTATATTATTGTATCGGGTAACATTTTAAAATAGTTTTAGAATCAAACTCATGACTAGCACATGACCACCGATCAAGTTTGTTGAGTAAGTTTATTCCAAAAATAAAACAACTAAATAAAATAATATTGAATGCAGTCGTTATAGTAGATGTTACATATAAAGGAAATATCTACAGCCCACTTCCCGTGGTGATCCTACAGAACGTCACCGACGCACACGCGTACTTATTACCCCATAATAACTTATTACCGTCCGGCGATAACGTGTAATTGACGTAATAGCGCCGTCCTAAACTAATAGTTAAACGCGCGGGTTTACCGCCTTTCTCCCCATTCTGTATAACTTTCAACACCTTCTTCCGCTTCCTTGGCGGCAAAGATGAGAAGATAAGAGCTTTATTACTATTAACTGCGACCCCTGGACGGATTCTTGTTTCAGTGAAGAAAACGCTCTGAGAGGTACGGAATTCAAATTTTATTGCCAAACGTTTTCAGATCACCGTCGTTCACACATATGATTCTTGCTATGTTCTATGTATAAATGAATTTTTCAAAAAAATACAATGTTACACTTATTGTTATATAATATGTAATTGTAATACCGAAATATGCAAATGTCCATAGCTATGAACGATAAGAAACGTTTAACATACGTCAGAGCCGTAGTAACTCTCGCTCGCTACTATTCATGGTACGTGAGCAAGCGAACTTAATTCCCCGGTGTTGGTGCCAGTGAAATTGTTCATTGGAATTTTAAATACTGATTTACTAAATGCTAGGCAGTGAAGGAATCATTATGAGGAAACCTGCATTCCTAAAAGTACATTAAAATATATTTCGAAGAACTGTAGTCCGCCAATTTGCAGTAGAGCCGCGTGGGCTCCAACACTCTCTCTAGAGATGGTCTATGCCCAACAGTGGGATTTATATAGATATGCTGTTACTTTATTTACTGATAGACATATATACATATATATATATATATATGTATATATATATATGTATATATATATATAAATAAATAACGTCCTCCTGGTCGATTTCGACCGCAATATCTTCTGGTCATTACCAGATGACGCCAGCTGTGCGCAGTATTTTACAGTGCCGTAAGCTTTAGCGCTAACACAGAGGCACTCACTCGTCGTTTCCATCCCTATTCTGCTGCAATAAGATCGGAGGAAGATTAAGATGAAGTGTCAAGATGCGGGATATACACACATACCCAGGACGCACCAATTAGGTACTCTACCCACTACAGCACGCGGTCTTCAAACGTAGAACAATATAATAAAAGACTATCGAATATAAAAGCTTCTTAGCCCTCATACCCACCGCATTTGTCCACATTATTACTAACAACATTGTCTTGACAAATTAGCACACAGTTCACCTAACGGTAAGCGATGCCTGCAACCTGTGACATCTACATCCACCCTCGACAACGAGTCCATGAGGGCTGAGACGGAATGCCTCGTTTCACAAGTAATCGGATGCCTGGATTCCTCGTGTAAAACACAGTAACTTTATGGTGCTATTTTATAGGGGCATAGACCTCCCCAATAGAGCCAATCTAGAGACTAGCTAAAGCATGCCTCTACCACTACCTAACAATACAACCTTAATATAATAATACGAATGTTCAAAAAAAAACAAAACCACATCGACCCCTGGTTAGGTCATGCATTTACATTTTTTATTACACGTTCAATCATGTTTTTACATTGAACTTATAGTCGAAAATAATATCGGACACACTGGATACAAAACGATCCTGAAAGTATATTATTGTATCGGGTAACATTTTAAAATAGTTTTAGAATCAAACTCATGACTAGCACATGACCACCGATCAAGTTTGTTGAGTAAGTTTATTCCAAAAATAAAACAACTAAATAAAATAATATTGAATGCAGTCGTTATAGTAGATGTTACATATAAAGGAAATATCTACAGCCCACTTCCCGTGGTGATCCTACAGAACGTCACCGACGCACACGCGTACTTATTACCCCATAATAACTTATTACCGTCCGGCGATAACGTGTAATTGACGTAATAGCGCCGTCCTAAACTAATAGTTAAACGCGCGGGTTTACCGCCTTTCTCCCCATTCTGTATAACTTTCAACACCTTCTTCCGCTTCCTTGGCGGCAAAGATGAGAAGATAAGAGCTTTATTACTATTAACTGCGACCCCTGGACGGATTCTTGTTTCAGTGAAGAAAACGCTCTGAGAGGTACGGAATTCAAATTTTATTGCCAAACGTTTTCAGATCACCGTCGTTCACACATATGATTCTTGCTATGTTCTATGTATAAATGAATTTTTCAAAAAATACGATGTTACACTTATTGTTATATAATATGTAATTGTAATACCGAAATATGCAAATGTCCATAGCTATGAACGATAAGAAACGTTTAACATACGTCAGAGCCGTAGTAACTCTCGCTCGCTACTATTCATGGTACGTGAGCAAGCGAACTTAATTCCCCGGTGTTGGTGCCAGTGAAATTGTTCATTGGAATTTTAAATACTGATTTACTAAATGCTAGGCAGTGAAGGAATCATTATGAGGAAACCTGCATTCCTAAAAGTACATTAAAATATATTTCGAAGAACTGTAGTCCGCCAATTTGCAGTAGAGCCGCGTGGGCTCCAACACTCTCTCTAGAGATGGTCTATGCCCAACAGTGGGATTTATATAGATATGCTGTTACTTTATTTACTGATAGACATATATACATATACAACGTTGCTCTATACCACCGAATCCCTTGCGAATCCAGCACAGTGAGACTTATATTAAATTTATCCGTTCATTTTCTGCTTAAAGGAAATATTTACAAGAGATCGGTTACACCCACGAGCCATCCTTGAAGAGGGGCGAGCCTACGCGATCTCACGGAGGGGAGGGGGTTGAGGGTATCGACCCGTTCCATTATAACACTGGGTCGTTCAACCCGGTCCGCGTAGCCATAGTCATAGCTCGTAGCTTGTAGAGCCGTAGCCGAAAACGGCCGGCGCTCTCTTATTTCCCGCCCGCGGTTATTTGGATGTTCCGCTTGATCGTTCGTATCGTTTTTCTAACTGTGGCTTGTTTTGATTTGTTAAAGATAACTTTAATGTTTTTCACGACATATTTCGATGTTTTGTTTGACTGTAGTGCATTGTGGGGGCATTTTTATTTTCAATAAAAATATAGTTAACATAATTTAGAATTAAATACTGTATTAATGAATAAGAAAAAATAATGATTAGATTATAACGAAATTTACTATTTATAAATTTAAAAAATAAAATTCAAATTGGCTAATCACCCGTAAATTATATTTTGTGTGGTGTAGACGTCGATGATAGAACGTACCAGCTTAGCAAATGCTTATTCACTCTTCTCATGAAAACACCCACATTATACGCGGATGGATAAACTGTCGCAGTCAAATTATTCCAATCCATCGCAGTTCGCATTAAATACAACTAGGCATTATCAAAAAAATTATATATATTATCAAATTAAATTTATGAAATTTATCATGTTTAATTTTAACTTGCCGACTTATCGAATCTTTACAGTACTTATGACGTCACGGTCACGGGGCAATAGACATCTTTCAGGTCCTGATGTCATAGTTAAACCGAACTACAGTGAGCTTTTAATTGTTACTGTTTGGTATGCTCTACGCAAAAAGAGCGCACAGTGTCTGTTGCTCTATCTACGAGAGATCAGTTACAATCAAGCTTGTACTGGCCTACATTTTGTAGAGAGATATTTATTCGAATAATGATAAATTATTTAGATAAATATTACAGTTTAACTGCATCAGAGAATATAAGAATACACATACTTTCAGTCGGAAACTCGAATTGATCGATAATTTGTATATTCCTTAAACCCTTAGAACTTAGCACGTTATTTTTTTCACATTAAAAATCAGCGTTGTGGATACTCGAAATCGTGCTAAATTAGGACCTCTTTATTGATACGAGAATGACTGTTGATGTTTTTATTCTTAATTTTGTTGGCTTTTATACAGTTACTATTATTATATATTTCTTCATCACAGCCAATCCTAAATCTACTGCAGAACACAGGCGTTGCTCTTAGTTTGCCACAAAACACGATCCTAAGCCCCCTTCATCCATCGACCTCCCGCGAACTTCGTTCTCGAATATCGTTTATGGGTTCTACGAACTATAACATATAATATATAATATATTAACACTATAAAAACCGCGTTACGTCATCCCACAACTTTGTTAGAATAATTTTCCAAGAAACATTTCGAAAGTCTCAAGCGTGCATTCTTTAAATAGCAAGAGCTAAGAGCGAAGGAAATTTAAATCCCAGCATCCAAGCGTCGCAACCACAAGCTCACAATTAAAATTCTCGGGCAGAGAAAAAGGACATGTAAGGTTGCTTCGAGTGCAATTAATTACCACGTGACATTGCCGCGTATCGAACGCTTCGCTTTAATTAAAAAAATTGTCTACACAAAAATCCGATATATTACATAAAAATCTTAACTGCCTAGTTTTTTTTAATAATATATAAGATTATTCCTTGGACTTTAGACACTATCGCTTAAAATAACTTCACTATAAATATCAAAGCAATACCGAGAATCCCCCTGATCAAGATAGAGCAACGACCGAAAAGTGGATGCAGGTGGCCCAGAATAGTGATTTGCGGTCATGTATGGTGAAGGCCTATGTTAAGCAGTGGATTATGGATAGGCTTCGATTATGATAATCATTTAACAACAGTGCCATGAACATCTATTCTGGCCGACTATGCATATCCTAGATCAGCCAGAGTGATGCTCTCTAATTCTAGCCATTCAGGTGTTTGAACTATATTGGAAGGAACCGGTTAATGTTCGTAAAAAGTAGATATTGTTTTGAAAAATAGATACTATTACATAAACATATATTTTTATTATATAAACTTTATAAACATTTCCGTCAACTATTCAAATCTTGAAACACTTGTTCTAGTAGATGGTATACGACAATATGATGACGAATGATGGATTCAAAACTATGACGCTACGTTTTGTATACATACTTAGGGTACGGACGCATTAGAAGCTTTATGCTTATCCTTTGCTTGAACATCATAATAAAAAGAATTATACTCAACGTAGAGCCAACTTAAAACTCTTAAATCTAGAAAAAGTATTAATGTTGTTCTCCTAGAAAAGTTTTCTGATCATAGCAAGTTTCTTTAGCGGATTTTTTTATATACTTTTACTCTGCAAGGTTCAAGTTGAGTAATAGTTTACTTTGCAAAGTTTATAATGGGGATGTAACCCTAAAATATTTTTTTAATCACCATATTACTTTTCATTCCCCTGAATCTCTAAAGTAACCATACCAAACAGGATTATGTTATTTTTCGCTGGTGTGGAGGGCGTGGTTCTCACACAGTACAAGGCGAGTCGAGGTGACCCATTCTTTTTGTGGCTAGAAACTGGCTGCAGTGGGACTCTACTAATGACAAACATTCCGTTAATTTCGCCACTGCTTGCTCCAAAGATTTTTTCCAAAGACTCAAAGACTCAATGTCATCGTGTCGTTTAGAATAGGCCTTCAGCTCTTACATAGTCAGGAACGTTAGTTTCAAGCCAGGCTTGGGTAGTTCGTGCTTTGTGACCAGGTGCAGAGTCCTGCTGGAAAGTCTACGGTATATTTTTAAAAAGTGTATTGCTCAGAGGTTTCACAACATGATCCAAGACTGAATCTTGATACACTTTGGCTGAAGTTTTCACTCCTTTATCACAAAAATGTAGTTTTGTGACTCCTTGATATCACACGCCCCACCAAACCATCACTGACGCACGATGATGACCACGTTGTACCTTTACTGACCACTTGAGCAGCTTCTTTAGAACTGTGAGCGTACTTTATCATTTTGTTTATTGTAGTGTTCTTCAATAGTGAAAAAGTTGAAAAAAAGAAAAGTTTATATGTAACAGGCAAGACTAGTTATATATAGTCTCTTAATCGGCACCGTAGACTGATCTTTTTGTCACGCGTATCAATTTTATTTAGTTAAATCGGTCGACAACGAACATTTTATATTGTTTTTATTCATAATAGCTTCATTATATGCAATCATTTCTCAATATCAGCTCGAGTAACAGTCTATACACTCGTATTAGGTCCTTACATATGAAATTGGCGTTTTGTCGAACTTTGATCTCATTTAATGTGGCGTGTGGTGAAGAATTCCAAATGCAAATGTATTTCAAATTTAGGTTTGGTATACGATATCTGTCCAGACGTTTACGGCAGATCTGTATTGTCAACAATTGCAAACTGTAAACCATGTTCGAAAAGGTAGGCGTTAAACAACCGAGACTGATTGACAATTGCGCTAGCCCACTGCTGCTTCATGTCAAGGCTAGACCCCATACTTCAATGACAGACGGTCGCTAAATTAAAATAGCTGCGATTGAAATGTCTCCGACATCCACCACACTCCCCGAATCATCCTACCTTCAATTATGACGAATTACGTACAATTATGAAATAATTCTAACTTATTTCAAAGAGGTGCAGGCTTCCTCACGATATTTTCTCTTCACCGCTGAGCACTTGATAGATCAGCACTTGAAATTGCGCATGACAATTTTATTGGCACCGAGAATCGAACTCGGCTCACTCACGTACGGTGAATTAAAAGCGAGCATTTAGACTTGTTACGCAGCCCTAGTCTATAGAATCTGGTGTGTCGCTACGGCACCTCGGGCTGGAGCCCCCGTAGTTCACTGAGCTACCACGCATTATAAGATATAATAAAGATATAAAGCTTTGAATATTTAAATTATTCATTTCTTTGATAGAGAATTAGTAAGGATTGAATTCGGAGGGTAAAACATTTTCATGTTTCCCAACAAAATCGAACCTTACCGACCCCTTCGAATCCCTTGACCCGTACACGTTTGAATCTTCTCACAACTCCAACCTTCATTAAATTACATCGAATTACTTTTATTGGAAACTTTTCAGAATATCTCGTAAATGATATCCTTCTGGTTGGATTTGATCTCGGATGTAACTTTGTTTTTTTTAAGAAAGTAAGGGTGACAAACGATCAATTTAATTTTTTTTTCTTCTGACCGTAAGTAATGACTGCAACCCATATAGACCTACATCCATCCACAAGGATCTAAGATGAACACGCATTGTCACTGAAAACTAAAACGGAAGAACTAACTTGGCATCCTTAAACTCTACAAACGAAATATCAGTGTTTTGCTGCTATCTTACATTTGTTTATCTGTGAGGACTTTCTCTTTCTCTATAGGAAATTACACCATAATCCAGCATGCGACCCCATCGTAGAATGGCGGTCTTCATATATCTTAATTATTAGAAATATTGCGTTATTCCTTTACCGCTGAGCCCGAGGCAAATAGATCATAACTCCCAATTAATATATCAAAAGCACACATAATCAGCTTTGATAGTTTAACTTCTTACGACCTCGATGATTAAGTTTCCTTAATCCTTATTACGTGAACGATAAGTACAAAGCCCTTCATTCTCTATCTACTTACATAATGTATCAAAATCAGCGATGGCAATCGTGCATGGAGCATGTTGGGTAACATATATAACATACTTACGGTACCTAATGTGTATAAAGTGGTCCTCTTATGTGATATTGTTGAAAAATATCTAAGTACGAGTCACTCGAGTAGGGTGAAGGTCGCCCTGAAAGGGGCTGTCTAGGATATCCTGTCAGGCTTAGGATTGCTGAGCGATAACGTAATGTTTTAATTATAAAACAAGAACTTGACTTTTTTTGTACAATTATGGTATAAATGTATTCAAACACGATTTCTTTTTAAATGAATAAGTATATAAATAAAAAAATCGCTTCATATACAAACGACATTCATATTTTCCCCACGTACGATACGGCACGTTGTAGGATCGTCGAATATTTCGATTGCGCCGTATCACCTAATTCCTTTGTGAATGGGGGCGGCGGGTCTCGGTCAACCGGGGCCGTGATATCGACAGCCCCCAGGGTTGCGGGCCGCCCCGTGATTAATTAAGCCCCGAGCCCTGCGTGTGATTAATGCGTCCCATGGAAAAAAAATCCCGGCGAATCAATTTTCTTCTTACACGCTCCGACGGAAGCCGCGCGAAATTGCAAACACGAGTGGACCTGACGTATTGTCAATTAATCATCGGATATTGGATGGGATGCCGCAAGATGATGGTATCGCCAGCGGTGGAGGCCGAATATGCCTAAATAGCAAGCGAAGATTTTTTTTAAAATGCCATTTACTATTAAAATAACTAACATTCCGGTTAACTATTCCAACTAAGCTTCAATGCTTGCAGATAATTGCACGCTCAAATGGCGGATTCGGAACTACGACCGTAATCTTCGCAGACTATGCTTCTTTTTTTCATTCATTCTCCATAAGACACATGTGCAATGAATATAAATAACATATCGATGGGAAAAGCGTTATTGTCATTTACAGATGGAATGTGGCCCCTCCTTAGTTGCGGCAAAATATTCACGATACTAATTAGCTGCGTAACAGTACTTTCATGTAAATTATAGTAAAGGAAATTACCAATCCATGGACTTCTCCAATGGGCATAGTTCACCATTACTCCACAGACGTCAACGTGGAATGAAATCAGTTCCTCGCTTATATCCAGTCTCTCCCCTGCTGCCTAATAACCTAATATTTGTCGTACATTGGGCGACGACAGGTGAACGCCTTCGCAAATTAGCAACGTAAACGCGCTTCGTGTGGTGAGCGTTGGAATCACGAAATCTAATCACAGGTAAAGATGCATTCCATCTATCATCTCCCAAAGGGAAACAATGCATGTGCATATTTAGTCTATATTAAGGATGGATTTCGGAAGTCTTCGCTTACGTTCAGTTATAACCGATCGATAACAATCGACCAATAAGATATAATCATCACTTATAAACAGCAAGCGAATGTATACTTTTACGCCCATTTAATATGGTCTATAATCATCTCAACGTTTGTTACCTCAATCATTTTATACGAGGGCTCGTTTTTGTTTTTTTCATTTTCAATATTTAAAATGAGTTTTTATTTCTATTAATCTTTTATTACTTCTCGTAGATGTATGTAATATAATGCACAGAGGGTATATGCAGGATACGTTTACCTTCAGACTCGTTTGTAATGACCCTTATTTCATTGAAATAATCCTAAAATAAAATGGAATTTCAAACATCTAGTGCGGTGTATGTTATTGTAATGTATTATTATATAAATAAACAACATTAACTACAGCAAATTAAACGTTGAAGACAGAACGATTTACCTCATTAGCACAATAATCAACCGCCAAACTACTAGTATATGGAATATCATTAATATATTAAATATTCATTACTAATTCCAGTTATCGTAACAACGAATGAATGTAGCATTTGGTGACCGCGTATATTTTTTCTTACATCGGTTTTAAGAAGACAACGTAAAGCTTGTCTGTGCAAATATTAACAGCACTAACTAGAACTCTTACAATTGACGTCAACGTTTCATAACTAGAAGACAATGCCTTGAGCATGGATTGCATAGATTGGCGCTTCATCTAGAGTGGGGTCATTCTAAACTATGACTGCTAGTTCGAGCCCCACGAGGTACCAGATATAAGATATTATTGAGGTCATAAAACATGATGCTTACATCTCAACATATCTGTCTTGATAACTATATCTTCGGCAAATCGAATCTACTCGCCTTATTGATAATTCTTCATCTTTGAATGGTTTTAGGTATATCATATTAATCTGCAGTTGCATAGGTTTTGTAACCCTTGGCTATGAGTGACACAGTGAGGACCGACATTATTATCATCACAGCCAATCTAATAATAGTCCACTACTGAAACTTGCGAAATGCTATAAGACGTCTAATCTAGCAGATTTAATTTATTTTGGAGACGATTTTAAATCATTGAAGGATACGGCCTATAGTTATCCAAAAGGGAATAATCGCCTTTCTTGAAGTACAGCACTTCCGATCTACGCCTCTAGTGTAGCATTGTTACAAAGAACTGAATTAAACAGCTTTTGAAGAACTTGAAGCTCTGCTGTAATTACGTATGTATTTCCCCGGCCTTTGTTGCCTTTTAATTTTTCGACAGCCATCCTAATTTCGTTCAGACTGACATCGCATATGTCACAAATAGTTTTGGACAAGCATATTCTTTAATTTTTACTACTTACATTTAAAGAAATCACCATCAAAATCTCTAGTCTATCGGAAATAATCGACTCACTCCCGGTTTTCTGTTTATTCAGTTGAGGCTGTCTGATAGTCAGATATTTGTAAAAATCTTGGATCCGCTCCATCGTTTCTTCAATACTACTTGAATTGAAACTGCACAAGTCTCGCCTTATAAATTTGGAGATCTGTCTAAGTTTCTATACATTGCAATCTCATATCCCGATGAGACCTTCCATGAGATTAGGAATGTGATGAGAGAGATCTTGGATTAATTTTTATGATAGTTCTTATAATACTTTAGTTTACCTCATGAATAGTTCTTACGAGACTACTATTAATATCGTCCGCCGTATGAAATTTTTCCAGGCATTGGTAATAATTCCGCAATTCGAGGTTAGAAATTTCAGGGTTTTGGATAAGGGCACGAGTGAACGGAGTTCAATGTTCTACCACAATGATGATCATTGCCTGTTTTCATCCTTGAGATCACAGAAATTTCATTAAACAGTTACGGCTTGGCTGTCATTATGTAGTCTATATAGATCTTAATAGGATAATCGAGGCTGATTCAAATCCACCCCCTATAGGGCTATTTTATAAAGTAAGAGTTCATTATAAGTCCCCCTTCCTTTGTAAAGTTAGACATCTGTTAACCTCTTGGAAGCCATTGTTGTAATACAAAATAGCTTATAGCTTTGCATTAAATTCTCCCATCAAGAACATGTAGTGAGTCTTAATGGAATGCATGGCTCTACGTATGTCGTCATATATTCCCTCATCGTCGGGGTGTGCCGATGTTTATGCGTAACCCTTTATAACCTTTAGCGAATAACCTTTGGCTATTCTAGAAAACTCTAGATTTAAATGTTGTTTTTGATTAGAGCTAGAATCTCAGGAGGATCAAAGCTTTATGGTTTAACAGTGTTTTCACTAGATAACTCTTAATAATAAAAAGAAAAAGTAAATAAAAAGATATGCAATATCTATGTCCCTTCAGTGCTAATTGAGATTGGAAATAGTACGTATGAAGATGAATTTGTTTTGTATAATAAATTATCGAATGAAATTGTTCCACTAAAGCGTAGAACGAGGGTGACCGACATAGACATAGACGACACGACATTCAAAGACTAGACTCAAAAGATTAACAAGCTGAAATAGAAAGCTGCTATAGAAACGATAATCGATGGGGAAGAAAGGTTCTTGAGTGGTAACGATATTTTTGGGGAAGTCGATGGGATGAAGGTGACTCAGGGTCGTGCCTTGTGTTAATCTATGGCAGCACAGGCCTCCCTCCTCCCTCCTCTATGGCTGTGATGATGATGAAAGCAAGTCAAATATAAAGCAAAAAAACCAGAGACTAGAATAAAAAATATCTTTTACCAATATCTGTCGATGGAAACATTACGATATCCATTTATGAATACTAGACTAAATTCTTTTCTGCTGCTGTATGGATAATATGAAGTAGTAATAGGCCAAGTATACATAGCACGTAGAATCGAGAATCTGTATGGAAATCTTTCATATGGCACTTTTCTATTAGTTTCTATTTAATCGACCACTACCTTTAACTTGGAGATAAAACGATGCCCAGTTCAAATTTCGGGAAAATTTATGCTGGCCATATTCAACAGTGTAACAAGCTGATATGATATACTCGTATGTTCGTAGGACTTATAACCGATGGCAAAGTTAGGTTCTTGAACGACTCATATTAGCTATAAATGACCGATGCAAGTCTAGTGGAAGATAATGAAGGCTTAGTATCTTGATCTGTGGCAGTCTCTTGGGGCAGCCCATATTGAACAATGAATTAGTAAGACGATAATGATTATAAATTTTGAGTTATAACGACTAAAGATGATAAAACAATTTAAATAATTATCATCAAGTTTCGATACAAAAGGGTGACCACTGATTTATAATAGAATCTAACCAAAAGCACCGACAATAGTGCAAAAATAGACATCAATCATGATAGCGTAATCACTAGTTGGTGGGTAATCCTCGATAAATATTGGTACAGAGGGAGCGTCCGCGCATTCGTCGGGGACAGTCGCGATGTGCACTCCGCTCAAAGCAGCCGCCCTTACGGTGGCGGCCCTGGCCGTGGTAGGCATCGCAAGTAAGAAATTTTCGAAATAACCTTAGACTAGTCCATTAAT
Source organism: Teinopalpus imperialis (assembly GCA_029286865.1). Classification (NCBI taxonomy): domain Eukaryota; kingdom Metazoa; phylum Arthropoda; class Insecta; order Lepidoptera; family Papilionidae; genus Teinopalpus; species Teinopalpus imperialis. Next base: position 2,340,351 of record JAGSMU010000028.1, read on the forward strand.
TCGAAACCAGAAAAAACAAAACAATTCTTCCTTTACAAGTGGCACACTGAAACAGTTATAATTTTTAAGTCTTCCTTTGTACATATACTATATACATATATATAGAGATTTAAGTTCATAAAAATACTAATAAAACGAAATTTTCTAAACCATATCAAACTAAACTGTCGCATCACATGTTACAGAAACTAAAAATAACTCACATTATATTTAATTTCTGTAATAATATGTATATGCATATGTTGGGTTAGGGATTTAATTCGAAGACTATTAAGAAAAGAGGTTTATTACACCCGATAATGGCTTCCTGTTAGTGAAGATAAGATAGCAAGTTTTTTTCATAAGAAATCAGTAACTACGTCTTAATTTTACAACTTATTAAAAAAATAGTCAATATTAACTAATAAATACAAATTTAAACATGAACAACACCATCACACGCATACAAGCATGGCTAGAATAGTACGAGATATAACACAAGAATCTTAGTTTCGTTTTTATATAGACCGCAATAAAATTCTAAGCACAATTCGACACTAACGAAAGCGAACAGTCGCGTATAAAAACCATTACTGTTTTATTTTCCGTCATAATGTATGTAAATTTTATTACACTATCATTGTATTTTTCAGTCGGTATCACCTTCGCTGTACTTTCTACACGTGACACTGCACCACCGCCACCGGAGCTGCTGCCTCTCGACTGGTGGAAGCATTGTGTACTCTACCAAATCTATCCTAGGTCTTTTAAGGACAGTGACGGTGATGGCATTGGTGATTTGAAAGGTAACCAAAAATATTCACACTTAGTTCATTGTATGAGCGCTCGGTTTTAATTCGCTGTATGCAAGCGAACATAATTCGATACTCGGTGATGGCACCAATGAAATTGTTATTAACAACAATTTCAAGTGCCCGTTTCTAGTGTGTGATCGTTGTGTGGCAACTCATGCGGGTTTCCTCGCGATCTCTGAGCAAAGCAAGAAAATATTTTAATACACGTGAAGTCTGCTAATCCGTAGCGAAGCCTTTGTGGACCATTATCCCCTTTCTAGAGAGGAGATCTAAACCCATCCCGGGTTAAATATGTATATATATATATTTAAACTTTTACTTTACCTCTTTTATTTAACTAAAATTAATTGTTGTTCTTACATGTTTTAAAATACATAGGGATATACTTTCCAGGGATTTCATTCAATACCGTTTACCAAATATTAGTCAAGTTGAAATATCTTTTCTTTCATAGTATATCTCTAAGACTTGCAGCTTTCCACTCGATGTATTCCTTCACCGTCGAACAAGCGGTAAATCAGCACTTAAAACGGCAATTAACAATTTCTCAGAATATGTTATAAGTGCCGTAAACATTGACGCATACACAGGGTCACTCACTAGTTAATAAATATATAACGAAATAATTGCTACACACTTGACACATCTATGAAACTAGAATATCGTATTATCATCGAGGAACGAGTGCTCCAAACCGTATAATTAAAAGTTCACAATACATTTTTGTTATATTCTGTAAGCCTGCAAACCTCTAAGATGTATATTTAAATACAGATCCCAAATAGCTTATAATCATAGCGAATTTAAAGAATCCTCTGTCAGAAGCAACTGACCGAGCCGAGGTTCGGCCCTCTCGGGCACCCTCGAGTCAGACGCTCTCGCGAAACAAGGTAACGGTCCAAGCCGAGGCTCCTTCTCGGGAGCCCTTGTGCTGGTTACATATAATAGAGGTCTCGACTGAGTGCCATTAGCGCTCGGTCACCTCTCAACCCAGTGAAACTGTAAAAGCCCTCGGGCTAACAGTGGCCTTCTGCCCGAAAAAAAAAAGAAGAAAAAAAAAAAAACAGATCCCAAAGCTGGCATAAGAAAAGTATAGTATAGTCCCTACGTGACTCCAATGTGGCTTGACATATATTTCCTTTTATTTATCTCTAAGCGATGCAGGCTATCTCATGATATGTTTCTTCACCATCGAGGACGTGGTAAATCAGCTTAAAATTACAATTAACAGATAAATAGGCACCGGCAACGGCATCGAACTCGGTTTGCTCGCGTACCGCGAAATTAAAACCGAATATATGGACGATTCCGAATTAAGCAAATATTAATAGACTTTGTATAGACTATGACATTTTTTTTTGTAATAGAATTTGATTTTGTATTACATGTCGAAATCATCAAAAATATTAGACTCACATCTTTTTTTTATTTATCATGATTACAAAATAATTGACTTCCTGTCGAATTATAGTCACATCGTAGTCACAAATTGCGTTTCATTGTCGTAATTGCAGGAATCATCAGCGAACTGGAACACTTCGTCGACGCCGGTGTAGACGCTATTTGGATGTCGCCGATCTTCGAATCACCTATGGTGGACTTTGGATATGACATTAGCAACTTCTATAAAATTCATTATGAATATGGAACTATGGAAGACTTTGAAGAGCTGCTCGCTAGGGCTCATGAATTAGGCAAGTAAAACAAAATAATATAAAAATTATTTTTTTATATTTTAGTAAACGAAAAACTTACTCATTCTAGCTAACACACTGTATTATTTTCTACTAGCATAGTTCACTTGATGGTAAATGAAGACTGCAACCCATAATATTCATAATCAAAGAAAAAAATAAGCACTAAAATGCACATTTATAATTAAATTGCTTTTAAAGTGCATCTGTATGTTGAATACAGCTATTATTTGCTTTAGCTGCGACCTTGCAAAAATCATAAATTCTTTCCTACTCAGTTCTGGAATTAACAATAGTTACGACCTTGTTAGTACTTGTCGTAGTGGGTGGGAAGTACTTACACGTAATATTGTTATCGGCTTACGAACAAAAAAAATAGATTATTACTTAGAAAATTAATACGTTCCGTGAGGGGGCACGGGAATAACTTGTTTCTTATCAATCAAACATATAGATTAATTATTCGTTATCGTTTAATCTTTGGATTACTTTAGATATAAAATTATCCAAGGATTTGCAAAACGTTTCTTTATCTACTTCATACGTGTTTTTATTTTATGAAGCAAAATCATTTCGATTCAAATTTCCCTTATCGCTGACGGAATCAGGAACATGATTGATTCAAGAACTATTAAACATGCGACAAAAACAATTTGTAGATTGCTATCGAATAGGTTATTTCTAGTGTCAGAACAATTATAAATTATGTTTCAGCGATAAAATTTGCGATAGCATCTTTTTTATTATTTGAAATTCGTTAATATATGATAAGGACGTTGTTTTGATAGTGTACTTAGTAGTGGAATTATTTCAGATATGTTGACATGATATTTATAATATGGCCTACATCTATGTTGAAAATAGAATCAAACGTAGGCAAACGATTGAAAAGATTCTGGAAAATATCGTAGAAAATGATATTACCATCAGGTGGGCTGCATGCTAGTTTGCCAGCTATTCTACAAAATAAATAAAAAAATATTACGTTAGGATAACTTAAGTTTTTTTTTGTATTAAGATTTATTATGAGATCAGACGGTCTTAGAGTAATGCTGCAGGAAGCTGCTAGCCGCTAGCTTCTAGCTGCATTTTGATGGTTGGCACACAGAATACTCAAGCTATTATTCTGCGGTATATAGCTGCAGTGTTTCATACGGTGAATATCCGTGGTATAGTGGGATCCGCAGACCCAATTTCAGGCCAGACATTCCATCTTAGCCCTATAATAGGACAATGCATGAAAGAAGAAAAATATGAACTTAATAACTTCATTATTTTGTTTGTTGCTACATAATGAATGGGTCAGCTTGACCGGAGTAATAGCTGCATAATGCTGCTGTGTTTCGTCTGGGATCCGGAGACCTTTATTACTGGTGACGAGGCATTCCATCTCAGGCCTCAAGGGTAGCAACGCATCTTCATTATGATTCCTTGGCAAAAATGAATGTAGATCTCATTGGCCGAAGGAATCACTTGTCATTAGGTGAACTGAGTGCTCGTTTGTTACTCTCAATGTAATAAAAATTAAAAAATATATTTTTACAACAGGCATAAAAGTATTGTTGGATTTCGTACCAAATCATGCCAGCACCGAGTCTGAGTATTTCATCAATTCTGAAAAAAAGATGCCCGGATATGAAGACTATTTCATATGGGCCGACTCACCTGGACCAGATCCAAATAACGCTAGCAGAATGCGTCCACCATCTAACTGGGTAAGTTTAATTGAGATTTATGTCCGCCACTGGTTTTACTTAGAAGATTAAGGTTATTCACACTGGGAGAAAGTTGCTTATTATTAATTGAATGGCAATTGATCTTCAATAATAATGTGTTGTTTGTTTAAAAATTAAAAATGAATGTGTTTCTCAGAGTTTTTGACAACTACCTTGTGTTTATTGAATACAAATAATACGTTTGTACAAATTAATACATATAATTATAAATATGTACTATGTCAATTAATACGAAAATTGTTCAACTATTAAGAATAGAGATCAATATAAGTCGCTAAACTAACTTGGAAGGTATGGTATGTCTAACATACATTTTATAGCAATACCAGCATTTTATATTTTCTCATTATACCTACATAAATGTGAATCTTTGCTGAGGAAGTGTCATGTCGCACTTTACTTACCGTCAGGAGAACTGTGTGTCCTAATATTATATAAAAAAAGATCACACGCAGTAATCAAAGCACTAAATATTGGAATACATATGTGGAATACATACCGACACTGACTAAGAGTAGATTCAGTTCAGTGTCCAAGCGACCGCTTTTAATTGATGTAGCGCGAGCAAACCAAATTCCATCCTCCGTGTCAACAAAGTTGTTATTTTCAATTTTAAATGCTGCTTAACCACATGCCTGGTTATGATAGAAAACATCGTGAAACCTACATGTCCAAGAAATAACTCTGAAAATAAAAAAAAATATTTCGAAGGCATATGTAAGATCCCAAACCGCGTGTTGCACTATGCTCTAGCTTAGCTAAGCTTGAAAAGAGTGCCTATGCCCAGCATTGGGAAATATATATATATATATACATATATATATATATATATATATATATATATATATATATATATATATATATATATATAACTTGTTACTTTACTTTATTTACTTTTTTCAATGATATTTCTTGGTGTGCATTTGATGTTTCGTCAATAGGTGATGATCAGAATTTTCTATTAGCAATGTTATGTAATGGTTTTCTTAAAAGGAAACGACCCTTGTCAGAAGAAAAAAATATTAAAACATGAGTCGTGAAGAAAATCAAGTGCTCCATAGTTGTCACATATAATTGACATATGACACATTTCAAATCAAAATCTATTGTAATGTCGCAAATACGTGAGGGCTTCAATGACACCATAACAAAAAATACCTGTATCGTATAAATAACTTAAATGTTTAACATTATATTTAATAGTATATTTAATAATATAATTTAGATCTTTTATTAATTTAATAAAGGTTTATATTTATTTATTTATATTTTTCTACGGAGTTTTAGGTAAAATAAAACAGTTTTATAAACAATTTAATAATATATGTACAGCAATGAGGAACAATATCTAAATGAGGCCGCGATTAATGGTCACAAGGGCAACCATCGCCTTTACCTTGATTTTACATATTACCTTTAATTTTCGCAATTGTTTTCAGGTAAGCCAATTCGGCGGATCGGCATGGGAATGGAGCGAAGCCCGTCAGCAGTTCTACCTTCATCAGTTCGCGATCGAACAAGCGGATTTCAACTTCAGAAATCCAGTTGTCAGAAACGAGATGTTTAACATCATGAAATTCTGGCTCGACAAAGGAGCGGACGGGTTTCGGGTCGACGCTCTACCTTACCTCATCGAAGCTGATCCCGCAAACCACAACGGCTCGTATCCGGATGACCCTCTTAGTGGAATAAATCATTTCGAATCGCACCAATTGGGATACACAATACCGCTCTACACCAAAGATTTGATCGAATTGTATGATATCGTCTACGAATGGAGAGAATTTATAGATAGATATCTCGAAGACAATCCCGGCGACACAAGGTAAGAGCTCATCATTGTGAGAATGTCTTGTTGATATATTAAGAGTTATTACAATAAGTCAAATAATGTAACTTTGAAATTGAAAATTATAGATAACAACAATTTAATGTTAAAAATTGATTCTATAGCCATATAGCTCGTACTACCGATGTGGAAAATAAGGTTCTTAAATGACTATCTCGGATTGGTAGTCGCGGTATAGGAAAACCTCCCACTACATAGAGTGACGATCGCGAAGTCGATGGATGAAGGTGGCTCAGAATCGTGTTTTGTGGAAACGGGTGCTACGGGGCTACGGGGGAAGCCTATGTTCAGTAGAGGTTTATGAAAAGGCTACAATGATAATGATGAATTTGATCCTATACAACTGTCCAACAGGCCCTAATATAAGCATGAAATAAATAAAATATGTATAAAATAAATAAAGTTATCGAGCATAAATGAAAGCTAAAAGTCGATAATGAAAAAATATTTCTGTAACATATTTAAATTTATTTGATTGGAATTTTAGAGTCCTCTTCTCTGAAGGTTACGCCAACGTAACGATGACAATGCTGTATTATGGTAATGAGAAAGGCGAGATCGGTGCTCACTTTCCCTTTAACTTCGACTTCATCACGGATCTATCAGCCAAATCCAACGCCAGAGATTTTGTGTACACCATCCTTAGATGGTTAACATACATGCCGTATGGCGCTGTACCCAACTGGGTGGTAAGCGAAAATTTTTACCATAACTTATGAACTCTAAAAGTAAAAAAAGTAAAGTAATAAATATTTAAATCCCACTGCTGGTCATAAGCCTCTTTTCTAGGAAGGGTGTTAGACCTGTGGATTGACCAACTTCCTTGTCTTTTTTTATTTTTAGATTATTTTTAGATAGGCAGATTTTCAAAAACCTTTAGTGCCGAGCACGTGTTAAGTCAGCACTTAAAATTGTTTATTTTTCAATTCCATTGGTGCCGAAACCAGGGATCAACCGCAGTTTGCACGCTTACTATGAATTAAAGCAAGCGCTTCCACTCTGAGCTGCGCGCTAAACAGTTTTTAATTTGTTATTTAAAATGTTTTATGTACTATTAATGTCCAAGTTAATAATTTAAATATTTAGTTTGGTAACCACGATAACAATCGTATGCCAACCCGTTTCCGAACGAATATGGTTGATGGCCTCAACTCCCTCAACATGTTGCTACCTGGAGTAGCCGTGACATATCAAGGAGAAGAAATTGGTATGAGGGATGGTTACGTTAGTTGGGAGGACACGGTGGACGTAGAAGCCTGCAACAGAGGTGACGAAGACACGTACCAACTCTACTCGAGAGATCCAGCGAGAACCCCATATCATTGGAATAACGCTACTAACGCAGGATTCTCCACGGGAGAGAGAACGTGGCTACCAGTTGCTGACGATTATAAAGAGATCAACCTCGCAAAACAGAAAGAGGATACCAGAAGTCATTTTAAGGTACCGCGTTTTACAATATATGATAATAAAACAGGCAACTATAAATATATCCTTATCTAAAATCTCAAAGATTAGACGAAATCAATTTTTTTTATTCATAGAATAGGCCCAAACGTCCAAGCTCGCCTGATGGTAAGTGAGAACCAGTCATGAACATCGAAAACGCCAGGGGCCACAGTTTATTTACTGTCCTTTAAGAAAGGATTAAGCTGTCGCCAGCGGTATTTTCCAACCACATAAAATAGCGACTTTCAAGTAGAGCTTGTACCTTTCTCAACGCTCGTTACTGTATCTGCGACTCCTCTGGTGTTGCGGATATCCATGAGCGGTGGTAATGACTTAGTAGTAGATGAGCTGCTTGCTCGTTTCCCATGTATTTTATAAAAAAAAAATATTATACTTATTTTTTCTTGTCATCTTTTTAGGTATACCAAATCTGCGCAAAGGCAAGACCTTAGAATACGGTACATATGACATTATACTATATTCTTATTTTTGCTTGTCATCTTTTAAGGTATACCAAGTGCTAACAGATCTGCGCAAAGACAAGACCTTGGAGTACGGTACATACGACATTAGGGCACTATCAGATCGGACGTTGTACCTCTTGAGAGGTCTACATACTTATGATACATATGTTTTATTGTTCAACGTGGGAGAAACTTCTGATACTATTCGTCTGGACAGGGTCGTGAATTTAAAACTACCGGCCACCGTATATATTTCCAGTGTGCATTCAACGAGAATGGCTGGGTAAGTTCAATCTTCTATCTTGGTATATTACAGTAGCTCATATTCGATGAAATGAAATAGTTTAATGTATCATAGATTTTAGATGAAATGTGTTATATTGAAATTTTTACTTACGCCTTTACGACGTTCTCGTCATCGGAAAGGGTGAGAATCTTGTGCTTGTTACATATATTATCGTAACAGTTGCCTGTATTTATATCTTGAGTTAAAATATGGTTTAAAGTATTACAATTATTTGTTGCAGCAATGTCATCGATGGTGAGCAAATTACTCTCCAAGCGGGCGAAGCTATCGTTTTAAGAGCAGACCCTGTATAACGATCTTGTTATCATGCAAATTTATATGATTCCATTGATATGATAATTGGTTGTGAACTAGAATTTATAATTAATAAGTACAATTATTATAAGTAAAAAATTATAACGTGGTATGGCAAACAAACAAAAATATTGTAAATATTTACTACCAGTATTAATTTTGTATTAGATTTGTTAGATATATATTAATTGATATTAGATGTATGATTATATATATGTAACAGCTACAATATAGTATGAGAGTCCTTAGTTGAAGATGAATAAAATAAGGCATTAGTAATACCTATGATACATCGAAAATAAGAAAGAATATTAAAAATCTAAAAAAATCAATTAACAAGGTGGAACATTAATCAACTTTCATTCCTTCATTTTACTACATGTCTAACTTTATCTATCACAATACCGCGAGATAATTTCTTATCCCTTCACCACTAAGCGTAGTAAATCGAGATGAATCTTACTCATTATAGCCCCGGAACCGTCGTGAGTGGTGATAATTCTTGACCGACTTTGATAAATGTAAACTTAACAGCCAACTTTCACACAAGTTGAAAGCTTCACGCAAGTTGAGAGCAACGTTATTAAATGTAAACTATACGAGCGAGCAATGTTCGTTTCACACCTGAATTTGGTTTGTGTAAATACAATACGAAGCGTTAAGTTGGCGCCCCGAATACAATTTGGTGTTTTATTTCAAAATGTTCATCCCCTTTGATACGGACACCGGATTCCGTTGCGGAATTCCGTTGTTCCATACTTGTTCCAAACATTTACCGCCCTGCGGTTCACGTCATAAAAGCGAGTGCTTTTAAAAGCGATAACATTTTGATATTTCTCTCCACGGCCAATTATCATGTGTAACGTGAACGTTTTGTTATTTTGATGTATTGAATGTTGTTTATTTTCTGAACAACATTTAATAAATAGGTATAAAAAACCAAAATTAAATGTGTTTATTATGTAAAAGGTTTAAGGGTTTATTACGTTTAACGTTTGATTCATTTGAAATATGATTCCTCCTTTATTTATTTTTTTAGCTTATTGAATTATTCAAGTAACTAAAAGTCAAAAGATAAAAGTTCGTTAAAAGACTGCCAAGAATGAGCTCTGTAGTATTGAAAAAATAATAATGTACGAATTTAATCGTATTAACTTAACAATTTGTTAGCCACTCTGCAGTTTGTTTCTAATAGTTGCACGGATGGGTCGGCACGACTGGGTAAAGACCATGTCCTCACAGATCAGCAGCATAACGCTGCTATGTTTCGTCTGGTCAGTTTATGAATCCGAAAAACCCTGTTACTGGTGACGAGGTATTCCATCGCACTCCTCAGGGGTTACAAAGCATCTGCATTATGATTCCTTATCGTGGATGAACGTGGCTGTCATGGGCCGGTCGAATAATTTACGATCAGGTAGAACTGTGTGCTCGTTTTTCATAGAACAACTAAACATTAACTTTGTTATTACGACATTTCGAGTGCTTTACAACACTCATGGTCACGGGGTTGCCTGCGGTGTTCGATGTGCTTATATCATACTTAACCTGAACTAAGATAAGCTTTTAATCATTTATTTTTGTTCCAATCTACGCAGAATCTCTGCTAATGTTGTTTAGCGGTGAGACGATATTTTGTAAATTGCATATATCGTGCAAAGCACTTTGTTTGGTAGTTGAAACCACAGATGCACTTGTTAATTATATGGATCCGGTCCGTTATGGAAACAATGATGGATAAAAATAATTAACACGGGCTCTTAAGTGAGTTCTGAATTGTCCTTGAACTTTCTTCCATTCATTTCAGATTCAGATATTCCGGAATGTGTCATTTTAGTGTGCCCGTTTGTCACCCCTTATATAATATAACACCAACCTAAAATACGATATATAAACATTATTCAACATTCTTTGTATCTTATCAACTTGACCTAAACAGCTTTAGTACTCGCATTGCTTTACATACTTCCAGAGGGTGTACCCTGGTCGGTTGGTAACGAATGCCTAAGGGACTCTTACCTTTATACATCTTATCTATGGTATATGAAGTTATATACAACGATAATCATGTCACATATTCATTTTCCGATCAAAGTTATATTCAAGATTTTTAAATTGACGCCGTTTGACATACATAATGCGGGTCTTATTTGCGTAGATTTATATATATAAAGAACGATTTTGAGTCACCTGCATCCATCAACTTCTCGCAAACTTGCATAGTCGCTTCGTCACGTGGGTGCGACGCAGTGTAGGGTGCTTTTTTCTTTCTTTCGGGACGATGGCCGCTGTAAGCCTGAGGGCTTTAACAGTTTCACCGGGTTGAGAGGTGAACGTCGGCTCGAACAGTTGAACTACTATGGATTATCTAAATTAATATCTTTATTATTATTGACTTACTGTACCATTTCTTCAGAATGCGTAGGCGCTGGAGAAGTGGCGCAAGAATTTCCAGCGACGAACATAGATTTTCATATATACCAAATATTAATAAAATAATATAATATTAGAAGATTATTCATATGTATTATCAGAGTAATAAAAAATTAAAAACTCATTCAAACCGGAAAGCTAATGTAGTCGGTAGTGAAATACCAATAATCGATGCCGCAGCCCCTTCAACTCCCGAAATTTAATCGTCCGTACTCCTTACCCATACCGTATCTTATAGTCAGCAATGATAAAGAAACTGGAGTGAACAACAAAGAATAAACATTAAATTGATTATCTAGAAATACTTTGATCTTTTTTATCTTTAAAAATATTTTTTTTAATACTGCATTTTAACTTTTCAAAATGCCATTGAATACGAATCTTATTTAAAGTTGATCATTGTGTTAAACAAAACTCTACGGTAACAGATTTCCCAACTGCAGTATCATGGTATACTTATAAGAAATGTATATATCCAATCTGGCGGTCAGCCAAATTATAAAGGTATGATTTTCGTAATAAAATCGCTATTTTCTTTGTATGAGTGAGTCGTTCTCATTGTTCTTTCGATGTATAAAAACCATAACATAATAGCGTAATTTCACATTTCAAATATATCTAGAATCCGCATTATAAATCTAGAATAGAATTAGGAATGAAAATTTTCGAGTATAAGCTTGCCCCATAGACCGTAAGCCACACCATCTAGTGGATGGTCGCATTCTACGATTATAAAAACGGGGCTGTAACTCGAGAATCTTTCTCGTCCATCAGTTGGCCATTTGACATATAGCTTGTAGAACTGCCCATTGCCACTGAAGCTTACGAAATCTTTTAGCTGTTATAAAAAATATAGATTATCTGATGGCGACATTTTTCTTTATTCTTTATTTTTTTAATAATTGTATTAGGGATGATTTACATACACAGTTCACCAGATGGTAATAATATTGCAGCCCACATGATACATTCATTAATTCTCAAAAAGGAAGCATAATGCAGATGATTTGTCACCAATGAGGATTAAGAGAATGCTTCGTGACCAGTAATGACTGTCTATGGATCCCAACACTCACTAGATGAAACACAACAGTGTTTTGTTACGTGGGTGGCACTGAAAGTCTTTAGAACCGGCAAGTTAGAAACAATGAAAACGTTTTATTATAGAAAAAAAAAATATTATAGATATGGTTGCCTAATGTGATATATTTCATTCATTTGTCATTTGTTTTTGTGAATTGGCGGCAATTCCAATAGTCTTGTTACACCACAAAATGAATTTAACGCGAGAAAATTTTCGGTCCATAATTTCATGAATCAAGTACAAAAAATATTGCACGAAAATTAAGGCATCAGGAAGCTTTGCACCAGATGGATTCCATATACTTTGACCGAAGAGCAGAAACGACTTCGCACGGACTGGTGTCGCGAAATTTTATTGTTAACGGCACTTCGAATGCTGTATTTGACATCGTCATAGGTGATGAAAGCTATATTGCTAAGAAGCCGAAACCAAAGGACAATCAGCTCAGTGAGTGTTTCCTTTTAAGGATCGCCTACTAAGGTAAAGCCATGAAGAAGTCAAGGAAAAAAGATGATTGCCTCATTCTTTGGTCGGAAAGGCAATTTCGTGACAGTTATTCTGGAAGATCGAAGGACAGTTACTGCAGACTGGTATGTTAATTGTTGTTTGCCTGTTGTCTTGGAAAATGAAGATGCGGTGACGATCTGACCTATTCCTGCCAGAAACGAGTTGCAGTGTGGCGCTAAACCTGTAAAAACTTATATCCCTATTTAATCCAAAAAAAAAATTTTCACATCTTCGCAAATATCTCTGTATAAATGAACTACACAAAAATCCACAATTTCTCCACGGGTGACATTCATTGTAAAGCTTTTACAAATAACACCTTCGATAGTGCAAAGTCTTGCACCTAATACATTCAAGCTATTGTTCAAAATTGATCTAGACCCAATAGAATTGACGGCCGTGCGCTGTAGTGGTTTGGTGACCTGGCCGTCGTATGATTCCCAGCAGAAGAACAATATTCGTGCATTGCAAATTGTTGGTTTTTGGGTCTATGTTTGTTGTATGTCCCCCTGGTACTGCATGTGACCCTTCCTCCGATGTTATCACACATTAATTACATCGGACTAGGGACTATCGAATGGACGAGGGAGTACCTATATGTTTACGCAAATGCTAACAGCAATACAATTATTTTGCTAAGAAGAGAAAAGTGTTTAAAACCAAAACAGTCAAATAAACTCGATAACATTCGATTTAATAAGAATAATTGAAACGTTATCTGCACCCTTGATTTGAATACAATAGAGATATAGTACGTCCACCGCTAGGATATAAAACGCACCTACATTAACGGACAACATATTTCCATAAAAAATCTTAAACCAAAATTACAGATAATATTCCAATTCAGATTTTTTTTTAAATTTAATAGCGGTTTTTAGATGCGATCAGAAAATCCAATAAACGATGCACTCCATCTATCTCAGGAGTCCGACGTATGTCCTAAAACTTTATTGAGAAGAATTGGATGTAGATGATGCAGTCATCTCTAACCAACAGATGAATCGTTTACCACCCTGAATAAAAAAATACAGGACAAAAAAAGAAGATTCCTTGAAAATAACGTAACCCCAATTGTCCAACAGGCATAACAAGCGAGTTGGAACATTTGGTCGAGGTGGGAGTCGGTGTGATATGGATGTCACCGATATTTGTCACCAATGGTCGACTTCGGATACGATGTCAGTGAATTTTATGACATCCACTATGAATACGGCACCATGGCTGATTTTAAGGAATTGGTTCAGCGTGCGCATGAACTTGGTAATGTAAAATATTTTTATTATTTCATATTGATTCTAACGGCACCTCTCATATTCCTAAGCTGGATGGCTGCTGGCTTAGCGTAAAGTGGTGACCGAGCAACAAACTCGCACACAGTTCACCTGATGGCAAGAGATTCCTGCGGCCCATGACATCTGAATTCATCCTTGACAAGGAATCATAAGGCAGATGCCTTGTCAACCTTGAGGACTGAGATGGAATGCCTCGTCACTAGTAATGAAGGTCTACAGATTCCTACACTCACTCGTGCTCCTTCCCCGTTCGAGCTGACCCATTTATTCTGCACCTAGAAACAAACTGCAGCGTAGCCCTACCACTGTTAAAACTGTTTCCCTATCCGAAACATGAATCGTGCTACATGGAGAATGCGTACAAGGAAGAGCATCCCTAAGTAAATTGAAAAAAACGTAAGCAGAAGAAGAAGACTATTTTATTTCATATATCTAATAATAACAAACGTCGACCCTTGTTTAAGGTATTAAGGTGCTTTTGGATTACGTACCAAACCATGCCAGCACAGAATATGAATACTTCAAAAGAGACCCAGGGTACGAGAACTATTTCATGTGGGCGGATCCTGTCATAGATTCTGAGAATGTTCGACGTGTTCCATCCAACTGGGTATGTATCTAATTTACCACTTTTTTCTAGTATCAGAGCAACGTTGTAGTCAGTTTCTAGCCGCAAAATTGAAGGACCATACCCTCAAAGAATAGCAGCATAACGCTGCTGTGTTTCTTATTGCCATTGTATGGATATCTAGCAATGCAATTACAAGTATCGGGGTATTACGTCTCTGTTTTCCGTTTTTTATCTTTGAATCTTCATTGAAGATGGATGTAAATGTCACGGGACATGTCATCGCTTATCACAGACGTGAGTCCGTTTGTCATTCCGTTATATAAAAAAATATTTAATAAAAGCTACTCGTATTGTCTTCTTGTTTCTATCATGATAACATCCATCACTACTACTAAAATGACCATGACCCGCCAAAGAGTACGAGTCTGAGCCACCTGCATCCATCGACTTCCCGCAGACTTGTTAGATCGTCATTCCATTTAGTGAGGGCTCGTCCTACACTCGTATAGGACACGAGCCGATAATGCTCCAATATACTAAAATTTAGTTTTTTTAACTTTAATTTTCTGCTTATTTATAAACAAAACAGATCAGTCAATTTGGTGGAAGTGTCTGGGAGTGGGATGAAATACGTCAGCAGTACTATCTACATCAATTCGCTATAGAGCAGGCCGACTTCAACTTCCGCGAGCCTGCCGTAAGACAGGAGATGCTAAACATAATGAGATTCTGGATAGAAAAGGGAGCTGATGGATTCCGGCTCGACGCTATACCTCATCTGTTTGAATCCAATCCTGATGACTACGGAGGAGTATATCCCGATGAGCCCTTAACCGGTAACATGTTTCTAACAAGTGACCACCCTGGATACACCACACAAGAATACGTCAGAGATCTGATTGAGCTATACGAAGTTGTGTATGAATGGAGGGAATTCGTTGACAAGTGGCAGGACGATAACGAAGCAGAAACGAAGTATGTTCGCTAATATTTTAATTTTTACAGTTTTTAGAGCACACATGTGAGCACACAGTTCACCTGACGGTGAGTGATTACTGCGGCCCCTGACGTCTCCATCCGTTCTGTATAAATATTGAAAATAAACATACGTTCCGCCCCTGAGGGCCAAGATGGAATATCTCGTTACCTACCGAGAATGTGGTTCTGTCTCTATCGAGCTGATGATTGATTCTTACAGAATTCTGCTGGCGGCATACGCAAATATCACCATGACCATGTTGTACTACGGTGACGAGCGTGGCCGCATCGGAGCGCACTTCGCTTTCAATTTCGACTTCATCACCAGCCTCTCTGCCAAGTCCAACGCTCGAGACTTCGTGTATGTGATAAGTCGGTGGCTTACTTATATGCCGCATGGGAAGGCAGCTAACTGGGTGGTAAGTTGATTGTTGTTAATAGATTACAGTGGAAAGCTGGCAGCGTGGCTGTCAAGGGAAACAAGAAAAGATATGCTAATTCAAAAATAACCGAAAAAATGAATAGCAGCAGAGCCCAGGAAACGACATGCCTCGTCATACATCCGCGTACCTGTTTGCCTTCATGGAGATTAAACCAAGTATATCTCATCCTAGAGTATATCTACGTCCACCAATTAAAAAAAACAAATGAAGACATAAAAGACGTTTAAATCTATTTATTCGTACATAATATATTAAATAATTAAATAATAATTATTATTATCATTACTTTATATATAGTTATACAGAATACCAGTGTGAAATAGCAGCATAATACTGCTATGTTTCGTATGGTGAGTGTAAAGATCTGGGGTCCTACTTGCAGGTGACGTCACGTGTGCACCTTGCATGTTTGCATATGTATTGAGGATAGGTGTAGATGTCACGGGTCACAGTTACCATTTACTATTAGGAGAACTGTATGCTCGTTTGTCACCGTAATTATATTGATAAAAAATAATAATAAACTGTATTTCAAGGTCCATATGTTATTGTTCAGAGTTGTAACTTAAAGTCACATGAGTAAAAAAATATCTTGGTCCTAGAAGGCAAAGCAATATAACCCTTAACATAACCCTTAAAATAATTCTACCAGCGCTGGATTTTCCATTAGTCAATCTACATGGCTTCCAATAGCACAGGATTACATGGGAATAAACCTTCAAGCGCAGAAAGAAGCAGAGAGGAGTCATTATAAGGTAATATATTTCTTGTATCTTTATCATCAAATGCTTAGTCCTTTCGTCTTGAGCTTAATGTTAGATCTCATAATTAGCCATCAAAAAAGTACTCATGTATCTGATTTTTTTACCGCATTAACCACGTTGTATGATCTGAGAAATCCAGCGTCCATCGATATCCTGCAGCCTTGCCATGTCAAGGGTTCAGTAAGCTAAAGTGGCCATGATCGGCCATACCACGTTAAATAGGAGCATTATGCTGCTCTGTTTCGCCTGTTGAGTGCGGCCACGCTCGTCTCCGGAGACCTTTATTACTGGTGACGAGGCATTCCATCTCAGTCCTCAATGGTAACAACGCATCTGGATTATGATTCCTTTTGAAGGAAAAACGTAGACGTCATGGACAGCAGGAGTCACTTGCCATCAGGTGAACTGTGTGTGAGTTTATTACTCTCAATGTAATAAAAAGGGAAGAAAGTTTCCTCAAAGGCAACCCCGGACTGGCAGTAGCAGACGACATCCATTTAGATGAAGTCGTATAGCCTATGCAATAAATCCATGTTTAAATACAATTCATTCCCAATCGACTTGCATATGCTTACGGAACTATTAAATATACCTCGCATGTTACCTGGCAATAACCAGACGATATCACCGTGTTCAAATTCGATCAGGATGACATTATTAACATAAATTTATCATGCATGTTTAGGTGTACCGTTTACTCACTAGTCTTCGTGAGGAGTTTGCTCTCTCTCACGGCGAGCATCACATCCAAGCGCTGTCAGAGAATACCTTCATCCTGGTGCGACACATCAGAACGTACCACACATACGCCCTCGTTTTCAACGTGGGCACACGATCGGACGCCGTTGACCTGTCCAGAATCACACTTCAAGCGGAACCCTTGTCGGTTTACGTTTCGAGTGTATTTTCTAGAAGAGTACCTGGGTAAGATCTGTTCTATAATAATACCTTAAAGGGGTTTTTTACACAAACGTATAGGGTACGTTTGTGTAAAAATCTAAGTCGACATTAAATATAATATGTAGAATATTCCGTGGTTTTTGTTCGATGACTGTTGATTGACAGTGAATTGTTTCTTCTAGTGTTTTGTCAACGACATCGACCTTCACTCCTTGCTATTATCTATTGCATTCACCGCACGATTTTCTTTTTAAAGTTTTAAATTTTTTTTCTTATTTTATTGAGGCTGATAAACGAGTATACAGTTCAGTTGATGATAAGAGGACTACGGCCCAAGGTCCCTAAGTCGTATCGGTTCTGAAATATCACTGGTGACAGCTGATTCCAGTACGAGAGTAGTTGTACGTGGTTGAAAATATCGCGTGAAGCGCACAGTGGTGGAAGCGCAAAGTGCCAACCATCGAGATGTAATTTTAAAATGAATCGACCTCAACAAAGATCCAATACGCACATGCTTTGTCACTCCTAGGAACTAAGATGGAATGCCTCGTTTATCTGCAGATCCCTGGATCCCTACACTCATCATACGAAACACAGCTGCTATGATACTATTTTGCACTGGGATTCTGTGAGGGCGTAGATACCTACTTCATCGGCCGAATCATAGAAAATAGCTGCATCGTTACTCAATCACTTTTAGAAAAATGTGTTTTCTGCAACGTTGGTTGTAATAAAAAAATATTTCAAATTATAAAATAACTTTGGTTACAACGGGCAAAACAATAAAAGTCCACTTCAAAGGCAATTTCTACAAGATTGTTAAAATTATAATTTTATAGGCACTATTCATTTGTTTATCTCATGAGTTATTGGGGCCGGATTATAATCGTAATTTCTTTAACCGCAGCGATCGCCCCTTTGGTGTATTTATCTGATACCAATTGAATTGTAATAAAACTGAATAAGTATCTATTGTAATCATTGTTTTTTATTTTTATTACATTGAGAGTTACAAACGAGCACACAGTTCACCTGATGTTAAGTGTTTCCTGCGGCCTATGATATCTACATTCATCCTTGACAAGGAATCATAATGCAGATGCGTTGTCACTCTTGAGGACAGAGATGTCATGCCTCGTCACCAGTAATAAAGGTCTCCAGATCCTTTCACTCACCATATGAAACAGAAGCGTTATGCTGCTATTTCACGCCGGTATTCCTAATCTTCTGTGAGGGCGTGGTCTAACCTAATCTTCTGTGAGGGCGTGGTCCCGGACGAGCTGACCTATTAATTCTGCAGTTAGAAACAAACTGCAGTGTAGCTCTACCGCTGTTGAATCATATATGTAGACCTACGCATTACTAGTTTCTGGCTGTGATATTAATGGGTCGCCTCGACCGAGGAAGGGCCACGCCCTTACAGAAGATTAGGTTAGGGGGACCCAATTACAGGCAACGAGATATTCATTCCATCTTAGTCCTCGATAGTGACAGCTCATGTATATCTTGAATCTTTCTTTCTTCATTATCAGGTGAACAGTGTTTCTTTCGTCACCTCTAATGCTTAACAAAGATTGAAGAAGCTCGCGCGTTGTCCATTAATTCGTGCCAATTGGTTCCCCCTCATTTCACGCTAGTAATCTATGAGCGTGTGGTTATTCTTCGGTCAAAGAGTCCTATTCATGAACCAGGAAGAAGATAGTTATTATGATCCTTTTTACAATCCATACATCCAATTGACAATGTCTATGTCAAAAGGCACGAAAGCGTTCAAAAAAGATTTTTGTGGTACTTGGCAAACTCGGGTATTTTAGAGAAGGTTCTTTCGTCATACAAACAAAGAATAAACTATTTTAAAATAGCCTCACTTGTGGATGGAAGACACATGCTCTATAAACTCGTAAATGGCATTATTGACACTTCTGACCTTCTCTCCTCTCTATCTTCCTCTATACCGTCGCGGTTACCTAGACCTTCTCGATTCCAATTATTAAGATGTAGTGTAAGAAGATCAAACTTAGGTAAAAATGCGCGTCTAAATAGAATAATTAGAGAATTTAACACGTACCCAAAGTCTAACTGTATTGATCCCTTTCCTCAAAGCATTTGCACGTTTAAAAAGTCCTTAAGCTAAAATATTTGTTTTTATTTTAATTAAAAATTTTGTTTAGTATTACTTTTTTTTTCTGCTGTCTTCACCTTTAATTGCGATGGCATTAACCACGAAACTATTCCAATGTTTTTGTATTTTCGGATTGTAAAAATGTTCACTGTGTTGGTGTTCAATAAATAAAAAAATAAAATAAGCCATGTATCATATATATTCAGTTAATAGTTTGAATATATTTTCTAATCTCATATTCTTTAACAGGGATACTCTACCCCTTGGCGAGGTACCAATGCAGCCGGGGGAGGCTCTGGTCGTGCGGGCACCCCCTACTTGATCAAGCAGCATTATATATATATTGAGACATATATATATATTGAGACTTATATATATATATATTAAGACATATATATACGGAGAGTTATATATATATATATTGAGACATGTATATGGTAAGTAATAATATTGTATTGAATTTTTCTTCGAATAAATAATTTAAAAAATCTTCTATGACGCCAAAAAACGTGCACCTGATGCCAAATGAATCCTGCCACCCGTGCCGTGCTCGATAAAGAACTATAATACAGATGCGTTGCGTAAAATGTCTCCGTCCTTTGTTGTGTTTTTGTTCGTCTGGTAATTGTAGCTACCAACGCTAACCAGACGAAACGCTATGCTATTTTACGCTCGTATCCTGAGCGTATGTGCTTAAAACGAACTGCAGCGTAGTTCCACCGTTAGTTTTATACGTGGCAACGATGGGCTGTGATAATGAGAGATCAAATGTTGGTACATATATCATCATCAACATCATAACATAGCCCGTACATAGTCATTTCTGCTCATCCTCTCCCATAGATTGCAATAAAGCACGATCCTGTCACATGCATCGACTTCCCGCAGACTGGTATAGATCGTTGCTACATCTAGCTCGGGTTGTTTGGATTTTGCTGCGACTGCCAGACTCGTGGACTTTTCTACCCTTCGGTTTGAAAGATTCGAACTATGTGCCAACGTATAAAGATAAGATAGATTAGATATATAATAAATACGCTCAAAGTATATAAAAAGGCGCAAATGTATATTGGGTATTATGAACACATCAAGTCCATATCTCTATATCATAAAAGAACAAGGAAGCCTCCACCGGCGTGTTATTAACATTTCTGCTTGTCAACAAATAACATGGCCAGGTCTCGTTAGGTCCGCGTTACTACTGTATTATACAGTACGTACCGTAATTTGTCGCCTAACCGACGGGCGATTACCGACCGGGTAATAGCTGACAGCGCATCCGGGCACTAGTGTTGCGACTGAGTGCACTACGCGTACCGCATTTAGGACGTTACGGTATTTTAGTTACGTCGCATGCGACTCGAGCTGGTGGTGGTAAGTACGTTAGTCTAGTTTTAAATTAAAAATGCTTTTAAAGCAGTACTCGGGCTTAATGCACCGGATTATTATACGACAAAACTGGGTAGTTATTATATAAGATACGAAATTTTAAAAATATTATACATATTCTTAATACCTTATGCATCCTATTACAGGAACAGCTTGGTCAAATTTATTATTATGTTAGTAATTTTCCGACGGATATTTTAATAGCAAATAAAACTGAAATGAACTATATTGCAATTTAATTGTCTCAGGCACTTCGACGAGATTGAAAGTTATTGTATATATTTAAAATTTAATTTTCGTTCCTTTCAAATCAAATGAACTTAATTCAAATAGGCTTTTTATCACTTTGGATTAGTCAAGATCGCTATTACGTTCTACTAGAGGGAAATTATGTAGACGATATTGTTAACAGGTAGAAACGATATTATG
Organism: Teinopalpus imperialis; assembly: GCA_029286865.1. Taxonomy (NCBI): domain Eukaryota; kingdom Metazoa; phylum Arthropoda; class Insecta; order Lepidoptera; family Papilionidae; genus Teinopalpus; species Teinopalpus imperialis. The sequence goes on from JAGSMU010000028.1 coordinate 2,361,853, forward strand.
AGCATAGACTATATATTAATATAAAGTCCGCCACAGACTATACAATTCATCTACATTTACCATCTATTTAGAAGGCTAGCGATAGAAAACGGCAAGAAGTTCGGCTAGCTGGCTTTTAAAATAAAAAAAAATACAGTGTGTTTACAAAAAGTTCAGTATTAGACACAGATTTAGTAGAAAACAGCAAGGTATATTTGTAAGGTAGCTCGCAGGCCGCGTGGTGAAACGTGTTGAAACGTAACGATTGATTCTGATGGAGTCAATTTGTTAGTTCACTGATGGACACAGATTTAGTAGAAACCAACCTATATTATTTATTGTGTATATTTGTAATTATTAAAAGTGAAATTTTACGAACGATAGTAGAACCAGTAGCACGTCCTTACAGAATACCAGCGTCAAATAATCGCATATCGTGTTTCATATGGTCAGGCGGACAGAACTGCAGACTCAATCACTGGTTACAGTCATTCATTGTTATTGTATAAAAAAAAATTAACCATTTTTTGGTATAAAAAAGCATTAAAACTGTTCATCGAAATTAATATAGTCGACAAAATCTTAACAAATTATTCTGTTCTGTATATCAGAATTTTTTTTATACCATGATTTGTAAGCATCGCCCCTCACTAGTCTCGCAAGGTCACGGTTTACGGTGAATGGTCATTAGTGAGCCAATCTCGGTTAACATGCGGTTCATCGCGCTCGCATTAGGGGTGGTGCTGGCGGCAGCAGCGGGGATGTGGTAGAACCCTGGTGGAGTAATGCGGTCTATTACAGAATCCAAGTTGATTCCTTCAAGGATGGCGACGGAGATGGATTGGGAGATTTGCAGGGTAATTTTATATTTACGTAAATACGTGTTATAATCATATTATATAGCGTGTAAATGTTACGATTTTAATTAAAGTATCTTATATAGTCTGAAAAAAGCTTTAGTCTGAATCACAAAACTTTAAAAATGTATAATGCTTTGTTGTAGCTGGTTTGTTTCGGTGCTAGGACCACAGTGGGTACTGGTTGAAGCGCACATAGAATACCAGCTTGAAATAGCATCATTACACTCCTGTGGGGAGTCGTGAATGTAGGAATCTGGAGACCCTGTATCATACGGTGGATGTGGCATTCGATCTTAGTACTCAAGAGATATAACGTATCTAGGATGAATGTAGATATCATGAGCTCAGGAACCATTTATCATCAGGTGAATCGGTTTTTACCCTCAATGCAATAATAAACAACACAGACAATGACCTATCTTTTTTCTCTTTTCAAATACACAGTTCACAATTGTTGTTAAGCGACCACAGACCTACTTTGGAATGTAAGTTTATCTTGTAAGTAGTCACGAAATACAAAGTGTAGATCATTCTTTATCTCGCATTATTACTATTAATTAAAAAAAATGAAAAGTGCTTCTTAAAACATTAAGAAATAGATAAAGTAACAACCTATGCCCAACAAATATATTCATATTTGTTGGGCATAGGTCTCTCTTGGGGATATTGGAGCGTTTCACAATTACGATTTAAGATAAAATGTTTATATATTATTTTGTTATTTTGTAACTAACTGCCAAAGGAACACTTGATTGTAAGTAATGATTGCAACCCATAAACACTACTATCAACAAAGGTTTAAGATAAGCAAATGGTATTGTCACCCCTGAGGTATGAGCTGGAATACATGAGTCCTATAATCCGGTCTTCGGATCCCTACCTTTACCATCCGAAACACATCAGCTACCTATATGCAGCTATGTTGTGTTGACATTAGTATAAAGCTAGAAACTATCTGCACCAGGGCTTTACCACACCGAAATAACTTTAAGGTGTGTTGCCACTCTAATAAAACAAGAATTCATATATTTATTTCCGCTATATCCCGTTATTAAAGAAATTCTTCAGAGCAATAACTCTTTTTGAAATACCTTCCCGTACATCAAAGCGTATTTCTCTTCTTAAAGAAATTCTTCTCTTCTCTTTTAATTGCCGTAATAACTTATTCTTGTTTTTTTCATTACACAGGCATCGTTGTTATATTTAAGTTTTAATTCAATGACAGGTGCAACGAAACAAATAAGCAATGTACGCTCTGTAGGCGCCGATGCTATTGTTCTGTCCCCTTTGTCGGCCACAAGTGCCGACTGCACTAAACCAGGTACTGTGGACTTTGCTCAAATCGATCCACGGTACGGAGATCTGGATAAATTTACTAACTTATTGAATAAAGCTAAGAAATTAGGTAAGGAAAATATTAACCTATAAATAAATACTGTCCATAGTCCACTGCGGACCATGGGCCACCATAGATTTCAAGAAAGCTTTTTTATTAAAAAAAAAAGCCACAAAGCACGATCCTAAGCCACCAGTAACCATCGGCTTCCCGCAAACTTTCATAGTTCGAGTTGTAATACTATTTGAGAGACTAGTAACGTTCATAGGTTTAGAACCAAATCAAAAAAAATCTTTATGAACACCAAAGGAATGAGGAAACTCTGAAGTTGTTCTATAGGTGATATTATATTACAATTTTTTTCCTTAAAACTTGTAAGTACTTAAGTATTAACTACTCTTATTTAAATACGTAATAAATAAGCGTTATCACTGAAAACACCTAATGTTTGAATTATTATAAAATTGTTGACAAGTCGGAACAATTAAAAAGCTTAAAATATAGTATATGTTCAAATTAGTGTTGAAGTTGTATCGTGTCGTCACCAAACGGCCCCAACGGAAGACCAGCACTGGAATGTTCGCGGACAGCATATGCTGAGTTAGGACCGATTCGTGACAACCAGCATTTAATTTTTTTTACCTTTTTTTTATTAATCATCTAATTGTATGCAATTATATTATTAGTTTATTATAATATTGTTAGTTTTCTTACGAATCCATTAATTGAATATATTTGGTTTATTTATTTTTCTCAGAGCTTAAACTAGTGATTACGTTGAAGTTTGAAGCAATTAGTGTTGCATCTGAATGGTATAAGTTTAGCGAAGAACGGAACATTGGATATGAGGATATACTTCTGTGGAGGGGGGAGGGGCCGGATGGAACGCCAGCGGTAAGTGTGGCCATAAAGAAGTTTATTAAATGTAGCAGTGTGGAGTGGAAACTTTTTCGCTTAACCCAGTTATTTCAGAGAGGATTATTTTTTAGTTATTAGAGAGAATTATATTCGACTCGAAGGGAAAAGTACCACGTCTTCTCAGTATATCAGTATTTCGTAGTTGTGTTTTGATTGGATCGTTTGGACAACCGGTGTCCCAATTGGTGGAAACGAAGCATTCGACATCAGTATTCAGAAGTAACCACGCATCTGTATCTTGAATCTTTAGTGAAGATGGACAGGTTCTTGAATGGAGACCGCGAATCGGCAAACGTAGTGTAGGGCGCCCTGTGAATAGGTGGGGCGATGATATCCGTAGGGCAGCGGACAGAGACTGGAGGAGGAGAGCTGAAGACCGAGCTCAGTGGTGTGTAGTGGGAGAGGCCTATGACCAGATTATGTGATGTCATCGAAGATGGATGTCGATGTTTACGAGCCGCAATTAAGACTGACCACCAAGAACACAGTATGCTTATTTAATACCCTTACTTTAATGTGTAAATTTATACGGAAGTTCCATTCTTCAGTCATGTCAACTGTAGTACCAATAGGTTGACTTGACTTTGGAAGGATTACTCTTTCACAGAATGCCAGATAAAACAGAAAGAAACTTTTCCGGTTCTTACCGAGTATGATTCCTAATCGCCTTATGGGTTCATGGGCCGCAGGAATCTCTTGTCATCAGGTGAACTGTGTAATTGTTTGTGTGCTACTAAAAGTAAAATAATTTTTTTGGCTTCGTCTCTTAGTCTGTGGAATTGTGAACGCTAATCTCCACAATGCCTAAAATTTTGATTTGATTTTCAATAATATATTGAGATAAGCTTAGGCTAACATCAACTTTGTTGTTTCCAATAGATCTTTTTAAAATAATTCTTGTTCGCGTTTATGAAAACTTAAGCATAGCTTTTCGGTCATATAAATTGTCTCCATCTTACAGTGCACGATGTATTGATATACTAAGGTAATTCTGTTAGCATAACAATGATAGAGCCAAGCTGCAATTTGTTTCTGGCTATGAAATGAATAGGTTGGCAGCGTAAAATAGCTGGATAACGATGTGTTTCATGTGGTGAGTGTGGGGATCTTAGCATTCTATCTTAGTCCTCAGGGTTGACAGCATTATATTTTCTGTCTCTCAAAATCTGGGTGTCATGGATGCCAGCAATAACTTAACATCAGATGAGCTGTGTCCTCGTATGTTGTTACCCTTAATACAAATAATAAATAAGTTGAATAACCAAGTCACAAAGAACTAAAATATTATTATTTTTTAAGAACCTAAAAGGCAACTGGGAGAATATAAGAATTTACTTTAGTCTTCCCGTCTGTAGTTACACAGAAATATTAATTATTATATTAATTGAATTAAATTAATTTTAAAGGGGTTGTTGCAAACTGCTCTATGGCAAAGCAAGACATCGGTTTATGTGATATTTCATCGCCTATGGTACATTGGCATAGAAGGCGGCTTTTAAAAAACGTATCAACTCAGAAATAACGTAAATTATAGTAAATATAACAGTTTTACCACTTTCAGTCAGCTTAAAGGAATGTAAACCGATTAAACTGACTCAGTACAATTATTTATGGAGAACTCCCATGTTAGAGGTACTAATAAATAACGCACTTTGCAGACAGAAAACGGCTTTGTGAACTGGACGTGGTCCGAATATAGGAAAGCGTACTACGGTACATCGAACAATGAAGCCCTCCTTAATTTATGCTCCGAGAACACGGCGGCTGCGTTGTCGGCGGTCCAGTGCGTGTGGCTTCAGCGAGGAGTGGCAGGTGTTATACTGAAGGCTGATTATCCTTTGGACATTATTTGTAGTACAAATATGGTCAAGATGCTATGCGCTGTACCAGAAGTGCCAACTTGGATACACCGTAAGTATTATTTAGATTTTTTTTAATCTATGATGTGGTATTGTATTCAGAGCACAAACCTACCTTGCCAACAGAGCTGAGGGTATGTGTCAAATTTTATACATATCGTGCTGCTAACACTAGATTGGGATTTATTTGAAACTTGTTACATATTTTTACTTATTTGGAGTAGCGGGAATTATACCGATTGACCTCTGGACAGCATTACACACAACGCTGGTCAAGATACTGCTGGCTGTAGATGCTATGCACTGTGCTAAAAGTGACAATTTGGATGCACCGTAAATATCATTTAGACAATTTATTATCTATGGTGTGGTCTAGTAGTATTCAGAGTTCAAAATACTTGCCCTCCGTAACGAAGGTGTACGTAAAGTGTGTCGCTAACAGTAAATCCGGATTTTATAAATAGTAATATTTAATTGAAGCTTGCTTATTTTTGATTATTTTGAATGGCCGGAGTTTTTTCAAAACATCTTCTTCATCATATAGTGTCTGCCTTATATATTATAAAACAACTTATTAATGTTATTTTAACAGTGTTAGTCAAAATAATAATAAACGTTACAAAGTTTAATACGAAAATCAAAAATTTCTATTGTTTTCTTAATCGTTGTAATCGATGAGAAGCTTCGGACGGCACGTCGATTTCAAAAACTTCGACTCATAATGGCAAAAGTTAGAAATTATTGGAATTCATCTTTTGATGAAATTAATATGAGATTAATCGCTGTCTTTTCACGATTCACGTTTAGCAAATAACCAAAGTTTCAATGTAATAAACATAAAAGGTAAATGAGTGTTATATCATCTGATTGAAACCAAAACCTCTTCATCATTATCATCACATTCTGTCCATAGCCCACTTCTGAAGCAAAGCATGATCTTGAGTAACTCCTACACTGCTACTGTCACATAAAAACTGTTCTCCCCCATCGGTTATAGGCTCTACGAGCTATATGCACGGCCCCTACAGCTTGCTAATATTTTAACCATGTCGATCACCCTCGTTGTAATTGCGTTGTTCATACGGATGTCTACATTGCCTTTTCTATGACGCCGAGCCCATAGCCTTATTATTTGAATTATTATATTATATATACATTTTTATAGAATAGGTCGCAAATGATTAAGCAGCTAACATGATGATATATGATCACCAGAGTTCAGGAGAGTTGCGGGTTCGTTGCCAACGTTCAAGAAAGGTGTGTGTGTGTTATATTGGAAATACCCCCGGTGTCACCTTCACAGTGTAGTTGTGTGTGGCTTAAAGCGCACAGTGGTGGCTTATAAAGTGTATGTTTATGGAGTCTAAACATGTAATTCATTTTCAAATCAAATCATCTGCGTCTTATCTGGTGTCCCAGTTGTCCAAGTGTTGGAGTTACAACGAAAATAAAGATACATTCACTTTTTCCGTTTAATATTTCATTCGTCACCAGAGACTTTACTTACCAAACGGCCGTTGTCTAGACATCATCATACTTTTCACTTAAACAGCGAACGTCATTAGTTGCGTCACAAGTATTTACATTTTTAACAGTAATAGAGCCATCTGCAGCTTGTTACTAGCAGCAGCAGGAATGGGTTGCCTCGACCGGGGAACGTGCACGCCGTCACATTATACCAGCATAACGCAACTACTTATTCATGGGACTTAAGGACACTGTTAGCCTTCAGGTTTATACAGTTTCACCCTGTTTGAAAGGCGGTCCAAGCGCATAGGGCATTCAATCGAAAACTTTATTTTTGGGTAAACAGCTCAAGCGCTGAGCCTTGGCTTGGACCGTTACCGTTACGTTACGCTATATAAAGCAAGTGTCTCGAATGTTCCCGAGTGGGCTTCTCTATCGGATTAAGGGCTGCTGTGTTTCGTATGGTGTTTATTTAACGCGTGCACCCTTTTCATTGGTTTCGAGATTCCATATAAGTCTTCAGGGGTAATAACGGATCTGCATTATGATTCCTTATTGATAATCATTGTAGATGTCACGAGCCTCAGGAATCACCATCATGTGACCTATATCCTCATACCCTAATACCCTAATACAAAAAAAATATACGTAACTTCAAAATATAATTAAGCGGCAAATAAGCAAGTTAAAAAGAACTAAAATCTTAATATAATATAATATGGACTACATTTAAGAACCTACAAGCCCACTGGAAAAGTACACGAATATCCTTTAGTCCCACGTTCACTGTAATTACGCAAAAATGTAGAGAGCGGTAAGGAGAAAAAGCTGTACGACTCCTTGTATCATTACTGGCGCACTTCCAGCGGTTTTGTAAAATTAACGATCTCAAAGTGCGATACTAAATGCTACGCCTCCGACCGACCATTCCGTGCCATTTCCAGCGTAATTATAGTGGAGAGTGCGCTGAGTCCCGTTGCATCTGGCGCGTACTACGGCGACGAAGGAATCGGTGCCAATAGCGTAATAAGTAACGCGTTGACATCGCCTACAAGGCCCTCCGCTCCGGACTTGGCACTGGCAGTATACGCAACCGCGTCCCACTCCCCGCAAGACATGCCAGCCACTTGGCACGTGAGTATCTTTATTATGCCATCTGGTCGTAGTAAATGCACTGCGAACTACCGCACCGGAATTGTAACTTAGGTCGCTCACATCAAGTGAGTTAATTGTTATATTATGTGTCATTTATATAATAGGGAATTTACATAACATATTTGTATAAAAGTTAAGGTTTACTTTGTCTATTATATTACGTATTAAAGGACGTCTTCTTCCTATCTCACATCGACCACAGTGATATCTTCTAGTCATTACTTGATAACATTATACGAACAGGATATATTATTGCGCAATCTTAGTGGCACTCTGATTATTTTTTATTTTTCATATTAATATATGTATAATGTTTTGCCGTAAACAATATTTTGACCACTGCGATAATTTCCTTCCAGTGAAAGACACTGTTTGCCTAGGATATGTAGAGTACGTGGTATACAGTGCGCATGTGCGCAAACACAGAGGCACTCCCTCGCACACACCTTCCCTAGTCGATGTAGTGCATTAAAAATAAAATGAAGTGGTAGTGAAGATTTGTTACTTTTATTCCTTAAAATATTTTTTCCTGCATTCGATTCGCAGCGAAGGAAAAATATGTGTGTACCACAAATTGTTGTGTACATGTTCTGTGTCTTTAACACTACATCTAAACCTCCCTCAGTTATCGATTCTATTCATCTGATGCTACTTAGACATTTAAATTTCACTATCAATGTTATTTATTACAGACCAGCGTACCAAGCGGAAGCCGTATAACAACTAGATATGGTAGTTTCATGGTAGACGCCATAAACTTGTTGGCTTTAATATTTCCCGGTGCTGCTGTGATCCAGCAAGGAGACGAATTAGGAGCGGCGGATACCCTTCTAGAATGGACATCCAGTGCCGATTGTTGGCCAGTTATTGGGACCCTCGCTCATGCACCGTTCCCTTGGGACGATACTGCTAATGCGGGATTCACGACTGGACAACCCTGGCTACCCCTTGCACCTAATTATAGATATGCCAACGCGAAAACGGAATTCTCAAATGATTTAAGACACGTTGGCGTCGTCAGGGTTGCCACAGCGATGAGGAAGACGCCAGCTAATGGACCCCATACAGAGGTAGTGTATGAACAATTAAAATACAATTTGTCGGTACCGTTTTAGACGATGGTAGCTCAGGTTAATAGTAGCTATTTTGCAGTTTATTCGGATCGCCATGAATAAAAGGCATGCCCGCACAGAACACCAGCATAACGCTGTAATCTGGTGAGTGTAGCAATCTGAAGACTTTATTACTAGTAACGAAACATTCCAGTCCTCACGCATCTGCATTATGAGGACGTTAGACTCCTCAGCTGGCTGATGTAGACTTATCGAGGATGAATATGGGTCCCAGAAATCACTCACCATGAGGTGAACTGCGTGCTCGTTTCTTACCCACAATATAATAAAAAAGAATACATTATACGACTACGAAAAATTGTGCGGAAATTTTTGTACATAAGAGATTAATGTGTGGTATTCATTTAGCTTGGCTGAATATGCATGCATTACCCTCTCGTTAAGAAGTTCCACTAGAGAAAAGTTTTCTAAGCTGTTACTTTTTTTTTTACATTTATATATTTATGTTACAAAGACGCTCGTACTGTGACCTCGTTTCTTTTCATCATCAAAACCTTTTCATAATAGACGTCACCGTTTATCATATGTGATGATAGCACATAAGATCAAATCCACGTAGTGCTTGTTTCTAGCCGCAGCACGAATGGGTAGGCACGACTGGGGAAGAACTATCGCCCACTACTATTATGTACAGAATACCTGTGTAAAATAGTAGTATATCGCTATATTGACTTCCGTTTGTTGACATTTCGAACTGCAACAACATTTGGAATATTGTTTGCATCTCGAATCCTTGTTGAGGAAGATGTCATGGACCGTTACCACTATTTACATTCAGGTGAACGGCATGCTCGTTTGTGATTCATAATATTTGTTATTTAAAGTGAACCATTATTTTAGAAAGATTCTGTCTGTCTCAAACAATTAATTTCATACTTACTTCCATATTATTTATTTTTAAGTTATATCTATTAGCTTCCAATCCTGCTTCAATATCGAAATTATAAGATATATATATAAAAGTATTATCTGTTGACAATAAACCTATAACAACATAAAGAAGTCTTAGCTAAGCCATTTTTCTAAAATAAAAGGAAATTTGAAAATTTTGGTTTCATATATTGACGAGCTAAGCCAACATCAATTCAAAGCCACCTTGTATATTCTACACGAATATTATATTATATTATATATTTATAGTATCTAATAATATTTCTATCTAAAGCGTTTTAAAAATTTTGCATGCTAGCATCCTCAAAGCGTTTTCTTTCTCCGAGGCCGAGCTAACGTATGCTCGGATTCTAAAATTTAAATTCGAAGTCACTCGTACGGTAAAATAATGGGATGCAATTTACAACCGCGTCCTTTATACATTCTGTACATATTCACGTCGTCTAATCCGTTGGAGGCGGACGGGCTTCTGGTTTTAATACTTTAAAACCAATGTAATTTTGAAATTTACTGGTTACCTCTACGACTTTTAACAACTATAAACTTGCATGGTTTTATATTGAAAATATTAGGTTGTAATGTGCCTTAAGATCCTTTTTCTTAGAAAAAACATTTTTGGATTTTTGATCTATTTATTTGTGCTCTTTGTCGGTTTGTACGTTGTCATAGAACAAGAATGTGAAGAGCTATAAGTGATGATATATGTATAAGCTTTTAAGGTGTTAAGTTCACATGTTGTATTTCATCACTATATCCTTAAGTACAATAATAACTATTATTCTGGATCTAGCGACCCTGTTACAGGTAACGAGGTATCCATCTCAGGTCCTAAGGTCACAACTTAGGTGTATCTTGAATCTTTGGGGGAGGATGTCAAGGGCTGAAGTCATTACTTACCATCAAGTGGACTGTGTGAGAGTTTTGCAGCCCTAATATTGTAAAAAAGAAACAGTAGCTTCCTCGAACTACATCGATGAATTCAGCGTCTGCATACCTCCTATTGTTATCTCATCAAATTGACAACCGAAACTGTCTCTTAATCAGGTATGCCACATAACCGCGTTAGTCTAGGTACTAGACTCCAGTAAGAATAAGTGAAGTTCGAATATCTTATATTAAGATATTCTTATGAGTGCTTGTTTCTAGAAACTGAACTATCGCTTTGACAAAAATATAAGCATTAACATCGAGACTATTTCTTAGTAAAGCAAAAAGAGTAAAGTAACACTAAGTTTTCAAAGCACCTGACCAATCCTGCCATCAACCACCCATATACCTCAACTAAATATTGCGAATACCTTTAGATACATTGGTTATGTTATAAAGGAGAACGAAACAATCTAAAGAGATTGGGTGTTTGCAGTAAGGTGCAATACGCTGACTCGTACGTTTGCTCGATGTACTTCTGTAGTAAAAATAAACTCCAATACCCTTGCTTGTGAGTGGATTTGTGCATAGTAATGGACATATATTAGGCTCTAGACGGATGACTATCGTTTCATTTATTGGGCTACGAAAATATAATAAGTACTGGAGAGAGCTTTTCCTGCTTCCAATTTTACATAGAATGATTTTTGCACTTTGCAGACTTTTGCAGTGAGCAAAGAAACTAAAGTTGCTTTTCAGGCTGATGCTCAGTGAAGTCAGTCCTCTGGTCGAGTCGATCCAATCATGGCGATTTTAAATTGACCCCCCCTAAGCCATACGCATATACTTACAATATCTAAGGACAGTTATTTTGTCCAGAGTCTGACATTGACTGGTAAATCCATATTTAGATCAGTCACAGTTGCGCGCACGTCAGACAAAGTCGGGGTGACCTGACCACGCTTGAATACGACGGGGAATATTACTAGTAACATAATTTTTAAATGTTTAATAATATGATCAGGATAAATATAATCAAAAATGCCAATTTATTTTCCATATTCATTCCACCAAATGTAAAATATCCTCACAAATTTTTAGATCAAACGTCTCGGAGAAGCCATCGCAGTCTTAAGATGGGGCGGCACCGGTTCCTTACTAGTAATTGTCAACTTAGGCACTAGTCATACTGACGTCCAGCTATCAAGAGTCCCCGGTCTTCCATCTACGATGACAGTTGCTACAAGTGCTGGAGGATCGAGTGTGTCTAGTGGATTTCACGTAAATACAGAAAAAGGTGGTGCTAGGCACTGTGGAGGGCCCGGCCCTGTGGATAAGATCGCCAACAAGTTGTCTGAAGGTTGGCAGAAGATCAACAAGTACTTCGCCAATATTTAACGTTGTCAATAATTCAAATGAGTTATGAAACCGATGTTTATTTTGTTTTAACTGTGACTGTGACGTCTCGTATTTCGTTCATATAAAATAACAAATATTGTTATAACTTTGTGATTAAAAGTAATTATTTAAAGATATAGATACCGTGTACATTCCAGTTTAATTAAACAGCAATTCCATTAAGCTAAGAACATTTTTTTGTATATCAACTAGATTAATGAAAGTGTGCTTTTATTGCCACACGAAAATGGGCTCTGCAATCCAATCCTGAGCAAGGTTTTGAATAACAATATCCCGTGCCAGTCACAAAACTAGAGCGTAGCGTAATGAATTGTATACGATATTACACGCGCCACGCTTCATTTCGTATTGTCTCTATGACCTATTTCCGTTATGAGCCACTGTAATTTTACATACGTAATAGCCCCTAAAAGTGTCTTTTTATCTAATAATTATTTACACTTGCATAGACTTAATACGTGTAACATATTCAATAGAAAGCTATAACCTCAAAATGTTGAGAGCTTTAAAAACTTTGCACACTCGTATGAACCTTTTTAACATCTCTCAAAGAAATCGTTTGGATTTAGAATTACAATAATCTACAAACATTCCTGCACTAATTCGACACGGATAAAGCAATAGCATGCGATATTGGAATGGGAAATTGCTTCAAAATGGAGTCATCTAAATCGTAATAACCGCGAACTCTCCGCACACTTTCGAACCGCCAACCGCCAGGGGGCGTTGTACAGACGCCGGGCGGTAAAACGTGGCGGTGGACAGAAAGTACGAAGTGATGAGTTAAATATGTGAATTGTTTGTGTTGAGTACTTACAGAATTTGCTTTTCTCGGCATTACCGAGGGAAGTGGCGGCGAATATCGCTGTGCACAGGGTGAAGAGCGCGCGCGCCTTCATGGCGGCGCGGCGCGAGCTGGTCGGGGCCCCGCTCGGCGCGGACTGGCAGGCCGTGCGGCCTATCGACCCGCACTCGTACCGCGCATGTCGCGCATGCGTCGTCCCGCGCGCGGGGTTGCTGATAAACAAAACTTAACCTCTAGCACATCTTTACGAATTTTGCAAGATTTTAATATTTCTAAACGTATTATATATTGTCATTCATTTTTTACACTTTGTTCAACGTTTATCACAATGTATCCTTTCACTTCAACATTAGTTTTACGTTGAAGGATGGAGCGAACTTTGAATAAGTGTACATTTTCAGTTTTCATGTGATTGTCATTATACAAAATTAGTACTTACATCAAAAATAGATTTAGCTAAAGACATTAGACATAACACAGATTAAGTAGAAGGTTGGTAACAGTAACTTCCCCTATACTTTTGTAATCAAGCATAATATACCAAAAAGTATCATATGCTTTTTTTACTATAAGAGCGTTAATCTGGCAACATTATCTAGCCGATGTAGTACGCTGGGTTTCGACGCAAAGAAATGAATACTACCCACCAATGAGTCATTCTTTAGTGAACGAATGAATGACACGATGGTTCCCGCGACTGCTACCTGCGTACTCACGGCGATCAATATTATATTACAATTGTAATTTATTTTACGTACAGGATATTATATTTTTAATGTAACATAGAATCCTCTCCCTAATCCTCTTTTGATAATTACGTATGCATGCACACGGGTAGAATGAAATAACGTTAGCATGTATACTTATGTGTGGAGATTAGTGGCTAAGCTTTTGCGTACAGTGATGTGTTTGTAACATTTGTGTGCCTACGTAGAGCGAACAATGTTGAATTTAAACTGAACTATGTAAATGCCTAAATCCAATTACAGGTGACGGAATAGGGATATCATCTCAGTCCCCGGGAGACAACACGTGTACATCCTGAAGCTTTGTTGAGGACACAGTCATGTGGCCTAGTTCTTTATTTTAAATATGAACTAAGTTAAGCACTTACGAGTATTTGGACATGTGACCATTGAACGCTTCCGTTCTTCATGGGGAACGTGAACGATTTACAATTTACATCATAGATAGAATATAATGCCGCGTGGTGTAGTGCTTAGAATGCCAGGCTACTGCGTCGCGGGTCCTCGATTCGACGATACCCAGCCGAGGAATAATATTTGTGTACCACGAATTATTGGTTTTCTGGTCTGCATTTCAACGTACACACGCATTACATCCTAATAGGGAAGGGGGTGACGCATGAGTGCCAGCTTCTATTTTGCGTAAATGCTTTCGGCATTTTTACAGAAAAACAATCTGCGCAGTAACCAGAAGATACAGGAGTACATCAACATCGTATTTTTACATTATATAATAATTAAATAAATATATTTGATGAAAACATACAAATTTGAACTAGATAACAATAAATTAACGTATATATTTTTAAATAGTCCACTAATTATATCTTATTTTAAGAAACTAAGGGAAGAACACAGGATTTATCACATCAAAGATTCAAGCGCATGCTTCGTCACCCCTAAGGACTGAGATGAAAAGAATCGTTACCATTATCTGGGTCTTACTATCTGGAGACAAACAACGCAACAAACGTAATATATTTTATAGTTATAGTTCCTTTTATAAATTTACGTATTTTTAAACAGAATAAAATAGATGCGGCGTAGAAGTGCTACGAGCTAATCCGTAGCATGAACCTCTAAATATAAATTAAAATAAGAGAAGAAGTTCAAAATCATTTATCCATTTAAATTGATTTATTCTACTTTATTTGCGTAGATTAAGTTTAAATTAAGAATCACGATCCATATGAAAAAACTGTGTGCTCGATTGTCACATATAAAATAATATAAAAATAAAGTGACCTAACATAGCTTCATAACATGGCCTAATAAAAAGTTAAAAGTTATTTGTTTTAATTAAACTTGTTTTTAAAAGAACTATTGAAAAATCTAATATTTACCTGCCAGAAAAAAAGAGAAGCGGAGAAAGCGGAACTAACCTACGCAGAACCCACAATATCTTAATGTCTTGCGTAGTGCTATATGATTTGGGGTTAGTATTATGTACTTAGACATCTTCTTTGTTGAAATTGGAATCTTATATTTTAAATTTCAATAGCTTCACTAATATTCCTGAGTGGGAATCTAAAAATATTTAAAAATACGTTGTGCCACAACATTTTCTGGACATGATTTACCTACATACCTCGGTGGCCTGGTGTTTCTTTCAATATCGATAAATATTTGCACACAGTAGCTCACTAAGAATATATGTATGAATGTACATATTTATATATTAAATTAATTATTTTATATGTCATATATTTATGATAAGTATTATTATAATACTTATATAATTATTAAGTTTTTTTTCTTTAGTGGCTACACAAGTACCTTGTGCTTTATCTCACGTTATTTCCCGGGATGACTGTTAGAGAATGCTTCTAAGCGTTCTTTGCGCCTTTTGTTTACTTTTTATTTACATTGCTAATGCAAACATGGATTAACTAAATAAAAATATGTTTCTATGCGCTACCTTATTATCCACGGTGTCGTCGTCAATGAACATTGTTAATGGCAATTTTAAGTGTTGATTTACCACTTGGTCGGCGGTGGTCGATGACCGATCGTGAGGAAACCTGCATGTGTTTAGATCAAGATATAGACGATAAATGTACTATGTATATTTCATACTTACAATAGAAATACACGAGAATTCTATCGCATTGTATTACCTGTTGAAACAAACGGTAAGCTGTTAGAATTTCAATGATGCTCCACATTCACTATAGCAATACATCGTCGAACCATCTCACAGAAAATCAACATTTGTAAGTTTACATCCTTATATATGCTAACATCTGCACGGGACTTCGTCTGCGTGGATTTCAAAATTGGGTCCATAGAGAAATGAAAAATGTGTGAGATAACATTGTATGATTTATTATTTTCCGTCAGTACGTGTAAGTTGTTTGCTTCTCACATGTTCTAGAGTTTCCAATCGCAGGATTTGAGGGCAGATGCTTGTTTTAACATTAATTGATAACAGTCATTAAGCCATTTCATTAACCGGTATTAAAACCTTGGACAGGTTCAAAATTCAGGTTATAAACTATAAATGTGCTAAATTTCATTCCAATTCTTTCAGCCGTTTTTGTCTGATTAACAAGCATTCAAACCTTCAGAAAATATAAAATTATAGTAACAGCCAAACAGTAACATATAAATCCAACTAGTGGGCATATCCTCGCTCTAGAGAGGGTGATACACCATAGTACACGCGGCTTAACTGCGGATTAGCGGACTTCACATATCTTGGAAATATTTAATATTTTTATTTATTCCTGAGACTAGATGCTTTGCATCTCCATCCAGAAGGTAGTAAATCAGCATTTAAAGTCGTGACCTAGATTCGATATACCTTAACTATTGATGTAATAAAGATGCAAGTAGAATAGTGTCAAACTCTTTGACAAGTCTAGAAAACTTATTGAACACCAAACACATGACGATTCCGACAGCTAGTGACGATATATCTTCCAAAATATTCCTCCCTTCTCTTTATTGGAAACAAATGATCTGCAAGTGATCTACATAGGTTAAAAAGCAGTCTATAGATTTCCTAGTTATACGAGTAGTTTGACTCATCCAATAAATAGTGAAGACTAACATAATTGTAACATATATTACGCTTTATTAAATGGCTACACTAAGAACGTATTTAATTTCTGATAAGCGCCATCTATTGTCAATAACAAAGATAAAATCGACTGCAAATAAACAGTGATTGTTATCTAATTAAAAATAAATGATAAATATTTTATGAGGACAGAAAAAGTAAAGATTTTTTAAAATCATTTCTTTTCAAAAATATTTTACATCCCATTAATACTAAAAATTAAACAATAAAAAATATTCAAATTAATTAAGGACAGTAGTTCTGTAATTTTACTTAAAATTTTAACAAATTATTAACTTAGTAAAAGTTAAGTAAATTATATGAGTGATTTATTACGATATATACTTTATTTAAATAATAAATCTGGATACGTGTTTATACCATGGTGTTTCAAATACATTTCTGATTAGTTTAATTAACCAAATAAAATCGTAAAAAGTCGCCGCCAGTGATGATAAGACTACGTCATTTCCTAAAGTCGGTATTAGTCTCGAACCACGAACTATTAGGTCCGCTTGACCAACGCCGACTTCTCAAGTTGACGCTGGAAGGGTACCCTTACTGATTACAACACCTCCTCGCCCCCTCCCGTCCCCACCCTGAGCCCCTAGCTACTTCACTTCACTCGAGTTGTGAGTGGCACTCGACTTCGCTCGAGGGCTCTTCATACGCAGGTATCTTTTTGACAGGTCCTAGGCACACGATGATTTTCGAAAAGGTGGTGGAGATTAGTTCCGTGGAAACGTGCCGTAAAAATATCTTCGGGCTCTTCAATTCTTTTTTTTTAATATTGGCGGTTTATGTATACAATTGTTTTATTTTATTTCACAATTTTAGTAGAACTTGCACCTGTATACTTAATAGATACAGAGAAAATTAATGCCAGTGAATTTTTATCAATAATACAAAACAGTCTTATACAATACAACATATAAAGAAATTCAGAACATATATAAACCAATTTACAACACAAACTAGTGATGTAAATTGGTCAATCAAAACATGATGTAAAACATTTTTTTATATCTCAGCTCTTACTGTAAAATGGGGTCCACCTCACGGTCACCGCAATGTGAATTGATTAAAGTGGTGGCTCGGGGTGGATACAAATTTAGTCTGTATTTTGTACGTAATTATAACATTAATGACCAAAGGGCTCACAGTTGACCTGATGGTAAGTGATGACTGCGACCCTCAACAACGATTGAAGATGCTCAGGCGTTGTATACTGAGTACTTAGATTGAATACCTCGTTGCTTGGGTCCCCGAATTCCTACACACATAAAATTAAACACAGCACCTTTATGCTGGTATTTCACAATGGTGTTCTGTGAGTTATTTCTCCGAGCTAACATATCTATGTTCTAACTAAAAACTAGCTAACAACCACAGAGTTCTAGTAGTCTAAGTTATGACCTTATAAAATTATATCATCATCATCTTCATCGTCGTGTGATGACTGCAGAATTCTAATACCTTCCTACACCACATCAATAAAGATACAAGATGCATTTGCGTTGTCCACCCTTGTGGAGCGAGACGAAATATCCAGCAAATACACAGTCTAAAAGTGTAGAATACGCAGTCTTCGGATTCCTACACTAACCAAATGAAAAATAGAGTTACCCTTCCATATCATAATGGTACTCTGTGAAGGCGTGGTCATACAAGTCAGATGATGCAGCTACAAACAGTGATTTATGTAAAAACAAATTTCGTAAACTATCCCCAACATTTGTGGTTAACAATAGAAAACGATTGAAGATTGCCGCGTACTGAACTATCCTTTCTAAATGCCCTCATTTTTATATTTTGCTCAAGTTCATGTACCGCATTTATTTGTGGAGCAACGATCTCACAAATGACCTGATCTTTTGCTTTTAATATTTTTTGTCTATAATATTAGGGTGGAGCAACGATCTCACAGATGACCTGATCTTTTGCTTTTAATATTTATTGTCTATAATATTAGGGTGGAGCAACGATCTCACAGATGACCTGATCTTTTGCTTTTAATATTTATTGTCTATAATATTAGGGTGGAGCAACGATCTCACAGATGACCTGATCTTTTGCTTTTAATATTTATTGTCTATAATATTAGAGATTGGAGCAACGATCTCACAGATGACCTGATCTTTTGCTTTTAATATTTATTGTCTATAATATTAGGGTGGAGCAACGATCTCACAGATGACCTGATCTTTTGCTTTTAATATTTATTGTCTATAATATTAGGGTGGAGCAACGATCTCACAGATGACCTGATCTTTTGCTTTTAATATTTATTGTCTATAATATTAGGGTGGAGAAACGATCTCACAGATGACCTGCTTTTAATATTTTTTTCTACATATCCTTATTTCAACAATTTTATTTATGTCTAACCGTGTAATCAGCATATTTGTTTATCTTTCAGTTATATGTATATGCTGATTCCACTTCTTCTTCCTAGCGATTTCCCGGCCTACTACCGGAGTCAGATATATGCTATTGTGTAACGATAAACAACTAAATAAATATTTGAACCGTGCACATAATATGATAATAAAATATAAAAGAAAACTATTAATTTAATCAATAAACTCTTAATTAAAATCTCCCGAGATAGCGCTACGTCGGGTCGCGTCCTCCATGCGTCTGTGACTCCGCTGTGCACGATTGTGATCTCGTTCAGAACTGTCCTCTCGACCGTGTACGGTCCAACTTCTCCCCACTCGTTGGACAGTTTAAAAGATTTTGATCTTTTTCCTGACATTTTACATTTTCCCGATATCCACGTGCGATAGTAGAGTCATTTAATACTTCGAATGCAGACTGTTTTTTTATAGATGATGAACAAGGAAGCAGCTAACCTGATAAGCAATGTGTTTCAAGTTATAGTGAACAGTTGTGGAGCTGGTCTTTAAATACAATATACGCAAAACTAACAGTAATTTTCAATTATATTTATATATCTATATATACATATTACATTAGGTATTCTTAGTTTTTTCTATTTATTTATAACTTTATTGCTACCCTACACTACCTATCACAATTGCCCACCACACCTAGGGTTGACTGGTAGAGAATGCCTTTGCTATTAAGTCCGCCCTTTGTGATCCTTTAACTTAGTTAAGGTGCATACAATAAAGAGTAAATTAAAAAAAATACAAAAAAGAGTTTATTAACCGTCAAGAGTTCGATGATCGAATTATTTATTGTTATCGAGTAGAAGAAACTCAAAATAATTCACCTCAATCATATTACTTGTTCCTAACTAAAGCATAGCTGGCACGGCTCGGCCGTGGAAGGGTGTGGTCATATATATATAATATTAGGTATACACTGCTATTTTGTGTTATCGTTATGTTATTGCTGTTATCGTTTTAATCCGAAATCCGTACCTTAAACAATCTATTGAGGGATTATAATGTACTTCTTTATTTTTTCTGGAAGTTACCATTCCGATAAAAAGAAGATAGTGCTTCCACGGTTATTAAAGGATCTACATACTAATATGACAAAACAACAT
The DNA here is from genome assembly GCA_029286865.1 of Teinopalpus imperialis. Classification (NCBI taxonomy): domain Eukaryota; kingdom Metazoa; phylum Arthropoda; class Insecta; order Lepidoptera; family Papilionidae; genus Teinopalpus; species Teinopalpus imperialis. The sequence goes on from JAGSMU010000028.1 coordinate 2,381,866, forward strand.
GATAAAATAAACTTACAGCTTGCTATGTGGAAACACTTTTGTAAATGAACTATAAATTAAATTGTGTTTGTAATTTTTTAGTAGTGGTTGTAATTTTATGATAGTTTGGCTTTCTCGTGGTTCGCGATATAACAATGGTTGAAAAAATTACCTAGAGCAACGTCCGCAATGGTTCTCATTTATTATTTAGGAGCTTACTTTAATTAATAAAGCATATTTTTATATAATAATCGCAATTGTTATTCTTAAAGTCATCGCAAAACTTGACGATAAAAATGTCTCTATTTACGTCTAATATTTCTAAAACTTAACATGCTGATGTACGAGGACTGCTTGTATGTACTCTTATTAATAAAAGATGTTACAGACTACCCAGAGAGCCAATGAGATTTTATTTAATTGAGCTTACAAACTGAAAGCTGTTCTCAATTAGTGGATCGATCTCGCTTGCCACCGGAAGAACCTCTTTATAGAGCTTAAGTTCAATCAACTTGAATAGCAAGAATTCTTCGATTTGTTTAACTCTCTACGTTTTCCTTTTGCTTTACTTTTCTATATAGCTAAGTTTATACGAGTCGTTATGGCTCAATCTAAGTCCTCGCTTTATATTCACAGTACGCGACCATACCGAGTTCGACCCACGGCGCCCACCAGTAAATATATTAACAGCAAATTTAAATGCTGAGTGCCAGGTACTCAGCGGTGAAGAAAGACATCGTGAGGAAACATGCCTTTCCTTGTAAGGTCTCTCTGATCTTAAAGTCTTCCTGATGGTAAGTGATCACTGCCATCGTGATTATGCCCATCTTCTTGTCTCCTCAAGAAAGATTCAACAAGCACATGTGTTTTCATGCGTGAGGATCGATTACCTCGTTACCTGTTATTAATTTTTTAAAAAGAATACAAATACTTATATTAACATTACTATCTTTCCAGTTAACCACTCCAACTAAGCTGAATGCTTGTGCTAGGAGATGGTTCACGACAATAGACGAATGGTGGATTCGAACCTACAACATTAAGTCTCGCAGATCGTTCCCTAAACCATTAGGGTATTGACACTTCAATTAGGTCCTCGGAACCTTACACTCACCAGAAAAAAACATTATTTTCCTGCTATTTTAAAATGGTATTTCTTAGTTGGTTTGAGAGCGTAGTCCTTTCCCAGTCGAGCCATTCGTGGAGTTCTAGAAAGTTCAATTTTCAACATAAAGGTCACCTTTGATGACTAAAATGTAATCTTTATATAGCGATCAGTGACCTAAAACAATCCAACAAAGAAAGTTACCAAAAACTCAGAAAACATTTGGAACAGCTAAGTCTGAATCAAATCTAGGAAAGATCACGAAAGTCAATATTAATTTTAAAATCATCATATAAATTATTTTTGGATTTTTTTTATACTTATACCAAAGTTTTAACACAAATAATTTTAATAAAAAAAAACTGACATTCCATAAAAAAAATAAACAGAAAAAAAACTCAATAGGCCGCTTATATCGGTCAACGAACGATTAATTGCGCGAATCAATCAAGATTAGTAACGACCAAAAAAAATTAAGATAAAAAACCGAGAGGTCCAGGATCAGCAGAGGTCTCGAATACCAGTCAGCCCAGCGAAGGGTGGAGAGGCTGTCGTTAGGTACCCCAGACCACCGCCGATGATAAGCACGCGCCGAAATTTACGACTAATTCTACATATCAACATTGTTTTGGCCCGTTATCACACTATATCTGATACGAGAACCTTCCACTGATAGTGCGGCTTGATTGTAATTCCATTCAATAGCACATGCATTTAATAACTTGACATTACAATAAATTGGGACATAGCTCGAGCCGACAACCGATGGGGAATAAAGATAATTGAACGACAACGTCGGACTGGCATTCGCGGCGTAGGACCCCACTAGACGACCCATGAAAGTTATCTGGAAGTTGATGGGCGTAGGCAGCTCAGGTTGGTACTTTGTGGCATACTTACTGGGAGGCATAGGTTTAGTACTAGACCATAAACAGGCTTTGAAGATGTTAATGACAAAAAACTGATAAACGCGGCAGTGTCGTGTATTACGCACACTGCGAACGGCACCACTCGAGGAAACTGCATATAACAGCCATCTTCTTCGTAATACGTAGAATCTTATCAGAAAGAAAACATTACCAGAGCAGCTTTACTTTAGTAGTGGTAGAGCTACCTTGCAGTTTGTTAACAGTGGTAGAGCGACGCTGCAGTTTGTTACTAGCTGCAGAATTAATGGGTCAGCTCGACCGGGGTAGGACTACGCATTCACAAATAACAGCATAATACTGCTGAGTTTCGTCTGACGAGGATTCGGAGACCTTTATTACTGGTGACGATGTCACGGGCCGCAGGAATCACTTACCATCAGGTTGCTGTGTGCTCGCTTGTTACACTCAATGCAAAATATACGATTATAATAGAGCCGTAAGTTTTTCGATGACAAATGTGAACTCAGTTCATCTGATGATTTAGACTGCTTCCCACGACATCTGAAACCATCCCACTTTCAACAAATATTCAAGATGCATTGTTGCCCTTAAAGACTGAGATAGAATACCTATTTACCTGGAAATGAATCCCCGAATCCCTACACTCTACTATATTAAACACGGTAGAGTTGATATTCTTGAGAATGCGGACGTTCTTGGTTGGGCTGGCCCATTTATGTTATAGCTATATACATACTGCTGTGGCCCCAACATAGTCGGAAGTAAGGGATTTAGCTTACTCTCTAGTCTGAGTATTAAACTATAATCCGCCACAAGGTTAAATGCGGATCTCACGAATTCGTGTCTTGCAGACCGCATGACGATTTCCTTGATCACGAAACATGTGCTAAATCAACACTTAAAATTGCAATTTCCAAGGTGTCGACGCCAGGAATCAAACTCAGGTTGCTTCAGTTGCGTGAATTTAAAAACATATATATATATATATATATATATATATGTATTTCAAAGTTTATATGTTTGGATGTTTGTTACTCACTGAACGGATTTGAATTAAATTTAGCAAACAGATTACAACCTAGATTAAGACAGGATACTTTTTAACCCGATAAATGATATGGCTTGATGATTATTCTATGTATATTAAAAATCGTATTGGCTCCCGACTTCGTCTGCGTGGACTTATATTTAGGTCCGGAGAGAAATGAAAATTGTGTGAAACGACATTGAAAGTTCTATTATTTTCCGTCAGTAGGTGTAGTTTTAGGGCACTCGATGCTGTTGAGCAACCGACATAAAGTCGACGTCATGGACACAATACGGTCTCACAGAACACCAGCAAAACATTGCTGTATTTCGTCGGGTGAGTGTAGGGATTTGCAGACCCTAATGGCCACGAGGCATTCCATCTTAGCCCTCAGGGGTGATAACGCATTTTCATTATCATCAAGTATGAATGTGCACAAGAGTCACTTCATCACCAGGTAAATTATGTGTCCATGTGACGCAGTATAGGGGATATAGATATTTTTAAAATTGTGACTTTTTTGTCTCATTTGTGGATAACAAAAATTCATTATTGAAATCAGAAAGTCAACACAAAAAATCACAAATAAAAATGCATTCAAAGTTTTCTTTTAATGTCGAAATTCATTTATCATTGACCACGAACTCAATCAGAGACCTGGACAAATTACAGACGTTGTCGTAATGACATAACTTAACTTGATATTGTGTCTTCTGATATTACAATTAATTAATTAAGCTGGCATTCGACCGAGGTGTCCATTATTAACACATACTTGTGATAACAATGGTCAGTCTCGAAACGGGAGGAATGTCCAGCAAGTACAATCACTTAATGACGATTGAGATTGTCTTACAGGTAAGGTCATCAATTGCCTGAAATCACCACACACGAATATCTTAAGTACGTTAAGGTTTATTTTGATTATATCTAGATATTTCTAAATAACTGAAAACTGTTATTTTGGTTTGGTTCTACATAGAAAGTAATAGTCTATTTAAATCCCACTGCTGGGCATAAGTATCCTCTAGAGAATATTAGAGCATAGTTGCCACGTGTCTGCACGTGCGGATTGGCGGACTTCATACGCCTTCGAAATATTATTTTTATACGTATATCTTAGATTTCTTCGCGATGTTTTCTTTCACAGCTGAGCAAGTGCTAGCTTATATTGTAGGGTAGGTAGAGTTCGGACGCTTCATATAAATATTTTAATGATATGTTTATATTATCTGAGCCAATGTTATTGTTCTCTGAGCTTAAGCTTACAAACAATAACTATGTAATTAATAATAAAACATTAAAATTATTGAAACTAGAATTAATTTGAATCATCCATTCAGTGAAATGTATTGTTTTTTTATTTTGATTTTCATTTATATCTTAGTTACAGATACTCTTACATATTGTTGAAATTAAATTGTATTCCAAGTTTTTTCATATTGCACTTTGTTTTCGTACCATTATTTCGTTGGATGTGTACACAAATATTTATAATTAACTGTGATAAAAACAATTTGTATGATACCAATACCGCTGGGTCGGTCAACGCTGGAAATGCACTTCTTTTTCTTTTTTTTCTTTTTTACATTGAGAGTAACAAACGAGCACACAGTCCACCTGATGGTAAGTGTTTCCTGCGGCCCGTGACATTTACATTCATCCCTCAAGAAATCATAATGTAGATGCGTTGCCCTTAAGGACTGGGATGGAATGCCTCGTCACCAGTAATAAATGTCTCCGGATCTCTACACTCACCAGACGAAACACAGCAGCATTGCAACATGCTGCTACTTTACGCTGGTATTCTGTGAGGGCGTGGTCCTACCCCGGTCGAGCTAACCTATTCATTCTGCAGCTAGAAACAAACTTCAGTCTAGCTCTATCAATGTGAACTTCACGACTGTTAGACTGGTCCTAACCTCTGGTTGCATTTCCTTCTAGTTTTTTATCTTCAGGAATCGAACTTATGTAAATGAATGCCGCGTGGTGTTGTGGTTAATGTACCTGGCTGCTGCATCGCATGTCCTAAGATCGATTCCCAGTTGATAAACAATATTTGTTTATCAAAATTTTTCTAGTCTTAGTGTATTGTATATAAGTCCCGCGTCTCTGACATTGCATGTGAACCTTCCTCCGATCCTATTGTGATCATTTACCGATCCATTACATCGGGATAGGGAAGGGGAAGAATGCTTACGGTACTATAAAATATTCTGCGTCGTTAAGCCATCTGCAGATCTCCGTGGTCGAAATACACCGGGAGGACGTCATCAAATAATGAAATATATATATCTCTATTGTTTACAGATATGTATTTTATTCAGTTTGAATTACCTATTTAGACCATTCTTCTGCTTTTTTTGTAATATATTTATATTCCACTACTATATATTCAATTTGTTTATTTTATCATAGTGCTGTAAATGATATCGTAGTACCAAACGGCACCAACGGAAGACCGGCACTGGATGTTCATTGCCAACATATGCTGTGTTGGTATAGATCCGTGTTATCTATCTTTAATGCAATTACGTTAGTTTTTGTATCTCTTTTTTCTATTCATTCATAATACAAAAAAAACATTTTTTTTTAAAGGAAATTGGTAACAATAGTGTTTATTAAGACTCACAGATTTAAGAACTTATTCGATAATTGGAACAGCTGCGCCGGGAATTGTATAACTAACTACAGCTTGAACACGACTCGACCGGGGAAGGATCCCATCACAGTATAGTTGCGCGAAAGACGAACATAAAGCTGCTGTGTTGCGACAGATGAGTGTAGGCATCCGGAGACCCCGTGACAAGGCATCTTACTCCTCAGGGGTAACAATGACTCCGCGTTATGATTCCTCATCTCATATAAATGTGGGCGTCGTGGGCCGTAGTTGTGCTGGTTTGTCTAGCACACTGTAAACTGTGGGATAACTAACCATCTATAATAAAAAACAAACATCATAACATCACTCGTTGGTATCATTTGGTAATAACGTTGTTACACGTGGAATAAACTCAGAGCTGATTACAAACAACATCTCGCTATGATCGTTGTACGTATATGTTTGTATGTTCTCACTTCTAAACGATACACAGTTTGCACTCTAAGCGATGTTTTTTTCTTAAAAAGAATGCTGGTAGTTCTAATTACATTACTAACATTCCGGTTACTCTACAACTCTCTAAACCTCCAACTAAGATGACTTAGAGTCCGAGGTTGAGGGATGACCCCTACTAGACGAAGCGAAGACCTGTGCAAGTTTGCAGAAAATCAACGAGTGCAGGTGACTCAAACTCGTGCTACGGGGCAACCCACGTTCAGCAGTGGACTGTGGACAGTATGTGATAAAATAAGACTTTTTTTTTTGAATATCAAGGTTATCGTCTCTACCGCGATATGTGTGCACCTTCCTTAACTAGCAACGTCAAAAGGTCAAAAGCTATGCAACTATCTCGAAGTAATGTCGCCTATCTACACGTGTGTCTGCACCGTGCTAATCTCAGTATATGAACAAGATCAAACAAAAATAGTCTATATTGCATTTGAATAACGCTTTGAATGAGTTCCCTTAATAAACATTTTAAAAACTATTATAGCATCGCTATCTTTCCCAAGCTCGTAGAAAGAGACACCGCTATTTACCGCAAACGGGTTTATCTCTTTCGAAAGAGTTACCCATATAGTTACCCATAGTTTATAGCTATGTCGTAGCTATAAACTAGCTGTACTCCAAATATGTCAACTAGAACAGACCACGTTTTCACGAAATCCAAACGTTGAATAGTGACTAAGCGCTATTGTATTTCGTCTGGTGGGCGCAGACCTTAATGCTGATGAAGGCATTGCATCCTTCTCCTAAAATTTGACTGAATCTCTGTTGTGATTCCTGATAAGTTTGAATATTATAGTAGTAGTAGTAGTAGATTGTTACAGCCATGGTGAAATTTGTTTGTCGCTGCGGGAATGGATCGAATCGACCGGAGATTGATAACGCCTTCAAAATACCAGAAAAGTAGCATCATAATAGCGCTGTGTTTTGTGTGGTGAGCGTAGGGATATGGAGACCAGTAGGGTAGGGACCGAGGACTGGACAAAAAGTCCTCAGGTGTGACAGTTTAAGTGCCTCTTCATTGATGAGGGTGCGTGTAGATGGCATGGGCGGCATTCATCACTTGCTACTTTATCACCCTTAAATTATAAAAAAAATATCAAGGCAAGTATAACAGCACAGCATTGGTAGATCCACGTTGCGGCTTGTTTCTATCTACAGCAAGAATAGGTCGGCTCGTCCCGGGATAAAATAACATAACCTTGCTGTATTTTGTTTGGTGAGTGTCTAGAGTTACGGAATCCCGAGATCCAGTTCCTGATGGCGTGGTATTCTATCTTAGTCGTCAGAGGTCATAAGGCATCTTAAATCTATATTTAAGATTGATATAGATGTGATGAGCAGCAGACATCATATGGTGAACTGTGCTTCCGATGACATCCTCAATATTATATAGAAAACATATGAAACATTAATCATTCAAATATATTATCCTGTTTTTCTCCACGATAGCCACCGCCAACATAGTGTTTCACTCTTTGATAGATTATAAATTAATTTATGTATATACTTATCTTTGGAAACAATAAATTTAAAAATGAATAAAGAAAGAAAACGTTGCAACTTTTATGACTTTGTGTGATTAAGACGTATTTACGAGTAGTTTTATTTTGAAATCGTGTTATAATTATAATAGATTATTGTTTTTTTTATGAAGGTCATTAATGCTCCTAGCTGTGAATAAATAAAAAAGAAAAACAATTTTGAAATACTTCGTTCGAAAACAACTTCATCATTCAATAGAAGAAATAAAAAAAATACACTTCCTATATATCGTGAACTAGGCAGCGTGTGTTAAATTGAATTAGTGCAGCTTGTAGGCGCCCGATCGTCCGCACTATGACGACTGCACCTCAATCGCACGGCACGCATCCAACATCGCAACATTAAGTTTAAACTATGTTCAAGTGTAATTCATTGTTTGATTAAGGACCCCGCCACACTTGCGATGCGACCTTCGATACGATACGCTAATCACGTAATAAAGTAATCTACCAAGCTAATTGAGTTGTTGTTGTGAAGCCAGTCATAAAAATCAGTAGCACGTGATACGCGATAGTGTACGATCGTTTATTTAATTGACGTTATTTTATTTTTAATATTTTATTTGTTATATAATATAATACGTTTCGACGGTCCGTCGGTGAGTTAAGTCGGTTGTGTGCAGATGGCCTTAGCCCGTGCTGGGGCCGACGCCTCGCATTGCGTTCAGTGCGCCCGCGCTCGTCGCCCGTGCGTGACATGAATCTCTTTAACCAGCCCCGCGTCAACGTGGACTCATCACTCCACACCATCGAAATAATAGAGCCCGACCCCGAGGACTGCACCACGTCCTCACTTCCACCAGAGGGCAACGTGAAGATACGCAACTACCGAATGCTGAACGAAAACCTCTGCACATACTCCCCCACGGGGGACATAAACACCTCGCCGAGCAAAGGAAAATTAGTGTCGAAATACGAAGTCTGTTCAACTTTATCACCGCCCAGACAGAAAATCCTAGATCTTCTGAGGCCCGAGGACCCCGGCAGGGAGGCGTTGGAGGCGATTGTAAGACCTGCACCCCGTCGCGGGCTCACGAGACCTTACGATGAGGACACCCGACGGTTTCTCCAACGAGCCCTGCTATCTCCGAGTCCACAAATATCAAACACGGTTACCCCCGAACCTCGTGTCATTTCAGAGTCTAAGGAATATGTTCAGAAGTCAAACGAAACGCATTCAATTAAGTCGGAACGTTCTCTCGCTGACGAGCTGAAGGAGGCGGAGGAAGACGAGAAGTCGGGCGGCATACGTCGAGAACTTCTGCGTGAATTTAGGAAACGAGGCGGTGGTGTTAAAGAAGCGATGGAAAGAGAAAGAATGGGGAAGCTGGCGCTCTCTGTGGAAGAGGACGAAGAAGAGGATAACGGTCTGACATCGGCGGCGCGCCGCTTGGACGCGCTGCTGGCGGAGTCGAGGAATCTGCACGAGGAGTTGGCGGGCATCCACGAAGACATCCAGGTGCTGGTTCGGCGCGTGGCTCGCCGCGACCAATGACGCGTTGGTACCGATCCTGGCGTCTCTGCCACCGCACACTCGTTCTCTTTTCACTACCATAATCACCAACACCTCCTCAGGTTTCTTCCTAATGGTTGAGGGTTTCCTTTTCATAAGTATCGTGTAATCATCGATATAGGAGCGTTCTTTGCAGAATTATTTCAGGTTAGTCAAGCGTGACGCTCGCGATTCTCGTGCGCAAAATGTTTGTTTTTTGCGTGCACGATAACTAATTCGTGAATTGTTGGTGCATGAAATACTAACTAGTGCAGTGAAATGAGTTTGATACTATCATGGAATGAAACTACTAAAGTAAACAACCACGAAATAACATCAATCACAAAAATCTCCAACCTGGTTAGTACGCTTTGATTTTTTATCAATTTCACGAATTCCCACAACACTATATATTGAAATGTTATTAAAAAATGAGCCTTCATAGCTCAGCATCTAAGAGCTCGAGCATACCGGTCGATCGGTCCCTGGTGCCAATTTTAGGTGCTGATTTACCACGTACTCGAAGGTGTACGGAAAACATCGTGAGTACACTCAAAGAAAAAATAAAAAAAATATTTCGAAAACGTGTGTCCGACAATACAAATTGGAGCGACGTGGTGATCAATACTCTTACATCCTCTCTATAGCGGAGATATACGTATATAATACTGTAACGTTACTTTACTTTTAAGTTATAAATAAAGAAAGATATCAATATTCCCGTTAACTACTTAAATGCTTGTGCTAGAAATATGGTGTTTAACAGTGGTAGAGCTACACTGCAGTTTTTTTCTAGCTGCAGAATGGGTCAGCTCGACCGGGGTAGGACCACGCCCTCACAGAATACCAGCGTAAAATAGCAGCATAATGTTGCTGTACTCCGTATGGTGAGTGTGCCGGAGACCTTTATTACTGATGATGAGGCATTCCGTCTCAGTCCTAAAGGGTAACAACGCATCTACATTATGATTCCTCGTCAAGGATAAATGTAGATGTTCTGGGCCGCAGGAATCACTTGCCATCAGGTGAACTGTGTGCTCGTTTGTTACTCTCAATGAAATAAAAAAAATGGTTTATGATCGAATGACCAATTCGAAACTAAACCACTAAGATTCACAGATCGTACTCTAAGCCAATCATTCGTGTTTTACTACCAAGGTAGACTAGTTTGCAGATAATGTAAACAAAAATATCAATCGAGCTTTATCAAAAAGCTTCGACGAGAATAGGAACTTTTGAGTCCTTTTAGATTTGAGAGTTGGAAGAAAATCATCAAGATTAACTTTCTGTTTTCTTTTAATATTAGGGATAGAACTCACAGTTGATCTGATAGAAAGTGACTGCACCGAATAATATACCTCCATCTTCACCAAAGATTTAAGATTCATTTGCGTTCCCTGTAATTGAGTATCGCATCCCTGCACTGACCACACGAAAGTACACTAGCGTAATACTGTTATTTAACACCAATATTCTGTGCGGACGTCGTCCGTCCCAATTCGAGCTGACCCATTCTCAGGAACAGCTTGAAACTGGCTACAACATGACTCTATCACTGTTTACAAGAACAGCAGATTTGCGCTAGAAGCTTTGCTATTTTTAAGCTGTACTTCCATCACGTACGTATTAAAATCAAAGATTAATTCTGATTTGTACAGATTTTTTTTAATTTAATTGCCAGCACACAACAATACGTCAACGAGCCTATACTTAAAGTAATATTATTATGCATATCTCTTTGATAAAGTCCTGATAAGAAAACCTTATCACTTTATTAATCACTGTACGCCACTCACCTTGATAAGCGAACTCATAATTACTACTTCAGTCGTTTATATAGTAGTTTTATAAAGCTGTCTGTCTGTGTTCGTGAACAATTGCTTATAGCGATCTCATTTGCTATGTAGCCAATATATATAATAAACATATATATATACCTAGTCCGGCCATAACTTCTGTTACTACACACAACAATGTAATGTTATATTATTAAAATTTATACCTACATATTTATTAGTCTCAGCAATACAATAAATAAAATATTCCACCTTTAGCTTTTATACAGGCATTTAATCTGGTTGGTCACGAATCTATGGATTTACGCACTGTTTCCAAATGAAATTTCGCCACTGCTTGCTCCAAAGATGTTTTAAGATACTCAATGTCGCTGTTTCCTTTTGAGCAGGACATGTCCTCTAAAAGTAACCATAATTTGAAGTTTAAAGGGTGGAGGTTTGGGCTAGATGAGGACCAATCTTCAGCTGTTATAAAGAACGGAACGTTGGTTTCAAGCCAAACTTGGGTAGTTCGTGCCTTGTGACCAGGTGCAGAGTTCTGCTGGAAAGTCTACGGTATATTTTTAAAAAGTGTATTGCTCAGAGGTTTCACAACATGACTGTATCTTGATACACTTTGGCTGAAGTTTTCACTCCTTTATCACAAAAATGTAGTTTTGTGACTCCTTGATATCACACGCCCCACCAAACCATCACTGACGCAGGATGATGACCACGTTGTACCTTTCCGACCACTTGAGCAGCTTCTTTAGAACTTTGAGCGTACACTTTATCATTTTGCTTATTGTAGTGTTCTTCAATTGTGAAACTTTTTTCATCGGTAAAGAGGATATTTCTGTGCCTTTCACCTGCGTATCGCGACAGAAGGCGTTTTGATCGGTCCACTCTCTTTAATTGTAAAGATTGATTTAGGGCATGTCCTGTATATCGACGATAAGCACCGAGCTTCAGGTCTTGTTTTATAATACGCGACAGAGTCCTGGCGGGAATCTTCATTTCTCGCGATAAGATATTTTGCTTCCTAATGGGGTTTCGACGAATTTTGGCTTTAACAGCATTAACAGCCTTTGTAGTTCTAACAGCACGTGGCCACCCCGATCTTTTCTGGTCTTTGACAGAGGAAGTGTTGTTGTATCTATTGATAGTACGATATACGAACACACCGCTGATACCAAGCTTTTGAAGTGTCTGGAATATGACCGACGACTCCACACCCATTTTGTGCAACTTTGTGCACTTTGTGCGATCACTGCAATCCTATTTTCTTTAACACCCCATTCCATATTGTAATTTTATAATGAACAAGAAAAAATATGTGAAATGGCGCAAAATCGAAAGAAGTTTTTAAAATAATATACATGTTCTAAATTCAAAATTATTAAAAAGTTGAAAAAACGAAAAGTTTTTATGTAACAGTATTTATCGCCAGACTAGTATATATATATATATATATATATATATATATATATATATATACTAGTATATATATATATGTTTTTTTTCTTATGTATTGTTGACGACCGACGTAGTAGTTACAGTATCTATTTTGTATTTGTTATGAGTCCTAAATTCCCAAGCAAATTTGTCGTGACATTTGTTTGAAAACATCCGTGACATAGTAAATAAATTGATTATTTAGTATATCCCGGATGCTTAACACTGCATCTAAATTTGCATTAGATCTCTTTTTTTCTTTAATAATATAAAGGTGCCAAACAAGCAGACCGTACACATGCAAATGGGTTCTCGGATTTCACAATTCAAAACAAGCTATAATGTACTGTGTAAGGTTAATATTACGTGGAAACAGGGAACAGGATGACGAGTGTTATGGTCACTGTTTACAGCACTATAATATATCCTACGCAGTACAATACATACTATGATATATACTATGATATATACTATGATATATACTATGGTATCTTTACTGCTACGATTTTTTTAAAGAATGCTAGCAGTACTATCACCATTATAAACATCCCCGTTAACCATTTAAACTAAACTTAAAAAGCTTGTGCTTTGTGGTGGTTCACGAAAATAGTCGATTGACGGATTCGAACCTACGACCTTAAGTTTCGCATACCTTACCTTAAACTCAAACCATTAAGGTAAGGTATGCGATAGCAACGCGACTGATAACAAGCGATTACTGCGGCCATCGTTGACAAGGAATCATAATGCAGATGCGTTGTCACCTTGAGGGCTGAGATGGAATGCCTCGTCACCAGTAATATGTGGGGTAACATTAAAAACTCACAGTCCAATCGTGAAAGCACCTTTTTATTCCATCCACATAACATTACAATCATACATCACATAATAAAAAAGTAACACCTATATGTGAACCTAAAACTGAAGTGGCAGGGTTGGCCATATAGCTCGTAGAACTGATTACTGGTGGTGAAGAAAGGTTCTCGAGTGGCAACCTTGTATAGGCCGTCGCAGCGATGTCTTGATGGAGTCACGACCTATGCAAATCTGCGGGAAGTTGATGCTGCATCCAGTTGGCCCAGGATCGTACTATATGGCAATCTGTGGCCTACGTTCACCAGTGAACTGAAATGATGATGGCAATGATGAGGAACATGCTATTTACATGAATCACACTGCTGCTCAAAGGCTTTCCCTATAGAGAGGGTGTTAGAGCATAATCCACCCCGGGACTCCACTGCGGAAATACATTTATTTATATCCTAGACATGCCGGTTACTTCACGGTGTTTTCCTTCACCGCCAGGCACGTGGTAAATCACCACACAAAATTACAATTAAAAAAATTCATCGGTGTCTACACCGGGGAATGAAATCGGTTTGCTCGTATACCGTAAATTAAAAACGTGAGCTTAGATATTAGATATATCCTAGACCACGACTTGCGAGTAGATGTGATGGGTTGTGATGGGTCACATAAAAAGTAGGCCACAATACTTACCATTAAGTGAATTGTATTTACCACTCTTCATATAAAAAAAATACAAAATCCAATTTCCAAATCAAAAGTGTTTATGTGTTGCATTACTGTTGGCCCTAATGGCATCTGCTACTCCACCGAAACAGACTCGCCAGCAGTGCGGATTACCGTTCGGTAAAATATAATTTCCAAATATTTGTCTTTATAAATTATTTATTGACATGAAATCAATGAAATTATCGATAATTAAATGCAAAACTAAAACGAAACATTCCATCAAAGTCGTTGGTGTTCATACCGCATGTGCTTCTTGAATCTTTGTTGAGAATTGGTATAAGTTTAATTGGTTACTGTTATTACTCCCGCCGATATTTCGACTCTGCTGTCACATATCCAAACCCGATGATTGTGAGTGGCGTCTCTTACAATCCCATTTCGAACCACATATTCGCCCACGTCCGAAGGAGACCGAGGCACGCCCTCGACGACCCCGTCGACACGGCCACCAGAGCCCCAGCCCTGCTCAAAACACTACACACTAACATAGCCTCAACTTACCGCCCCCGCTAACGGCGAGGGCGTCGCAAACAGAATTATTCGCGTTACCGCCATATTTCAGGCCGGTTTTCACTTCTTCTCCACCACTTCGCCAACGCAGTCCGAAGAGGTAGTAAATGCGTTAATAATTTTAATTATTAAATTAGTTAATCTGTCAGAAGTATCTGACCGAGCTGCGGTTCGGCCCTCTCGGGCACCCTCGAGTCAGTTGCTTTCGGGCCCAGGATAACGCTCCATTAATAAAGGTCTAGGCTGAGTGCTTTGAAAGCTGTAAAATCCCTCGGGCTAACAGTGGCCATCAACCATACAAACTGTCATCACTCACCATCAGGTGCAGTGCAATGTACTTGTTAGTCACCCTTAGTAACATCGACGATCCAAATAAAAGCCAGCAAAACTAACAAGTCGAAAGTATGTTCTCTTAAGACCCCTTATTATTAATATCTCTATTATCTTTAATAACAACAAATCCATATACGGGACACTATAAATTACCGTTCGGTCAAAATATTAGAACTAATAAAATAGAATTTATATTGATCCGAATTCACTAAATTAAACGATAACAAATACGAACTAGAACTCATACAATTATCTCAATATTTAGTTTATATTTGTCTACATTAATTACTCTAGTCATGAATCATGAACCAATTAACCAATCGTTAGTGGTTCACCATTATTATTGTGAATTCATAGCTTGGTTAATTACGGCGATGTTTTTCCTCTGAATGATTTATTCACAAACTTAATTGGATTTTATAATTAACCAAGTAACTAACTTGCTTAATTACAAAATCAAAAAAACTGTTTATTATATATTGTCATGTGATGACATTTTTCTATATAAGCCATTGTTTAAACTTAACCCCACCTGGTGTTAAAGGCAGACTGAGATGGAAGACGCACTACCATAGCAAATGCATATTGACTCTTTATTTGACGAATCTAGGCGCTAAAGATTGACGCTACTTGTTCCAAACTTTTTCCGTACGCGTTACGAACGACAAAGCAAAACGCTTCGTCCGAATGCGAGAAGTTTCGAAATGTTGTAAGAGTTTAGATAGATATAGATTACCGTCTGCCTTGCATTTTGGTGTCCTTTGGTAGCATAATGGTTAATGATACGGTCTGGGAAAGTTCATATCGTAGATTCAAATGCACGATTCGACTCTAATCTAAACATTTTAAGCTTATTGCTTAGCTTAACCGGTCTTTAAAAGAAAGGTAGAGAGAATTAAATTATAGTTGATGAGTAGTCGATGACCGCGCGTAATAATCCGGGGCCGTGGGTTCAATTCCCTAACAACAATAAAATTATTTTTTTCGGCTTCTACGCTTTTTATATTTTATTGTTGGTGACAAAAAACACAGTTGACCTGATGGTAAATAATTGGAATGGGATGCCTTATACTCTGTACCTGAGTCACGCACCCTCACCCCAACTATACGGAACACTACAGTATATGCTCGTATTCCAGTCATGTGTTGTCCTTCTTCCGTCAAGCCATCCCTTTCATGGTGCAGCTAAAAACAAGCTGGAATGTATTTTATCTTAACTTTAAGGAAATTAAAATTTGCTTTCTCTGATTACGTCAATTTTTTCTTATTTATCTTAATTATTTTAATTCGTTATTTCAACTTCTAATTGAAATTGTTACAAGTGTGAGTTCTACGTACCGGAACAAGCTTAACCAAAAATCGATTCCGGTTAATTTATGCGTGGGTATGACATAAATATTTATGGCGATATTGTTAATTCATACACGGGTGCGCTGCGGAAATTTCCTGAAGATTAGGGTGGCCAATATAAACGAAATAAAATGCAAGACACGGTTCATAAATTTAACCATTACGGTTCATAAGATAAATTTTATTTTTTCTTTAATAAAGCATATGCTGATGTTGATTTGTTAGTTAGTTAGTCACTCCTATATTCACAATAGAGAATAGAGGAGTGACTATAGAAATATTTCACAATAGAAAATTTGTTTCCATTAGAATATGCGACACCTAAGTCACGCAATTAAAATATTCCGAACATATCCGTATATATAAATTCATAATGTAACAGCCTACTAGAGCATAATCCACCACGCGGCCTCACTGTGACTTTATGTCTTAGACACGCAAGTTTCTTTCACTTTTCCTTCACCGTCAAACACACGGCAAATCATCACTTAAAATAGCAATTAAAATTTTCATTGTTCCGGCATCGGGAATCGAATTGTTTGCTCGCGTATCCTGAATACAATTCGAGCGTTTAAACATTAAAGTAAGCGCTATTATAATAAGATTATAAAATATATAATAAAGCGAACTCTCTAGATAGACTTCCAAGCCTGCCAAGGGATGTTCTTACGACAGACGCTTCGAACTGACTGAGACTGTCCCACAATTCCGGTTCGATGGTGCACCTATTCCACATATATCAGTATAATGAAAACGCGGCCGCCCCGTGCGGACTAGATACGAGCCCGGATGTGTGCGGTTACCATGTTTTTCATCGCACACAACTCGCCTCTACTGTTCCCCTTTCCATATTTTTTTGTTTATTTACTAGCATAACCACATTGTAGCTAGATTGTACCTCCAACATGAATGGGTCGGCTCTAGCACCATGTTCTCGCGGAATAACAGAGTGAATTATCTGTGAGCTGTTGTGTTTTGTATGGTAAGCGTAAGTCTTTGGACCTGGTTACATTTTTTTTTATATAGAATAGAATATATACATGATGGTAAGTGATCCCCGCCGCCCGAGTGAGTTCATCAGCGTAGCTTAGGCTAGAGTAGTTAGATGGGTTTCTGGTTACCATTGCCAATAGAGGAAAAAACTTCGTGTCTTGAACTCGACTGGAAGAACGTCACTAGAGTGGCTGTTAACCATTGGACTGTGGCTGTGTTTGGACGAATACCAACAGTACTATATATCCTGCGAAGTTATCATGCCGATGAATACTATAGTATATTAACTTATTAGAAATGGGATATCTATGTGACACAATTACCACGTCTGTTCTTAGAAAAAACAAAATGTACTTTAATCACTAGTAATTTATTTCTCTAGCCTTTTCTTCTTCTTGTTAGTCTTACACTCCTGGCGGAGTGATCGTGATCATGGATCTTCTACTAACCAACGGTTGCGGCTTTTGCAAGAGTTCTCCATCTCTATCTATTTAGTTATTTTCTAAAGTAACATCCTATATATTTAAATCCCACTACTGAACATAGGGTCCCTATCTAGAGGGGGTGTTAGAAAATAATCCAACCCGTGGCTCTACTGCGGATTGATTGACTTAACATTTCTTCTTTTTTTTTAATTTATTTCTTAGACATGTATGTTTCCTCACGTCCCTTCAGCGTCGACCACGTGGTACCAGTACTTAAAATTACAATTAACAATTACATAGGTGCCGGGGATCGATCCCGTTTTACTCGCGTAACGTGATTTTAAAGTTAAAGCTAAGACACGGAGCTATCACGATTCCACCTACACGTAGAGTATTGAAGCGGATCTGTTTTTAGTGTGAAACCCTAACATTAATGAAGGTAACACAATAACCAGTGTAACGTTTAACTTAGACGGTATTAACCCCGAGTACAGTCAACTATGTACATTTTTATTGGATTACTGTTACAATGTAACCCGTACACTTTTCCCTACCCTCGCCATACGAAACACAACAGCGTTATGCTACTATTTCACGCCGGAATTCTGTGAG